>CM053625.1:309088758-309111258 GCA_028646595.1 Phalanger gymnotis
ACTATGTATTGGGATTTGAATCAGACAAGGTCTGTCTGTCGATGTTTGTACTTTGTATTTTGCTCTGAAGTTCAGGGTGCTGGCTTTTTCTCTTGAACTAAGTGAGTGATATTTGTATGCTAGATTAAAATAAGCTTGGTAGCCCCTTAATGTTGCTTTCTTTAGTAAAACAGATCAAAAGAACCTGGGCTTTGGCAGCATTCTTGTTGTTGGGCTTGTGTTGGTCTTTCACCCCCACAACAGCTGCTAGCCGGATTGTTGAAACAAATGGCATAGTTGGCAGGATCTGCATTTTAAAAGGAAAGTATGGCATTTTGGGGTACTGGGGTGGCTGAATGTTTCCCAGTTTGGGGATTGCTCTTTGTACTTGGAGTGGCTATGGTTCTGTGGAGCCCCAGGAGTAACAAAAGCCTGAAGGAAAACAGGCTAGTGGTTTCTCAGGAGCCCAGAGCAGGGCCCCTGGAAGATAATCCCTCCTTCAGAGGGATTAAGTTGATAAGCCTGGCCTCTGGAGGACTGTACTGCAGATTTGGCTGGAGGGGCTGGTGAGGAGAAAGAAGAAGTGGAGGGCAGCTGCCAAAATATTGATCCAGACAGAGCAGAAGACAGCCTGCATGGGAACTTTGGAAAGCTAAAAGTGCTGAGCTGCCTTGGAGCTGACTTTGGTGAGAGGATCGAAATAGTGGAGAATCACCTACATTCCAGCAGAAGCCAGGTGAGGCCAGCCGGAATTAAAACAAGCATTTCCACAACAGTACAATAAAAAGAAGATTGCACACGAAACTGCCAATATACTACATACAACTTGTTATTCCTTTCAAATATACAAGAAAATTATTATGTAAATTTCTTTTTTTCTTTTCTGTTTTTCTTCTCTCCCCCCACCATAGAGATGGCTACCATTAGGTATAAATAGGTGTATATATAGCATATATATGTGTGTGTGTGTGTGTGTGTGTGTGTTACAGATATGTGTAAAATTATCCTATACATACTTCCATTTGTCAGATTTTTCCCTGGATGTGGATAGCATCTTTCTTCATATGTCCTTTATAGTTAATTAGGGTATTTATAATAGACAAAATAACTTATTCACTCAAAGGTGTGGTGCCTCTTTTAATGTAATTTAAAGTTATGTTTCCCTAATATGGTCTTGGCCATTGTGGGAGCTATCTTGCTCAAGGTCCAAATAGAAGAGGACCACCTTTTATTTTTTTCATCCCTACGGCCATTCCCATTGATGGAAGACATTTTGCTGACTTTATAGGGGCTCAGAAAACAACATGATCTTGTCAGTGATGTCCATAGCACTCAAGAGAGATCTACCTGGTAATCCACACTGGAAAAACAAAGTGGATGAGGAACATACATTGCACAGATTTGCATAAAGTCGGATGGTCAATCTATTGAGTTAGTCCTTCTACATGGCTGCCAAATTGATATTCCTGAAGTATTCCATGTCCCTCCCCTGCTCAAGAAGCTCTAGTGACTCCCTCTTACCTCTAGGATAAAATGAAAGCTTTTCTTTCTAGCATTTAAACCATTTTCTCACTGTCTGACCAGAAGTCTGTTATTTAGTATTTCTGAGCTTCAGTTTCCCCATCTGTAAAATAAAACAGTGGAACTAAACTTCTGAGGACACACCCAGCTCTAAATCTTTGATATTTTGAAACAACGAAACAATACAGCTCCAAACTGTTTTTCCAGATTGAACACCCATTTCTCAGCCTGACTCACTCTATGTTCCAACCAAACTGGCTCTTGCCTATTCCCTGTACACAACATTCCATCTTGTTCCTTTGCACACATGATCTCTCCTGCCTGGACCATTGTCCTTCCTCAACTCAGCCTTGGAGAATCCCTAACTTCCTTCAAAGCACAATTCATTTGCAGCTTCCCATAGGAGGCCTTTAGGGATGCCCCCCAGCTGTTTTTCAGTTCATCTCCCTCAAAAATTACTTTAGATTTACTCTTTATATATTTGGTATAATATATGCTATAATATATGCTGCATATATGCTAATTTCTCCAGTAGAATGTCAGCTCTTTGAAGGCAGGGATGATCTCATTTTTGTCTTTCTATCCCCGGTGCCTAGCAGAGTGTCTCATACATTGCAGGTTAATAATAATGATGATGCTTGTTATCATAGCTGATATTTATATAGTGCCTGCTAGCTGCCAGAAACTGCTAGGCAAATTACGATTATTATCTCATTTGGCCCTCATAACAATCCTGTTATTATCTATTATTAGAATGTTATTAACATAATATATCTAATATATCTATTATTAGATTGTTATATACCTATTATTATTAGCTATTATTATCCTCATTTTTCAAGTGAGGAAACTGAGGCAAACAGAAGTTAAGTGACTGGCCCAGGGTCACCCTGCTAGTAAGTATGTGAGGCTGGATTTGAACTCAGGTTTTTCTGACACCAGGCTTTGTGGCATCTTGTGGCCCTGATTAATAAGTTTTGTTGGATTGAAATGAATCAGTATATACCTCAGTCTAAGAGATAATTTTTGATCAAAGCTTCTAAGGAATGTAAGCTGATTGCACACCAGTGAATGAGAGGAGAAGGGTGGGCTGAATTGCATTTGGGAAGCTGCCTAGCGTCTTCAACGATTCCAAGTCGCTTCTAACACCAATATTCTCCTAATGATGCTTAGACTTTGGAGCACCATAAACTCAGAAGAATCAAAATAACAGATGGCTCAAATGGCAATGAAAATGTCAGCCTATTGTAAGTAGACTGAATTGCATTTACTTAGGATGACTTGCACATTAGAAACAGCATAAAAACATCACTGAGGACTTGTACGATCAGAAAAGTGGGAGAGCCATTCATGGAGCAAGAATGATCACAGCTTCCTTTTCTGCACAAACCATTCCCTTCCTAGAACCTTGTAAATTTTTACAATAGATTAGAGCCAACCACCCTTCCTTTGGTTCAAAATCAGGGCATTTGCTATTCTCTAGACTCCAAAAGCTTCTCCTAAGCCTCTTGATTTTGCAAAGATCACAGACAATGGCTCAGAAATCCTATGACTGCTCGTTTCCAATGCCCTGGTATTTTGTTCGTCTGGTCCTGGTGACTTGAAGACATCTAGGTTTTAACTCCCCGTTAGCATTTGTGTTTGATCCTTTCCAGTCCTAAGGTCATTCTCACTGGCAGCAAAAACAAGCAAGTTAAGAATTGGGTAGTCCTTCCTTCTCTTGGTCATCAATGATCATTGTCTCCTTCCAACCCAAGAAGTCCTATCTCTTCTTCCATCTTCTTTTTACACACACATACGTGACATTCACTCAAACATTTATTCCTGGTCAGCCCAAGCTCATTTTGAACTTTACTGCTCCTGACGTCCTTGAAGCACCACGTTATGCCTTTATATTCAAAATCTCTTATTGGCTCTCTCCTTTACCTTCTCTACATGTCTATTAAACATCTAAATTGGTTGACATTGCCGGATCCACAATGATCTCAATTCTTAATGCCTTTTATCAATTGCTCCCTGGCATTGCAGTTCCTATTTTCCTAACAGAATCATAAGTTTGCTTGGAGCAATGACTGTGGCTGGGTCTCTCTGGGCCTCCTTAGCAACAACAATAATACTGGCTAGCATTTATATAGCAAGTTACAGGTTGCAAAGTGCTTCACAAAGTGCTTATTTTATCCTATATCCAGTAAACCTAAAAAGTAGGTATTATTATCCCCATTTTACAGATGGGGAAATCAAGGCAAGTAGTTTGTCCAGGATCACAATCCAGCAAATGAATGTGTGAGGCTGGATTTGATCAGGTCTTTCTGACTCCAGGTCCAGCACTCACCCTACTGTACTACCTCGCTGCCACTATAATGCGTATTGTATACAAGGTCACTGCTGTACTGTACGTAGAATGCATTTAATACAGACAGAGAAGTCCAAAGCAGAGCCTAAAGCTCTCTGGGTGACATGGTACAAATAATCATGGTCTGCCATCATGTGTTCCTCTTCTGACTTCGACTGACTAATGGTGGTGGGCCAGGGACCCGCTTGCTTCAACCTGAGCCTATTTTCCCACTAGTCACTGAGGCTCACCAAAGATAGCATATAATAAGTAAGGGGCTGGAGTAAAGGAACTGTCAATGGAATGCATCATTGAGGAAGGCTGATTACATGATAAGACCGAGGAATAACTAGATGACAGCCCCCATGCCTCCCTGGCATGCTTGCCTTGTCAAGAGCAAGGGAGGAAGGGCCCTAGCACAGTGAATGGATGTATTATGTAAAACATATGGTAAGGGATGGACAAGAGCAAGGAAGGCCCCCAGCACAGTGGATGGTTATACCATGGAAAACATACGGGAGAGCAGAGACAAGAAATACTCAGAATCGGCAGGGAGGGATAGGTTACAGGCTGCATCACTTGAGGGAATTTCCAAATGGATGAGATCCCAGATGAGTCAATCAAGCAACAAGCATTTATGAAGTGCTTACTGTGTTCCAGGAACAGTGCTAGGTATTGGATTTCAAATAAATTGAACATTCTCTTTCCTGAAGGAGTTTACATTCTAAAAATACAGACAACATGTACATGTATAAGTGTATATGGAATAAATACAAAGGGAAGAGGAAGTAGATGAATACAAAGCAGCCACGAGCAGTAAGAGTCCCATTGCAGGGATTGTCCATTGCCAGCTGAATGTCTGTGAGACTCTCAGGAACCAGCAGTGAAGGGAAGCCACTGGTGCTCTGGGGCCGGGGGAGAGAAATCCTGAGAAGATCAGGCACCAGCACAGCTGGATGGAGACTTAGAGACCATTTAGTCTGACAGCTTGGTGAGGGCCAGTGGCTTAACCCAATCCTAAACGACAGGTTAAATGGCAGAACTCAAATCTGACACCCAACTCAGTGACCTTTCCAAATACACCATTCTGCCACCTTGTCCCCATCTCTCTCTCTTATTATCTCTCTCTCTCTCTCTCTCTCTCTCTCTCTCTCTCTCTCTCTCTCTCTCTCTCTTTCTCTCTCCCTCTCTCTGTCTCTGTCTCTCTCTCCCCTTTCCCTCCTGTGTCTTTCTGTCTGTTTGTCTCTCTTTCTCTCTCTCCCTCTCCTTTCTGTCTCTGTCTCTCACTTTCACACTTACATGAGTGTGCACGCGTGCACACACAGACACACACACACATTCAGGGGCATAAGAGTATGTGCCGAAATTATACTTAATGAGATGAACTTATTCACAAAATTAAAAGTGACTCAAGCTCAATTATGTTTTGAGAATTCTTGGGCAGCCCCAGAGGTCGCTGGACACCCTTCGCTGGGCTGTGGCAGGATCCAGGCTGGGAGTCATTCATCCTCCCCAAGCCATTGCCTCTTTGAAGCCTGCTCCTCTACCCCCATCTGCACTCCTGTGGGCACTGCCCGCCTGGCCACCACCCAGGATGATCGGATCCTAACTGCTGGGCGAGAGGGAGGAGGGGCTGAGGTCGGCTTCCAGCAATTGTTTGGGAAGCCAGGCTCTGTCCACAGCCAGCACATTGTGGAGGCTCATTCCTAAGCCCTCGGAACACTCCTGGCATTGGGTCTTGCTGATGTCAGCTTTGGGTGGGTTTTTCCCTCCCTCCTTTCTGGTACAGCTGAAGTCCCCAAAGCTTCTCCCCAAACAATGGAGCAGAATGTTAATTTGTTTCTTCAGAATGGTGGGCTTCCCACATCCCCCCTCCCCATCCCTCCAGGTTTAGTAGCATTAAAATGCTCAGCTGTCCTCTTTCCAGAAGACCGCCCACTTGGCTTTGGTGTCCTCCGTGTTTAATTGCAAAGTATTGATTGGGGGGAAATTCATTTTCAGCAGTTGCCAGGTTCTGCAGCTCCAGGGCTGGCTGAACCCAGCAGGATGCCAGCAGCAATCCCAGTTGGGAAGGGGGGGAGGAGTGGGGTGGAGACAGCAGGCGTTCCAGTGCCTGGGATCCAGCAGGCGCCCAGTGGAGGTTGGTCGACTCCAACTGTGTCAACCTGACCATGACGGCAACTTGAGCTACACTGAGGAGCTCTACAGTCACCAGATGACTGAGAAAGACCTCCCTCAAGAGGTCATCCATCTGCCTCATTTTGCAGATGGGGAGACTGAGGCTCAGAGAAGGGAAATTATTTGCACAAAGTCACCAAGCTAATTAGAGGCAGAACCTGGACCAGCACTCAGGCTTCCTAATTTTCAGTCTGATCAAGACCTTGATACCCTTTTTATTGGCTTCCACCACAACTCCCCCCACCCAAGAACCTCTATAGTCCAAAGGCAAGTGACCCTCCCTTCCCTTTCTAATGGTCCTTTGCCTCCCCATAGTAATTTTCAATCTTTTTCATTTTTAGTGCTACTTCGGTTAAGGCCCCCAGTAAGAAGACTAGAATTATTTGTAAATAATTTTAATTATTATGTAAATGAGGGCTGGAGCTGATGATCTCTAAGGTCCCTTCTGGTTGATTGGTTGGTTGTTGTCATTCTCTTGTAGCTTTGAATGCTGTGAACCAATCTCCCTGGTTGGAACTGTGGATAGTGAAGGGGGACAGGGAGTATGAAAATATCAGTAAGCATTTAGCAATCACCTACTGCATACCAGGCATTGTGTTATACATTGGGAATGCAAAGACAAAAGCCAAGCAGTGCCTTCCCTCAAGGAGATTATATTCTATTGGGCAGCCAGGTCTACATATATAAGAATATGCAAAATGAATACAAGGGAATCTAGCAGCAATAATTCATGTGTATATCATCCTTTAAGAGTTTACAATGCACTTGAGACACGTTGTCTCACTTGGTCCTCACCACCATCCTCTCAGGAAACTATGATTATTATCTTCGTTTTTATGCTTGGGGAAACTAAGGCTCAGAGAAATTAGTTGCTTGGGGACACACAGCTGGGAAGTGGCTGAGGGAGGAGTCACACCCTACTCTTCTTCACTTCAAGTCCAAAACTCTGTTGCTCTATACGTGAGAGACCAAATGAGGTAGAGTGTAACTGGAACAAAGAAAGAACCTGGAAAAGTTTTCGGGAGGAATTTACAGATTCCAGCACACTTTCAGCTGGCATATCAGGGAAGGCCTCATGGAGGAAGCAGCATCAGTGCTGCGCATGATAGCAGAGAAAGATTGTGACAGGTGGGATTGTTTTCTGGACCCTCCTCTCACTCCCCAAGTCTCCGCTATGCTATTCTGAAAATTAATGACCTTGCTAATTGGTACTCCCATTCTGGTGATGTCAGAGAGGAGAATCCAAGCAAAATTGCCTGCTGGGGACCCCATCCCTGTCTAATCTTCATCTATTTCAACCGCTGAGTCTGTTGTGTTGTATACAGTCTTCCCTGCACTAAGGGAGGGACAAGAGCCTGGAATAACTGGGGAGTCAGGTCAAGAAGTTGGCCTCTCCCTGGATTAGCATCAATCTTCTTCATCCTCCTGCCCTGGACTCAAGACAAGCTCAGATGCCCCCAGATCCTGGCCCCTCTGGAGATCAGATGGAGCCTTAGCCCTTCTCTCCTTGGCTAAGGCACAAGCCCTCCCTGAGGGCAGCGAAATCATTCTGAATAAAAGCCAGGAGCATTTAGCATCAGGGCCAGTCGGCATCTTCTGGGGAAACCTCTAAATCCCTAAAAGCAGCTGCTGGGGAAAGGACAGGGACAGAGAGGAAAATAACAGGTGAAACCTTGCAATGACTAAAGGGGAGGGTTCAAAACCAACCCCAGTTTTGTTTTACTTCACACCCAACTCATCGTATTTGTGTGTGTACACACACTATATGCATACAAACACATGTATATACACACTAGAGACACACAAATATAGTTTTTGCATTGCACACAAACATACTCATGAATACACATGCAATGCCTAGCTGCATGCACTCACACAATGTCCCTTTATATGCATACACACATATGCCCATAGATACAAATACACATGGAACATACACATGTATTCAAACACAAATGTGCATCACACCTGCACACTCACACATATGCATACGTGTGCACACTGGTGCATGTACACATATATCTGTGTGAGTGTACACGTGTGTACAGCAGCCTGCCTATGCATGCACATATATTCACACATGCACACATAAGAGCCCCACATAAATAAGGGGGAGATGGGAAAGCTGCCGATTTCTGTTTCCATGGAAGCAGCAGCACGTCCCTGGTGGCACAGTGAGGCAGGCAGACTGTGGCAGGAAAGTCATAGCATCTCAGCGGGTTCCCTCCACCTTCCAGCCCAGCACAATCTACTTCAGGAATGTGGGAGGCAGAATTTTGCTCCCCCAGCCAAGCCAAACTCTGTCAGCCTCCCAGCAACACAACATTCCCACTTTTCGGAGAGGGCACACATCTGAGCATGGGCAGCTCTTGGAGGGATTTGGACCAAGGGTCTCTAGCATCCTCCCTCTCTAGCTTCTGGGCTGGGCTGAGCTTCTCACCACATTTCACAAAGGGCAGCTTAGAGCAGATGGTGGCACCAAGATGGAGGCCACAAGAGGGCTGGGTCTGGGAGTATCACTGATTCTTCCTCAGTTAATGCCCAGCTCCCCCACCCCCCATGTTCAGAAGTACCCTGGCAGGTTCAGCTTCTCCCAACTACATGAAGGATCATACAATCACCCTAGATGGACAGCTCATACCATTGAGGTTGGAGATATTCTCGAAATTGAGGCCGCATCCTATGATGAGAGGCCACAGGCAAATGGGGCACTGCCCCTTAGGCAGCTACTCCTGGATTCTCACCATTATTTGAAGCCAAGTCATATGACAAAGCTGCCACTTTTCTTCTGCATGCAGTTATAGGATCCCAGATCTAAGATGGGAAGGGGTTAGAGAATTCATTGAGTCTGATCCTCTCATTTTACAGATGAGGAAACTGAGGTGGGAGGGTTGGTTATGTGGCTTTCCTATAGTCACGAAGATAGAAAGCTTCAGAAATGGAGGGGCATTACCAAACTTCAAACCATTTTATTTTTAAAATTAGATTTTTATTTTTAGTTTATAATATTTAGTTCTACGTGTTCTTGAGTTTCAAATTTTCTTCCCTTCCCTCCCCTCCCCCCTCCGCCCCCAAAATGGCATGCAGTCCAATAGAGATTCTACATAAATCTTCTCATTAAACTTATTTACACAATAGTCAAGTTGCAAAGAAGAATTATGACCAATGGAATGAATCATGAGAGAGAAGAAACAAAACCAAAAAAGAAGAGAAAAGAGAGAGAGAGAGCAAATAGTCCTCTTTGTCTCAGTCTGTGTTCAGACTCCACAATTCTTTCTCTGGATTCCATCATGAGTCCTTTGAAGCTGTCTTTGAGCCTTGTATTGCTGAGGAGAGCCTTCAAACCATTTTATAAAGTGGTAATCATAAGAATTATTTCCTATCAATCAATTAAACAACAAGCTTTTATTAAGGACCTACTATATGCCAGGCACAGAGATAAAAATAAATTCCATGAAACAATCTCTATTCCCAAGGGTTTATTTTCTAATGCGAGAGACAAGAGTATATGGAGGTATTTGCAGTATAGAAAAGCGGATTAGGAAGACAGATTAGAAGGGTAAGTCCTAGAAGCAATCAAAGGCAGTGCCCAGTGTTCAATAAACACAAGAACGCAGATTATTGGGAGAAGTCTTCCTAACTGACAAGAATTGGAAAGATTGGAAAGACATTTGGCTTTCCAATTAGGAAAGTAGCCTGATACCAGCATGTTACACCATATAACAAAATATGCTGCAAATGGATACGGCACTTAGATATGAGCCATTAAACATTAAAATAGAGGGAAATGAAAGAATTTCCTTTCCACTTTTCTGGCCTCACGTTACAGAAAGAATTTTAAACAAGGGATATAGGTGATTATAAAAGATTAAACAGGAAATTTTATCGCATAAAATTAAAAAGCTTTTGCACGGACTGTCATTTCCTCTAGAATAAGAAAAAAAACTGTCATTTGGGGAAAACCTTCCATTAAGTCTCTCTGAAAGGGCTTATATCCAAGGTAAAGAGGGAATTGATGCAAATATATAATAGCAGGAGCAGTTGTTAGTTAATACTGGGGAAAAGTTTCTGAACAAAGAGTTCAGAAGCAGAAATGTAAATAATCAACAACCATATAAAAATGCTCTGAACCGTTAATAATAGTAATAGAAATGATAATTAAGGTGACCCTGAGGTCTCACCTCACACCCATCAAATTGGCAAAGATGATTAAAGATAGGAGTACTCAGCATGAGAGAGTCTCCTGGAAGATCAAAATGTATGCCTGGTAAAGCTATAAATTGCTCCTTTTTTGGAGAACAATTTAGAATGACCCTGGAAAAGTGACTCAACTATTAATACCATTTAATTCAGTGAGCCTACAGATAAGCATATATATTAGGACCTTCAAAGGCAGAAAGAATGTCCAAAATATTTATAGTAGCTCTTTTTGTGGTGGTAAAAACCATGGCAACAAAGTAGAAGCATATTGATTAGGGAATGGGTGAATACATCATGATCCATGAATGCAATAGAATGGCATTGCACCATAAGAAAGAACAAATATGAAGAACTCAGGAAAACTAAAAGAACTTGAAGGAGCTAATGCAGAGCCAATTAAGCAGAACCAGAAGAACAGTAATGACAATTGCCATAACAATAATGCAAGTGAAAACTATACTAGAGAGCAGCTGAAACTCAGATCAATCGAAATGATGAAACATCATTCCCTCCTCTCAGTGGAGAGGTGCGGGATCTACGGAAGCAGAATACTATATACATTAGCTTTTCTATCTTATCTTATCAGGTTTTTTTAACTGCTTTTCTTTGTTACTAGTGATGGTTGCATTGTGAGAAGTATATTAAGAAATAAATGTGGCACAAAGAAGAAAAAGGTATCATTAAAATTTTTAAAACTTTTTAAAATGAAAGAAAAGACCTTTACTGCACTATACAAATTCAAGGGTCATAGATTTAGAGTAGGGAGGGACTTGAGAGGTCATTGAGTCCAACTACCACCCCTCCTTCACTTCACAGATGAGGAAACTTGAGGCAGGCAGAGATGCAGTGACTTGGCCAAGGTTGCGCAGCTCATAAATGTCTGAGGCAGGATTTGAATGCAGGTTTTTCTGACTGCAAACCCAGTGATGTATCCACTATATTACTCTGCCTCTTAATTATTATCAAAACTGGCCCTGAATAATTAAAACAGGACATCATTTTATGTTTCCAGCCAATGGAAAAAAATCTTCACCCTGTAGCCAGAAGCAGTCAGTTTGGCCACTTACTACCTGTGTAACTTCAGCCAAGTCACTTCTTCAACCTGGGCCTACATATCCTGAACTGTAAAATGAGGGGTCTGGACTCATTTAAAGGCCCTGAAAGTCTGTGTTTAAACATGATAGAAACTCACCATCAGACCCAGATGTTCCTTGAACCAAGCAGTGTTTTATTCGGAACCAGATTTACCAGGCTTTCTTTTCAGGGATACCCCAGGGCTGCTGCTATAAGGACAGTCACAATACCTTACCACCAAGAAATGCTGCAATTTCCTTTCCCTGCTGGATGTGGGCCAGGGCCTGGCTGTACTGTTGATCTGTGGTGCATTAACTATATTCTATGGCCACATCTGGGCCCAGGAGAAAGCACCAATGTCAGCCTCAGTCGCTGCTTCAAAGCATCAGGCTGGCATCAGAAAGAGCATCCTGAGCTCACCGGTCCATCTTCCTGAATCCAGCCTGGACAGTGGCTAACCATCTGATAGAGATGGACAAGCACAGTGAGATAGAGAGACAGAGAAATAGACACAGAAACAGAGAGACAGAGACACAGAGACAGAGAAACAGACATAGAGTAAGAGACAGAAAGAGAAAAAAGGAAAAGGCAAGAAACAGAAACAGATACAAAGAGAGATTCAGAAACACAGAGAGAGACAGAGAAGTGGACATAGAGACAGAGATTAACAGATACAGAGTCAGAGACAGAAAGAGACAAAAACAAAGAAAGGAAGAAACAGAAGTAGGTACAAAGAAGTATACAGAAACAGAGAGAGACAGAGAAATGAACACAGAGACAAAGAGACAGAGAAACAGACACAGAGTCAGAGTCAGAGATAGAAAGAAACAGAAAGAAAGAAACAAAGCAACAGAAATAGGTACAAAGAGTGACACAGAAACACAGAGAGAGTCAGAGAAATGGACATAGAGACAAAGAGACAGAGAAATAGACAGAGTCAGAGACAGAGATAGAAAGAAACAGAAAGAAAGAAACAAAGCAACAGAAATAGGTACAAAGAGTGACACAGAAACACAGAGAGAGTCAGAGAAATGGACATAGAGACAAAGAGACAGAGAAATAGACACAGAGTCAGAGACAGAGACAAAAACAAAGAAATAAAAGCAACAGAAATAGATACAAAGAGATACAGAAACACAGAGAGAGACAGAGATATGGACAGAGACAGAAACAGACGCAAAATCAGAGATAGAAAGAGACAAAAAAAGAGATGAAGAAATAGAAATAGATACAAAGAGACAGAAATATACAGAGACAGACAGAGACAAAGAGACAGAGAAATAGAAAGAGACAAAAAAGAGAGGCTATTGGACTTGGGTCTCTGAGTGAGACAACAATATTCACCAGAACATGTTTGCATTAGCAAACTCCAAATTTTCCTCTCTCTCTCCCTCTCTCTCTCTCTCTCTCTCTCTCTCTCTCTCTCTCTCTCTCTCTCTCATTGTCTATTTCTCTCTTTTGTGGTCTATCTAGAGCTCTCCCCAAATTAACTACAAAGGACCTATGAAGGAAGATGCTATCTGAATCCAGAGAAATAACTGATAAATAGAAGTATGCATAAAATTATACATGTGTATGTATATGTGTGTATACATACACATATTTGTATCTAATGGTAGCCATCTCTAGGGTGGGGGTAGGGAAGAAAAAAAAGAGAAAGAAAAGAAAGTTACATGATTACTATATATTTAAAAGGGAAAGCATGCCATACATAATTGATTTGCAGTTTCATATGCAATCATTTCCCCCCTATTCTACAATGTTACAGAAATGCTATTTTATTTCTTAAACCTAGAATAAAATAAATAAAAAAATTTAAATCCAATATGCAAAAATGTGAAAATAGAAAACCCCGAGTACCAAAGGCAGAGTAGTGTATATAAGGGAAAGTATGATAGATTCTGAGGCAAAAGACATGGGTTCAAGTCCCACCTGTCACTAACTAGTTTTATGACCATGGACCAGTCAATCACTTCCCATGTCTGGGGCTTCCTTCAGGAGTTGGGCTAGTGATCTTACTCATTTGCTATATAATTATTGAGAGCTTTCTATCTGCAAAGAACTGGGAGATGGTTGGAAGAGGGGTTGCAAAGACCAAAGAGAGACACAGTCCCTGACTTCTAGGAGCTTCTAATCTTTCTAAAATTCTATTATTGAACATCTCCATTTGGAATCCTGTAAACCCTCAAGCTTAAAGAAACTTGGCTCCAATATGTATCCACAGGAGTACATACAACATCCCTCTAGTTGGGGCAGTGAGCTCCATCATTGAAAACTGTTTATTATTCAAAATTCAGTTTATAAAAATTGCATCTCTTCTCGTTCCCCTTTAAAATGTAAATTCTTCAAGGAAGGAAGATTTGCGTATCCCAGTTCTCTGTAGATATTAGAGTAATTCATATTTATATAGTATTTTATGGCATATGAAGTGCTTTTCCCACAATAACCCTGTGAGGTACATGGAGCAAATATTATTATCCTTACTTTGCAGAATAGAAAACTGAAGGGACCAAGGTCACACATTGACAGAACAGGAATCACACTGGATCCCAGAACTGACCATTGGGAGGGACCTCAGCAGCATGGAGTCTGACCCATCTCAGGCAAGGAATCCCTGCTACAGTACATAAAGTGAGTGATCATCCAGGCTCTGCTTGAAGCCCTCCGGTGTGGGGAAGTCCACCACATCCTGCAGCGGCCCATTTCACTTTGAGATGGAAGTTCTTCCTGTCATTAAGACTAAAGTTGTCTTCTTGTACCTTCTACTGACAGCTTCTGATTCTGACATCTGAGTCTAAACAGAACATGTTTAATATCTTTTCCATGTGACAGTCTTTCAAACACTTGAACCCAGCTGTTACAGGGCTTGTAAGTCTTCTCTTCTCTAGCCTAAATTTTTCCAGTTCCTTGAGCCGATGCCTAAGTCCTTTCTCTAAAGTCTTGTTACCAACCCCGAACTTTTTGGTTTGGGGCCAACAGTCCTAGTGTATTCTGGGAATGATGATTAGGCGAGTTCCCTTAAGGGAAAGGCAAACTTCCTTCACTTAGGCTTACCATAGACTTAGGACACCAGTGGTCCTATGGATCTGTACTGTCATTGGTATGGACTGTCACCCACCCTATGTGGCTCTCATTCATGTCCTCCCTTAAATCTGCCTCAAGGTGCACACTCAATGTACTGCAGGCCTCTCTTTTGGTTTCTTGACATTGCTTAGAACCCCACAGAGCATTTAGACTCTCATCTGTGGCTATGCCTACCCTAAAGACCACCTTGCCAAAGGCCTCGTTTGTTTAGCAGACAGATAGCACATCTCTGTGTTCCTTATTCTCTATGACGCAAATACTACCGGCTCAGATCTCACCAGGCTCTCCCACTTTCCAACATCCTTCAGCCAAATTAATCCTCTATGTTTTGTTTCTCCAAATTTGGCTGTAAACTTTTCAAGAGCAGGGCCTGTCTTGCTCTTGTCTCTATTCCCAGTGCTTATTATATAGAGACAGTATTTCCTTGCCATAGAGATCTCCTTGGTCAGGAAACTCCTTCTCCTAATGCAGGTCAGCACCTTCTCTGCCATCTAGAAGGTCAAAGAGTTACAGAGATAACTGAGAGCTGAAGAGGCCCAGGCTCGCACAGCCAGAATGTGTCAGAGGGAGGACTTGAATCCAGATCTCCATAGTTCTGAGACTTTCTAGACACTACATCATGATGCCTCACATGAGGCAGTGCTTGACAAATGCATTTCTGTTTCATTCCAATTGTTTCCCTCTTTTTATGATGTCACTAGCCTACCTTTTATCCCAGTCATTTGTCTCTCCGGTGATATAATTACTATCACTTTTCTTGCATAATACCTTGTTGGTAATACACAGTAGCCTTCTCATGCCCACCACAGATCTTTTGCTAACCCTTTACATGAGCCTCATCTTTTAATTCTTGGTATTAATATTTTTCCATGACTCACAACTATATAATGAATATCTAGAAGTTTTGGAATTGACCTTAGACTCACTCATTTTACAGATGGGGAAATCGAGACCTAGAGATGTTAAGGGACTTACCCAAGGTTATATGGGTACTGAGTGACAGGCTGCCTGTAATTATTTTGCTTTTACTTATAGGTGTATGCATTATTTTTCTCTATAGAAGGTAAACTTCTTGAAACCAGAGATAATTTTCCCTTATTCTCTGTATCTATATCTCTATAGTCATCTCATTGTAGGCATTTAACAAATGTTTATTGAATGAAGGAGTGAGTAGAAGCCACTGTGCTAGGCACTGGGGACATGGAGACAAAACAAAATAGTCTGTCTTCAAGAAGCTCACATTCTAGAGTGGGTGGGGGTAGCTGATGTCACATGTAAAATGTGGAATACTCTGGAGAAATTGAATCCAATTGCTAAAAGAACTCATCCGTTAGGCAAAGACTCAAGTCTGCTTCTCTATCTTCACCTCTCTAATCCCAGAGGGATAAAGTTGGGTTAAAAGCAATACTATTGCCACCAAAAATATTTGTCAGACAAAGACTTTTAGGCCTTGTTTATTTATTCATCCACTCACTCCTTCATTCATTCATTTACTTACTGAGTATTTATTGTTTCCTATGTACCAGGCTTGGAGAAAGAAAGAGCAAATCATTCCAGTATCTTTGCCAAGAAAACCTCACATGGGATCCCGAAGAGTTTGGACGCGTGACTCAACGACAAGCAAACAATGTTCCAGGCATTGTGTTAGGTGCTCAGGATACAGAGACAGTTCTTGCCCTCAGGGAGTATATATTCTCCTGGAGGAAACAACATATATATGGATAATTAATTAGTAATATTGGAAGTGTGGTGTCAACAGTAGAGGAGCTAGCTCCTTCGGGTGGTATTCAAGTTGTACTTCGTAGAATATTATTTGTACTTGTCCCTGGAATGCATGGAATGTCAAAGCTGGAGTTGGAAGGGGCCTCTTGGTAACCTCCTATTCACCATTGCCCCTTGCTAATATCTTTCCAGTTAGCCTTTTTTGGTCCCTTTACACGATTTTCTGACAGTGATAATAAAACAACTAGCATTTATCTAGCATTTTAAAGTTTATGAAGCACTTTATGTTGGTTATCTTATTTGATCCTCACAAAAACCTTGAGATAAGAATTGTTATTATGCCTGTTTGATAGATGATGAAACAGGCTAGAAGAGTGGCTTATGCAGGGGTCAGTCACAAAAGCAGTTAACGGCTAAAGCAAGATTTGAACTCAGATTTTATTTATTCCAGGGGTAGCTAGGTGGTTCAGTGGATAGAGAACTGGTCCTGGAGTCAGGAAGATTTGAGTTCAAATCCAGCCTTAGAAACTTACTGTATGACCCTAGGCAAGTCATTTAACCCCATTTGCGTCAGTTTCCTCATCTGTAAAAATGAACTGGAGAAGAAAATGGTAAACCACCCCAGCATCTTGACCAAGAAAATCCTAAATGGGGTCACCAAGAGTCAGGACATGGCTAAAAAAAATGACTGAATGACTGGGTTATTTATTCCAACATCAATTCATTATCCACTATACCACCTAGATGTCAGGACATCTTTTTTTCCTAATTCCTCATGGCACTCAAAAGCCATGACCTGAGCTGGCAGGTCCTTCTAAACTAGGAGGAAGGTCTGGGTTAAGCTAAGTTGGGAGAGGGCCTGCCTGGCTGCTGAGTGCACCTCTCTCCTAAGGCATCATAGAAATGTTACAGTTAGCATCAATGAAAGAAATGGTTGTAGCAGCAAGATTACAGATCCTTGGAGTACTAAAGTGAGCCAAGCTCCTCAGCCTTGCCTTGAAGATCCTCCAAAATCCTAGCTCCAACCTACCTGCCTTCCCAGCCCTATCCCACATAACTTCTCTATAACCCAGCCAACCCAGGCTACTAGCAGCACCTCAGACTGGCCATGCTATCTCTGCCTCTGTGAACTTGTCCAGGCTGTTTCCATGACCTGGAGTATATTGTCTCCTGATTGCAACCATTCAAAAACCTGTGCTATCCATGCTAGCCCATGCTAACTCAGCTCAGGTGCTGCTTTTCCTGTGTAGCATCCTCCTCTGGGGTCATTCTTCCAGCTAACACTGGCATTAGAAGAGTAGGTGCCCAGAGGAGTGGTTGCTTCCACTCTTAAGGTTCAATGGGGATAATTCTTTAAGTAGCCCATGAACCCCTACCAGTGTGCTTTTTATTAACAATCAGCCAAAAAATTCAGTTCTCAGAAAAGTCATTTACCCAAATGACATGGTAAAAACTGCCGATGAAAAACATTTCTCTCCCAAATCCAGAAAATATTTTCCCACAATGATACAGAGTCTGACGGATGGTGGGATTGGAGAGTGGGCAAACACTGTAAAATGGCAGTAAACCAAAGCAACTCACAACTCTGGGGCTCAATGTCCTTTTTCCTGGGGGTGCTCACAAAATTGTCTGCAAGGCATGGCATTGGGGAGAGGCATAGTGCCACGGCTTCTCACAGACCAAGGAATCTCACTTGGACAGACTCATATGAGGCTCCCCTGGTTCAAGCAGGTTATAAGAGCTGGTGATTCCTTGGGATGTGTAGCTGATGGACTGAGCCATGAAGATCTTCAGCTCCTTCCTAAAGTGAGACATTTGTGCTGGACAAATCGTTCCTGCAGACTTGCTGGGCTTTCCCTTTGATGGGCAGCTGAAGTCTTTACTAATTCTAGCTCCTGGCTTGGCTGGCTCGTACTGGGCTCTTTATAGCAAGAGAGTTAACAATGCGTCTAATCAGATGTAGGTCTCTTAGCCTTAGAAACCTCACCTCTGGGATTCCTTGAGAATTTTCTCTTTGAAGTTTGTCATCTCTTGGAAGTAAGTACAAGAGACCTCTCCTATTTGACGTTCCTTTCTGGGTACAACTAGGTGGTATAGTACACAGAGCCCTGGACCTGGAATCAAAAAACATGAGTTCAAATAAGGCCTTATTAGCTGGGTGACCCTGAGCAAGTCACTTAACTTCTGTTTGCCTCAGTTTCCTCCACTGTAAAATTGAAATCATAATAGCGCCTCTATCTTAGTTTCATTCTGAGGATAAAATGAGATAATATTTGTAAAACATTTTTACATACCTTAAAGTGCTATGTAAATGTTAGTTATTATTACTATGAGTATAATTGCAGTCAGTGAGACACTCTGCCTTTACTTATAATGGTCAGTAAAATTACATTTCCCAGACCCAGGTTGGGGTTCATACAGAGGAGTAGCTAGGTACAAAGGTAATGAAGCTGTATTATTGGCCTCCTCATATACAATGGAGCTACTCAAACTTTCTAAAAAGATGCTTTCTAGGGTGTGAAATGTTTTGTTTGCATCTGAAAGGTCTTTCCCTTCACATTTTGATATCTTTGCCCCTTACAACATTCAGCCTTTTTGAAGTCTAAGTGGGGTCTTCACTTACATCTATTTGACACTTTAATCTCTCCACAACTTGGCTTCAACTTCCTTAGTCCAGTCTTCTTACACATTATTCCCTTCCTCATACTCTGTTATCTACTCATTGCCGAGAGAGAGACAGACAGACAGACAGACAGACAGACAGACAGACAGACAGACAGAGAGAGAGAGAGAGAGAGAGAGAGAGAGAGAGAGAGAGAATTTATGTCATCTCTCTCATTAGCAGGCTAGCAGGCAATGTCCTTGACGGCAGGGACTGTTTTACTTTTCTCTTTGCACTGACCGTTCCTAGTCTAGACCCTGGTGCATGCTCAATACTTAGTAAATATTTGTTGACTGAATGATTTTTCCACTTAGCATCTTTGGATCCTCCCAACTAAAAATGATCCCTTCAAACATGTATATTATACTTTAACCAAACCTCTCCTTTTCCTCCATCACTCTTTATCTTGTAGTATAATTACCTGTGTATTGCTATATCCTGCTTCTCCTAGTGGAATGTTATTTTGAAGGAGGTGCCATTTTCATTTTTCTCTTGGTATCTCCTATGCCATACGTACATATTTGGTACCCAATAAATATTTGTTGAGGATGGTAGAATGGATAGGAAGGTCACAATAGCCTAGAATGATGGACTACAATGAAATTTAATAGGAATAAATGTAAACTTTTATGGTGAGGTTTAAAAAATCAACTATATAAGCACAGATTTAGGGAAATGTGGTTAAACAACACTTGATGTGGAAAAGACCTGGGAGTTTTAGTGTATTGAATCTCAGTAGGGACTGTCAACTACCAGAAATAAATGTGGGTACTTTTTTCCATTGGTTCAGATGATAACTCACAGCTTCTCATCCTGGGAAAGTCTTTTCCATGACCACCCATAGAGAACCCACCCAATGCCCAGTGCCCACCTTCTAAGTCTCCTTCCAACTCATGGGGGTCAACGCATCACCCAGTTTGTCCATCACATTCATTCCTTGCCACATGACTGACCCGCTTCCTTTTCCAACCACACATTTCCTGAAAGATTTCCCTTATATAGCTCCTCATGTACAGGTTATCATTAGAAATGGACTACATCCTATTAGTGCCCACCACATGTCTCTCCACTGCCCTTGGGGTCACCTTTAACTTTGATGCTTCAGAGACTTTGATGTTCTCAGATTCACAACCAAACAACATCACCGATCTCCAGTGCTATCTCAGGCTGCATGAATAAAAGCAGAGTGTGGAGAACAATAATCTATCTGGCTCAGATCCCACCTGGAGCACAGTGTTCAGTTCTGGGCAACATATTTTAGGAGGAACATTGACAAGCCAGAGCAGGTCCAAAGGGAAGTGACCCAATTGGTTTGACGCAACTGGAAACCATGCCAAGCTCAGCTCAGCTGAAGGAACCAGGAAAGAGAAGACTTGAGGAGGGTGGGATGTGATAACACCTTCTAGTAGCTGCATGGAAATGAATTAGATTAGTTTTTCTGAATCTCAGAAGGAAGAACTAGGAGAATTTTGGGGAGGGAGAATTTAGTTGCATGTAAGGAAGATTTTTCCACAATAAAAACTGTTCAAAACAGGAAAGCTCTGGGGCAAGTGAGCTTCCCATCCCTAGAAGTCTTCTACCAGCAACTCAGTGACTCCTAGTTGAGGATATTTTAAAAGGTATTATCATTCAGGTAGGAGATAGGCTGCATGGCCCTTCCAACTCAGATTCTGGGATTCTAGGGTGCTAAGTTGTCCAAATCCTCTCAGCAACATCTCCCATCTGCACCAGCTTTCCTCAGCTGGTACCTCATTCCAACCTTTAGCTAGACAAAGCTACAGGCCCCTATCTGCTCTCTCTTGTGGTCATGTCATACCTTGCACTACTTCTTTGGGGAAAAGGGAAGGCAACAAGAATTGATTATGTACCTACTATGTGTCAGGCACTATGCTAAGCTCATTACAAATATTATCTCATTTGATCTTCACAGCAACCCTGGGAGGTTAGGAGCTGTTAGTATCCCCAGTTTATAGTTGAGGAAACTGAGGCAGACAGAGATGGAATGCCCAGGATCACACAGTTAATAAATGTCTGAGGGTGAATTTGAACTCAGGTCTTCCTGACTCCTGGCCCAGTGATCTATCCACAATGCTACCAAACAATATCTAGGTGTCTTTACTTCCTCCATTGAACATTCCTTTCCCAATTCTCTATTTCTTCAGATTCAGGATCTCTCTGCCTTTTAAGCTGGCAACAATTGCAGGAGATTTTCAAATGAAAGCTTTCTGCTGTTGGGAGAGAATCTGATTAACTAATTCATGTTGGTCTACGAGAGAGAGAGAGAAAGAGAGAGAGAGAGAGAGAGAGAGAGAGAGAGAGAGAGAGAGAGAGAGAGAATTTCCTTGCTTTTTTCTCCTTAGTGCCTTCTGCAGACAATGCTCTCACCTTTGTCAGACACCAGAAAAATGTTCTAATTGTGATAATACAGACCGGGTAGAAGTAGCTGAGTGGGAGAAAACTTTTGATTAAAGGATGGAGTGTGTCTGGAATCATACCATATCACCGAATCATAGAATTTCAAAGGGACCTCAGTAGGCATTTAGTCCTATCCACAGAATATAGTTAACTGGTGGCCATCCAAGCCATTAACAGGAGAATCTACTTGACCGACTTGATTGAGAAAAAGCATGAGGCTGCCCAATCCACTGTGGACAGCTCTAATCACTAAGAAGTTTTTCCGGACATCAGACATAATGGCCTCTTTGCAACTTGTATCCATTTTTCCTAGTTTGGCCACTGGGGGCCAAGCCAACCGATATTGGTGGTCTGGTCGAATTGAAAATTGCTGGATCTGAACCCACCAAACTAAGATTGGAATCCTGCCTCTTCTACTAATTCTGAGTTGGATTAAATCCCCCTTACAGTCTGGTCTCAGCGTCCTCTTCTCTAATAGTGACCATTGAGTTAGGGGACCACGAAGGACCTTCCAGCCCCGAATCTCTTCTTTCTTCCTCTCTCACTTGATCCTCTGAAAGGCGGGGGTATCAGGATGCAAGAGAAGCAGCTGTTTGGGCAATAGAGCCTTTTCTTTGTTCTGAATGCTATTTAAACATTGGCAGGGGGCCTCATTAAAGATGAATCGTTGAATTAGCAAGTAGTGGTGTCGCTAGAAGAGAGAGCATGTGCTCCTGTGGTGAAAACAGATTTGCACAAAGGAAAAAGAGGTTGGGAAGTGGGAGTGTGGGGGCTGATGGGGTGGGGACGGAGGGGAGAAAATATCGCAGCATGTCCCCGGATGCTACGCATTCTAGAGCCAACAATGTCTCATCCCAAAGGGTCAGTGCCACCTGGAACAGCTTGGCTTCCAGAGGTTTGGGATGTTGTGTGTTGCCTCCCTGGTTGTGGGTGAAATGTGGCCAAGGAGACCTCTTACCACCCCACCCCTCCAGAGTAATTTTGGTTATTAATCATCATTAGTCGGGCAATCTTCAGGCTTGGCAGGCAACAACCTGCTTGAACTATAGAACAAATGTACCAAAGGACAACTCCTGCTTAGACATGGGAAGAAATAGGCCAGCCCGGCTCCCTGTACTCTCAATGGACACCACCACCACCAACCACCACCATCGCTGCCCCCAGCACCACTCGGGAGCCAGGAGATTCCAGCAGTTTCATTTCTCTGAATCCAGACACAGCTTCCAAGCTGTTTTCTCGCACCTGTTACTGTTTTATTCTTGTAGTGAATGGATTTTAAAAGGGGACTGGGCAAAAGTCAGGAGAACTAGGCTCTCATTCTGGCTTTGCCTTT
>CM053625.1:309116258-309151071 GCA_028646595.1 Phalanger gymnotis
AATGGCAAAGGTGTAGCACAGCTTCTAGTTGGACAAAAGTTTTTTCCTATCTCCGTGGAGTTTTTGTGAGGTCCCCCTGGGTTGTGGGTAGCTCTCTTCTGGGTTCTGAGCATCATGTGGAGTCCTGAGGTTGCCTTCCTGTGGTGTAACTAGTTTGCCCTATGCCCCTGTTGTCCCTGGGAAATTCTGCAATCACCAATGAAGTCCACATCTTCTGATGCTTCAAAGGGCACCAGACTTTCCACTGGGCCAGATGGGATGAGAAGAGAAGACAGAGATATGACTATCTTCCAGCCTCAAGTGATTCCTTCTCAGAGGCTTGGTCAGAAGGATTCCACCACCAAGCTGGCCTGCTATTACAATCCTGGATTCCAAACTATTTTATCCAAGCCCCACAGGACATGACTGATTCTCTTCAACCAACAATAAGACATTCCCTATATGGCATCATCTAATTTCAACTCATTGCTCAAAGCATTTCACTCCTTTCGAGTGGATTAAGAATTTTTTAAAAAATTATTTACATCTTTTTATCAACTAATTGATTTAAGAGGAGTGTCTAGAAATAGGGCGCATATATTTTATACCAAGGCTGCCAGATAGCAAAGAGGATAGTGCACTAGACTTGGAGAGAGAAAGACTTGAGTTCAAACTCTGCCTCAGATATTTAGCTGTGTGACCCTGGGCAAGATACGTAAACAGTCTCAGTTTCCTCATCTTTAAAATATAACAACGTCTACTTCCCAGGGCTGTTGCAATCCAGTGAAATGATATTGGCAAACCTTAAAGCACTATATAAAAGCTAGGTATTTGGCACCGTTTACTGATTAATTGCACACTTCAATCATCGTGTCATGGACCCCTTTGGCAATCTGTTGAAGCCTACCAATCTTTTCTCAGAAGAATATTCTTAGATGCATAAAATAAAATGCATAAGATCACAAAGGCAGCCAATCATATTGAAACAAAGATGTCATTTTATGCCCTCTAAGTTCCCAAATGCCCTTTATGGATTCCTCATGGATCCCAGGTTAAGATGAGAATACTGTTAGTTACATAAACTGGGATGGGGGTGCTATTATGGATGGATTCAGTTGAGAAGCCTATGCCTTCTGTGTTTGACTAGGGTAGGGTAGACTCCCACCCACATACCTAAGGAATATTCTCTTCTCATCCTGGCCTCTAAAGAACCTGTCTTCCTTCAGGGGCAAGCTCACAGGTGCTACCTCCTTCAGTTAGTCTTCCCTGATACCCCCAGTTAGTACTCTTCTGAAATAACTTGGTACTTACTTAACTATACTATCCTTTTAGTGGAATGTAAGGTCCCAAAGAGCAGAACAATTTCTTTTTTTGACTTCTGTTTCCCATGAATATAGTATAGGGCCTTACACATGAAAAATACTTAGCGAATATTGTTATGTTGTCAAATCAAATCAAACCGAATAGAATTACTATAAAAGGACAAGAAGGGAGAAAGGAAAGGAACAAGTGTATAAATTCTTTTGATTTGCTAGGCACTGGGCTAAGTACCTTTCAAATATCTCATCTGATACTCACAACCACCCTGGAAGGTAGACGCTATTATCATCCCCATTTACAGTTGAGGAAATGAGGCAGAGGTTAAATGACTCATCCAAGGTGACACAGCTAGTAAGTGCCAGAGGCCAGGCTCAGGTCTTACCGACTCCAAGCCCAGAGGTGTACCCACTGAGCCACCTAGCTGTCCCCCAGAAAGGGATGGCTCAATCATGTAGTAAGGATGAGCAATAGCCAATGGACAGCTTATAGTCTTGATTGATATCCACACGTGCAATGTCAAAAGAACTAGAGAACGAGATATTCAGGGTACCTTCTATGGGGCAGCTAGGTTCAAATCCTGGTACAAATCTCACTAATGTTTGGTCATGTGACACTATGCAAGTCACTTAACTTCTGTCTACCTCAGTTTCCTTATCTGTAAAATGGGGATGATAATAATAGCATTTACCTCCCAGGGTTGTTGTTATGTTCAAATAAAATAAAATTTGTAAAGTGTTTTACAAACCTTAAAACAATATTTGAATGCTAGCTATTATGAT
Organism: Phalanger gymnotis; assembly: GCA_028646595.1. NCBI lineage: Eukaryota > Metazoa > Chordata > Mammalia > Diprotodontia > Phalangeridae > Phalanger > Phalanger gymnotis. Next base: position 309,118,337 of record CM053625.1, read on the forward strand.
GATGATGATGAGGAGGAGGAGGAGGAGGAGGAGGAGGAGGAGGAGGAGGAGGGAAAGATTATGATATGGCAGGTTTCCTGGAAAACATAGATAAGAGTCTCACAAGAGAGGCAGGCATGCATAGGTTTTGATCTACCCCATACTGATGAGATCTATTGGTATTTGGGGGTATGTCACCAATCAGAATGTTCTGGGTTCAAAGAAGATATCATCACAGAAAGCTGGGGAACAGGGGGAGGAAATAAGCATGTATTAAGGTCCTACTATGTGTCAGTCATCCAGTCAATCCAAGTGAATGAGTGAATGAACGACAAAAGCACTTATTAAGTGCCTGCTGTGTGCTAGGCACTGTGTTAAGAGCTTGAGATACAAGTAAGCAGATAAGATAGTCTATCTGCCCTCAACAAACATGATTTCAAATACCATGACATAGGTGAGCTAGAGTTGGCAAGTAGCTGGCATGGGGGTGGGGGCCGGTCTGCGGGTACACCCCTGAAGGTATGGTTTGAAGCTAGGTAGATAAGGCTGGAGCTCGCCTTTCAGAGCCCTGGGGCTAGAGGGAGTTCTTAACGAGGAGGTGGCCTAAAGAGCAGACAGCATGGTGCCCCAAGGCATTGTACCAGGTATTGGGCCCTAGAAAGACCAAAATGAAACATTCTCTCCCCTCAAGGGGTCTACATTCTACTGGCAGAGGATTTAAATGGAAATCTTATAGAGCTTTAGAAGCTTCAGGATCAGGAAAGTCTACCCGGATGAAACTTTGGAGCTGAGCCTTAACAGAAATTATTGGAGCCCAGACACTGACTGATTTGTGGAAAGAGGGCATCCCAGGCATGGGGCACAGACAGAGCTAGAGTACAGAGACACTAGATGGCAGATCATGTGCAGGGAATAGCAATTAGGTCAGTCTTTTTCTCTTTGTTTCTCTCTCCAAATTTAATATAAAGTTATTACTTTACAGACAATAATTAATGAAGGAGTTGCCTTAATCTGGGACCGGGGAGATTGTGATGTCAATTAAAACAGCTTCACCGATGGCCAAGAAGGATTCCAGGGCATTCATTGCCTGGTGCTATTATTCACTCCTTTCCTTCTCTCCTCTTCTTTACAGAAATTGTCTCATAAACCCGGCTTGCACGACTGACATCTCTAACCAGACAGCCCTTCTGTTAAGAAGGGTTTGTTTCATATCCCTCTATACCTCTGGCTTCCCTGTACTTTCTCAGGTTGGGTCATAAAAAAAATGTACTGAAAAAAAAATGTACTCGAAACTATTGATTTCTGTTGTGCTAAAGCCCCTGACATTCCGGCACGATGAAGATATTGCTCTGGGTCCTGTGTGCCTTCCTCCTACCTCTCCTCTGCTTAGGAGGGTCTCTAAGGAGGGCATTAAAGATATTGTAGTTCCCACTCTCTGACTGTGGGATATCAGCGGGAGCCCTCCTGTGTAAAGAATAATTATCAGGACTGCTGTAACCCGTAGTAAGTGTGTAATTACATGCTCAGCTTTGTGGGCTCTAGGCTGTGCAATTTTAAATTATACAATAATGGCAGATTCTCTGCCTCTCTCTTCTTTTTTTTATTTGAAAAGGGAGGTGGGTAGTTTTGTCGGATTTTTTTTTTTGACAGAGAGAGAGAGAGAGAGAGAGAGACAGGCAGGAGGGAGAGAGGAGAGACTATCTCCATCCCATATTCTCCTCCCACAACCACATTCACCAGTTTATTAGGGAAAGAGCCCATCTCAGATTGCAACCAAAGGGAAAATCTCATTAAAAATCCAAATGAGCTCAGTATACACAACCAGGCAGAATGGCAACTATAATAGCGCTAAGAGTAACTGACATTTCTATAACATTGTAGGAGAGACCATGGCATAGTTAATTGAGAGCTGGGGTTAGAATCAGATAGACTTGGGTTCAAGTCCCATTTTTAGAGCCATAACTAGGACAGGCAACTAGGGCTTTTCCCCTGGGGCCAGAGTTTAGAGGGAACTGACAGAACATGTAGTCCTTCTGCAGCATCAGAACAACTGAACTCAGTATCTTAGCGAACAGATAAGGGTAAAGAGTGGCTTTGTGACTTCACTATAGGGAACTCCAGGGTGAGGAAAGTCCCTCTACCAAAGCAGGATGGTACCTCCTCTGAAACTCAGAGAGCTGCCCAGTACACTTGCTTAGCATCACACAGCTGGGAGCAGGGATTGAAAACAAGGTTTGTTTTTTTCCCCTCTGCCTCAGAGCCCAGTTCTCTATCCACTGCACCACACTGAATAAAGAGTTAAATAGAAAACTACCAGATGGCGCCCTATTGGCAATCCCCCAGATGACTCTTTCTCTGACCAATCCCAGCAGCAGCTTCCACAGCTGTGTTTAAAGGAACACTGTGCTACTTGCCATCGATGCATTTGTTTTGTTTTGTTTTTCCTATAAGCCCTGAGCACAAAAACTGTTAGTTATATCTCTGCCTGTGACCCTAGGTAAGTCTCTTCCACTCTCCACGTCCCAGACAACCTGCTGGAACTTACTGGCTGAGTCACAGACTGGAGGCAATCTGCACTGGTGAAAGGACTCTCCAGCTGGATGTAGTTGAGCCTCCTCAGAGAACTGGGCATCTGGCACCTTCAAGTGCCTTAAGTAAAGGATTTCTTTTGGAATTCACCACATCCCTGGGAGAAAGGTCCAACAGAGACTATTCCTTCCATTTTATAGAGGAAAAAGCCAAGATTCCGGCAGTTCAGGAGTACCAGAAACAGAATGGGAATCCATTGATTTATTCCTGATCCCAGGTTAAACGCACTTGGTTTCACTTTCCGCCTCTGATCCTCGCTAGCTGCAGGCCCTTAGGAAAAATTCCTCCCCTTTTGCCCTCACTCTGTTTCCTCCACTTTGAAAGGAGGGTGGGGGGGTTGGATGAGCCAGCCCTTCTAAGGTGCCTTCCAGCTCTCTAGCCTTGCTCCTGGTCTTGGTGAAACTCACTCTCCTCCTCTGTAAAATGAGAGAGTTGGGCTAGGCAAGCTCTAGGCTTCCTTTCAGATCTGAATCCATGATTCCAAAGGATTGGGATTTCCATTCTCTCACAAATGATCCTCACCATAACCCTGGATGCAAAATGAATAATGACTAATAGGACATTTATAAAGTGCTTCAAGGTTTGCAAAGCATTTTAATAATCATAATATTTATTACCTCCTTTCATCCTCATGACATCCCTAGGAGGTAGGTGGGATTAATAGACCCATTTTACAGAAGAGGAAATAGATTTAGTGCCTAGCCACTTCTACAGCATATATACCTCCCAGAATTATTCCCTTTTTAACTGATGAGAAACTAAGACCAGCTTCTAGTCACCAAACAGCAGAAACCACCTTTCTGTTCCTCACACTCAACACTGTGTCTCCTATCTCCATGGCTTGTACAGCCTGGCTATTCTCCATGCCTGATATCCACTCCATCCTCACTTCTACATCTTCCAAATCCTATTTTCCTTTAAAACACAGCTTAAAAATCACCTACAACTCCAGGCTCTAGTATGGGGCTCCCTCCCCAAACTAGCGCCTTTCCTCCACCAGTTGCCTTGTATTTTGATTTTACACACACACACACACACACACACACACACACACACACACACACACACATACATATACATGCATATATATATACACATACATACGTATACATACATGCATGCACACACATATATAGTCTCTCCCATAGAATTCAAGCTCTTTGAGGCCAGGTACTCTTCTATCTTAGATTCTTTGGAACCTGGCACAGTGCCTTCCATACAGTAGGTGCTTAATCACTGATTGGTCACTCCTCTTCCTACATATTCATTAACCATTCCTTTAACAATATGTTCTTCATTTTTGCCAGGACCTGGCTCGATTTCATTGGACTTACACTATCTGGTCTCCATTCACTTTCCTTTTGGAAACCAAGACATTTGCCTCTCCAATTCCACAGCACCCATCCTCCATGGCCTTTCACGTATCACCAAGAGTGGCTCAGCTACCATATCGGCCAGTTTTTTCAGTATCCAAGGAGAGAGTTCATCTGGTTTGAGGACTTGAATGTGTCAAAGGCAGTAAGATACTCTCTTATCTCCTTTCTTATCTTGGGCATCGACTCCCTATTAGTCATTTTTATTCTGACCTTTCCAGACTAAAGATCATACTCCTTGGCAGAGAGAAAAAGCATAAAGTCTGAGCAGCTTTGGATTCTCTCCATCACTGGTTATCAACATCTGTCTGCCCTAAGTATTGGGGCTATTCTTTGATCCTCTTCTTTTCTCCAGTACACCTTAAAATAAAAATCACTTTAACAAGCACTTTTTGTTAGCCTAACTTTCCTTGACAATCTAAACTCTTGCCAAGCTTTGGTGATTGTGGTTTGTGATTGTGATCTGGTATTTGAGGCTTTTGCAATCATCTTCCATTGTCTGCATTTGCTATCATGTTCTATATGTGTCTTTGTAAACTCTAAGTTGGTTGGTGAGTCCCCCGTGCATCCACACACATCCCCTTGGGCAACCCCCCCTTCTCCTCTTCATGAGAATTGTTCCTCTTTGGGTCGTCAGAATTCTATTCTAAGGAGCTTTCTGTCCCTCCCTCGATTATTTCCCAATTAGAATTTTAATTCTTAGGATCCTACTCAACCTTTCCTCGAATCTTTGAAAATCTAGCTTTCTTCAAGTGTTGGCTCAAGAATCCCTTTCACCTACACAAGGCATAGCCTGATTCCTGCCCTTTGGTGGCTAGTGTTCTTCCCCATCCACTCCCCGACACCCCCCCCAAAAAAAAAATTACTTTGAATATGCTTAATATTTATTTATCTGTGTATTTGCTGTCCTGGGAATATAAGTAAGCTCCTGATGTGCAGAAATATTTCCTTTTTTCGATCTTTAGACCCTGTTACACTACGTGACACATACAAGGTGATTAATACACACTTGTTGATGGCCCAAACAAGGGATATAGATGATTTTAAATGATTGGAATTAACAATTTTTACCTAAATTTGAAAAGATTTTGCAGAAAAATGTAATGTGGTTAGAATTTGAAGAGAAATGATTGCCTGAGAATTGATAAAAAAAAACCTCCAGAAACAAGAGTCATTCCTTACAAGTAACTGGCCAAAAGATATGAACAGGTAGGTAAAAAAAAAAGATGTACACGCTTTATACAACCAAGACTGGACAAGATATGGCTGAAATGAAGTGTAGAACAACATTTCACATAATACACTATGAGATGTTCTAGATGGCCACGTGACTTAGATATAAAGGATGACATCTTAATCAAATTAGAGGAGTTTGGAAAAAATTGCTTGTCAGGTCTGTGAATAGGGAAAGAGTTCATGTCTAAAAAATAGATTAAAAGGATCAATGAAAATAAAATGGATGATTTTGATAAGACAAAATTAAAAAATCTTTGTGTAAACGAAATCAGTGCTATTTAAATTTAGAAGAGAAAAAGTTAACTAGGAAAAAAATCTTTGCACAAGTTTCTCTGATAGAGTTCTCATATCGAAGATATTCAGTGTGTCCCCATGGTCCTAGTATCATTTTAAACTATTACAGCTTAACTTCAAGGTTTGCAGCACACTTTACAAAAGTGTGAGCAACAAACTGGAGACACAGCTGCTATTTTGTCCCCATTTACAGGTGAAGAAGCTGAGGCAGACAAATACTAAGGGACTTGGTCAGGGTCACATAGCTAATAAGTGTCTGAGGTCAGATTTGAACTCGTCTCCCTGGATCCAACACTCAATTCATTGAATCATCTAATTGCCTGAACGTTTGTATATTTAAATGTTTGTTTGCTGATGCTTGTTAAGTTCATAATGAAAAAGAAATGAAAATGAAATGAAATGAAAAAAGAAATGAAAAAGAAATATTTTTCAAAAGAATTTTTCAAAAGAAAAAAACTGAATATACTTTGAAAATCTAGAGTGGACATCAGATTCTGTCTGGCTTTCCTCTTCTCTGTCATATACTTTAAAAGATAGCAGTCACTTCCATTGAAGGTTCTCATCATTTTCAACTTATCAACCAGTTCCTCCTTTGGGGTAGGAATCAGATCCTCTAATAGTATTTTGAACTTTTGAAAGACCCGTGATTCTGTCCATGCTATTGGTTCCTCCATTGGTGCCCTGTCAGCTCAGGAAGTGCCAGCGAAGGTCCTGCTGCCTGGCAACGAAGAGTAATTTGGTCAAAATGTAGAATATAGAAGGGAACACCATTCAACGGAAAGGCAGCTTGGAGCCAGCTCCAGAGAGCCTTAAATGCCAAAGCAAAGGTTCTGTTTGATCCTAGAGGCAGCATGGTCAGACCTCTGCCTTAGGAAGGTGATCTGTTATGTGGAGGACAGATTACAGCGGGGCGGGGGGACTGGAGGCAAAGAGATCCATTAGGAAGTGATTACAAGAGTCCAGGGCTGGTAATTGACCACAGAGCTCTGAAAGCCATCTCCGACACCAAGCCTATCCCTCTAAATCAGAAGCAGGTGCAGGCTCATCCATGTGCTCAGGAGGAAGAGCAAACCTTCCCACAAAGGGCAATAGCTACGCGTGCATTTCTATACTGCCCTGTGTAAACAGGGCTTTGTTAATGGTACCTTTTCATAAGGTCCTTTTGTAGCTTTTAAAGTCTTAAACTTGAATCATTTAGGTTGTCCATATGCTAGAAATAATTTGTATTTTTCAGGGAGCAAAGGGCAAATTTCCTTCTGATGGCTGAAGACTTCAGTGCCGATGGCCCACTTACAAAGGCTCTTGTCCGCCACTGTGGAGGGATCTGAAAGAAGAATCTTTGTGTTATTCTACTCAGGCACCAGCTCCTAGAGGGGCCTTCCCTGATCCCCTCAGTCCTTAGGGATCTCTCTTACTTCAAACTTTCCTAGAACTCTCTGCTTCCCTAACTCCTCACCCTATATTCTACTTATCTGCCCTCACCATTTTTGTGCCTCGAGACCATGAACTGAGTCATCCCATTCCTGTCTTTCCTTCCCTCAATATGCTAGGTAAGCCTCAATAAGGTCAAGCTAGTCTTGAATGGAGTTGCCATAAGCCTGAGTGTCATAAGCTTGGAATTTAAAATTCTATCTGCTGATAGCTTCTATCCTCCTTGTCTAAATACCTGAAGTCAAGAAGAGCTGGATTTGAATCCTGCCTCTGATACTCAGTGTTGGTGTGATCATGAGCCAAATGAATGATACTGCAAAGAATCCTGGATTTGGAGTGAGACAACCTCAGTTCACATGCTGATTCTCATGTTTGTTCCTTTTATGACTGTGGCTAAATCACTGAACTTCTCTTGGCCTGAGTTTACCCTTATATAAAATGGGAAAGTTGAACTACATGACTCCTCCAAAACTAAATTTATAATACTGTGGAATTGCTTAACTTCTCATTATCCCCACGCAAAACACTAAGACAAGATAGTCAATGAATTATCATTGGATCAGTGAAGGGAGTTTTCCTATTGGGAACTCAATATGGTAGTGAAAGCACTGATCTTGGCCACCCTGAGCTCCCAAAAAGGGCTCTATGAAAAGTCTTATATGTATGTGTCATATGGCATGCTAACATAACAGGATGGGTATTAGACCACTGAGAATCAGAATACCTGGGTAGGAGTCTTGCCTCTGATTCTCGTTAACTGTGTGACCTTAGACAAATCACCGCTTCTTTCTGGTTCTCACTTTACTGGTTTATAAAATGAGGATCAATCAATTGACTAGAATTTCTCAAGTACCTACTATGTGCCAGGCACTGTTCTTGTTCTGGGAAAAGAAAGAGAAAAGTGAAATGGTATCTGTCTGCAAGTAACTCATGTTCTATGGGGGAGACAGTGAGAACATTTATGGAGAATAAATGCATACATAGAAAACAAGCAAACACAGGAGCACTGGGTGGGTGGGTGGGGTGATCAGGAGAGGCTTCCCATAGGAGATGGTGCTTGAACTGTGTCTTTAAAAAGTGAGGGGTTCTGTGGAAGGGAGCTGAGGATGGAGTGCATTTCAGGCATTCCCAAAAGCACAGAGGTGACACGTGGAATTGTCCTTCCCATCTTCCAGGGCTGTTGTTCAGGCCAATCAGAATAATGTACGCTGAAGAGCCTTGAAAAACAGGAAAGTACCTACTTCTTATAAAGGAGGTGCAGAAGAATTGTAACCAAACATGGAAGAGGGGGCAAGGGCATTAGGCATCTGGGGAACCCAGCTCTGTCTGAACCAAAGGAGGGGTAAATACCAACAAAGGGTTTGGTGTAGAAATACAGCAGACTGAACAGAGAAAAATAGAGGAGGGGAATATCAAGGAGGGAATAGAGGCAACCAAAACAAAATTCCTACTTCCGAAGGAGAGAGAAAGAGAGAGAGAGAGAGAGAGAGAGAGAGAGAGAGAGAGAGAGAGAGGGAACAGGGATTTGGAACACAAGGGATGGGGTGCCAATCAGTTCGGGAATGACCAAACAAACTGGCTTTTGAATGTAATGGAACATTGTTGTGTCATAAGGAATGATGAAGGGCATGGTCTCAGAGAATCTTGGGAAGTAGGGACTATACAGAGTGAAGTGATATATCATTAAGGCAAATGTCACAATATTGATGGTAACCGTAAATATGCCTGTATAGTTCTGTATCAAAGAATATAAGATACTGTCCATATAGAAGGCAGAACTAAAACATTTATTCAGACACCAGAGGATCAAACCCCCAAACCAATAACTCCAATTCAACATAGCCGCAATTATATTGCAAAACCAGTAAGCCCACTTTATCATAAGAGCAAGGAACTTAAAACACAGTATCACAGCACGGAGCCAAGCCATTCCATAACCTTCCCCTGTGCTGGGGTCTTCCTGTAAACACTCGCTCACAAATCTTAGCTATCTGCTTGTCTGCATCCTCTCCTCCTGCAGTTCTAAGAGAGCTTAAGAGCTACGCTCAAAGTATATATACCTTTTTTAGAGCTGAAGGGCTTCACAACTCTAATGACCTAATTAGCAAAAGGGTGTGGACCTTCCCACAAACAAGCCTCTCCTAATCAAGCTTCTCTTAACTAGCTCCACCTGAGACCTGTTAATGGGATTAATGGGCAGGGAAGATCTTTAATCACATTAACACCACAAATGAGCAGAAGGGGGACAATACTTAATGGGACATTATAAAAAAAACAACTCTGAAAGACTTCAGAACTCTGATCAGAACATTGACCAAGCAAAGCTCCAGAGCACCCACAATGAAGCACATCACCCACATTCTGACTGAGGAATAGGCTCAAGGTACAGAAGGAGACCCCCCATTTTTGGACATGTCCATTGATGGATTTGTTTTGCTTGACCATGCTTATTTTTTGTTTTTTAAATTCTTTTCTTAATAATATTTTATTTTTTTCCAACTACATGCAAAGATAATTTTAACATTCATTTTTTTAAAAAAAAATATTGCATTCCAAATTTTCTCCCTCCTTTTAAGGTAAGAATTTTAAATAGGTTGTGTATGTGCAATGATCATGCTTATTTGTTATAATGGGTTAGGTTTTTTTCAGTTTTTAATTGGGGGGAGAGGTAGCAATAATGATGAAAAAAAGAGGACCATTGAAACATTTTTAATTTCCCAGAAGTGAATAGAAGGAATTTCAGAAGGAAGTATAGACAAGAAGAATAGTCTTGAAAACAACATGTAATTTTTATTTACTTTTTTAAAAAAGTAGTATGAAATGGAAATTCATGGTTTAACATGAAATTCTCTTTTTGCATTCTGATATGAATAAGGGAATGGTTTTTTTGTGTTTAAGTTCAGAATAAAAATAAAATAAATAAAAAACACCAAAATACCCCATAAATGTGATGTATTATTTGTAACAATATTACCTGCAAATGGGTTAGAAACATTTCACAGTCTTAGATCTGCCCTTTTTCCAAGAGGAGAGTATTATGGTGGTTGGTTTATATGAGCGGCTTCAGGTTGAAATATATTTGGACAAATCTGTGACCTTGGCTGTCACTTTATAGATTAGGTATTACAAGGCCAGCCCTATAGAGTTTAGGAGTTTATAGGGTTAGGTTGAAAGGCTAGCCCACTAGGGGTTGTGTTTTTCCTTACTATTTCTTCACTATATCATATCAAAGACTTAACACTATTGAGACTAACTATAAAGGCCAGAAAGGCAACAATATAATCACTGTTTTTGACCCTGAAAGTTGGGGATTAAGGATCTTAGATGGGATTTAGAGCTCATGGAGGTCATCTAGTCCTGTCTCCTTGTTTGACAGAGGATGAAACTGAAGCTTAGGGAAAGTAATTGCCCAAGCCCACAAAAGTAAAAAGCAGCAGAATTAGGATTCAAAAAGAGGTTTAAAGTTGCAGAAAAGCAAACTTTGCCTTTATATAAGGGAAAACTTCCTAACAATTACTTATCCCAAAGTGCAGCTCTTGGCCTATCATCCATCCATCCATCCATCCATCTATCCATCCATCCATCCATCCATCCATCCATCCATCCATCCATTCATCCACCCATTAACCTATTGTCTCTCATTTTCACAGGACTTACCTCCATTTTCCATTATACATATAATGAGAGTCTCTCTATCCCATCCCCACCATTTGATGCAATCACAGAAAGAGCCAGATAACAGTGGAAATAAGGTTAATTTAAGATGTTCGATGAAGTATTTACACCCTGTTATCCCTGTACAAGCCAGTAGGTGGTGAAGTGGATAGAATGCCAGGCTTAGGGTCAGGAAGATCTGAGTTCAAATGCAGACTCAGACAGTTACTAACTGTGTGACCCTGGACCACTCACTTAATCCAATTTGCCTCAGTTTCCTCATATGTAAAATGAGCTGGAGAAGGAAATAGCTAACCACTGCAGTAGTTCTGCTAAGAAAACCCCAAATGGGGTCATGAAGCGTTGGACACAACTGAAATGACTGAACAATAATGACAAAATCCATTTACAAATTCTTCACAAGTTTTGCTGATGAAATTGTAAGAGCAACTTGCCATTGTCTGGATGAAGGTTTCCCACACCCCTGATGGCATTTGCAAGGCTAAGTTTGCAGCTCCATGATCAATGGACCCAAGAAGCAGCTTTGTGGCTGGTGACCCTGGTGCCTTTGGGTCAGGAATGAGGAAGGCAATTCCTCTCTCTCCCCCAGACAACTCATCAGCTATGGAATCTTTACTGTATAGGAGATAGCACATCTAGTAAGAAGTAAAGAAAAGACAAAAGGAAAGAGACAGGCAGACAGACGGATGGACAGAGACAGACACAGACATAGAGAGAGAGAGACAGACAGAGACACAGAGACAGAGACAGATAGAGACAGACAGACATAGAGACAGAGACACAGAGACAGAGAGAGAGAAACAGAGAGAGACAGAAAGAGAGATAGAAAGAGAAAGAGACAGAGAGAGACAGAGACAGATACAGAGAGACAGAAACAGACAGAGAAACAGACAGAGACACAGAGAGACAGAGACAGACAGAGAAATAGAGATAGAGACAGACAGACATACAGACAGTGACAGACAGACAGACGGAGACAGAGAAACAATAAACAAGACAGAGAGAGACAGAGACAGGAAGACAGAGAGAGAATCAGCGGAGTTGACTTCAAGGAATCTCTGGCCACAGAGAAGAGAGATCTAGAAGGAGAGACTTAGCCCTGAGAGCTAAGAATAGAGCTGTAGAAAGGAGAAGATCCAGGGAACCCAAATGAGAGATCTTCCCAGAAGAAACACTTCATTAATGGAGAAGCAATGTGAGGACCCCACGAGAAGAGAAAGGACATTGGGGTCCTGCAGTACATAAATTGCCTTGGCCATATGTGTTCCCTCTGTAAGTGCCTCACTCCCAGTGCTGAACTGATGCCAGTAGTACTTGTGGAGGAGTGTGACCCAGATGCATGGAGAAAATATCTTGTAGCTTCTCCCCTTACTATTCCATTTTAGTAAAAATGCTTTCCCCCTGTAGTTCTGGTAACATGAGCCAAATGAACTCTCTCATTCCTGAAAAGGACCCATTAGTCGATGATTCTATGGCTTTACTTACCACACCTGTGACTTCCTGAATATTCTCTGAATATCTAGAAAACATTCATTTTCTTCTGGTTGCCAGCATATACAAAATAGTCACAAAATCACCGAATTTGAAATCTGGAAAAGATACCGATAGCTCACCTGTATTCCTGGGTTCAAGCCCTGCATCTGACACACACTGGGTGCCTGCTTAAATGAGTAGAGAAGAATGATTTATGACATTAGCATATCAATTATCATATGTAGACATAATGAACCAGTGAATGAATTAAAGAAAACATATTAAACACTTGCTATGAGCAGAACACTGTGCTAGTCACTGGAAATACAAATGTAAAAAGCAGGACAGTCCCTGTACAAAACCCTTCTGTGATTTTCTGATTCTGTGACTCCAATCATTATGCCAGCCCTCTCACTGGGTTGCTTTTTAAGGACACGAATTAATTCCATTTTAAATCTGAGGCAACTGAGGGTCAGAGACGTAGAGTGACTTCCTCAAAGCCATCTAGTTAGTAAGTAGAAGATCCAAGTCTGGAAGCCAAGTCCTTGGATCCCAAGTCCAGTGGTATTTCTAAGGCACCAACTCAGCCACTGACTCAAAGGAGCTCCATGCCTCAGTTTCCTCACTTATAAAATGAAAAGCTATTACTTGTCCCCATTCTTCATCCAGTTATTGCTCATGGGAAGGAATATACAGAGTGGAAATTCTCTCCCAGGGCTCCCATGTTCCTCAGGGGCACAAAGCAGCAGGGACACTGCCACCATCTGCAGGGCCCCTGTTCATTCCAGGCAGAGGAAGTTACTGCCTGCTGCTCATGGGAGACAGTCAAGCTGGTGCAATGGCTTCCCAAGAGAAATTCAGCAAAGTCTCTATGCTTGGTGTATTTAAAGCATGATTGGAGAAAGCTTCCCAAAACATTCCAGAAGGAACAAGCCAAGCTAGGACAGGAGGAAGACAAATCAAGCCCTTTCCCAACCCACATTTCTGTCCTTCAGTTAGTCCTCAGGGAAAAGTGCAGAGAGACCAGACTAGCTTTTGGAAGATACTTATCTAATTTTTTTTTCTTTTCATTTCCTCATTAAAAAAAAACAAAACAAAAAGAAAAGCTTTTTTGTCCCAAGTCAGTGGAGAAACTCTGTCATTGGGTATGGATTCAATTCAACAAAATCAGCAAGTATTTATTAGGTTCTTACCACGTGCCAGCCATAGCTAGGAGCTCTAGCGACAAAGGCATAAGGAGTGGAGCCATTTCTGCTCTCAAGGAGCTGACATTCTACTTTGGGAGCCAATAAATACCAGAAGGCAAATACGATTGGCCGGTGATGCTCCGCACCACTGCCCCAGGCCATTGTCAGCTTCTTGGGGGGCAGGAACCACGTTTGGGGGCTTCGTGTTCACTTTTGTAACCAGATTCACTAGCATGGTGCTCTGCAGATATCTGGTGCTTTAGGAATGACCCTGAATTAAAGTGACTTGGAATCAGGAAAGCTTGATTCCAATCCTCCCCCAGCCACTTTCTGGTTGTGTGACCTATGGACAAATCACATCATCTCTCTCAGCCTCTCTTTCCTCATCTGCAAAATGGGGACAATCGTGCCTCGAATATCTCCCTCCCTAGGTTATGGTGAGGATCAGATGACAATGCATGCAATGCTCTTTAATGGATGAGGTGAAATGTCGACTTTTAGTGTGGCGAATGTGACAGTGGCGCGGTACACTGGAGAAAGCTTTGACTGTGGAGCCTGGAAATCCTGGGTTCAAATCCTCCCTCCATCAAGTCCTAGCTGGGGGACCCCAAGGCAAATCAATCAAGAAGCATTTCTTGAGGACTCATGATTTGTGAGACACTGCTATGTTGGAGGTATAAAGAAAGGTAAAAAAAAAAATCTCTGTCCTCAAGGAATGATAATAACAACGACATTTATATAAAGCTTTTTATCCTCACAGTAACCCTGGGAGCTAGGTGCTACTATTATCCCCATTTTACAGATGAGGAAATGGAGGCAGAGAGAAGTTAAGTGGCTTGCTCAGGGTCACACAGCTAATGAGTCAGTGAGGTTGAACTCAGGTCTTCCTGACTCCAAGTCCAGCACTATTGTGTCACCTAGCTGCCTCCAGGAGACGACATTTTGATGAGAGAGGCAACATGGAAACAGCATATGCACAGAGTAACTGGATGGGAGGTCATCTCAGAAGGGACATCATTTAACCTCTCTGGGCCTCGGTTTCCCCCTCTGTCAGACTTATTGGCCTCTGAGGTCCCTTCTAGCTCTAAAGCCTAGAGCTTGTGATGCTATAGTCACCTGATCTCCCTGGCCACATTTCTGCCCCCATAAAATGAACGAGTTGGACTGGATGTTCTCTGACGTCCTTTCCAGCTTGAAGAGGATGCTCCTAGCATCCAAGGAGCTGTTCCTAGAATTCCCCATTAAAGCTCTGGCAAGAAGAAATGCAGTCTAGCCATAAGAACTATTCAGCTCGAACATGGTAGCACTCTTCACCCAAACCAATATGGCGCCTCTATCAGGGAGTCATGCACTACTACCAAACTGCTGAGTAACCACCTTTGCCTAGTCCCCTCCATTCAACGAGCTGGTCTCTAGATGGTTTTGCCATAGACTGGCTGAGATCAGCCTTGGGTCTCCCACAACTTAGAGCCAAGGCAGCTGCCCTTTGGGAACTTCCTCTCCCCTTGAGCATCTCCTGCCAAGCAAGAGATCCTGCTTCCCCAGCTCCTACCCCCAAGCTCAAGGAATTTAATTGCCTAGTACTTGCAGAGCTTTAGTAAGCACTAGGAGTGGGGTGCACCAGGCACCCCCTTCCTCACACCACCCCCATTCCATTAGAAGGCCTGCCTTTCAGAGTTTGAATGGCTTTCCTTGTCCAGCACTAATTGACAGTGAAAACCTGCTTTTTCAAGGCAAGGTAGAGCATGGAAGGTAAGTGATCAGAGCAGTGCCCCCGTAATAAATCACCGGGGCTCAGGTCACAGTTTGGAGTGTGAATGCAGTGTTCAATAAAGCAGTGTACTCCACCTTTCAGCTTCCAGCCGACCCGGGCTAATTGACCTCATTGCAGTCCCTCCATTAATCATTCTGGCACATGGGGCAAGAGGCTGCTGGGCTGCTTAGATCTGCAAGGAGGCAGGAGGGGGCAGAGGCGTGGGGGCTGGGGGAGGTTACAACGTAAAAAGAAATCAGAGACAATTCCTCCTTAATTAACTCATTGAATTTCCAGGTTGACTCTGCCAACGAACACGGGGAATAGATGACGATGGAGACCCTTGGTTAACTTCGCACTTTGATGCAAGGGTTCGAGGTCCTCTAACGAAAGCAGACGTGAGCATCTGTGCCCCAGCCGGTGAGTGAGGCGGCTATGGCACAGGATTAGGAGGAGAGCCTAGCAGTGCATAATCATTCAGCACCATTGATCTCTGCGAGCTCTGATTAATAAATTGCACCAGAAGTATTTTCTCGGGTGACTACAATTTTATTTCACCTATTAGAAGATTGTCACACCCCCAGCACCAACCATGTGGGGTTGGCTTGGCTCTCTCCTTTGCTCCCTCTTGATGGCCCTCCCAGCCTTGCCTGTACACTTACTTCATGGCTCTGCATCTGCTTTTCTGATGGATGGAAAACAAATCCATGCCCATTCCAATATCTTGGAGCAGTTTCTACTATGCCATCATTGCTAATATCTGTATAGGACATTCAAGTTCTTAGGATCAGAGGACCCTACCCTTATCCAGCTGCTGGTCCCCTAAATTTAGGATGATGGCTTTAGGGCTAGAAAGGGACAATAGAGTCAACTCAATAAGCATTTATCAAGCACCAATGTATACCAGACACTGTGCTGACCACTGGAGATACCAACAAAGGCAAAACAAACAGTCCCTGCCCTCATCCAGAGGGCCATCCAGGCCACCACTCCTCTCGCTTTACAGATGACAAAATGAGAGTCAAAGAGGATAGGTGATTTGCCCAAGGTCACACAGATAGTAGGTGGCAAAGTCAAGAACAGAACCTCGTTTTTCTGGTTCTAAATCCAGTGTTCTTAACAATGGACTATCTCATCCCACTTGAGCCCTCCAAGAGCACCAAAGGCATTGATATCCCCATTTTTCTGGAAGAGATTCATTGAGATAAAATGACTTGTCCATGTTTGTGCAAGTAAGAAGCTAGAAATGGGGTTTCAATCTAGCTCTTCCTGACTCTAATGTGAGCTCTCCATCAACTAGCCATGCTGCCTCTCCTGCTCCAAGACGACTTAACAGAGAGAGAACCTGACCTGCTGATGGGAGGAAAAATCATAGGATCTAGAACTTGAAAAACCATTGCACCCATTCCCCTGATTTTACAAATGAGAAATTAAATGACTAGATAAAATGACTCTTTCAAGGCCCTGCAGCTAGGAAGTCTCTGAAGTAGAATCTGAACCCAAGTCTTCCAGAATCCTAGTCAGAAAACCATGCATCTCCTCCATATTCATCTCTCCTGATGCCTCTCGAAGGCCACCTTGCTGCCAAACTTTCTGGAATCGCAGCTTTTAAAATGTCCTTTCTTCCAAGACAGGCTGCTATTCTGTAGGAAAGTAGGAACTTCCAAGGCCAAGCACAGTAGGAGGAGAATGAGAGCATGGAGTGGGAGGAGGAGACCCACATTCATTTTTATCTCTAGAGAAGAGAGAGAAATAAGAGATTGGAGAGAGCTGAGTTTTTCCCCCATTACTAATTGATGAACTTAGCTGTTTGGCTTCCAAACCTCAGCCTGAAGACATCGGCCTCCGGCCCCTGGGTGCCCACACTCAGTTTTGCTGATCTCCAAATTGACTTGCAAGCACATTCTCTGAGCTGGAGGTTTTTGTTCCTCAGCACCTGGAGCAAGAGTTCAGATCAAGTACATTTGACCAATCCAGCTGAAGTCTAAGTTAGTCCCATGCAGCCCTTCTGTGGCAGCTGTGGCTGGATGCCAGCCCCAGATCTGGCAAAAAAAAAAAGCCTTCTTAGTTCAGCTGTCAATGCTGGACTCATTCCTGACATGCCAGAAAGTGATGAGCTGTGAAAAAGGGTTCTTTCATTCATTCAACATCTATTAAACACCTATTTCTCAGTGCTGGGGATGCAAAGGTAGAAACAGAATACTCCCTGTCCTCAAAGAGCTCAGAATCTACTGGGTGGGAACACGTAGACAGATAATTAAGTGTCATGCATATATTATATATATATGACATGTATATATCATACATACATATTGGATCAATATTAATTAATATGGCAGGACAAACAGATGGGGCTGATATCTCAGGGAATCAGAGAAAGCCTCATTCAGCTGGTAGCAGTTGAGCCAAGACTTGAAAGCAGTTAGAGAATCCTAGGAGGAGAAGAGAGTGCAAGGGAAAAAGAGCGGTGGTTGTGAGGATGACAATGGTGATGGTAACAGACTTAAAACAGTGTTTTAAGTCTAACCTACTTTTCATAACTTCTTACCTAATGCCCACTTACACTAGCAAGTTGTGTCCCCCAACATCATCTGACTACTTCTTCCTTCTACAGGTAACCCTGAGGAGTTCTGGTTTCTAGGACTGTTACTCATGAACCCCCATCTAGTGCGATACCCAATTTCAACGAAGCAATTGGCATCAATTAGCTTTTACAAAAGGTGTATTTATTGAGAAGATATAGAAAAAAACAGTAGTTATAAAAATAACCTCCCTAGACTATGTCCATACTCTTCCCTTACAAACACAAAGTTCCTCGGGGAAATAGGTTCAGTGGCCAAAGAGTTTGGCTTGTTTCAAGTCTTTCTCTTCCTTTATGTTGCCCTCACGAAATTTCCTTTAGATATAGCTCTCTGCTGGCTTCCGAGGGTCAATGGCTGATGACTTTGCTGTATCTAGCATATCCCTGGTATGTGTCTCAGCTCCCAGCGCATACACTGCCAACAGGAATTGCTGTTAGGGAACACTTCTACAAGCACCAGAGGAACCTCCAAATTTTCTGACTTTTCAAAATTCATGAAATTGTCACCTGGTCAATCAGAGAGGAGACAGGAGGAAAATGTGATCCTTCACCCTGTCCCCAACAAAGGATAATTCTCTTGACCACCATTTGACTGACCTGTTGCTAGAATGATCAGACTTCTGGATTGATTTGCTGTTTTATCCATGGCCCCATGAACAAGGCTGACTCCCTTCAACCAGTCGCAGAAATATTTCCTGCTGTTGTCCAATGATCAAATCAGGTCAGTCCTACCAAATTGATTAAGGACACATTTGTAGCCATTTTATGCTTTTGAGTGATTGAGTCAACCAAGCAATCTGGGTTTTCTGTGTTTCTATTGATGGAGAGTAGCATGGAAACCCTCAATCTTATGATAGCATCGGAATATAGAATTTTGAGCTAAAAGGGTCCTAAGAGGTTTTCTAATCCAACCCTCTCATTTTACAGATAAGGAAATAGGAGCCTAGGGAAGCTGCGACTTGCCCAAGGTCACACATATAGTAAATGGCAGAGCCAGAAATTCTAATCTAGGTCCTCCTAGAATTCTTACTAAATTATTTTATCAAATTATTTTAATAAATTAAATTATTATTAAAAATCCAGGTCTTTTATTGTTAGTCCAAATTTAGCATTCTTTCCACTATTCTATATCCCTTCTGCTTCTACTATTCTGTGTTCTAAATATAAGCTCTGAAATTCTATGTGCCACAGGCTCTCTTAGCTCAGAAAATTAAATGTCCTAAGTTCTATCCCAGCTCTTGTGTTGTTCAGTCATTTCAGGTGCTTACAACTCTTTCTGATCCTATTTGGGGTTTTGATACTGAAGTAGTTTCCCATTTCCTTCTCTGGCTTATTTTGCAGATGAGTAACTGAGGCAAACAGGGTGAAATGACTTTCCCAGAGTCACACAGGTAGGAAGTGCCTGAGGTCACATTTGAACTCAGATCTTCCTGACTCCAGGCTCAGCATTATATCCACTGCGCCACCTAGCTGTCATCCCAGTTCTATTATTCTTACGCTATATTCTGAGATCTCTTCCAGCTTTAACATCTATGTTCTTGTTCTAAGACTTTTTCCCAGCTCAGACATTCTGTGTTCTAAGGTCAGCCAGTCTAAACATTTGTTAAGCTCTCGGTATGTGCCAGGCACTATACTAAACACTGTGGATACAAAAAAAAAAGATTAAAGAAACAGTCTCTACCCTCTATAAACTCACAATCTAATGGGGGAGACAACGTGCAAACAAATATGAACCCAAAAACTATAAAAAGGGATAATCAACAGGGAAAAGGCCCTAGAATTAAGAGAGATCAGGAAAGGCTTCCTGTAGAAGGTGAGAATTTACCTAGGACTTGAAGGAAACCAGGGAATCCAGGAGATAGAGAGAAGGATGGAGAAAGTTCTAGATGAAATGGAGTCAGAGGAAATGCCTGGAGCCAAGAGATGAAATGTATTGTTCACTGAACAGCCAAAAGGCCAGTGTCACTGGATCAAAGGGTACATGGGGAGGTGTAGGGTATAGGAAGGAGCCTGGAGAGGTGGGGGAGGTTTGCTTAGAAAGGGTTTTAAGGCCAAATTGAGGGTCTTATCCTGGAAGTGATAGGGCACCACTGCAGTTTATTGAGTAGGATGAGGAGAGGGTGACATGATTGGACCTGGGCTTTAGGAAAATCACATTGGTGTCTGAACAGATGGTGTGGGGAAAGATTTTGGCAGGTATTCCAATCAGAAGGTTATTTCAATAGTCCAGGTACGAGGGGACAAGGGCCTGTACCAGGGAGGTGGTGACATCAGAGGAAAAAAGGGAATATTCAAGAGATGTTACAAAGCTGAAATAAATAGGCCTTGGCAACAGATTGAATGTGGGGGGTAAGAGAGAGTAAAGAGCCAAGGATGTCATCTAGGCTGCAAGCCTGTGGGGACTGAGATGTTGGTGTTGCCCTCCACAGTAATAAGGCGCTTAGGAGACATGGGCAGAGTTTGGGAGGAAAAATACTGAGTTCAACTCTAGATATGCTGAGTTTAAGATATCTGGAAGTCCCTTGGAGATGTGAGACTGGAGATCAGCAGAGACACTAGGACAGGGTAATACATTTGAGAATCATCTGCATAGTGATGATTTTATTCATGACCTGATGAGATCACCAAGTGAATAAGTATAAAGAAGGGAAGAGAGAAGGCCCAAGAGAGGGACATGTGGGCCACTCAAGGCTGCTTGCCAGGACTGACCCTCTATATCCTAAAGCCCCTTGCTGCTTTTACATTTGATATCCTAAGATCCCTCCAGCTCCGACATACTTTTATTTTATGGCATATGTGAATATAGTGTTCATCTTGTAGGAATGTTCCAACATGGAAACTGAGGCCTGCAGTCCTTAAGTCACTTGCCCAAGATCTCATACGAAGTTCCAGTCATCATCCCAACCAAGGTTCACTGATTCTAAATGCAGTCTAGGGATTTCCCCACGGAACTATGCTGTCTTAACCGTGTACCATCATAAGTTCCTTTGGAAAGAATTGAGAATTTGCGTAGAGCCGCGCTAAAGGCTTTTGTTTTGGTCTATAAAGTGGGTTTGGTTAGTGAAAAACGAAACAGAGGAGACAGGGCCGCCCCCTTTCTGTTGTGTCTTCCTAATATGACATTGCTCTGAGGCTTCGGCTCAGCCCTGTTAGTGTCATCTCGCTCACCCGACTCCGTTCAAGCTATGTGCTCTTGAGGCCCCGCTATTCCCGATTTCCATCAAGCCCGCCTTGAATGTTTCTCCCCGATAGCTATTCAAAAGGGGCGGTTTCCCCTGGAGCCCGCACGGCAAAGGCTATTAATAAGCAAGCAGAGCGCGTTGGCACATATCCCTCCTGGAGAAATGCCTTCTCCAGGCTGTTCTCAAACATTTCCCTTCAGGGTTTTCCTTCAGGGTCCCATTCATTTGGAGGTAATGTGGAAAATTGCTTAATGTTTCTTGTCGTAAGCAAATGGTGTAAATGCAGATCGCACAGGGGGAGCAAAATGCCTCCCTTCCACTTGGCTTCCATATCCATCTGGTGGCATTGGCAAGGCACGAACGTTGGGACGTGAAGCTCTCCCTGAGCTGGGCGAGCATGCTCAATGTGGAATGCTGTGATCCGTCTCTGGGTCTCATCTCTTCTTCTAGACTGCAGGCTCCTGGAGGGAACTGATCGTGCTCAAAAAGGCATCGGGGCAGAAGGAAAACCATTCCGGCATCCTTCTTTTGCAGAAGTGGGGGACTATGGGTGTGAAGCATTGTGTATACTGCCAGACTCAGTCTGGCTTTGACGAACTGCTTTTTTTTTCCTTCTTTCTTTTTTTGTTCTTAATTATAAGAGCTGGTTCTTTGGGTGACGGAGGGAGGGGTGTATTGGGGAATGAAAGTGATATAAAAGCAGAGGTTAAGAAGAATTTTTAAAACTAGAAAAAAGGGGGCTGTTCCTCACACACAATTTTCCACCTCCCCTCCTATGCTTTTCCCTCACCTGGGAAGGACTCATTCCTCACCCAGCCCTCTCAGTATCATCCCCCTCTTTCAAAGCTGCCGATGTGGAGACTCCTTCTCTCCACTGATCCAAATGACATTCATTGTCTGCTTGTCTTAGAATTTGATCTGGGACCACTAGAGGTTAATTTCATGGTTATCCTAAATTTAGAACTGAAAAGGATGTTAGGGGTCATTAAGTCCAACCTCTTCCTTTTATAGATGAAGCAAGGCAGGCTGAGAGAGATACAGCCACTTACTCATCGTCATGCAAGTGTGTACAGAGGTGGGAGGGGATTTGAACCCAAGACTTCTTCCCACATTGTCTTAATGGTGCCTCTCTCTGTAGAAGGTAAGCTCTTTGAGAGCAAGGACTATTTCATTTTGGGCTTTGTATTTTCAGTGCCCAGCACAGGACTTGGCACAAATGATTAATTTAATAATCAGAAGATGCTGGTTCAAGCCCCAGCTCTAACACTGACCAGCTTGCAATCCTGAGCAAGTCCTAAATATATTTCCTTTAAACATTTTAAAATTTTCATTTAATTTCATTTTATTTTTGTATTTTAATGTTTTATTTTCCCCAATTAAATGTAAATGATAATTTTAACATTCATATTTTTTAGAATTTTGAGTTCCAAATTCTCTTCTAACCTTTCTCTCCTTCCCTATCACTGAGAAGACAAGAAATTTGGTACATGTACAGTCATTCAAAACATATTTCCATATTAGTCATGGTGTGAAAGTAACCACAGGGGAAAAAAAGAGAGAAAGAAAAATTTAAAAGTATGCTTCTATCTGCATTTAGATTCCATCAGGTTTTTTCCCTAAAGCTGAGTAGCATTTTCAATCATAGGTCCTTTGGAATTGTCTTTGACCTTGTATTCCTGACAATAGCTAAGTTATTCATGGTTGATCATTGTATAATATTGCTGTTACTATGTATAGTGTTTGGGTTCTGCTCATTTTACTTTGCATCGATTCATGTAAGTCTTCATAGGCTTTCCTAAAAGCATCCTGCTCATCACTTCTTGTAGCACAATAATATTCTATCACAATCACAGGCAGCAACTTAAGCAACCATCCCCCAATTGATGGGCATTCTCTCCTTTTCTAATTCTTTGCCACCACAAAAAGTTTCTATAAATATTTTTGTAGGTATAGATTTTTTCCCTTTTTTAAAAAAAAATGTTTCTTTGGGATACAGATCAAGCAGTAGTATTACTGGATCAGAGGGTATGCACAGCTTTATAACCCTTTGGGCATAGTTCCAAATTGTGCTCCAGAATGGTTGGATCAGTTCACAACTACACCAACAGTGCTTTAGTGTCCCAATTTTCCAACATTCCCTCCAACATTCATCATTTTTCTTTTCTGTCATATTAGCCAATCTGTTAGGTGTGAGGTCGTACCTTGGAGTTGTTTTAACTTCCATTTTCCTGATCAATAGCGATTTAGAGCATTTTTTCATGTGACTATAGAGAGCTTTAAATTTCTTCATCTGAAAACTGTCTATTCATATTCTCTGAGCATTTACCAATTGGAGAATGTCTCATTTTATTAGAAATTTGGCTCAGTTCTCTAAATATTTGAGAGAAGAAGGCTTTATCAGAGAAACTTGATGTAAAAAATATTTCCCCTAGTTTTCTTCTTTCTAATCTTTACAACGTTGGTTTTGTTTGTGCAAAATCTTTTTAATTTCAGGTAATCAAAATTATCTAATTTACATCCTGTAAATGCTCTATCTCTTGTTTGGTCATAATTTCTTTTCCTTATCCATATATCTGATAAGTAAACTATTCAATGCTCCCCTAATTTACTTACGGTATCATCCTTTATGTCTAAATCATGTACCCATTTTGACCTTATCTTGGTATATGGTGTGAGATGTTGATCTATGCCTAGCTTCTGCCATACTATTTTCCATTTTTCCCAGCAGTTTTTTGTCAAAGAATGAATTCTTATCCCAAAAGTATGGGTCTTTGAGTTTACAAGATTGCTATGGTCATTTCCAATTGTGTATTGTGTACCTAATCTATTCCACTGATCAACCACTCTATTTCTTAGTTTGCTTTGATGATTACTGCTTTGTAATACAGTTTGAAATCTCATACAGCTAGAACACCTTCCTTCACATTGTTTTTTTTCATTAATTCCCTTTATATTCTTGACTTTAGTTCTTCCAGATGAATTTTTATTACTTTTTCTAGCTCAAGAAAATAATTTTTTTTTGGTAATTGGATTGGCACGGCACTGATTATGTATATTAATCTAGATAGAGTTGTCATTTTTATTATATTGGCTCAGCTTAATCATGAGCAATTAACATTTTTCCAATTTTTTAGCTCTGACTTTATTTGAATGAAAAGTGTTTTGTAATTGTGTAGCATAGTTTGGGGGTTTGTCTTGTGAGGGAGATTCCCAAGTATTTTATATTGTCTACAATTATTTTAAATGAAATTTCTCTATCTCTTGCTATTGGGCTTTTTCAGTAATATTTAGAAATACTGATGGTTTCTGTGGGTTTATTTTATCTCCTCCAACTTTGCTAAAGTTGTTAATTTTTTCAACTAGCTTTTTAGTTGATACTCTGGGATTCTCCAACTATACCATCATACATCTACAAAGAGTGATAGTTTTGTTTCCTTATTGCCTATTCTAATTTTTTCAATTTCCTTTTTCTTCTCTTGTTGCTATAGCTAGCACTTCTAGTACAATATTGAATAAAAGTGGAGATAATGGGCAACCTTGCTTCACCCTTGCTCTTATGAGAAGGCTTCTAGCTTATCCCCATTACAGATAATACTTGTTCTTGATTTTAGATAAATAGTATGTATCATTTTAAGGAAATATCAATTTATTCCTATTCTTTCTAGAGTTTTTAATAGGAATAAGTGTTGCATTTTGTTAAAAGCTTTTTCTGAATCTATTGAAATAACTATATGTTTTGTTGGTTTTGTTATTGCTATGGTCAATTATACTGATAGTTTTCCTAATATTGAACCAGTACCTGCATCCCTGGTGTAAATCTCACCTGCTCATACAATATGACCTTTGTAACATATTGCTGTTATCAGGTTGCTAATGTTTTATTTAAAAAATTTCACATCAACATTCGTTAGGGAAATTGGTCTGTAATTTTTTTTCACTGTTTTTGCTCTTCCTGGTTTAGATGTCAGCACCAGATTTGTGTCAAAAAAGTAATTTGCTAGGACTCCTTCTTTGCCTATTTTCCCAAATAGTGTATATAGTATTTGAATTAATTGTTTTTAAATGTTTGGTGCATCTATCTGGTCCTGGGGATTTTTACTTTGGGAGCTCATCGATGACTTATTCAATTTCTTTTTTCTAGATATGGTTATTTAAGTATTCTATTTCCTTTTCTGTTACTCTGGGCAACTTGTATTTTTCTAAATATTCATCTATTTCATTTAGTTTGTCATATGTACTGGCATGTAATTTGCAAAATAGCTCCTAATAGTTGCTTTAATTTCCTCTTCATTAGTGGTGAATTCATCCTTTACATTTTTTGATATGGGTAATTTAGGTTTTTTTTTCTTCTTTAAAAATCAAATCAACCAATGGTTTATCTATTGTTTTCATAAAACCAGCTCCTAATTTTATTTATTAGTTCGATGGTTTCCTTATTTTCAGTGTTATTAATCCCTCCTTTGATTTTCAGGATTTCCAATTTGTTGTTTAGTTGGAGATTTTTAATTTGTTCTTTTTCTAGATTTTTTTAGTTGCATGCCCAATTTATTCATCTGTTCTTTTTCTATTTTACTGATGTAAATTATTAGAGGTATAAATTTTCCCCTAAGTACTGCTCTGGCTGTATCCCATAACTTTTGGTACGTAGCCTTATTGTTGTCATTCCCTTTAATGAAATTATTGATTGTTTCTATGATTTGTTCTTTTACCCCCTCATTCCTTAGGATTAGATTATTTAGTTTCCAATTAACTTTCAATTTATGTCTCCATGGCCTTTTATTAAATGTTATTTTTATTGCATTATGATCTGAAAAGGATGCATTTACTATTTCTGTTCTTCTACAGTTGATTGTGAGGTTTTTATGCTCTGACACATGGTCAATTTTAGTATAGGTTTCATGTACCACTGGAAAAAAGACATATTTATTCTATTCCCATTCGGTTTTCTCCAGAGGTCTATCATATCTCACTTTTCTAAAATTGTGTTCACCTGTTTGACTTCTTTATTATTATTTTTTTGTGAGATTTATCTAGTTCTGAGAAGAGAAGGTTGAGGTCTCCCACTGGTATAGTTTTATTGTGTATTTCCTTCTGTAACTCTTTAACTTTTCCTTTAAGAGTTTGGATACTATACCATTTCATGCATATATGTTTAGTATTTCTATTACTTCATTGTCTATGGTACCTTTCAGCAAGATGTAGTTTCCTTGCTTATCTCTTTTAATTAGATCTATTCTTGCTTTTGCTCTGTTTGAGATCATGATTGGTACCTCTGCTTTTTTTTTACTTCAAGTGAAGCATAATAGATCCTGCTCCATCCTCTTACTTTTACTGTAAGTGTCTCTCTCTGTGTATCTTTTCATGAGTGTTTCTTGTAAACAACATATTGTGGTATTCCAGTTTTTAATACACTTTGCCATCTGCTTGTGTTTTATGGGTGAATTCATCCCATTCACATTCACATGTGACAATATGAATGTAACATTCATATGACTCTGTATTTCTCCCCATCCTATTTTACTATTTTTTCCAAGCTTATCATTCTCCTCTCTGTCTCTCTGTCTCTCTGTCTCTCTGTCTCTCTGTCTCCATCTCCCTCCCTCTCTCTCTCTCTCTCTCTCTCTCTCTTTCTCTCTGTCTGTCTGTCTGTCTCTCTCTCCTTTCACTCTGTCCCTCCTCAAAAATGTTTCTGAGCACTGTTTTCCCCAATCTACTCTCCTTTGTATCAGCCCCCTACCTTCTCTCATCCCCTTCCTCTCTATTTTCCTGTTTGGTAAGATAGATTTTTATACCCAGCTGAATGTATATGTTTTTCTCTCTTTCAACCAGTTCCAATGAGAGCAAGGTTCAAGCATTGCTTGCCACTCCCTGCCCCATCTTCCTCTCCATTGCAAAAGCTCTTTCACATCTCTTTTGTGTGATACAAGTTATTCCATTCTACCTCTCCCTTCCCCCTTCTCCCAGTGCTTCCCTCTTTCTTTCCTGTTCATTTCTTTTCATATTATCCCATAAGAATCAACTAACAACCATACCCTCTGCCTATGTATACTCCTAACTGCCCTAATAATTATAAAGTTTTTAGAAGTTACACATATCATCTTCCCATGTAGGAATGTAAACAATTTAACCTTATTGAATCCCTTGTGATTTCTCTTTTCTGTTTACATTTTTATACTTCTCTTGAGTCTTATATTTAAAAAACCAAATTTTCTATTCAGCTTTGGTCTTTTCATCAAGAATGTTTGAAAGTCCTCTATTTCATTAAATATCCATTTTCCCCCCAGAAAGATTGTACCCAGTTTTGCTGAGCAGGTGATTCTTGGTTGCAATCCTAGCTCCTTCCCCCTTTGGAATATCATATTTCAATTATCTGCTTCTTTAACATGGAAGCTGCTAACTCTTGTGTTATCCTGACTGTGGCTCCATGATATTTGAATTGTTTCTTTCTGGTCATTTGCAATATTTTCTCCCTGACCTGGGAGCTCTGGAATTTTGCTATACTATTTCTGGGAGTTTTCATTTTGGGATCTCTTTCAGGAGGTGAGTAGTGGATTCTTTTGATTTCTATTTTACCGTGTGGTTCTAGGGTGTCAGGGCAGTTTTCCTTAATAATTTCTTGAAAGATAATGTCTAGGTTCTTTCTTGATCATGGCTTTCAGGTAGTGAATTAACTCTGAAATTACCTCCTGTCTATCTATTTTCCAGGTCAGTTGTTTTTCCAATGAGATATTTCACATTATCTTCTATTTTTTCATTCTTTTGATTTTATTTTATTGTTTCTTGATGTTTCATTAACTTCCACTTGGCCAATTCTAATTTTTAAGGAATTATTTTTCTTCAGTGCTCCATTCCATTTGGCTAATTCTACTTTTATAAGAAATTGTTTTCTTCGGTGAATTTTTTCTATTTTTGTATATCTTTTTTTCCATTTCATTAAGTTTGCTTTTTAAAGAGTTCTTCTCTTCAGTGTATTTTTGTGCCTCTTTTACCATTTGATCTATTCTGGTTTTAAGGTGTTATTTTCTTGCATCACTCTTACTTTTCCCAATTTTCCCTCTATCTCCTTTATTTGAGTATTAAAATCCTGTTCAGCTATTACATAAGTTCTTTTTGGATCTGAGACCAATTCACATTTTGTTTGAGGTTTTACATGTAGCTATTTTGAAATTGTCCTCTTCTGAGTTTGTGTTTTGATCTTCCCTGTCACCATAGTAACTTTCTATGGTCAGGTTCTTTTTGTTGTTGTTGTTGTTGCTTGCTCATTTTTCTAGCCTATTTCTTGACTTTTAACTTTATGTTAAAGTTGGACTCTGCTCCTGGGATAGAGGGGGCAATGTCCCAAACTTCAGGGTTTTTCTGTTCAGAACTGGTTCTGAAAGTTTATAAGTTTTTGGTTCTTCCGAGGTGGCATAATATAAAGAGAAATGTGGTCACTGCTCTCCTGGCCTACATTCTGGTCTGTGAGTAACCAAAAGTACCATTTTCTGCCCTGGAACTGTGACCAGGGTCCCTGATCCCCTGTGGCCAGGAACTCTAGGGTAGTAGTATTCTTTCTCATTCTGGGACTGTCATCCAGAAACAGTTGTGGGCAATGCAACAAAATCCTGCACTCACTGCTAGCAAAGGGTTTCTTGTAATCTCCTTCTGATCACTTATCCCACCCCCTTACTGTCTGTGGGATGAGAGTTCTGGAATTTGCTGCCACAGATTCAATTGTCCCCAAAGTTTGCCGCTGGCTTCCATTGAGTATGGAGTGGCACCAGCTGCCTTGTGCAAACATTTGGGGCCCCACTGCTGGCTTGCCAGGTTGGCATGCACTGGACAGTGATTCCTTCTTACCCTAGAGACACAAACCTTTCTTGCCAAGCTTCTAAGTTGTCTTGGGCTAGAATATTGTTTCACCCTGTCCTTTGGTTGGCTTTGCTGCTCCAGAATTCATTTTGAGGAATCATTTTAAAATTATTTGGAGGGGAATTTGGGAGAGGTTGGGTGAGTCCTTACCTTTATTCCACCATCTTGGCTCTGCTATCCACAACTCCTTTAAACAGTGTTAATTAGGAATTCTAAGACCTTGAACTACCTGCCTCCCAGGGTTACCAGGATGAGCATACTCTGCAAATCTTCAACTGTCATGGGAATATGAGTCCTTATTACTGAACTTTGATTCCCCTTCAGGGCCAAATGTAGTACCTTGAACATAGTGTAAATGTTTGCCGAATGAATGAGCGACCCAATTAAGTACCACATGCAACGTAGACTATATAACACCATAGAAATTTCAGCTATTATTAAATTATTATTGCCATTGTTACTAACAAGTCAATTATTCTCTACCCAACTGACAGGCCTCATGGCCAGTGATTTGGACTGACAGCCCTAGGCTTCAGTTGAGTTCCCACATTTATCTTTGATCCACAGTGGCATATTACTTCTATCTTTTGGTCTCAGTTTCTCTTTCCATTATTTCTGCTTTTTTCTTATTTGACTCAGTTCAACTCAACAGGTTCCTCTAAAGTACTAACTGCCGGGCCCTGTTAGGAGACAGAAGAGACCTCCAGTGTCCTCTCTGCCCTCGTCTCCTCTCTGGGTATCAGTTTCCAGAACCAAAGTTCAAGAATTGGGCAGGATGGCTTCTAGCTTCCTTTGTACCTCTAAAATTAGGATCTTGTGGATGATTACTGGAGTGTTTTCAGCTGGAGTGTGGGGAAGGAAGAGGGGTGTGCCACAGATTCTTCCCCCTCCCCAAAACCATTACCTGCTATGTGTGCATAGAATCATAGATGTAGAGCTAGATGGAACTTTTGAGGTCATCGAATCCAACCTCCTTATTTTACAGATGAAAAAACTGAGGCTGACAGAAAGGGAGTGACTTGCCCAGGGTCACTCAGCTAGTAAGCAACAGAGGGGAGATTTAACCCCAGGTGTTCTGGACTCCGAGTCTCCTTCTCCGTTCACTCCTGGTGTTGTCTGAATCTATAGGGTAGGAGAAGGGAAAGGAGAGACACCTGAGTGGAGCCTTAAAAGGAGCTCTGGGAGCCTCCTGGTGTCCAGAATTAAACACATTAGTCCTTTTCTTTCCTGTCCACCCCACCGCCTCACTGAGAAGGAGCATAATGGGTTGACTCTGCTGGGGAGGAAAAGGTCAGTCAACTCCACCATATCTGCAGGCCTCTTGCAAGAGGGTTTATTAGATAGAATCCCCAAAGGATCTCGTTATGCC
Organism: Phalanger gymnotis; assembly: GCA_028646595.1. Taxonomy (NCBI): domain Eukaryota; kingdom Metazoa; phylum Chordata; class Mammalia; order Diprotodontia; family Phalangeridae; genus Phalanger; species Phalanger gymnotis. The sequence goes on from CM053625.1 coordinate 309,148,310, forward strand.
ACCATTCTACCTCTACCATGGCTTGGACCCTGAGGACAACACCACAGAGAGGCTCTAGGGTATTTCAATCATACAAGTTTCCATCTGTGTTTAATGCTATTTGTGTTGAGGGTAAGAAAAGGGGGCGGGGAGGACACTGAAAGATGGTAGAAACTCCTTGATAAGTTCCTTGCTTTCTGTACTGGAGACTCAGGGAGTGGTGTATGAAAATACGTATGAAGGCTTTTTGCATATGGAGAAACTGAGTCTGGAAGAGGTAAAATAGACTGCCAAGGTCACATGGTGAGTTAGTGACAGAGAGCCTGGGTCTCCTGACTCCTGGTCCCAGGCATCTTCATTCATGGTGTTGGTCTTCCATCCTTAAGAAGCCCCGACCTTCTGACCAACTTCAGCAGCATAATTCAAAGCTTAGCTCAAACACCACCTCCTAGAAGAAACCCCTCATCATGGCCACAGCTGCCAGTGAACCTCTAGCCCACCCTTGTCTCTCAACTTCTATAACATTTACTGTCTGTTCACATGGCTTTGCAGCTAGGTGGCACAGAGTGCCTGGTTTGAAATCAGGAGGACCCATAATCATGAGTTCAAATCTGGCTTCAGATACTTCCTTAGCTGTGTTACCCTGGACAAGTCACTTAACCCTGTTTGCCTCAGATTCCTCATTGGTAAAATGAGCTAGAGAAGGAAATGACAAACCACTCCAGTATCTCCGCCAAGCAAACCCCAAAAGGGGTGAGGAAGAGTCAGACACAACTAAAAAATGAATGAACATGGACAAATAAATACATAGCTTTAACGTAACACTTTATCTATTCCTTTGCATGTCTCAAAGCTTCTTAAAGGCAAAGCTCATTTTTCATTGAATCAGTGTTCCCTAATTACTTCCAGGATCAAATATAAACCCCTCTATTTGACATTGAAAGCCCTTCCCGCCTTGGGAAATCTTACACTTTGCTCTGCTTCACAAACTCTCCAATCCAGGGACTTGTCTCATGGCAATTCCTGAAGAAGGACCCTCCATCTCTGTACTATGTATGTTCACTGGCTGAACATACTGGTCACTGGTCCTCATTGCTGAAACTCTGTCCTTCTTCATCTCTTGGTTTCCCTGACTTTCTTAACATCTCAGCAGAAGCCTCACCTTCTACAAGAAGTCTTTCCCAGGCTCAAAGACTTACATGAACTGATGCTGAGTGAAGCAAGCAGAACCAGGAGAACATTGTACGCAGTAACAGCAACATTGTATGATGATTAACTATTGGTAGATTTCGATCTTCTTAGCAATATAAGGATCTAAGACAATTCCAAAAGACTCATGATGGAAAATGCCATCCACATCCAGAGAAAGAACTGTGGAGTCTGAATGCAGAGTGAAGCATGCTATTTTCTCTTTCTTTTTCATTTTTCTCTTTCTCGTGGTTTTTCCTTTTTGTTCTGATTCTTCTTTCACAAAATGACTAATATGGAAATATGTTTAACGTGATAGTATACATATAGCCTATATCAGATTGCCTGCCATCTTGGGGAAAGGGCAGGGGAGAGAGAAAAATTTGGAATTCAAAATCTTATGAAAGTGAATGTTGAAAACTATCTTTATGGGGCAGCTAGGTGGTGCAGTGAGTAGAGCACCGGCCCTGGAGTCAGGAAGACCTGAGTTCAAATCCAGCCTCAGACATTTGACATGCTTACTAGCTGTGTGACCTTGGGCAAGTCACTTAACCCCAATTGCCCTCCAAAAAAAAAGAAAACTATCTTTACATGTAGTTGGAAAAAATAAAATACTATTAAGTGGGAAAAGAGAAGTCTTTCCCAGGCTTCCTTCACCTAAGCACCCTTTTCTGCAGTTACCCCTGATTTATCCCATATCTATCGTGTTTGTACCTAGCTGTTTGCATGCTGTTTTCCCCATTAGACTGTGAGCTCCTTGAGGGCAGTGACCATTTTGTTTTTGTTTTTTTACCTTTCATTATATCCTCAGCTCTTTGCTAGTGCCTGGCACACATTAGATGCTTAATAAATGCTGGTTGGCCAACTAGCACATTGCCTTTCCCATAGTAAATGCTTGCTAAATGCTTGTGATGTGATTGACTCTTGGGAGGCTGGTGTGCTCTAATAATGATTTATATAGTGTTCTAAGGTTCACAAAATATTTTATGTTATCTCTTTTGATCTTCATGGTACCCCTTTGAGGTAGGTGCTATCATTATCCTTGTGTTACAGACAAGGAAACTGAGGCTGAGAGAACAAACACAACACTTGCCCCCCCCCCACTTTACTGGCCCTCCCATATCAGTCAGGCACCATTGAATACCTCCCACTTTTCTTCACCACAAAAAAATGAAATTAAAAACTACAACTCATGGATGTGCAAAGCAGAGTTTGATCTAAGGTCTTCCTGACTTGGGAGTGTGCTAGCCACAAACCACCTAAATATCTCTGTAGTCCTCATACTAAAGAAGTTATATAGGCCAGGAACTTCCTTCCCCTCACCCTCTCTATCCTCCTGATCCTTTTGTGTGAGTTCCAACATCTCCTGTGGAACCTGCCCATTCAGGGCTAAGTCCTGGGAATGGTGTATGTTTCAACAATCCAGCTAGCAGCTACTGTGGGGATGTAAGATCCACCCACAGCCAGCACCCAGAAAGCTGCCAACAGCACAGGTTCTTTTGATCTGCTTAACTAAGGAAAGCAAGGTGAAGGGGTTTGATAAGCTTACTTTAATTCAGCACACAAATATCATTCACTTAGTTCAGGGAAAAAAG
>CM053625.1:309158289-309179891 GCA_028646595.1 Phalanger gymnotis
AACCTTTCCAGGACCACTCTAGTGGCGGAGATGACATCCTATTCCACCATGATTTTTATTGCTCCAGAGAAGTCTCTGTACTTTCAAAGTTCTCTGTCCCATGCGATATGGAGATGATAACTTTGTGTTGGGACAACTGTTTTAAAAAGAATAAAATAAACAAGATGCTCCTGAACTGTAACTGGTAGATCTGTCTGACTGGAACTTCAAGGAAATCAAAGGAATAAAGGCATAAATGAGAAAGGGAGAAAACAAGTTCAGGCCTTGAATGCCAGAGTAAGGAGTATAGAATAGTAGTGTCATTTACTATAATAATGATATATTATTTTATATTGTATATTATAATTATAATGTCATGGGAAAATCACTAAGATTCTAGGTTTCAGGGCAATTGCTGGCCTGCATAGGTAGAAAAAGATTAATTGGCAAGAGCTTCTTACCCAAATGAAATTATAGGGACTTATTTTTTTTAATATTATTATCATTTTTTCTGGGCAGTGTGGCATAGTGAGATGGAAGGCTAGCCTTGGAATCAAAATGACAACAACAATAACAACCATGATGACAAAGATGATGAAGATGATGATGATGTGTTAGCATTTACATAGCACTCTACAGTCTGTGAAGCACTTACAGATATCATCTCATTTGATCCCCACAACAACCACGGGAGGTAGACACTGTTATTATCCACATTATATAGAATAGGAAACTGAGGCAGACAGGGTTAAATGACTTGCCCAGGATCACATGCAGCTAGTGTCTGAGGACAGATTGAAACTCAAGTCTTCCCGAATCTATATCCAGTGCTCTATTCACAATCTCACATAGATAATCTGAGTAAAACTCCTTTTTCTGACACTTATTAGCTATGAGACAACTCAGGGTTCTAGGCAACCCTCTAAGACTATAAATCACAACGAGCTGCTGGTCTGCATTGGTGAAAGGAGCTTCCACACCGAGAGTTCCCCACCTAGGCAAAACCACTCAGCCAAACCAACTTTATCGCTCTATTATTAGTCACTCTTCAGGCAAGTTGAAAATAGATATCTTGAGAACGTGGTCTTGGAATTCTTGGTTACCATTTGTCAGGACCCAGGAATTAATAATGCTCATGTCAAAATAAAAATGGAGCATAATAAAAACAGATATAATTCATACATCTGTATCACTATATATAGACTCTGTACTCAGACCCTAGCTGCGTGACTCTGGAAAAGAAATTTAACCTCTGTCTATCTCTGTTTCCTAAACTGTAAAATGTACATAATAATAGCTCCTTCCTCTCAGGGTTGTTGTGGGGATCAAAAGAGATAATATTTGTAAGGTGCTTTGTGCTCTCCCTCTCTCTCTCCATCTCTCTTTCTCTCTCTCTCTCTCTCTCTCTCTCTCTCTCTCCTTCACTGTCTCTCTCTGTGTCTCTCTGTGTTTCTCTCTGTCTCTCTCTTTCTCTCTGTCTCTGTACATGTATATACACACACACATTTATACACGTATATATGTACACATTATACATATATATGTGTGTGTGTATGTATATTTTTCAGGTTTGCAAAATATTTCATTTACATCATCTCAACAAGCTTGTGAGGTGGGTACTGTAGACATTATTGTTTTGCAGATGAAAATAATGAAGCTCAGAGTGTTGAAGTGACTTTTTCCTGGACAGCTAACGATATCTTTTGGAGTCCAAATTAGCCTCCAAATCTTCCTCACTCCAGGTTCAGGCTCTAGGCAGAAACTGCACCATGTGGTGTCTCAAATACTCAAATCACTCCAAACATCAGATTTGCCACAGTCAGATCCTTCCCCCCATTTGAGTCATCAGTTTACAACCAGAAGAGACCATGATTTATACATGAGAAAGCTAAGGCCAAGAGAGACTCATGCTCGTCCAGGGTCTCAAATGTTGTATGTGACAGTCAGGATTTGAACCCAGGACCAAATTTGTCACTTTCTCCTGCTCCCCAGAAAGCAAGGATCACTCTGCTAGTATGTACTCGGATGTTACCATGTTAGTCTGAATCTAGGCCATCTTTTCCTTCTGTGCTGTCGTTTCCCATAAGCCCGCACGCTTGTTATTTTTTAGTCCGTATCAGGAAAGGTTTTTTTTCCTTTAAAAGTGATCTTTCCAGGGCCAGCCTGCATTTGGACCAATACCAAGTAATCGATGGTTTCCGTTGCTAATCACCAGGCATGTTTCTGCAAGGTGATGTTGCTGGAGATGCTATTTAGTATTGATAGAACTCTTGAAACATTTGACCATCTTTTCAATTAACCAAGATGATTAATGATGAAGATACAGAGGCACAGAAGAAAGTTAAGTGGCTTCCCGAGGTCCCAGGGCCAATCTACACCATCTTGGATTGGGTCTCTTATCCTCAGAATTTTCCTTTCGTTGCTATTGTTCGCCGGTCCGCCGTGCCTCTTGTACTATCCGATGGTAACAAAAAAGTCCTATGGCACAGATGCTGAGACGTGACTCTGGGGCCAAGCCAAAGATTGAGGCCATCCCAGCCCATGGAATTGGAGGCAGCCCAGTACAGGGAAAAGAACATTAGAATGGTCGGTGCCTGGTTTTGAATTCTGACTGCTATTTATGCTCTGAGTGACCTCAGGCCAATTACTGCATCGAACTGGTCCTCAGTTCTTCATCTGTAAAATCAGGGCCTTTAAAATTCCTCCTAGCTGGTGGGAAGGCACTAGCAACAGGAAAGACCCCTGCAAAAGATGGCTTTTGACTTGAAGGAAACCAGGGATTCAAATAGCCAATAAATGGCCATTGAATTGAATTGCATTCTCCTGCAGTTTCTAGATGCTGGTTTCCAAATACATCATTGCTAGAAGGTTGTTGAAGCAATTAGATGCACAATGGATAGAGGGCTGGATTTGAAGCATGGAAGGCTGAAGTTCAGAACCCTGCCTCAGACACTTACTACCTGGGCAAGTCACTTAACTGCTGTCTGCCTCAGTTTCCTTGTCTGTAAGATGGAGATAATAAAAGGCACCTGCCTCCTAGGGTCGCTGTGAGGATTGGATGAGATAAAATTTGTAAAGTGTTTTGCAAAATTGAAAACATTATGTAGATGCTAGTATTATATTATTATCTGGTTTTTTTTTCTTGTTTTGCCTTCTTAAAAAAGTATGCATTTCAACATCCCATGAGGGCCCACCCCAACTCAAAGAGTAATGGCATATGACATCGCCCTTAAAAGGGCCACATTCGTTAGCCTAATGAATCCAGAAAAGCAATACATTAAGACATTAACTATCAAAACCATCACGTGAGCTCCTGACAACATAAGGAGGAAACAAAAGATGGGAGTTGGAATGTCAGCCATATGGTTTAGTACCTAAGGCATCCTAGATGGCTTTTCAGTCTTTTCACTCTGGGCCTCTCTGAAAATGCCCCAATCTTCCCTAAAAGCCACCAACATCCAGGACTTTTCCAACAGAGCTTTAAATGGGAGACCCAGAGACCTTGGGAGCCCTGCGCAGCTTTGTCGGAGACAAAGTTCAGACGAGAAAGGCTCTGTAATAAAAGCTGCACAAAGATAATAAATGGGGGCTGTCAGATCGATTCTCACTTGAGACACCAACTGTAGCTAATATTACTCGATATGCAGATGTTTTCTGTCTCTTTCCCTCTTAAAAAAATGGAGTATGTTTAAATGGATTAATGATAAATTGGTATTAATAAGAAGAGGATATGGTGCAGAGTGACCCAGGGAGGCAGAAATGTCAAGTGTTGGAGACATGTGTGAGTGATGAAGCGCTCACTGCTAAGCCAGAGGATCTTGGGAATTTAAAACATTTAATGGCTCTTCAGTTTCAGGACCACACAACCCTCTGAAAGAGAAAAATCCAACCCTAACTCAACTAAAGCCAACCATCAGGCAGGGGACAATGTATCATTCACCTTTGGGGAGGCAATTTAGTGTAGCAGATGGAGAGCAGGACGTAGAGTCAGGTAGACCGAGGTTTAAATCCTATCTCTGACGTTAATGAGCTGTGTGCCCCTGGCCCGGGGACCTCACCCTCTCTGAGCCTCCTTCCTCATGGGGCTTTGGTGGAGATCAAATGAGATAATGTATGGAAAACACTTTGAGTCCATGAAACGCTACATAAATGCCAGCTATTATTATTACTACCACTACTATTGCCCATCCAGTGGCCTTTTCTCAATCTTCATTCCCTTGACCCCTCTGCAGCTTTTGACCCTGTTCATCATTCTCTTCCCCTTGATGCCCTCTTCTCTCTAGGCTTTTGGGACACCCTTCTCTCCTGGTTCTTCTGACTTACCTTTTTTTAATGGAGTTCAGCTAGAAATGATGCAGGGCTGCCAATAACCTGTCATTCTTCTATAGTTAATGTTCTGAAGACTACTGCACAGGCAGAGAAGATGGTAGCAGCAGCAGCAATATACTCATCATAGCCCAGTGGCTGGCACATAGTAGGCGTCTGATAATGTTTAGCGATTGTAGCAGCAGCAGCAGCATACTCATCCCAGTGGCTGGCACATAGTAGGCGTCTGATAATGTTTATTTAGCGATTGTAGCGGCAGCAGCAGCAACATACTCATCGTAGCCCAGTGGTTGGTACATAGTAGACGTGTGATAATGCTTATTTAGTGATTGGTTAATGCTACTCTCTATCACCTCCAGAATCAAATATAAAATCCTCTATTTGGCATTCAGAATATTTCTTCATCTGCCCCGTCCCACCTTTCCAGTTTTCTTAAACCTTCCTCCCCTGCCCCCATGTCCTGTATGATACCTATTCCCCATACAAGGCATCTGCCTCCCAACTCCGGGCATTTCCCACCATGCCTGGAAATCTGTCCCTCCCCAACTGTGCCTCCCAGCTTCCTTCAAGCGCCAGCTACAACCTCACCTTTTACAAGAAGCCTTTCCTGACTCCTCTGATGAATCCAGTGTTTTTTCCCAGTATACTATGCTGCCGCCATTGCTGATCTCTTAGTGGGTAAGTCCCACGCAGTTGGCTGAGGTGCCTAAACTCAAATGACTCGGCCACGCTCATACAAGGAGTAGAAACAAAAGTAGAATTGAGGCCTAAGTCTTCTTGACTCCTGAGCCAGTTTCCAATCCAGCATCTTCTGCCCCTTCGATTTTTTATTATGTTACAGTATTCTGTTGTGTTCAATCCTTTCAGTCATGTCCAACTTTTCATGACCCCATTTGGAGGTTTCTTGGCAAAGATGCTGGGGCAGTTTGCCATTTCCTTCTCCAGTTCATTGTGTAGATGAGGAAACTGAGGCAAACAGGGTTAAGTGACTTGCCCAGGGTGCTAGTAAATATTTGAGGCCACATTTGAACTCAGGTCTTCCTGACTCCAAGCTCAGTGCTTTGTGCACCAAGGCACCACCTAGCCACCCTACTGTGGTATTTTAGTAAACTATAATACTGGGCAGCTAGATGGATTAGTGATTAGAGCACTGCCCTTTCCTGACTCACTTTTGTGAGTTCAAATCCAGCTTCAGATACTTCCTAGGTCACTTGACCCTATTTGCCTTAGTTTCCTCATCTGTAAAATGAGCTGGAGGATCTTTGCCAAGAAAACCCCAAATGGAGTCACAAAGAGTTAGACACAACTGAAAAACAACTCAGCAACAACAAAACCTATAATACTGGCCTTAAAGTCAGAGACCCTGACCCAAATCCCGTCTCTGTATAGGGCAAGCCATCTAGAGTCTTTCTTTTCCTCATGAAGGCTCAAAATCTCTGTCCTTTTAATGTAACATTGGGAATTGGGGTAGTTAAGAGAAGGTCATCTAGACCTATGGTTTTGTCTATATAGGAAACTCACAGAATCTGAGATTTAGAGCTGGAAGAGACCTTAGCAGTGCCTGAATCCATCTGATTCTTAACAAAGTAAAAAATGACTTACCCAGGTTCACACAGCTAAGTCAGTGTCTAAGGCAAGATATAAACTCAGGTCTCTGTGACTCCAAATTTCACACTCTACCCACTGTGCCACCTAGATGCCCAACTCTCAGGAGGAAATGTCTTCCACAGGTGCAAACTGGTGACTCATCTACATTGTTCTTGAAAGCTGCCTGAGAGATTAATTATATAACATAACACCAAATATAAGAAATAATTAAGTACCTAACATAACTACAGTATGTTAAAATGATACAATAGTATTTGTAGAGTCAATCTGCAGATGGATGAAACAAGGATCATAAGATCAGGGGTCAGGTACCCTGTCACCCACAGTCCTTAACCTGAGTCAGAAACCAGGGACCTTGAAGCATTAACCAATCAGACACCCTGCCAAAGCATCAATCAGGAAAAGTGAATGAGATGGTCATCCATCACTCTCAGCCCTCGTGTTTGTGGCCGGGCATTCTAGCATGAATAATCCAAAACAGAAGATTCCATTCCTAAGCCCTTTGTATGGTAGTCAACTCTGGAATGCATCCCATGATGTGCTCTGTGAGGGAGTGAGCGTGTGTGCGCGTGTGTGTGTCTGTGTGTGTGTGTGTGTACAGATTCATTATTCTGTTTATTAACCTTAATATTAAAATGAGCTTGTATTTCCCAGAGCACGACCCAGCTGATGGCCAGGGCAGGCAGCCCAGAACCACGCTGGTGGCCAAGCTGGGGTAACTAATTTGCTACAAAAACCCCAGAATGTGGGCAATGTCCACGTGGCTAATAGAGAAAATATGGAAGGCCAGCCTTTGATATTTAATGCATTTTGGAATCACAGATCTAGAGATAGGAAAAACCTTTGCGGCCATAACAAAATCAATGATCTTCATTGTTCAGGTGTCTGAGTCCCAGAGAGGGGAAGTGTCTGTTCCTCTGCCTTGTTTCAACTATGCAGAAGATGCCCCTCTCAGATTAAACTCATCACCTCTAATTTCACCACCACACTGCTAATGCAAGCCTTGGTGGACTCCACTTCCCTTAGCTTCCTCTCCCATCTGACTGGAGGGCTTGAGGGTGGGGCACCAAACTCCTCCCAAGACTTTCTTTCATAGAGGACAGAAACTGCACTTTTGGACTCAGGTCACTTGGCATCTGCTGCTCTGCCTGGTTTCAACTACGTGGAAGGAGGTTCCCCTTCACTGCGTACCTCGGGTGTCTATTTCCCACTTTCCTGCCTCCTTTTGGGTGCTCTCTCCTCCCTTGAAATTGTAAGCTCCTGGAGGGGCTATCTTTTTATAAGTAATATTCCCAGTAATTAGCACATAGTAGGTGCTTAATAAATGTTTATTAGATTTCCTTGCAAGTGGCAGGGTCAGTATTAGAATGCAGGTCTGTTGACTCTGAATTCCACACTATACCATCCAGCATATGCAATTCAGTGGAACAGAGGACCCTCTTGGTTTTTATTCAAAGCATGATTGCAAAAACTGAAAGAATCACAGTCTAAAATTATTTCACCATTCATGGGAATAGAGCCATAGGCTTCTGGGGTAATCTATAACAATCAATTAACAAGCATTTATGATGTACCTACAGTGTGCCAGGCCTGGGGACACAAGCATTGGGGGCAGCAGGTGATGAGGTATCCTCCTGGAATGAGGTATTTACCACAAGTGACCTGGAGGCCTTGTCACAACCTGATGTACTCTGTCTAATTTCATGAATGAATGGGAATTGGGGCTGTCCTCATTTCATAGACAAGCTGAGGCACAGAGGAGTTCTGTGGCCAGACAGAGACAAAAAGGAAAATTTACCTTGATTGTTCCTACTCCCAACTCTCCTTTCTATGTCTTTTCTCATCATTCGATTTGCCCCTCTCTCCCATCTTCCCTCTTCTGTCCTCTCTCTTTTCTGTTGTTCTGTTCTGTTCTTATCTTGTCTCTTCTCTTCTCTCTTTCTTTCTGTCTCTCTCTCCTCTCCCTGTCTCCCTCCTTCTCTTCCTTTCTCTCTCCCTTCCCTTCATTCTTCTCTCTCTATCGCTCTTCTCTGTCTCTTTCCTTCTCCCTCTCCCTCCTTCTCTTCCTTCCTCTCTCTCTTCCCTTCATCCTTCTCTCTCCATCTCTCCTCTCTCTGTCACTCTTGGTCTCTTTCTTTTGTCTCTCCTCTGCCTCTCTTTGTCTCTCTTCCCCTTCTCTCTGTCCTCTTTCCTTCCCTCCCCTTTTTCATGCCTCTGTCTTTGTCTCTCTTTCACTGTCTCCCTCTATAATCAGTGCCTCCATTTCCTTTCCTCTCACACTTTCCAACTCTGAAGTCTAGCTTCTAACCTCATCATTCCACCAAAACTGCTCTCTCCAAAGTGACCGATGATCATTTAGTTGCCCATCCAGTGGCCTTTTCTCAATCTTCATTCCCTTGACCCCTCTGCAGCTTTTGACCCTGTTCATCATTCTCTCCCCCTTGATGCCCTCTTCTCTCTAGGCTTTTGGGGCACCCTTCTCTCCTGGTTCTCCTCCTACCTCTCTGATGGCTCCTTCTCAGTCTACTTTGCTAGATCTCCATCCAGGTTATGCCCACCAATCATGGGCATTTCCCAAGGCTCTGCCTTGGGCACTCTGCTTTTCTCCTTCTATACCACTTCGCTTGATGATCTCATCAGCTCCCATGGTTTCAATGATCATCTCAATACAGTTGATTCTCAAATATCTTTATCTAACTTTTCTCCTCACCTCCAGTTCCACATGTCCAACGGCCTAATGGACATCTTGAATAAATGTCCCATAGACATCTTAAATACAATAGCTAAAACTGAACTCATTGTCTCTCCCCCCAAATCCTTCCCCTTTCCAAACTTTCCCTATTACTGTCAAGGTTACCACTATCTTCCCAGTCCCTTAGGATGGCAACCTATGTGTGTCATCCTCAACCCTTCACTCTCTCTCACCCCCCATTTCCAATCTTCTGCCAAGACCTTTGCCACATCTCTCTTATGCAGTCTTTCCCTTCTCAGACACTGCTATCATTCTTATACAGGACTTCATCCCCTCAGGGCTGGACTATTGAAATAGTCTGCTGAAGGGTCCAACTGCCTCAGGTATCCCCCACTGGAATCCCTCCTCCATTCAGCTGTCCAATTGAATGACCTCCTTAGCCCCCCTATTTGGTAAACTCCAGTGACTCCCCATAACCAACAAGATCAAATGTAAAGTCTTCTGTTTAGCATTTGAAGTCCTTCCAGTGTGGGCCCTTCCTACCTTCCTCCCTTCCACATACCCTACAATCCAGCGACTGGCCTCCCTGCCTTCTGACTCCATGTGTTTTCACTGGCTGTCCCCCGTGCTCAGAATTCTCTCCCTCCACATCTCCACCTCCTGGCTTCCCTATGAGAAGGTTTCCCTATTCCTCTTCTTTAATTTTAGCACCTTTCTTCCGATATTATCCCCAGCTTTCGTGGCTTTTGTCTTGGCACTGGAAGAGAGAGTGAGGCTGACAACTCTGTCCAGCTCACACCCAAGTCAAGACATCACTTACATGATGACATTGGGCCTCCTCAAAGACGAAGGACAAACAACAACAACCACATCCCCAATTTAATTCTGTCTACATCTTCTTTTTATACGCCATCTTCCCCTTTAGACTGAACTGGAGAACGAGGATTCTTTTCCCACCTTTCCTTGTGTCTCCAGTGCTTAGCCTGGCATGCTTAAATGCTTGTTGATTGACCTCCTTCTTCCCTTCTTCCCCTTCCCCCTGTTTTTCCCTCTCATATTCCTTCTTCCTCTCCCTTTGCTCCTCTCTCTCCGTCCTCTTTCCCCTCTTCCTTCACACAGATAGTAAATAGCAGAGACAGGATTCAAAGCCAGTTCTTCTGACTTCAAATCTCATTTCCAACCTCTATCATATTTGAAAACTTGCCTCTGCAACTTCTAACTAGTTATCTACCCTCAGTTTAAACACTTCTAGAGAGGGGGAAACTACTACCTCCCTATCAATAAATCTGTAACTCAGTAGCACAGCAGCCTCAATAGTAGTAGTAGTAGTAGTAGTATTAGTGATAGTAACTAACACTTAGATAGCGCTTTAAGGTTTGCAAAGTACTTTACGTAGATTATCTCATTTGATCTGCCATATAACCCTGTGAGGTAGATGGTATTGTTATGCCCATTTTTCAGATGAAGACACTGAGTTTCAGGAGACTAAGTGACTTGCCCATGTTTACAGAGCTAGTAAATGTCAAAGGTGGGATCTGAGCCCAGATCTCCCTGACTCCAAGTCATCCATCCAGGAGACTGGTTCGCCTCTCTCTAATTCACACTTAGATGCTAAACTTAGCCTTCTCTAGTGAGTATTTCTTTTTCAAAGGACAACAGAGAGAGAAAATATGTACACAATGGAATGAATCCTATGGTAGAATATCAGATCCTTTGGCATTAGAAGCAGGGAGGTATTTGGGGACAAATGGAGCTGTCCTGGTACATAGATGAACCTCTTCCATACAGAGCCAATGAAAAAGCACCATAGCCAGAATGAAAAACATCCCTTGATTTTTAGGAAAATGAAATAGGGCTAAGTGAACATCGTAGTCTTAACAAAAAAAAAAGAAGTCACAAAAAGCAACATACAGCCCAAAGGGAGCATATAGAAACAGGAGAACAAGCTTACCTGCTTTGCCTGATGACAGTGGTATTGGTACAATAGAGTCAGGGTGCCACAATGAGAAAGCCAGGGTCCAGTGATCTCTGACTCAGGCCCATCTGAGAAAGTAAGGAAGCTCTCAAATAGTATTGTCAAGGTTATACTGTTAATGATCTTGTTACATAAAGTCTAAAATCACCCAGTCTCTTGTGCCCTCTGTGCCTGAGACCTCAGGTTTCTAAGGGTATATCCTAACATACAAGACTTTCCTAGATACACAACACAGGGAAACATCTGCATGGTCTCACAGGGAAAGCTGCCCAGATAACTCTTCTCTTCAAAACCGTACAGTTGTCATCTAATGAGGCCTTGCCTGGCTCTTAAGCTCTCCCTCCTGCCAACATATTCAGCTCTGCAAACACAGTCTATAAGGGCCAGCTAAGGAGCACCACTTCAAAGGACCAGGATTTCCCCAGTGGAAGCTTCAGAGTAGGAGATAAACCAATGGCCATAGTAGAGTTATTACCAACAGTTATTGTCTCCTTGCTCCCATAGCTCAACCACCCTCCTCTCTAATCATGGTAACAGTTGGGGATAAGGGAGGGGCAGTTACAGTCATTGGCAATACTATTCCACTCTCCTCAAAGCATAGGGTCCAGGTCCCCCAACCATAGGACTCTAGGTTTTCATTCATGTTGAATAAACCACTTCCCTTGAAAGCAGCCTCTATCACTAAGTGAATTGAGCCCAGCAAAAGGTCTGAAGCAGAACACTTAAATGAATGACAAGGTCGTACCTTTCCTTAAGAGAGGATCTTTTACAAATCCATTCCTTCCACCTGACTGTTGCACAGGTCACTTAGGACGACAGGAGAGAATGGGCAGGAGAAGGAAAGGAGAGGGAGAGAGAGAGAGAGGAAGGGAGGGAGAGGGAGAGACAGAGAGAGACAGAGAGAGAGAGACAAAGAGAGAGAGACAGAGAGAGACAGAGATGTGGCCTATTGCCAACACACCAAATGCTGTTGTCAGTGGGATTTCTGCCAAAAGTAAGAACAAAATTTTAAATCAGACTTTGGAGGATATAGTGTTCTCAATTCAACATGGCTTTCCATTTATTCAATGAGGGACTGTTTTTCATCCTCCCTTTGCAACTCCCCCAGGGAGGATGCTCTATGCCCATTTTACAGATGAGGAAATGAAAGTTAAGAGAGGTTAAGTGGTATACCCAGGATCACACAGGTGTCTGAGGCAGAGTTTGAACTCAAGTCTTTCTGACTCAAAAACACAGTAATCTATGCACTCTGCCACCTACCTGGAATGAGCAAGGTCTGTGTTTGATGAACATCAATATCTCATCTTTTTTTGAGGCTCTTCTCTGTGGTGCCACCTACAGGAAGCCTTCTTGGGTGCCCCCAGTTGTTAAAGATCCTCCCTCCTTAAATGACCTTGATGCATTTATCTGTAAATAAATTTATCTGCACATACACACACACACACACACACACACGCACACACCCGTGCATACTCACATGCATGCACACATGCATGCATGCACTCACGCACACAATCACAAAATCTCATGTCAGAGCATAAAGAGTCTCCTTGGCCAACAAGTCCAACCCAGACCCAACCAAAAGTGCCCTCTACTGAGTCCCTGATAAGGGATCATCCAGCCTTTGCCTGAAGATCTCCAGAGGCAGACTCACTTCCTCCCAAGGTTGCACACTTCCACTTTAATTGTTAGGAGGATTTTCCCTACATGTATCAGAAATTTTCATTTTGCCTTCCACTTATCTCCTCCCTTCCCCTCCCCCTCCTTGTTCTGACCTAGGAGTGGGAAGGCCTGGGTTCCAATTTTGTCCTGTGCAGCCTTGGACAGGTGGCCTCCCCTCTGTGGGCCATAGCAGCTTCATCTGCAAAATGGGGGACCGGGAACTAGATAACTCCCGTGGTGTTTTCCAACTCTAAATCTTTGATGCTAACTCTGATCCCTCTTCCAATATTTGAAAATGATCTCATCTTCCCTAAGTCTTTTCATTTTCAAACTAACCTTGCGCATTGGTTCAACAGATCCTTGTTTAGCATGCCACACACCCCCCCCCACGCCCCAGTAAAATGTAAGCCCCCTGAAAGCAAGGACCGTTTTGTTTCTTCACGGCCCCTCTCATAAACAGTGTCCTGATTCCGGAAGGGGTGGAATGAATGTTTGCTGAATTCAAGCAATGCTTCAGACGGTACGAGGATTCCTCCATGCTATCCCTGATCTTTGCAGCCCTCTCTAAATCTGGACTTGGGAAAAAGTCCAAAAGGCTTCCAGCTTCCTGTCTTAATTGTCACCAATCTCCTACTTAGGGGAACGTTTCAACTGAGCTCCCCTACGGATGTCTAGTTGTACCATTTCAGAGCCCACACCTTGGGCTACCGGTGTAATCGAGAACAGGTTGCTGTTTGAAGCCTGACACTGTCTCAGATGGACGCATAATAAATAACACTCTTCTGGAGTGATTGAAACCACATGCGTTAAATGAAACGGCAAAGAGCTGGGCATGGTAGAAACGAGCTGGAGAAAATGTGGAGGGGGCTGGCGAGGGGGAGCGGAGGGCGGGTGGTGGTGCAGAGAACACTGCTTGTGGAATCAGAAGCCCTGACAACCAGAATTGCCATTTACATACAGCTTTATGAACCCCTTCTTTTTGGTCCCCACAGCAGCCCTGCAAGGTGGGCGTTTCCCGTTTCGCCTTTTTACCAACAAGGAAAGGGAAGTTAAGGGACTTGACCAGAGTCACACATCTCAGGTAGATTTCAGCACTGATTTTCCTGAGACCAAAACCACTGCATTTCCTACTATATATCACATTGTGTCTCACCCGTATTTGGGTCGTGGCTTTGCTCCTGACTAGCTACGTGACTGTCCTAAATATATGTAGGCACGCATATATGTATGCGTGTGCATGCGTATATGTATATATGTATATGTGTATACATATTCTGTGGGTATATAAACCTATACATCCATCCATACATGTGTATATGTGTATATCTATAGACACACATATACGTATGACATAGAGACATCTCCACTCCAAATGTTCATTTGGACTATTTGTGCCCGACCTGTGGTAGAGCCTTCTGAGCTTATATTGGTCTGATCAGCCACATTGGACACACTGTAACTTGACCCCAACACAGTGATGCCATTTTGTTTCTCTTCCAGAATGAAGGACAACTCCATGTGTATATACATTTATATATATAGTGTGTACACATATACACACATATGCATATGCATATGTGTGTAGGCAAATCATTTCATTTTTCTAACCCTCAGTTTCCTTATCTAAAAAATGGAGATAATAATGCTTTCCCTACTCCCCCTCCCCCATCATGCAGTTATTGTAAGGAAATTATTGTTTTCATGATCACTGTTGCCTTTACAGATTATGATTCGGCAAGCCAGGCTCTTATCACCAACCATCTTTCCTCATATTTTCAAAGAAAATTCAGGATTTTGACAACCAAGAAAGCATGTGAAATCTTGGGCTGCCATAGGAGAGGCAGAGCTTTGGGAAGGAAGAACGTGATGGGCCAGCCAAGGTCAGACCACATTGGGAGCATTGTTCTGGTGCCACATTTTATAAAAGACATTGACACCCTGGAAAGCGTCCAGACAAAGACCACCAGGATGGTGAAAGGATTTGAGTCCATGTCACCTGAGAGCTGGTGGCAGGATCTGGGGATGTCTAGCCTGGAGAAGAGAAGGCTTGGTGGTAGGGTGAGGGAGAGCGATTTGTCATGCTCACATCTGAATGTCTGCTGCATAGAATAGGGATGGGATCTGTTATTTTTTTTGGCCCCAGAGAGCAGAACCAGGAGCAATGGGCAGAAGCTGGCAAGAAGGAGAAGGAGGCTTGATGCACAGGCAAACAGTTTACAACCAGAGCTGCCCAAAGCTGAAGTGAGCTGTCTCCTTTGCTGGAGGGTTCACCTCCATTAACAGTTTTCATGGAAAGGCTGGATCATCACTTATTTGTTGGAAGTGCTGGGAGGCGCTTCTCAGTCAGCTATGGCTTGGGTTAGGCAGCCTCAGAACTCCCTTCCAATCCTATGATTCTGTAAATTTTACTTTTCCACAGTTCCCTCCACAATCCTTAGCCAAAAACCTTCCGCACCAAATCAACCAACTCCAAGAGAAACTGACACAAGGATTTCATTTGTGAAGAAAGAGTTCAAAATGGCCAAGTCTGCAGACTTAAGCAAATGCTCAGAGCAGAATTTTCCTGGGCTATAACATGAAGCTCATAAGCTCTGCAGATCAGCCCCCATAGTGGTGGGTACTGCTTGGATAGATTGAGCCATCCCCCTCAAAGTTTGGATCCCAGCCCTGCCTCTGCCTGAATTCCTGTGAATCTGGATAAATCCACTGAAACTCCTGCTGCATCTGTAAAATGGGATGAGCAAATATTTATTAAGCTCTTACTATGGGCCAATTACTGTTCATAGCAGCCCTTTTCCTTTTTTTGTAGCAACAAAATGAAAACACAATAGATGTCCATCATTTGGGGGAAAGCTGAACAAACCTGTATAGAAATATAATAGAACCTTACTATGAGAAAGAAAAAAGAACACAAGGAACATAGAAACAGAACATAGACAAGAACAGAGAAACATAGGAAGGCTTTATGGAGAGAGGTAAGCAGGACTTGGAGACTCAAGCAATTGGTCAACACTGTGCTAAGCCCTGGGAATGCCAAGAGAAAATGGAAGTGTTCCTACCCATGAGGAGCTTGCAATGAACAGCACAAACAATGACTGTAATAATATAAACTGAAACAGCCCTAAAGGAAACCCAACTCTGAGTAATTGTAATAACCAATCTTGGTCCTTTAGAACACTTCTACCTTCTTTGGGGACAGTGGTGGAGGTGTCAAGAATAGAACAACGTATATGTGGTCAGCTGTAGTTATTCAGCATTTGCTTTTGCTAGGCTATTTTCCTTTATTACAAAGGAGGGTCTGGCACTTGGGGTATGCCATATGTAAAAATGACTGTGATATAAGAACAGACATAGCAACAGAATCTTTAAAAGAGAGGAAACTCAGAATATTAAGGACCCTAGAGATTATTCAGTCCTAGGATTCTTATATCAGGGTCTGCGAACTTTTGCAAGTGTGTGTGTATGTGTGTGTGTGTGCATGTATGTGTGTGTGTGCATGTGTATGTGTGTGCACGTGCATGTATGCGTGTGTATGTATGTGTGTGTGCACGCATGTGTGTGTGTGTTGGTAAGCAAAATGAACTTTGTTTTGTTTGAGTAATTCAGTGTATTTCATTGAGCCTTACTAGGTGCTAAGCCCCAGACCCAAACCCCTATTAGGCGTAAAACCTTAGTGGGTGTGGATTGGCAACTAAAGTGGGGCCCAAAGTAGGGCTAACTCCAAGGAGGGTCTAGTTTACATGTCTGGTACAGCAGAGGCTCTTAGACCACATGGGTTTAAGTCTCCTCTTTGTAACAATTTTAGGTCACGTGGGCGAGTCGCATGTGTGACTCACCCCTGACACTGAAAAAGATATAAAACCAGGGCTTGGCCTCCTCTTCCTTGGAACTCTGAGCTACAGGAGGAGTGGCGCGTGACTCTGGGCCAGCCGTTGTTGAGCTCCCTGGCTCGTGAACTCAGATGTTGATGCTTTTTGGTAACTATGAATTGTATTTGGTCTATTTATAACGGATGTTTGTAATTTGTTTGCATTTGCTCTGAAGTTCAGTGTGCTTTTTCCCCTGAACTAAGTGAATGATATTTGTGTGCTGAATTAAAGTAAGCTTGCCAACCCCTTCACCTTGCTTTCCTTAGTTAAGCAGATCAAAAGAACCTGTGCTTTCTGTGTGCTGGCAGCTTTCTGTGTGCTGGCTGTGAGTGGATCTTACACCCCAACAGAAGCTGCTACCCAGATTGTGGAAAGAGTGTGTATGTGTGTGCGTGTGTCTGTGCATGTCTATGTGTGTATGCATGTGTGTATGCGTGTGTGCATGTGTGTGCACGTGCATGTGTGTATGTGTGTGCGTACGTGTGTGAGCGTGCGTGCGCGTGTAGATGTGTGTGCATGTGTGCATGCATGTGTGTATGTATGTGTGTGCGTGTTTGTATGTGTGTGCACATGTGCGTGTGCGTATGTGTGTGCGTGTGCACGCATGTGTGTGCACATGTGTGCGTGTGTGTATGTGTGTGTGAAACTTTATTGCAATATATTTGGTTGTAATGATATGTACTTTGTTGAAAAGGGATCTGTTGGCTTCACCTGTCAACGTGCTCTATGACATAATAAGAGCAAAGAACCCCTGATCTAGTTCATCCCCATTATTGTAACAACAGAGAAAACTGAAGCCCAGAAAGAAGCAATGATCCATTCAGGGTCTTCTAGCTAAATGTGCTAGAACCAAGACCAGAACCCAAGTCTTTTCATTCTCTGGCCAGGACCCTTTCTATCACTTAAGGACTGGCCTTAGAAATAGTAGGTGGAGTAAGGCAGAATCTTTGTGCTATGATGTGAAAGGGTCAGGAAAGCTTGCCTGAATCCAAAGTGGCTTCCACTGCTTGTTATGGTACCTTCAACTTTATTGGATATTTCATTAAAGACTTTTAGGCAAGTCACTCAATTTTTCTGAGACTCGATTTTCTTGTATGTACAATGGAATAGGGGACAATGGACACTTTAAAGTGAATATCTAATGTCCTTTTTATTTCAACTATTCTATGATTCTAAGTTCCTTATTAAAATGCATGAGAGGCTGAAGACATTAAGGCATTTCCAGCTAAGGCCTGAGGAAACTTGAGTTTAAGTTTGTTCTTCTGGTTCCAGTTGGGTAGAATTGGGTCAAGGGATAGGAGGAGCAAGCAAGGTAACCATAATAGTTAATATTGATACGGACCATTAACCAATCTAAGAGACAACTCTATGAGACAAGTATTACAGGTGGTCACCCTAATTTTATTTTATTTCGCTTTATTTTAAATAACTTTTATTGTTCATGGGCCTAAATTATTTTTATGGTCATCTCTTTGCAGATACCACCAGCACTGCAATATAAGATGACCAAATATTCAATGAAACAATGTCTCTTATTGCCTTTAGACATACAGTAATACCAACTTCACCAATTCCTTTAGTTTGCTTCTCTAAGGAGAACCCGTGGGCCAACATTCCATTTAGTTCTGTCTTCTGATTTCTTTTTTAGTGAGAATGTTAAGATTTATGCAAGATTAGTGGTATGTCCCTCAAGAAGTAGAAAGCAACTGTGTTGGACCTATGTGAGATGTCATTTTGTATTTTTCTTTGTGCATGGGTTTCCATGGCCAAAGAATTCATCACCAAATGGCTAGTCTAGTGGTAATGAGTCTCTTCATATTTTGTTAGGCTGGTCCTCAGAAAGCAGACTTGGGGTGTTTATTAGACCCCCAAAGCCTTCCCAACATGGTAGAACTTAGCAGATTTTATAATGTGCTAGAATAACCAATAGGATATGACTCTGAGCCATACTCATGCCATGATAAGGCATTGAAGAATGGCATTTGTAGTATGGTCAGTCATCAGTAAGCATTCAATAAGCAATTAATATATGCTAGGAGCTGTGCTAAGTGCAGGAAAGATATTTAAAAAGGCAAAAGTCAATCCTTGTTCTTAAGTAGCTCACAATTTAATGGGAGGAGAAAATATGTAACAACTATATACAAACAACTTATATACAGGAAAAAATGGAGATATCCACCAGAAGGAAAGCTCTAGAGTTTCAGAGAGAGAGGTTGGCAAAGGCATCCTGTAGAAGGCTGGACATACAAGAAGCCAAGGAGGACAGGAGGTGGAGATGAAGATGGAGAGCATTCCAGGCATGGTGGACAGTCAGTGAAAATGCATAGAGTCAAGTGATGGAGTGTCCATCACTTGGAGTCCATGGAGTCCATGGAGTCCATGTCCATGGAGTGTTCAAGGAACAGCAAGGAACTGCCAGTGTCCCTAGATTTCAGAATATATTGAGGGCAGAAAGGTATAATAAGATTATAAAGATAGGAAGTAGCCAGGTTGCAAAGGGGTGTGTGGGTGTGTGTTAGGGGTGGAGTGGGGTTACATGGCCAGATCTGTACCTTATGAAGATCACTTTGACAGCTGAGTAGAGGATGGACTGATGTGAGGAGAGACTTGAGAGAGACCAACCGTAAGGCTATTGAAATAGTCCAGGTGTGAGGAAATGAATGCCTGTACCTGTCTGGTGGTGGTATCAAAGGAGAGAAGGTGGGGTGTACTTTAGAGATTTTGCAGAAGTGAAATTGACAAGAGATGCTGCCAAGGTGAAATTGACAAGCCTTGGAAACAACTTAGATATGGGAGGGGCAGGGCAGAGGAGGGAGGAGAGATTTAGCAAGGAGTCTAGGATGACTCCCAGGTTCTGAGTCTGAGCGACTGAGACATTGATAGTACCCTCGACAGTATTAAGGAAATTTTAAAAAGTAAGGTGGGGGCAGCTAGGAAGCACAGTGTGTAGAGGACTGGCCCTGGAGTCAGAAGGACCTGAGTTCAAATCCGGCCTCAGACACTTGTCACACTTACTAGCTGTGTGACTTTGGGCAAGTTACTTAACCCCAATTGCCCTGCCTTCCCCCCTTCAAAAAAAGTAAGGTAACTAGATAGAAATTCTACAAATAATTTGATAAGATCCCCCAAATTAAATCAAGATATATCTGGCACTCACAGATATTCAATGCAAAAGTGAAAATAGATGAGGATAATGGAAAGTGTGGCTAGGCGTAAGGAAATTAGTATTAGGGTTAGAAATGGACTAAAGACTAAATAACACCACAAAAAGTGAAATTGATCATATTTTGACAGACGAGAAATGATGTAATACTGATGTTGGAGTCATTCCTGAATCAGATTTCTGTATATAGGGAGACTACCGATTTATTAGAACAGAGATCAAAATTACTACAAAGCTAGGAGAGAAAATAAAAATGAGAAAAATATATAGCACACAATTAAAACTCCCATCTGACACATCTAAACGAGTTATTGAAAATTAAAATTGGGATATATATGGCTGAAATAACAGACATGAATTACAAAAATTCCATACAAAAGTTCAACCACTGTAAATCAATTGCCATAATGAGATCAAAAGAGCCTCAAAAGACCATTGTCAGCAAACACTTGACTGACTTGCCAAGTGGAAAAATTTGGCAGCCAAGGGCAACAAAGGTTTAGAAAATAACCTCATTTGTAAAATTTTATGGATGATTATTAGCAGTATTTCCTCATAAAAGAGTAAAGGGTAAAACCATTTAAATAAAACTTGGCAAGAGAACCAAGTAAGCAAAGTCATCCTGAGAGCACTTAACAATGAACCTGGAAGGAGGACAATACACAAATGAAAGATGGAAAAGATCTGCCAAGTTTTGTTTGTTTGTTTGTTTTAATACAACAAACTGTTTTCACCCACAAGGACAGTAGAGTCATTATACTTGAACTCTAATATCATCTTCCTGGAATTACTTATAAAAGACCTAGAAGTGACACTAAAGAGAGAGAGAGAAAAGGAAAATCAGCTGGATATTATTGCTGGATATTATTACTAGACATAATTGCAAAAGAAAGAAAAAAGCATTTATTTATTTACGAGATGTTTTTTTGCTTGCCTGTATGCAGGGAGACCTGTGGTACTAGACACAGAAAACAAGTGAGGTATCTTATGTACAATTTGTACAGAATACAAGTTTAAAAATATGTCAAATGGAAGAGAGAGAACATCATGGTGAATCCTGTTGAAGTAAGCATTTATGAAGTGCCTACTAAGCACTTTACAAATATCACAGTTGATCCCCACAACAATCCTGGGATATAGGCGCTATTATTATCCAATTTTATAGTTGAGAAAACTGAGGCAGACAGTGATTAATTGAACTGTCTAGGGTAACAAACCTATTAAGCATCTAAGGTCATATTTGAACTTAGGACTTCCTGACTCTAGATCCAGTCCACTGTCCACTGTGCCACCTTCCTACCTCTAGGTAGAAGGTAAATAAAGGTGGCTGTGATAATAAACACATAGAAAAATTCCCAAGACTTTAGTGTTTTTTCCTTCAAATTTTCTGACTCTTTATACCCCTGCCCTGGCACACCAGGAGAAAATTACTTAGAACTTACATTTGGTTCGTGTATTACATTTTTCCAAAAAGGAGTGAGAGGAATAGAAAGTTACATAATATGCAATGCAAATCTGGTAGAGGACAGCTATTTTTTTTAAACAAAGAGGTTTTTAAACAGAGACTTACTAGAAAACATTATCAAAGACTTAAACAAGCAGCAGTAACTCCAAGTCAGTTAGTCAACAAGTATTTATTAAGCACCTGCTATGTGCCAGGCAATGTGACAAATGCTAACTTTTAGCTACTGTTAAACTCTCCCAGGAAATTGGGAATTAAATATCAAAAATATAAGGCTGTTTTGGGGTCTGCTGAATCAGCACTTATATTTCCTTTTGTATTTGTTCATCTAAACAATTTCTTCTAGATCTATATCTTCTGATAAGCTAGGTCAGGGCTGGGCTTCATCCTCCAGCTGTTGGTCATCTCCTCAAAGAAATGATGGATTAGTTACCAGGAGCTCCTCCCAAAGTTTAGTGGTGTTGGTGGGGTTAGGGGGCGTACCATGAAATTCCCAATCTCTAAGTTCACAAGCCTGTCTTCAAGGTTTGGAATGTCCATTTCAGGCTTGCTATTTGTTTCCACAATCCTGCTAGCAGCTTCTGTGGGTGTGTAAGATCCACCTACAGCCAGCACCCAGAAAGCTGCAAACAGCACAGGTTCTTTTGATGTGCTTAACTAAGGAAAGCAAGGTGAAGGGGTTGACAAGCTTACTTTTAATTCAGCATACAAATATCATCCACCTAGCTCAGGTGAAAAAGACCAGCACACTGAACTTCAGAACAAAATACAAACAAATGACAAACATGGACAGACAGACCTTGTCTGATTCAAATCCCAATACATAGTTACCAGAGTTTGACAAAGTCTCAGCATCCGGGTTTACA
>CM053625.1:309180391-309197709 GCA_028646595.1 Phalanger gymnotis
CAGATCCAATACAGATTCATAGTTACCAACATCTAGGTTCAGCCCGGGAGCTCAGAACAAGGGCTGGCCCAGAGTCACATGCGCCACCACTGCTGCAGCGAAGAGCTCCAAGGAAGAGGAGGCCAAGCCCTGGTTTTATATCTTTTTCAGCATCAAGGGTGAGTCACACATGCGACTCACCCACGTGACCTAAAATAGTCACAAAGAGGCAACTTAAACCCATGTGGTCTAAGAGCCTCTGCTGAACCAGACATGTAAACTAGGCCCTCCCTGGAGTTAGCCCTACCTTGGGCCCCATGTTAGTTGCCAATCCACACCCACTAAGGTTTTACACCTAATAGGGGTTTGGGCCTGGGGCTTAGCACCTAGTAAGGCTCAATGAAATACACTGAATTACTCAAAGGAAACAAAAGGCCAACTAAGTGCTAAGAGCCCATTTTGCTTACCAATGGCCTGTTATTTGATCAAAAAGTATTTATTAAATGCATACTAGGTGCCAGACACTGTTTTGAGTACTGAGGATACAAAGGCAAAAGTACAATCCCTTCCCTGGACAGCTACAACTAATAGACCAGAAGTTGGGCCTAGAAGTAAACAGGAGAAGAGAGCAGGTTGGCTTCCTTACAGGAAGTTGCAGAGCTCCTTTAATGACTCTAACCTTCTACCTGAAATGAAGGCCCCTCTTTTCATAATATCCTACTGTTCTTATAGCTTTTCAGTAGTTTTCAGTCATGTCTGATTCTTTGTTACCCTACTTGGGTTTTCTTGGCAAAGATATTGGAGTGGTTGGTCATTTCCTTCTGCAGCTCATTTTACAGATGAGGAAACTGAGGCCAAGAGGGTAAAGAGATTTACCCAAGGTCACACAGCTTGGTAAGTGTTTGAAGTCAGATTTGAAGATGAGTCTTCCTGACTCCAGGCCTGGCGCTTTATCTACTCCACCATCTAACTACCCCTTAACATTCTACTGGTGCTGTTTTATAGTTTCAAGATATAGCATTGGAAGGGAAGCAATGTGAAAACAAACCTAGGAAAATATCCTGGATTATGTGAATTATTAATAATTATAGTATATACTTAATTAGCTACATTGAAGTGTAACACCAAGCTTATGATAAATTGCACTTCTATTAGAAAATATTCAAATGTTTTTTGAATTTCAAAGAATTTTTAAAAAATCAAGTCAACATTCATTAAGCTCCTATTATCTTCCAGGCACTTTGCTGAGTTCTGGGCACACAAAGTAGGATAAAAAGTCCTCACTCTCGATGTCCATACTCATAGTTTAATGGGGCAGACAGCATATAGCCAATGTACAAACAAGACATATTCAGGATAAACTGGAGTTAATGTAGGAGGGAAGGCACTGGCTTTGAGGGGTCAGTCTAGTAAAAGTTTCTCGCAAAAGGTGGGATTTTAGCAGAGATTTGGAGGAACTTAGGGCAGCTGGGAGATGGGCTCAAGAAGACAGAACCTTCTATTCATGGAGCCCAATCAGGAAGAGCTCTCACTGCCGACAGAGGAAATTGTGTCTTACCCTATCCAAAACTGGGAGTGACCACATGCATGAAATCATGGAACCTCTCGGTCATGGAGAATCAGCCTGATTCCGAGGGAAGGATGATGCCGTAGGAAGAGTTTCTAGAAAGACAAATTCTGCTTAGTTTGCAATTTTGCATAAGGAGAAGCTAACTGCCCAGCTGGACAAGACTTCAGAGGTATGCCCAGTCCCTAGCTGATCTTAAATAATGCTCTATAGTCACACAACAAGTCCAAGTCATGGGCGATACTTGAAGGAGGTGAAGAAAACCAAACTCTCTGGTTCAAAAGCTAAGAGCTCTGGATTGGATATGGGTAGTACCCTGAACTCATTAAATGCTTTGGGGCCATTTCCCTGCTACCACTGGGCTCCATGTTTTTATGTGGAAATAAAGGTATTGGGATGAGTAGTCCCCCAAATTCCTTCTAGCTCTGAGACCTTCCACATCAAGGGTGAGTTACCTTCACAAACAGCAGTAGCTTCTTGGAAGAGCGCCAGCCTACTGGCACTGACATTTGCTTCACTGCTACTCAGGCCCCCTTGGCTGGACAGCTGACAAGGATGGATGACAGGAGGATTCCTGAGCCAGGGCTGGAGTGAGGCATCGACAAAGGAGTGGGACACGAGAAATGTGTTGGAAAAGGGTGTCAAGCTGTGAGACACAGCAATGCCAGGAAGCACTTGTATTCACACAGCAAACGGAGTCTTGTTTGCAGAATGTCAGAACTGGGAGAAACCTGAGAACATAGATATCAAAGCTGGAAAAAAAATCACTTAAGGTGAAGAGCATTGGATTGTGATTCCTAGGACTTGAGTTCAAATCCCAGTTCTTCCTGAGTAACTGTAGGTAAGTCACTTCACTGGGCTTTAGTTCATTTCATCACCCATATAGAAAAAGGACCATCCCAAGGTTCATGTACAGAGACGGGCCACCCTCTGGCCCCTTCTCTGGGGGCATTGTGCTGTGGCTCCATGCCAAGAACATCAGCCCCAGGCTGGTCGCTTCACACTAGTGACAGGGTCAGGGTTATGTCGTAGAAGGATTGAATCAGGAAAAGCTATCACATTATAGGCTTTTAAAATTTATTTTTTGTCATTCTATTCTTAAGCACACACCTACACACACACACACACACAAATGGCATTGCCATATACAAGCAGAACACCAAAAAAAGATTGTAAATGAAACCATGATTCTCTATTTCATACCCCTTGCTTTTTTTAAAGGAATAAATGCTAATAATAATTATAATTATTATATAAAAATAATAATAAATGTTAAACTGTTTTCCTCCAAACATCTTTCCATAGTCTTTCATGCATCTAAAAAATATTTTCCCCTCCTTTGGGGGGGAGGGGAATCACTATTGCTAATCTATCTCTCCCAACTCCCACAGAAACAGAGAAAAACCACCTATATAGTCAGGTAAAACAAATCCATACAGTGACTATATATTTTTTAAAAAGTCTATCTCTTTCTGCACCTCAAATTCATCACCTCTCCATCAGTGGGTGGCTGGGAATATGCTTTATTGTCAGCTGCTGGGAGACATGATCAGTCAGTAATTTGATCAGAGTTCTTTGAGCCTTTCAGACTTTTCTTTACAATGTTGTTGCCATTGTGTAAATTGTTCTGGTTCTGCTCACTTCCCTGCATCAGTTCATACAAATCCTCCCAAGATTCTCTGAAATCATCTCTCTTTTATCATTTTTTATGGATCAATACTCTTCTATTATGTCCAT
This sequence comes from Phalanger gymnotis, assembly GCA_028646595.1. Taxonomy (NCBI): domain Eukaryota; kingdom Metazoa; phylum Chordata; class Mammalia; order Diprotodontia; family Phalangeridae; genus Phalanger; species Phalanger gymnotis. The sequence continues at coordinate 309,183,675 of CM053625.1, forward strand.
AGACCACAATTCGTGCCATTCCCTAACTGATGGATACTCCCTTAGCTCCAAGGTTCTCCCCCCACTCCCATTTTAATACTGCCTTCAGGATTGGTAAGTTTGTTTTGCTCACAATTATGTTCCCAGTGTTATCTTCTCTTGTAACCTTCCCTCCCTATTCCCATGTTTCTCTGTTGAGTTTGACCTGCTGTGGAGGTGTCTAGTGAGCATCTGTGAGAATGGGTCTGCTCCCTAGTTTCTTCCAGGGGGCTCCATGTATTCTAACTTCTTCCTAAAGCACATTGATGACCTGGTCAGTCCTTTTGTTTTCATGATAAAAGTAAGGAGGGACAGTCTGAGCTGGTAAATATATAACAGCCTGTTTTCTGGGGAAAAAAAGAGAAAAGAAAAAGAAATCTACACAGGACACTCTTTTAAGTTTAATCTGCACTAATGAACATTTTCTCCACCACTTTTTTAAATCTATCCAATCAACAAAACAATAGATTTTGATGTTTTCTGATTCCTAAAATGTAAATCCTCCCACTGAAAATTCAATCACTGGCTTTCTTGATCCTGTGTCAGCTAGCTCCACCACACCTCCTGGTGAAGGAGTCGTGTCAAAGAATGCTGGAGATTCATCCAAGAAGAGCATTAAAAGGAGAGGAAAGAAGAGGAAAGAGTTTCCACTTTCTCTCTCTCTCTCTCTCTCTCTCTCTCTCTCTCTCTCTCTCTCTCTCTCTCTCTCTCTCTCTCTGTCTCCCTGTCTCTCTGTCTCTCCCTCTGTTTCTTTCTTTCTTTCTCTCTCTCTACCCCTTCCTTTCTTTTGAGTGTGTCTCTTGGGAATCCACCAGCTCTCACTTAGATTTCACAATGAGGGATTAGGGAGTCAGGGAGAGTATTCTCCTTCTGCCATTGACAGGTTCTTCTTCTTCCAATAGATCCATCTAAGAAGATCAAGGACAAGACCACTGGAGCCTGGAAAATGCTAGGTAAAGGCCAGCCAGCAGGCTGGTGCCTGGCTCCCTCAACGTTTCCATGGCAATGCATCTGGGGCAGGACCAAGACCATGTTAGATCCAGAGTAAAAATGGTGGTCCACGTAATGTATAATATGATCCTTTCTTACCCCAATTCCACCATCCTGTAGGTCAGAGGATCCGGGTTTGAACCTTAGACCTGACACTTACTACGTGTGAAGCCTTGGGCAAATCATTTGTCCTTCTGGGTCCCAGTTTTCTCGGTTATAAAGTGAAGGAGCTGGACCAGGGGCAAAGTTCTTTCCAGCTCTAAACTCTACAATGAAATGGCCCTGACCTCTGAGTGTTAAAGCTGGCAATAGAAACAGGAACACTAAGGGAATGCTGGCCGGTTAGCCAGCTGGAAGCACCATTGAGAGCTATACAAAGATAACATTTCTTCCAAGTGCTATCCTTGAGGAGGAGGTAATAAGTAGGTGGCCCTAAGTACATCCAGGGTGGGCCCCTGGTCTCTACAACAAAGGAGACTCTGTCTCCAGGGGTAAGATGTACCACTGGATTCATCATTTTCAGCCTATAGAAGAGTCCACCCCCAAAAATGATTCATCTGCCCTCTGGAAGTAGTTACTGGGAAACAAATAAAATGTTTGTCTAAAACATAAGATTCCACAGTTCCATGAAGATCCTCCCTCTTCACCTCTGCCTCTTGGGACACTTAGCTTCCTCCAAAGGCCAGTTCAGAGCCCTCCTCCTTCAGGAAGCCTTCCTCGGTCTCCCAGTGTTTGTTGGTGGTCTTTCCATCTTGAAACTGTATCTATTTGAAATATACCTACATTCTTTGTGTTTACTTATTGGGGGGTGTGCTGTGTTTCCCCAATAGAATAATCAATCAACAACCACTTGTTGAGTACTTATTACTTGCCAGGCATTATGCAAAGTAAATATAGCCCCTACCCTCAGGAGCTTATATTGTAAAGGGGGAGACCACCTGTAAATAAATAGGTACCTAAAAAATAGGGACGAAGTGTTTGTAAAGCGCAGGAGGTGGGAAGGGGAAGGAGTTGGCATCTGATCAAAGTCTTGAAGGGAGCTATGGTGGAGCTAAGGGGGTAGAGCATTCCACACATGGAAGATAGAGGTCAGGAAAATGGTGGTTTTGTTTTGGTGTCATCACAATACCCGGAATCCAGTAAGTGCTCGGTGAACCTCTGTGGACTTGAAATGAGTTGAACTGAACTGAAATGAATTAAATTGAATTGGGCCCTTTTACCTGTGAGACTTAAGTTTTCATTGAACCTTATGAAATTCCCCCAGGAACATTCATTTTCAAAGTCACTAGTTTTTCAAACAGCACCCCTTTGTTGTTTGCTTTCCATAACAACTTCCATTTCAAGGTAGACAATCCATTAGACGTACTTCAATTCTCTGGGCTCCTCAGCCTCACCTGTCACGTTCTCGATGTGAGCAACTTCTGTCCCAGAATCCTCCTCTTCTGGTGGGTGATTTCCTCCTGGGAAGGACTCCAGCCAGATTTCCCCTCACTCAAGCCTGGACTCCTTCTCCTGGTATTGTCCCCACCCCAGCATTCATCTTCCTTCCTTCCACCTTCCTAGCTCCCTTGTGAGTGGAGGCAAGGTGATTGCCCATTAAAATGGAAGCTCCTTGAACCCAGGAACTGTCTTTAGTGCTTCCCAGGATTTGTGTCCTCAGGGCTTAGTCCATAGCCTGGCATATAAAAAGCTTTGTGAATGCTCTCTGTCTCTCTGTTTCTCTGTCTCTGTCTGTCTGTCTGTCTCTCTCTCTCTCACACACACATCTACCTACCCATTCATCTCTAACTTCTATCACCTAACTCCTTATTTCTCTCTTTCTGTCCTATCTCTATCCATGTATTTATCACTCTTTCTATCATCTATCCAGCTACCCAGTCATGTCTATCTAGCATCTATCTCTCTGTCATTTATTTATCCTTCTATCTACCCATTCATAGCTATCATCTCTCTCTCTCTCTCTCTCTCTCTCTCTCTCTCTCTCTCTCTCTCTCTTTCTCTCTCTCTTGTATCCTTCTATCAGTTATCCATCTCTATCTATCCATCTATCCAACTATCTGTCTATCATCCATTTCCCTCTTTCTATCTATCTTCTTGGCAGGTACCTAGGGGGGCCCTTAAGGAAATAAAGTGGTTATCTCAAGGAGGCCAAATTGGAGTCCTCTCTAAGAAGTTCTGCTGTGCGCTACAGGTTTCAAAGTATTCACACTCTGTAGCCAGCTGGTACAACATATATGTTACAGCTGCCCCAGGACACATAAAAAGTGCACAGGTAGACCATGCCAGATCAGGTTTCCCTGCTCATTGTTCATTGTAAGGCATCTTATGTACCAGGCTCTGAGTCTGTTTACGGACTTCCTCACTTCTGGGCCTTTCCTTCAGGTCCTCTTCATCTTTGGGTCCAAAACCCCTCTTGAGATCTCCTTTATGCTGTAGCTTAACTTGCTGGTACCTTTTTGTGAATAACTAGGCCCCACTCTGACCAGGATTCTGGCACAGTTATTTGCCTTTTACTAGAAAACTCTTAAGAGCTCTGTAAAATGAAAGAGGTCATAAACAATCCAAAAGGGAATAAAGAAATATTTATAACATTTTAAAAATATTTTCCATGTTTGACACAAATATATATGTATATACATACATTTACACATACAGAATATACTATATATACGATGTACATACATAAAAATTTCCTGTACATATAGAAATATATTAGTCATTTTTCAGTCATGTCTGACTCTTCGTGACCCCATTTAGGGTTTTCTTGGCAAAGGTAATGGAATGGTTTGCCATTTCCTTCTCCACCTAATTTTGCAGATGAGAAAATCGAGGCAAGAAAGGTTAAGTGAGTTGCCCAGGGTCACACAGCTAGTATCTAAACTCAAGATGACTCTTCCTGACTTCATACATGGTACTTTGTGCACTGTGCCACGTAGCTGCTCCTTATGTGTGTGTGTATAAATATATGTATATGTGTGTATAAGTGTGGGCATTCATATGTGTATGTATACAATATGTGCATATATAAGACAGTCATTTTATACACACACACATTTTAATACCCATTGAGTCATTAGCAATTTGTGCTCAAAATCCACACATGCAATCTGCCCCAAGCAGGAGGAACAGCTCCATGCATGCCTAGAGATAGACCTGCTTCTTCTTCATTTGGTTCATATATTATCACTTTACTCAGCTTGGAATTAATATAATTTTCGTATCTTCCGAATCTAATTTTGCTTTTGTATCTTAGCATGTCCTCATGAATGACTTGACCTATTTTACCCCTCAGACAGGTAGATTAATGGATAGAGATGAGTGTGCGATCTGGACCGTGAGAATGATGCCACTGGGAACTCCCAGTGTGGATATCTCCTCCACCCATGCAGATCGTCACTCTTCTATAACTTCTACTCTGTAAGAATTACTTGGAGGCAATGAGAAGTTAAGTGACTTGTCCACAGCCACATGGATAGTATATGTTAGGGACAGACCTTTAATCCAGGTCTTCCTGACTCCAAGCCTGGGCTTCATTGTTGTTCAGTCATTTCAGTTGTGTCTGACTCTCCTTGACTCCATTTAAAGTTTTCTTGGCCAAGACATGGAAGTGCTTTGCCACTTCCTTCTCTAGCCCATCTTACAGATGAGGAAACTGAGGCAAACAGCTAGAACCCACTATTTCTCTGCCTATAAAAATGCTTTATTACTTCAAGGAAGGCCCCTTGACAGAGAGGTGAGTTCAAATCCGGCCCTGGATACTTACTAGCTGTGTGACCCTGGGCAAGTCACCTAACCGCTGCCTGCCTCAGTTTCCTCATCTGTAAAATGGGGATCATAATAGCACAGGGTCACCTCCCTTCCATGACAAGGAAGGACTGGGGAGGAAAATCTTACAATTTCCTTTTGTTTGTTTTTAAGAGAGCCTCTGGGTGGGGAGTAAAATGAGGAAACTCTCTGCCATTGCAGGATGGTAACTGCCCAGTGCTGGGATGCTAGAAGGTTAAGTGACTTGCCCAGGGTCACACAGCCAAACTCAGTCAAAGGCAGGACTCGAATCCAGGTATTCCTGGCTCCAATTCTCTATTGATTGTGCCAGAAGTTCTTAACCTTTCTTTGTGTTATGAATCCTTTTGGTGAAACCTTTGCAGAATCATTTTTAAATGTATCAAGTAAAATACACAATGTTCCTAAGGAATTTCAATTACATTGAAATACAGTCATTAAAGTACTTTAAGGCAAGTTCACAGACCCCCAGGGTTCAAACCCCTGCACTACAGACACGATCGTGTTTCTGTCGGTATAAGTAAAATAATAGAATACTCCCGTTTTCCTCTTTGTTTATATGATTTTTTGAGGGTCAGCTCCATGGAGCGGTGGATAGAGTTCCAGGCCTGGAATCAGGAAGATCTAAGCTCAAATCTGGCCTCAGACACTTACAAGCTGTGTGACCCTGGACAAGTCACTTCATCTTGCTTGCCCCAGTTTCTTCATCTGTCAAATAAGCAGAGGAAGGAAATGGCAAACTCCTCCAGAATCTTTGCCAAGAGAACCCCAAATGGGCTCATGAAGAGTCTAAAGTGACTGAACAACACCAATTGTTTAGAGGCTTTCCCAGTATGATTTCATGGGTTTTGGTATGATATTAAATATTATAACCCATGAGTAAAGGTGAGGGTTCCAGGGAGCCTTAATATTCCCCATTCTATGAAGCTTTCCTTAAAACAAAATAATACCAAATGAGATAATGTTTGTACAAACTCTAGCCCAGTGTCTGGCATGTCATAGGCACTGTGTATGCCCATTGCCTTCTCCCTTCCTTCTATAATGAGACCTGTGGCTGTGGGGACCACCTGGCCACGACTCCCACCTTCCAACACAAGTGTCCTATTGCCCTCATCCTGGCCCCACCTGAATGGTAAGAGCAGTCACTTTGGGCAACTTCACATCTGCCAAGTGCTCCACATACCAATCAATCACCCACAAGCATTATTACCAATATTATCTCGTCTGATATTCACACAGGTGAGTAGAGCCAATTATTAAGATCATTCCCATTTTATAGGTAGGCAAACTGAGATAAGAAAGAATGGGCTATCCACTCACAAGCACTCAGTGAGTTTGAAAGCTGGGGTGCAACATGGGTCCCTGCTGTTGCTAATCCCTCTCCCCCTTCCACTAGAACACACCTCCTCTCACTGGAGTATATTACATACCTCTCCTTAATGTGTCAAAAACAGATCGAAATTTTCTTGAAGACCAACATTGGAGCTCAAAAAGACACTTTTCTCTGGCTTTTCAAGTCTCAGAAGCCTGCCTGACCTCCTTACTTTTCCATTTTATGATCCAACAGATTCTCTAAATTCCACCCAAATTGGCCCGTTTGCCATTGCCCAAAATCGGCTTTTCATCTCTAACCTCCATGACTTGGATACAGGCTTTGCTCTCCTCTACCCCTTGGCATAGATACAACTTCCTTCAGGGATGATGCCTCCTCCTACAGGAAGCTTGTCCTGATTTAGCTGTCACGGTGTTCTTGTCTAGCTCAGCACCCCATCTGGAATCTCATACATCCAATGGGGTGAGGGTAGGGAGGGAATATATGGAGGCTATGAGATCATGGCTGGAAGGGGCTTAGAGTCTAACCCTCTCTACTGGCACACCTGATTCTGGGCCACTACCCTCATCCCACCCTATGAGTATTTGTCTCCAATACTGGCAGTCTTTCCATTCTGGTCACCTCACCTGGACAGCTTGGGCCCAATACTTGCACACCAGGCATAGCCTTTGACTAGCCATTCTGGGTTCAAAGGATCTAGAGTTGGAAAGATTAACTAAAAAAACATTTAGTACAACCTTCTCATCTTACAGATGGGGAAACTGAGACCCAGGGACAGGAAGTGACTTTTCTAAGGACCCTTGCCTTACTCTGTGCTTGAGATTTGAACCCAGATCTTTAACTAACAAAAAAAGACATTTCTATACTAATGCTTGAGGGGCAATCATGCTGCTGGAACTCTGGCTAAGGCTCCAGACATCCTTAATAAGGAAGCAAGTCTCAAAACATTATTAATGGATGGAGTCTCAGAAATCATATTGTCCAGCTTGCTTGTTTGACAGATGAGCAAAGTGGAGGGCAGAGAAGGGAGGAAAGTGACTTGCCCAATATCATTTGTCTTGAAAGTAGCAATGTTGGGATTTGAACCCAGAACCTCTGACTCAAGAGTGGCTTGGCCCTCCCTAGGCCATGCTATCATCTTATACCCTGCTGCTCCTATAGCCAAAGACACCTCCTTCTTGCACACTCCACTGCATACATGACCACCTCTCATCTGGGCTCCATCATGAGAAAACCATTTCCAAGGTGATGAGAGAAGCGGAACTGAAGCTATGCAGTCATCTCCTTCCTTAAGATAAATAGTCACTAGAGCCATTTATGGGCCCCACGTTGCACGTTGCAGATGTTTTCCAGCCTCTTTCTCCATCTTCCAAGGAAAGATGGGTGCAGTGCAATCAGCCCCATCCCACGGAGGTTGCTCAGGCTGACTGACGATAGCCAGGATTTACATAATGCTGCTTTCATAAGTCCCATCACTGGGTCCTCTCAACAACCCAATGAAGGAGATACTATTATTATGTCCATGTTACAAATGAGGGAAATGAAGCGGAGAGAGGAGATTTGCTCTTGGTCACATGGCTAGCAAGGCTATGGGGACAGGGTTTGAACTCAGGTCTTCCTGACTCCACGTCCAACACTATTCACAGTGCCAACAAGATGGCAACTGGCCCCAGCTTGGCATTCTGAGGACCTTCTGGGTGTTAATCTTCACCTTCACTCAGAATCCGCTGTCTAGAAAGGTAACTAGAAAATATACCCGAGGAGAGTAAGGACCGAAAAGGCCCCTCGAGAGCAAAATAGTCAGAACAGAGACTTTGTGGGAGGGAAACCCTGGCAACATAATGGGCACCAAACCACTGAGCTGTGATGGGACAAATTGAGGCATATGAACGTAATGGAATATTATTGAACCATAGGAAGCAACAAATATGAGGGCTTTAGAGAAGAATGGGAAGACTTACATGAACTGATGCATGGTGATACTCCAAATGAGAACGAACACAAGGAATAAAAAGGAACATCCCCCAAAGGCAGCTGGTGCATAGTAGGGGCTTATCGTAAACACAGATATAGCACTATGCAGACACATAAAGACCTTAGACCAATGGGTTTGGAATTGGAGGGCCTGGGTTCAGATTGCGGCGTCGTCATTTCTTACCTGGTGTGACCCTGGGCAAATCCCTCGTCTGGATGTCATCTTCTTCCTTAGATGGATTAGATACTAAAAGTTTCCCTTGTTCTAAATCCTTTGAGCATAACTATATACAGACTCATATGTACAAAGACAGGCAGACACATGCATGTACACATGCATACATGTTGACATAAGAACGTATACTTTACAGATGAGGAGTCAGACATGCATGTGGGTGTAAAATACATGTACATGCATTACATAACTGGAGCACAGGCAAATTGCTTCCCCTTACTGAGCCTCAGTTTTCCCATTTGCAAAAGAGATAATACTGGCCTTCTCCCCTTACAGGGTGTATCAGCAAGGCAATAATCACAATATAGATGATAATTGTCAAAATGCCTATGTGGTTCTGTATCACAAAGTATACAAGACTCTCCACATAGAAGGCAGAGGAAGTAAACCATTTATTCAGATACTAGAGGACCAAATCCCATAACCAGTACGTCCACAACATCACAGCAGAGAACCATTCCATCCCATAACCTTCCGCCCCCTGCTGAGGCTGTCCCACAAATACACTCACAGCAACCACGTCTGCTCTCACCCTCGGCTCTAACTGTCCTAACTGCTCTTTCGGCATTTCCTGTGACACAACTTCCTTTTCTTGTCAGGAAGCTCCTCCCACCACATGTAACCTAGGCTTCCTGTGATGTAAGCAGGTCACATGGCCTATTGATGGGTGGGAAAGATGTTCGAATCTAAATTGCTACTACACAAGGTGGTGGTGAGGAAAGCTCTCTGTAGATCTTTAAGGGGCCTAGAAGTTTGATTCGCTGTAATTTTTATTATTATCATTAGGTCTTATCATGAGATGTAGAGTGGATAGAGAACTGAGAAGACTTGGGTTCAAGTCTTGCCCCTGACATCTACTTACTGTGTGACCCTGGGCAGGTCACTTCTCAGTGCTCTAGGTGACTCTCTAAGATTACTGACTGCACAGATATCTATCTGAATTGTTGGAGGGAGATTTCTCACCTGGGAGTTCCCTATACCTATAATGAAATCAGAGGTTCACTCCATTTTCCCTATTTGTTGTTACACAAACACATGGAAAGATGTGTATAGCCATAGACAGTTAGTTATCGTCACTCATGTCTGATTTTTTGAGACCCTGTGGACCACACTGTCCGCCGTTCTTGGCAAAGCTCCTGTAGTGTTGTGTCATTTCTTTCTCCAGCAGTTTAAGGCAAACAGAGGTTAAGTGACTTGCCCAGAGTCACACAACTAAAGAGTATCTGAGGATGGATTTAAATGCAGATCTTCCTGACTCCAGACCTGGTGCTTTCTCCACTGAGCCACCTCACTACCTTGGATGATAATAGCTGGTGTCTATGTAGCAATTAAAGGATTGCCAGACTCTTTACACACATGATCTCACTGGAACCTCATAACAGGGACAAGGGCTACAGTTATTAGTTTTTCCATCTTACAGATGAGGAAACTGAGGCTCAGAGATGGAATGACCTTCCCTGGGGCATAAAGCCAAATATGCATAGTCAAGCAAAATCAGTGTCCTCAGTGACTGTACACAACTATAGGGATTTCTTGTTCTCCCTCCTAAGTCTGTCCCCTCTCTGCCATGGCAAGGACAATTCATCATGGGTCCTCTGGGAGCAAGAATGGCCCCTGGGTTCATCAGAGTTCCTATGGCTTTGAAGTTATTTGTTGTTCCAGTGTTATGGTTCTCACATAATGTGTTCTCCCAATTCTGCTTCTTTCATTCTTCATCAGTTTATAAAGGGTCTCAAAAGTGTTCATGTTACACAAATCAAAACAACATTGAGGTATCACTTCACACCTATCAGATTGGCTAATATGACAAAACAGGAAAATGATAAATTTTGGAGAGCACGTGGGCAAATTGGGACACTAATACACTGTTGATGGAGTGGTGAACTGATCCAACCATTCTGGAGAATAATTTGGAACTATGCCCAAAGGGCTATAAAAATTTGCAAACCCTTTGACTCAGCAATAACACTTCTAGAACTGTACCCCAAAGAGATCATACAAATGGGAAAAGGACCCACTACAAAAATAGTTATAGTGGATCTTTTTATGGTGGCCAATAACTGGAAATTAAGGGAATGCCCAACAATTGGGGAATAGCTGAACAAGTTGTGGAATATGAATGTAATGGAATACTACTGTGCTATAAGAAGTGATGAGCAGATGGACTTCAGAAAAACCTGGAAAGACTTTAATGAACTGATGCTGAGTGAGGTGAGCAAAACCAGGAGAACATTGTACACAGTAACAGCCATAATGTGTGATAGATAATGTTGATTGACTTATCTCTTCTTAGCAATGCAAGGATCCAAGACAACTCCAAAAGACTCATGATGGAAAATGCTCTCGACATCCAGAAAAAGAATTACGGAGTCTGAATGCAGATCAAAGCTTATTAACTGTTCTCTCTTTTCTTTTCTTTTTTTTTTTTGTTTGTTTCTTCTTTCTTGTGGTTTCTCCCATTAGTTCTAATCCTTCTTTACAACATGACTAATGTGAAAATGTGTTCAATGGGAATGTATATGTAGGGTCTATATCAAATTACACATCATCTTGGGATGGGGGAGGAGAGAGATGAAGAGAAAATTTTGAACTCAAAATCTTATGGAAGCGAATGTTGAAAACTAAAAATAAATAATTTTTTAAAGTGTTCATGTTTAGAATATTGATTTTAAATATTGTAAAATATTGATTTTAATAGTTTTCTTCTAGCTCTGGCCACTTCACTCTCTATTTGTCCATTCAGGTCTTTCCATGAATCTCAGCTCCAAGCCTACCTTCTACAGGTCTTCCCTGGGACCTCCTACTCTTTTTATTTTATTTTTAATTTACAGACTAAAACAAGCATTTCCATAACAGAGTATAGTAAAAAAAAAAGATTGCACATGAAACTGTAAATCTATTATGTACAACTTGCTTTTCCTTTTAAACTATAATAAAGTCATGTAAATTTCTTTCTTCACCTTCCCACAATTCTAGAGATGGCTACCATTAGACACAAATATGTATGTAAATACATATATGTATGTATGTAAAACCATTCTATGCATACTTCTATTTATTAGTTCTTCCACTGGATGCAAATGGAGTCTTCCTTAAGAGGTCTTCTATAGTGAATTTGGGTATTTATAATAGTTAAAATGACTGATTTGCTCAAAGTTGTCCTTAAACAACACTGCTGTACAACCTTCTCTTAATGCCTTCCCCTTTCAGCCTACCTCCCTCTGCTCCGCAGAAATCTTGTTTGTATAGAGTTATTTATGTGTTGTCTTCTGACATTGGACAGTGAGTTCCTTGAGGACGGGGATGGTCTTTGGCCTTTCTTTGCATCCTGAAAGCTCAGCACAGTGCCTAGAACACAGTAGGGGCTTAATAAATGCTTGTGGCTTGCCTGATTGACTGACAACTGTATATATCTATGCCTGTGTGTACCCACACGTACACATCTTTGTACACGCACCTTTGTGTGTCTGCATGTGACAATGTATGCAGAGATGTGTGTGTGTGCCTGGTCCTCTGCCTTTGGAGGCAGGATAATAGAATGGCCAAAATGATGGATTCACATTCAGGAAGATTTCTGTTCAAATTCTAACTTTAGCACCAACCAGCACTAACTCCAGCTGGGTGACTCTGGGCAAGTCACTCCAGAGCCTGCCTTCTTTCTTATGATACCATAATATAATCATCCCCATTTTCTGGATGAGCAGACTGAGGGTCAGAGAAATTAAGCGAGTCACACATGGTTACACCTCTCAAATCAGAGGTGGCATTCCACCTGAGATCTCCTGACTCCAAGTCTGGAGGTCCTTCCCTGATCCTACTCTGTTTCCCTGTGGGAGAACATGTATATATGAATCCAGACACACACATGACTGCTAAGGTTTGCTTTCCTTTCCCCTAGCTAAGACTTTGCTCTAAGGTGGATACTGACCACAATCTGGCCATGCCTTGTCCCCCGCCCAGGTGAGGCATGCACAGCCCTCACATCAGGACCATCCACTTCCTAGCCTGCTTATAATCACTAATGACTATAAAATAGGTCTGCACTCTTGGTGCACAGTTTTGGAAAAGGTCCAAATTGGAACAAAGGCAGGCAAACAGAATGTAAGCTGATTCTGGGATTTCCGCTTTCACACTTCAGAGAGGGTTAGATAGTCTCTCAATCTTTCCTTCTAAATGAGATCTGTTACCTCCAGGATTCCCCCCAGACGCCACTCTCTGTTGTCGGAGAGCTGCCGAGGGCTGGAAAGGTTGGTCTGTTCTGGCCTGCTGCAGCTCATGCACTAACAGCATTAACCCTGTCCCAAAGTGGAGCCAGCCATGCTCCCAAAAGCCTTTGGGAAATGCCCTGCTTCCAATTATGTTGCCGCTCCAAACCCTCTTGCTTTCCTGGGCTGACTTGGAGCTCCTATTCCCCTTTCTCCCAACACACACACACCCATGCATACACACACATGCACATGTATGTACACACACATGCACACATACAGACATGCACACACATGTACACATATACACACGCACACATGCACACACATACAGATGCACACACACACATGCACGTACACACATATACATATACATATATATTTTTATATATATATATATGCCCTCACACACACGCACAGGACAGGATGGCAGGTGGAAGCCATCTCCTCCTCTCGGGCCCAGCCCATCTTACTGGAAGAAGTCAAAAGGAAAGCAATTAAGGCTTCCTATGGTACCTACTATGTGCCAGGCACTGTGCTGAGCACTTTACAAACATTATCTCATCTGATCCTCACAACAACCACAGGAGGGAGGTAGTATTATTATCCCCATTTTGCAGATGAGAAAACCAAGGCCCAGACATATGAACCGTTCCATGCAGGGCTGGGACCATGGTTTTTTTTTCCTTTGTTTGTATCCTCAAAGCACCAAGCACATACACACATGGGGTCTGATCTGGGTTCAGACTCTGCCTATGCCACTCACTGCCTGTGTGACTTTGAGCTTCTCTGACCAAGCCTCTGTACAATGGAGGTCTGGGAGGTCTCTTCCAGCTTTAAATCTGGGATCTCTAATTCCTTCCTTGTCAGATGAGAGTAATGGGACAATAATGAGCCGGTGGGGGAGATCCAAAAAAGATTCAAGCTCTATGGAAATACGGGCCTTGTGATCACTGAGAAGCAGCCTGGTGAAGCAGGAGAGAGTCAGGAGGACTTGAATTCAAATCCTCCCTTTGAAACTTTCTTTACTGTGTGATCCTGGGCCACTCACTTAACCTCACCAAGCCTCAGTTTTTTCCCTCTGAAAAATGGGAATAACAGTAGATAAGCTTCATAGGTTACTGGGAGATTCAACATTGAGCTCTTTGAAAAGCTTAAATCACTTCTGAAATGTGTCGTCCTTAACAACTATATCATTCTGTTCTAAAAGCATTTGTTAAGTGCCTCCTATCTTGGGGAAGCCTTCAACATCACCTACAGAATGAGGCAGATGGGCTAGATGGCCCCTGAAGTCCCTCGAACTCTGGTACTGACTTTATAATCTAAGATCCTAGAGCCCTCTAAGTCAGGCACGGGGCTGGGGACCAGGTAGGGTTGCAAAGACAACAAATTAAACTCTCCCTTCAAGATTACATGTTTAAAGGTCTGCAGAGGTGGTGGTGGTGGTGATGGTGGTGGTGGTGGTGGTAGTAGCAGTAGTAGTAGTAGTAGTGGTAG
>CM053625.1:309198209-309219892 GCA_028646595.1 Phalanger gymnotis
AGGAGAGGAGAGGAGAGGAGAGGAGAGGAGAGGAGAGGAGAGGAGAGGAGAGGAGAGGAGAGGAGAGGGGAGGGGAGGGGAGCAGTGCAGGGGAGGGGAAGGATTAGTGTATTTTTTAATGCGCAGAAGAGAATGAAAGGAAAGCCAGAAGATCAGAGACAAGAAAAGCAGCTCTGAAAGTTCTACATTATATTTCTCTGCCTATTTGTTCAAGAAAAGCAAGTGACATAAAATGGAGCTCTGGAGCTTCCTGTATAACGCCCTTAATGCCCTTTTTATTCGGTGTTTGCTATGTTCAGAATAAAAACCAAATTATCATCCTAAAGGGAAAAAAGCTCTTCTTCCTAACTCCTCCTGACCGCTTATCTGACTCAGACTCCTCCAAGGAAGGCTTCATCAGAGCTCCGGTCAGTCAGTTGGCCTTCATTAGCAGTTGGGATGATATTAGGGACCTGCCTGGTCCCTGAGGTCAGAAGCGGGATCCCTCCCCCACACGGTTCCCCTTCCTTTTCCTCACCTCTGAATCCTCACTGTCTGATTGAATCCTTGCCTCCAGGTGCCAAGAGGCCCCCAGGAAGCTGCCATCCCAGAGCAGATCCCCAGGCCTCACCCATCAATCAAAGGCATTCAGTAGGCATTGACTCTATGCCAGGCACTGTGCTGGGTGCCAGAGATACCTTGCCTTCTAAGGGTTATGTATACCATCTGAAGAGTAGCCTGTACGCATCTGACTGTGGACAGCAGGAGGTGCTCTAGCTGGCTTCCTTTAAGGACAAGCAGACCCCATTCCTGAAGCATGCCGGCTCAGGAGAGAGGCCAGTGGGCAAGGATGGTGCGGACACATGAGAAGCACCTCCCATCCCAAGGAGCTAACCAAGTCAGCTGCGTGGCTAGCATGCCATGAGTCCAAGTCCTGATTCCTTCAGACTGACTCTTTCCCGCATTTTGATTCTATGGTACTAGTTCTCCCTTGGTGCACATTCTGATTTGGACTCCCTCATCTCCCTTTGGACAGACAGCCAAGGAGAGCATGACCTCTCCAAAGGCTCCCACCCTCTATCAATCAGCTGGCAACCCACAAATGACCCTGCAGCAATACAGTGAGGGTTCTGAAGCACACAGTCATCAAATGGTACCAATAGACCCATTTTCCACACTGATGAACAGAGGCATGCTAAAATTGAGAGACTTACCTGAAATAGCTCAAAGGTTCATTGAGCAAGCCAGAAACAACAATCTGCCTTCTAGCCTACAGACCCTTCTTCATTCAGCCCCCCTTCTCAATGTGGGGTGAGGGGGTTTGTTTATTTAAATTCCCCTGCCATTTACATGAAACTATTCTGGGCTGGGACATGTTCTCTTCTTAACAGCTGCCCAGCAACAGCCATCTAGAACAAAAAGCAAATAGCATCTTATTCTAGTCAGACCACAGGGGAAATCTGAGGTCAGCAGAATGTTAGGCCACAGCCAGGAACTGGGCCAGCAACTGCCTCCTGGACCAGCAAGGGGGTGGGGTGGGGTAGGGGGAGACCTTCCTTCACAGTCCTGCTCAGAGGAGAGCTTTTACTGAGATGGATAGAATCAGAGGCTTAGACCTGGAAGGTGCCTGAGAGGCCATGGAGGCCAACTCCTTCATTTTATAAATAGGGTAACTGAGACAAAGAGAAGTGAATAAATGACTTGCCCAAGGTCACACAGTCTCCAAGTCCAATACATCATGCTGAACTCCCAGCTTGTACATCATTAAAAGTACCTGCTTTTGTGTGTCTGTGAATGTGTTTATAGAATAGTGTGTGTGTGTATTTATAAATTTGTTATTAGAGACAGTATAGCACAATTGTTAAAGTAAGGGAGGGACTCCTGAGGCCATCTAGTCTAATGTTTTGATTTCCTGATGAGGAAACTAAGGCAAAGAGAAGCAGCATGACTGTCTCAGGGTCATGCTGCCACTGTGTTCTGGAAGCAGGTTCCAATCTATGGCACATGCATGGGTGAGGTCAATTGGAGGTATACATTTAGGGCATTCTGGCTCTTAATGTTGCCACATCACAATTCCACATGGTGGAATAGAAGGAGTTCTAGACCCAGGGGACAGAAGATCTAGGTTGGAGTCCCTTTCTCCTCTAGGTTTTAGTGCCCCATTGATCTTCGGGAGTTTAGGCTTTGACACATTAACTATGTGACCCAAAGAAGACCTCTTTTTCTCTCCCAGACTCAGTTTCTTCCTTGAGGGGGAAATATTGCCTTGCCTAGGAACCAGACTCAGTGAGGATAGGGGCTGTAATAAGGATTCCTCTGAGATTATATGAGGCTACAAATAGCCTTACTTTCTCCCTTCCATGGTTGTCATGAATAAAAGGGCTTTATAAAATATGAAAAGCTATCTGTGTGTGTTAGTGTTATTATCCCCATTAATTCCCCAATGGAAGAATCTCAGCAGAGGCTGGACAACCGTTTGTGAAGAGAAACAACTCCTACTCTCCCTCTCTCTCTCTGTCTCTGTCTCTCTCTGTCTCTGTCTCTCTCTGTTTCTGTCTCTCTGTCTCTCTCTGTCTCTCTCTGTCTCTCTCTGTCTCTCTCTCTCTCTCTCTCTCTCTCTCTCTCTCTCTCTCTCTCTGTCTCTCTCTCTCTCTCCATCCTTTCTCCGAAATCACATGTTATGGAGCACTCTTTCTTAGAATTCCCATGAGAGGATGGCTTTTCTTATTTGCCTCTTCCAACCTAGGAGCAGTGGTATTCTAAGATGGTAGCTAATGCATGTGCTGCCTAGATAACAGCAATGATAAGTAACATTTACGTAATGCTTTAGGGTTTGCGAAGCACTTTACAAATAGTATCTTGTCTTAACCTCGCAACAACCCTGCCAGGTAAGGGCTATTATTGTCTTCATTTTACAGAGGTGGAAACTGAGGAAGGCAGATGTTGAGTGTCTTGCCTAGGGTCACAGAGCTAACAAGAGCCTGAGGCTGGATTTGAGCTCAGGTCTTCCTGGCTCTGGGTCCAGCACTCTGTCCACTGAACCATCTTGGCTGCCTCACCTAGGTGAGCCTGGATGCCCCGGGGGTCCTGGCTGCCTCTTTTTTGTGTGTCTCTCTCAGAACATAGCTGACTAAAAAGTGGTTTGGGGATGAACATTTCCAGCCTCAGAGAGACCATCATGGTTGAGATCTCTGAGCCAGTCCCAGCTACTTTCTATAGGAAATGCTGACTGTAGCTACTATTGGGAAGAAAGGATGATGACCAACAGGGGAAGGTGCCCAGGCTTTGAAATTGCTTGTCAGAAGACACGGACCTTGAGGGGACTTCTCCAATAATGCAGAGCTAAGGTGGCAGCAACATGGCTGTTCATCAAATCCCATTAAATGTCCTATGATCTGATGTTTTAAGTATCTGTCTCCTAGAGAAGTATAACAGAAGCGATAGATGTTTATGTCGCGGTCAAGTCTTCATCGAGGAGTCTTTTGTATTTTTATCGTTTCTTTTATGCGGAGGAAATAAGTAGCTGTCCTCTATCTACTTCATACATTGACTCCCTTTCTTCTCTCTTTTGAGGAATGAATGAATGAAAAGGACTTATTAAGCATTTGTGACCTGCTAAACTCTGTAAATACAAATAGAAAAGTAAGACAATACCTGCCCTCAGGGAGTCACATTCTAATAGAAACCTTAAATGTGGGTCAGACCTAGGCTTTAAGTGACTTTTCCTAGGGGATGCAGCATGGGGAAGGAAAGAGCCAGTAAGCTTGCAAAAAAAAGACCCTAACCTCTTATTAGAGGCCAGACTGTCCTAGGACTGAACCCAGGACCCAAAAGAGCCCAGAGCTTTGGTGACCCTTAGTGGGAGGGAGTTGAATATCCCTGCTCCCTCACCCTCTCCCCAGCCCCAAGCCCAGTAAATCTGTGGTTACAAACTGAATTCAAATCCTAGAAAGGTGTTTGAATATGTAATCTATATAATCTGATATGTAATCTTGAGATATAATCTAGGGAATATAATCCCCCCCTCACCACCTCAAATAAATAAGCAAAATGCCTAGCAATGAATTAAATGGAAGTCATAGGTCTGTTGTTGTAATTGTCATCTCTGAGACATTCTTTTCAAGCTTCACTTTTCCCAGGGAGAATCCTTTGAGTTTAGAGATTGAAAAAGGGAGAGTCCCCAGGAAGCTCACAAAGTCTCTCTAGACCAAATGGATCAAGTCTTTATTAAGTGCCCACTATGTGCCAGGCACTGTGCAAGGTGCGAGGAATGCAAGTACCAAGAATAATCCAGTCCCTACTCTCAAGGAACTTATAGTCTAAGGGGAGAAGCAGTAAGTGCATTTAGAAAAACATACAGCATAAATAGAAAGTGACTAAAAACAAAGAAATGCTGCAGTATCCAGCCGCCCTTCTCCAAATCAGCCCCACAGCCTGCCTGGGAAAATAATCAGACCCAATCAGTCCACAGCAAGGCAAGAGGCAATCACCCTGCGAGAGAAAAGATAAATAATTCAACAAGTTGGAGATGCTCCCGTTCCCCCACCCCCTTCTGGTGTTTGAATCTGGATCATATTTCCTGAAACCATAAATGAGGAGATGAATTCACAAGCTGAGAAAAAATATCTGGGCCAAAAATGCAAGGATTTTATGACCATCCCTTCCCTGAGTCACCCTAGCCCACAGTGACCTTTGCCTCAATTATATTCTCTTAGCTGGGTGGGAGGGAAGGAGGTGGAGGAGGAAGGCAGAGGGAGAGGAATAGAGGGAGGGGGAGGAATGGAGGGAGGAGGAAGACAGGCCTTTGTGTCAAGGTTTGAAATTCTACCCCCTGCCAGTGACTGCCCACTGAGGCTTTGTCCTCACACTGGCATGGCAGCACAGAATAATGAATCAAGAGCCAGAGGAAAGAGAATTTTGGGGCATTAAACATATCCATATTTATTAAGGGTCACGTTAAAAAAAATTTCTGTTTTGACCCTCCCTTACACACACACACACACACACACACACACACAGACACACACAATCCTGTTGCACCCGTAGGCGACTAACCCCTTTGCCTACGCTTAGTCCTATCCCTTGGTATTACAAACATATACTCTACCATGTTATCACACACACTTGACTCCATGTGGTCTCTGGATCGTTGGGTCATCGGTCTGAAGCTGAATGGGGCCTTGGAGATTATGTAGTCCAACTCTACCATTTCACAGATGAAATGGGTAGAGGGTACCCAGCAGAGGGTACACGACTTGCCCAGGGTTACAAAGATAGTATCAGGGTCACAATTTGAACCCAGGCCCAGGATTGTTCTCTGGTTGTTTCCTGTGTGTATATAATTTCTCCCCAACTATATTATTCGATCCTCAAGGGCAAAGATTACATCTTCTACTTCTTTGACATTTCCCATAGTGCTCAGCCATGATTGATTTAGGGAGATAAGGAGAAACAAGAGGACACAATGAGGATCGTAACATAAATGAAAAGAACACTGAACCATAACCAAACTCTGAGTCACTACATTAGGCAGCTCTTGAATCTGGAAGACAGATCATTAAAAAAAATCTCCCTTCTCTTGTCAGAGAGGTGGTAGACTACAGGTGTAGATTGCTACATACACTGTCAGCCTTAGTTCCTTGCTCATATGGTTCTGCTTAACTCTTCACTGTTACAAAGGAGGGCTCCATGCAGAGGGTGGAGAGGGGGCTATATCCGGAAATGGCTATGACATTAAAAACAAATCATGACTTATTTTTAATTTTTTTTAAAACACAAACTTATTTTTTTAAATAATAACGAGTAACAACATAGTGCTTTAAAGTTCGCAGCGTATGGGGGATGGGATAAAGACTAAATCTGGATGGAGAGGAACCTCAAATCCCTCCTCTGTCAGTAAATACCTGTGTGACCTTGGGCAGGTCACTTAACCACCATCCCCAGCCTCCATTTTCTCACTGGTGAGATAAAGGTATTGGATTGAACGGATTGGAAGGTCCCTTCCAGCTCTGTGTCTATGAGCCTATAAAATTCTGCCTCTGATACTTACTATGGGCAAGTCATTGAGTTTCCATTTCTTCATCTGTCAAATGGGTATAGTATTAATAATGATAATAGTAAGAGCCAGCATTCGTGTAGCAACTTAAGTTTTCCAAAAAATTTACAAATATTATTTTATTTGATTCTCATAACAACCCTGAAGGTAGCTAGTGTTATGACTGCATTTTACAGATGAGGAAACTGAGGCAGACAGGGCTTAAGTGACTTGCCCAGGGTCACATAGCTAGTAAGTGTCTGAAGTTAGATCTGAACCCACATCTTCCCATCACCAAATCCAGTTCTCTATGTGCTATGACAGGCTGCCTGGTAAAGAAGACAGAATGATCAGCCTTTTGAATTCACGTAAGGCCCTCACCATTATACCATACTGTCCTCCTCCAAAATCTTCTGGAACAAATGTGATTTATTGAATTCTAATCTGGTCCCACCATGAGTATCCTGCTCCTCAATACAAACCATGTGCTCTGGTCAGGAGGGATCCTCAATGCTCCCTCAAGTACAACACGCCCCTAAGTCTTCACTGGTCCAGCTCCTCCTGCCTGGAAGGTCCTCCACCCTCCCTCTGTCCATCTGACATCTAGCCAACCTTCCGATCCCAATCTAAGGTCCAGCAGTTACAATGAGCCCTATCTGACCCTGCCCCTCCAGCCACAGTGAGTGCTGCCTGCTCTCCAGGAGCACCTTCTTCTCTGTACAACTCTTCTGGAGTTTATTCAGAGCATGTCTCCCATCCTCAACTGCTTATTTAGAATCAGATTGTAAGTGCTGGAAGTAACCTCAGTGTTCACCCAGTCCAAGCCCTTTATTTTACAGATGGGTAAACTGAGGCCCCAAAAAGAACTATGTTGGTCAAGCTGGTCAGATGCAAAATCAAGACCAGAACCCAGATCTTATCTAGGATAAGGGATTTAAATCTAAAAGGGTCCTAGAAAACATCGAGTTCAAAATCCTCGTTTACAGCTCAGGCACATAGTAGGCACTTAATACACATTTATTGATTAACCATGAAATTGTGGCCCCAGAGAGGTCAAGTGATCTGGCCAGGGTCATACCACTAGTAAATAGGTTTAAAGCTGAGTCCCTTGACTCCAGAGTTATTGTACTTCCCTGGGTACCACAAAATCTCCCTTGTCATAGGGCCTGTTGCTGAAAGGGACTTTGGAGATCAATCTTTCTAACCCCATCCCTTTATAGATCAGAAGACTAAGGCTCAAGAGAGCTCTTTAAGCAGGAAGACTCAAATCCCAGGCTTCTGACCTAAACCCAGGGCTATTCTCCCATAGGAGGCAGCATGGTGTAGTGGCCTGGGCTCTGGAGGAAGGCCTGAGTTCAAATCCTGCCTCTGACACTGAAGTAGCTATGCATCCCTGAGCGAATCATTTAACTTGTGTGTGCCTCAGTTTCTTCAGCTATAAGACAGGTTTGGAGTCTGAGGTACCCTTCAGCCCTAAATTCTCTGTCTCCCTTTCTTTTCCATCTCCCCCAGATACCATTACTTTTCTTGGTGTATGGTGGGCACCCAAATAAATTCAACAACAAAAGAAACCTTTACTTAGCCCCTGCCATGAGGAGCTATTTCCTGAATGCACTGATGAGAAGCTCCAAGCCTGCTCCTGCCTTGCATTCTGGGTGAGTGTTTATTTGGAGTCAGCAGAGGCATATACAAAGCCTCAGGCAGTTTTCTCCCTTGATCAAAGATAAACTCTCCACTAGCCAAGGCTGTCTAGAATGAAATGGTCATGAATTCAATTTTATTTTAATTAACTAACCGCTCACATAAAAGCCAGGAACATTTGGCATCAGGGCTCCAGAGAGCATCCGAGACAGTATCAGAGCCCCATATCACAATGGAGTCACGTCAAGAAAAGCATTTGGAGGAGCACCGAGCTAGGATCGCTCAATGACTGGGAGGCCAGGGCCTAAGGAAGATGACCTAATTGCACAAAGTTGGTCCTCTGGCTACACTGGCCAGAAATAAGGTCAAGCTGCTCCCATGGCCAAATTCTTTGGAAGGGAAGAAGAGCCAAAGCGATCATGATTCTCCCTCAAGAAAGATCTCAAATTAATTCTGCAGGCCGTGGATCTGAGAAGAAATAACTGCTGAGGTTTGGAGAAAACAGCTCGATGAAATGGAGGAGAGATGGAACTCGATGGAAACATTTCAGGAAGTTTGAGAAAGGCCTCTCAGGACTAGCGACTGAGGAAAAAGGCACGGTTCATTAACGAGGCAGGGTGATCAGGGCAACACCCCAGCACGCTGAAGTTTAGAGGAACATTAAGATTATCATTTCAAAGACAGAGCGACTTTAAATGGCAAATTTTGGACTGCTTGTATTAAAGTGGAATGCATCGAAAACATTTACTAAGTGCTTACAAAGCGCCTATCACTGTGCTAAGCTCTGAAGATGAAAATACAAAAATAAGTGAAAGGGTTTCTGTCTTTGATACTTACTGGCCGTGTGACTTTGGGCAGGTCATTTCACCTCCCTCAGTTTCGTGAAATGACAAGCTTGGGCTAAATGTCCTCTGAGTTCCCCTTCAGGTCTAGATCATTCTTTAGCAGCAGAGAAAGAACCGAGTATAGCTTCTGGTTTGGAAGAAAACTTTTCTAACACAGGAAGGTTCTACCCTTCTTCCCCAGGGTGGCAAGATTGCAAGTTACAGCGCTGACACCTTTAACCAAGAAATCTCATGCTTCTCATGCACAGATAGGATCCTGCTGAAAGGATAGTCCCGAGGACAGGCAAATCAGCAGAGTAGGAAGGGCGCTGGACCTGGGTTCAAATCCTGCCACTGACACTTAGCAGTTGTGTGTCCCTGAGTGGGTCGTTTCACCTCTCTGGGTCTCAGCTTCCTCATCTGCAAAATGGAGTTTTAGCAGCACCAATCCCCCAGGGTTGTTGTGAGGATGAAATGAGACAATATTTGTAAAACGTCATCCAAACCTTAAAGTTCTATGTAAATGCTAGTTGTTATTATTAGCGAAGATGCCTAATAGTGAGAAAAGCCCTGGATTGGGAAGCAGAAAACCCTAGTTCTAGCCCTAAGTCTATCACTACCTAGCTCGGGGACCTTTGATATTTCCCTTCTCTGAACCTCAGTTTTCTCATCTGTATAATGGCTTGACTAGTGTTTTCACTACTTCCTTCTTAAGATTACTGTGAAGAAAGCACTCAGTGGTCCCACTTTCCTGAGCTGTAAAATGAGGGTAGGAAGGGCATTAGATCACATGACTGGTTCCAGTCCTCTAACGTTCCTGTAGGTATGACAAGAACTAATTCAAATGAATACATTATCCAAATTTTCTCCTTGGTATTACCAACGAAGAGCTTCAAGGGCCATTGCATTGGTCTCAGCCTGTACCCCATCTGTGGTATGAGTTACACAGCTCTCACACTAGCATACAGAATTATAATCACTTTCCTGTTAATATAATCACTGGCAAATGTTGGTCATAAATATTAAGTGCTAACAGGGCCAGATTACCCAGTGGACATTCAGGAATGTGCCTTGTGGGTCATGGAGTCAACACTACACTTCCAGGAAGGTACAGGGGAGCCAAGCACCAAGCCCCACCTCCTCCTGATCCCCTCAGCTTTTAGCAAGCCCCATGAGTTCCCCTCCCTCTTTCCTTCTAGAAGCCAAAGCCTGAGACCATGGGAATTTGTCCAGCCTGCTGGGCAGGAATAGTCCAAGCCTCTGGGCTAAGCCCAGCAAACAGAAGAAACATCCAAGCCCTCTCAGCAATGCCCCTGAAGTGGCCTCCCTGCTCCATTCTCTCATCCATCTTCCACACAACTGCCAAAAAGGTATTCTTAAAGCACTGATCATGTCCCTTCCCTGCTCCAGGAACCATAATGGCTCCCTAGTGCCTCCAAGATAAAACACCAACTGTCCCACTTGGCATTTAAAGCCTTCCACTATCTGGGCCCAGTCTATCTTTTCCATCGGATCTCAAATGGTCTCCCTTCATTCACTCTTCATTTCAACTAAAGTGGCTGACTTTGCACCTTACTCCATCCATGACATCTCTTCGACAATCCTTTCCACTTTTGCATTAGCTGTTCTCCGTGCCTGAATGGATTCTGCCTCCTCACCTCTACCTCTTGTGATTCTAGACTCCTTTCAAAGCTCGGATCAGGAGGCTTCTCTTGATCTTCCCACTTGTTAGTAACACCTCCTCTCCTTGGTTTGAATTTATTTGTATCTGCTTATCTGGGTCCATGGTGGCTTTGACTCTGTCCCTCACTCAACAGAGTGTAAGCTCTTTGAGGGCAAGAAATGCTTTTTTTATTTTTGTCTTAGTATTACCTGCCCCTTGGTAACAGTTGTGGGTGGGCCCTTAATAAATGCTATGAAATTCTCTCTTCATCTGTATAGAACCACTTCACTCTCTGGGTTGTGAGAGAAGGGTCCTTGTAAACTCAGTAGCCCTATAGAAATATGAGTTATTGTTACTGCTGTTGTAATTATATCAAATATTATTATTATTAGCAACTGAGAATTCAGATAGAAATAATATCTGTAGGCTGGAATTATTTGTTAAGCTTAAGATATCATTTTATTAGGTTTTCTTTTTTGTGATGAGCTTAATCATTCTGGAAACATAAACGTTCCACATCTAAGGAAGAATCAGAGAGAGTACTGTCAACAAGAGTCTGAACGTTTGTCACAGCATGTTTGGGGGCGAGGAATAGTGACCATAAAAGCTAGCATTTATTTAGCGCACTCTACAAATATCATTTCATTTAATCCTCATTTCAACCTTGGAAAGAAGGTGCTATTATCATTCCTATTTAACAGATAAGGAAACTGAGGCAGGTGGAAGTTAAGTGCCTCATCCATGATCACACAGCTAGCATCTGAGGTTGACTTTGAACCCAGGTCATCCTGACTCTTAGCTCAGCTCTCTGCCCATTGCACCACCTAGATGCTGCATTAAACTTAACATGGTAATATCTGAATTGTTCACTTTAGAATATAGCCAGCTTCGAAACATCCATGGGATGGGGTAGGGGGGCTTACTTTCATAATCTTGGGCCATCCTGTAGCTGAACTGAATGCTGTGTTGCAACGACAAACCAGATGGGTATCGATCAGCGGGGGCGAAAATCAGTTGGAAAGCCAGTGTTTATTGAGCACTTGATACACAGTACTGTAATAGGCCAGGAGTGGCGATGTACCAGGCAAAGATCAGGCATGATGTCCGCCCTCAAGTATCTTCTGGCCCAATGAAAGAGAGAGGACTAATTCACTTTCTATTTGCACACATTGTTCCCCTATTAGAATGGAAACTCTTTGAAGGCAGGAACTATTTTCCTCTCATCTTTGCAAGCCCAGAACTTAACACAGTGCCCAACACATAGTGGGCGTCTAATACATGCTCACCGATTCATCAGAATAACCCCTTGCAATGACCTTGCTAGCTGCGTGACCCTAGGTGAGTCACTTAAACTGTGTTTACCTCAATTTCCTAAACTGTAAGATGAAGATAATAGCACTTGCCTCGAGGTCGTTGCAAAGGTCAAACCAGATAATATTTGTAAAGCATGCTTAGCACAGTGTCTGGCACACAGAAGATACAATATGAATATTTATTCCCTTCCTTCCTTCTTTACATCATATAAGTATAATCAGGTGACACAATTTCCCCTCTGGGCTACCTCCAAAATGGAGCTTCCCATTGGGCACATTAGTCCATCGCCCCTTCGCCAGGAGGCCGGTGGTGTTCCTCCTCTTCATCAGTCTCTGGAATCACAATGGGTCATTCTGTTGATCTCTGAGTTCTTTAGTCTTCCAAAGGGGAGGACGTGTCCTTGAGACAACAGTAGAATCACAGGATTTAAGGGTTCAAGGAGATTTTCAAGGCCAACTTGTACTTGAAAGAGGATCCTCTTTAGTCTCTCTCCAACAAGAGAACCTACAACTTTCCCAGGCAACCCCTTCCATTTGGGGCCTAGTCTAATTCGAAGGACAATGCTCCTAACTTCAAGCCTAAACTGGCTCCTGCCACTGTCTGCCCGTTGGTCCTGGGTTTTTCCTCTGAGGACAAATGGACAAAATGGAATTCTTCTGCTATGCATTGTTCAGTGGTATCTGACTCTTCATGACCCCATGTGGGGTTTTCTTGGCAGACACTGGAGTGGTTTTTCATTTCCTTCTCCAGCTCATTTTACAGATGAGGAAACTGAGGCAAACAAGGATAAGTGACTTGCCCAGGGTCACACAGCTAGTAAGTATCTGAGGTCAGATTTGAACTCAAGAAGATGAGTCTTCCTGGTCCCAGGCCTGGCTCATTGTGCAATATGGTGCCACCTAGCTGCATGACAGCCATTCTCACGTGCCTTCTCTTAGGTTGAAGATTCTTGTTTCTTTCAAGTGAAGCTTATGCAACATGGAATCAAGACTCTTCACCATGTTGGCCACCTCTTCTATGACCTCACCTCGTCTTCTGAGCCTCAGTTTCCTGGTAAAATGAAGGGGAGTGGAATAGATGGACTGTAGATCATAGACCCCATAGCTCTCCAGATCACCAATTTCCTTCCTGAAAAGCACTCAGGCTGGAACTCTGTAAAATATCATTTAGTCTGTACTGTGGAGTTTCGCACTTAGAGCGACTGAATTCTAGGAGTTCAGAAGAGACAAGAAGGCTTCATGGAAGGGATGAAATTTGGCTGGAGCTGAAAGAGAAGCTGGAGTTTGCCCACATAAAGGGGGACTAGAAGGGGCATCACAGATAAAGGGAATGACGCAGGCAGATTTCTAGTAAATTCGATGCAGCAAACATTTATTAATCCCCAGCTTTGTGCAAGACACTATACTCAATACCTAGGGTGCTGATAGGGACTTACCCAAGGTCACAGAACCAGTAGGTGTGCTGTTATTTTTTAATTTAAATTCTATTTTTAAATAGTAGCAAAATCTATTTTCTCTTTCTCCCATCTCTGCCTGTTTTCCTGAATTTCCTGTTCTGAGGAGGGAGCTGGAAAGAGGTAAGACAATACAAGACCAACAACCATAATGTTGACTAGGTCTTCCTGGTTTGGAGGTTACCTCTCTAGACACTACACATAATGTCTCTGCAGCTAATACCTTCTCTTTGATTCCCTAAAATTAAATTTTCAGTGTCTTAGAGTAGACATTCTAGTGGGGAGAGGAGTGACCAAAAGCCCTGTTCAGAGAAAAAGGGTTGTGGCGGCCACTCAGTGCTAATGAAATGTCCATTGGTGGAATTGTCACCAACTGGGGAACTTGTATACAAAACAATTTAATATCAAAACATTTTTAAATTTTAATAATTTGTCAACATAATTCATTTCTCTAACACCTTGCAGTCTGCTTTAAAAAATCTTATTATCTTTTGTTTGAACATTACCTTCATTAATAAATATATCTGCCTTCCTCTCCTCCCTGCCCTGCCCCAGATTCCTTGTAACAAAGAACTAAAACAGAGAAAAGCTGTTTACCAAAAGTAGCCAAGCTATTCAAATCTTAACTGTGAAGCTCATTGTTTGTGTGACCTTGCTGAAATCACAGCACCTCCTTGGGACTCAGTTTCCCTTATCTATAAAATGAGAGGGGTAGACTGACCTCTGAGGTCCTCTATATTCCCAGAAACAAATGAGTCTGATAGTGCATGGAATGTTCTGGACCCATAGTCCACCACCTCTACCGAAAGTGAGAGAATCAGACAGACGGACTAATGACAGAGAAAGAGAGAGGGAAAAAGGGAGAAAGAAAAAGAGAGCGCTACAACTTTAAAAACCCTTTTCTCCCCTAGAATCTTGTAAGGTAGGTAGTGCACATAACTGAGGCTCAGAGCCATTGCTATGATGTAGCCAATTGTTAAATTTGCTTGTGAGAGCCAATTGTTAAAATTTCATTGCAAGCATTTACACCTGGGAAGTTGACAACGCTACAGATCAGGGCTGGATTTATTGCTTCATTAATTGTGCTTAAGAAAGTGACAGAGAGAATGTTAATAATGCAAATTAAAAGTGTGTCATGTGAACTAAAAACATTTTTTTGATCAGACAGCTGATTGTTAAAACAGTGAGCAGCCCATTCCTACTCAGAGTAGTAAGGGGACCTGCCTACTGTTCTAGACCCAGAGAACACATCAGAGTCCAGCCTGGAACCCAAGGCTTCTCCTTCCTGTCTCCGGAGCTGTTTCTATGCTGCCATCTTATAGAGCCAAGTCCTCAGGCATCTCCTCATGTTCACGTCTGCCTTTGACCCACTTCGTCACGGCCCTCTCCTCCCTTCTCCATGAAGTGCTCCAGAGTAGGCTTGGTCTTTGGATGTCCCGGCTGCTTAAACAGCCCTTCTTTTCTGAAGAGTTGGGGCTGAGGTGTGGCTGGAAGAAAGAAAACAAAAGATGTCAGCACCACCTTCTAAAATCCTATGAGGGTTCACCTAATCCAACCCTCTCCTCTTCCAGGTGAGGAAACTGAGGCCTAAAGCATTAAGTGAGTTTCTCTCAGTAGCTGCGGTGCCAGGACCACAGCCCAGGCTCTCTCCCACTCCAGCTTGCCCGAGCCTACTCTCAGAGTTCTTTCACTCCATGAGAGACCAGCTTCTTGGCAAGCGTTCAGCTCTCTTCCTAGCCCCCTGCAAAACTGCTTCATAAAACTGTTTTAACCAAATCAGCAGTTATACCTGCCCCAAGATTTAACATAAAGTTTCAAGATAATTGCATACATTTCTTTGTTTCTACCTTGTCCCCAAACACTTTGGATTGGATTCGGTTCAAACACACACACACACACACACACACACACACACACACACACACACACACTACATAATCATGCAGAATTTCAGAAATGGAGGCTGACTCAGAGGCCACCTAAGTCAAACCTAGACCAAAACACGAATGCCCTCTACCACATAATAATTATTATTATAATTATAATAATTATTATCATTTCTAACACTTAAATAATGCTGTAAGGTCCACAAAGCACTTTACAGATGCTCTCATTTGACCCTCACAACCAACCTGGGAGGGAGAGAGGTGTTAGTACTTTTCCCATTTTACAGATGAGGAAACGAGGCAGACAGAGGTGACTCTCCTTGGGTCCCATGGCTACTAAATATACGAAGCTGGATTTGCAGACTCCAATTCCAGCATTCTATCTGCTACACTATGTAGCAACCTCTGCCGCGGCTCAACGAGTGATCATCCAGTTGAAGACCTTCAGTGAGGGGGAACCCATTACTTTCCCATAGCCGCCCATTCTATTTTGCATAGTTCTCACTGGGATGAGATTTCCCAACATCAAGCTTCAATATGTTTCTTTGTAATTTCCACCCATTGGTCCTGGTTATGTCCTCTGGGGACAAGTCGTACAAATCTATTACCGCTTCTTATAACATCTCTTTGCATACTTGGAGACAGCTATTAAATGTGTGCCCCCCTCTCCCCCCATCTCCCTTCCTCTGATCTAAACATGTCCAGTTCCCACATGGGGGAGACAATGAGAAGGCTGTGGCTGGCATCCCATCCATGCCCCCAGCTGACCCTTGTGGTCAATGTCCAGTTCTCAAATTGCAATCCCATGCTGCTGCAGCAGCAGCAACCTCATTCTCAGACCCAGCTTCCTTTGGAAGATAATGGACAGGCCAAGGAAACCTTCCAACTGGTAAGTTAGAGGAGCAGAAGGAACATGAATCTTGGAGCACGGTTGCCAAGAAACTCTATAGGATGCAGGTGCAAAGAGATTTTCCCCCCTTTCAAATTCAGACTCATTAAAATATGTATTTTGCAAAGGGATTACATTCAAACATCTGGGAATGGGGGAAAATATCCAAAATTCCCGAAGAAGGGTGGGCTTCTTTCTCCTTCTCCCCCTGCCTCTCCAAATGAAATGAAACTTGGATTGGGGATTGAAGTGGGTTTGGGTTATTTTTTTTCCCTCTCATAGGTTGGTTGGTGCTGGTACTGTTGGGGGTGGATCTGAGATGGATAAGAGGAGAGAGTGAGCTCCAAACTGCCTCTGAAGGGCCCCCAGCCTTCTTCATCAACAGTCATAATGGTGGGAAAGTAACCTGAAGATGCCAGGCGACAGGAAATTACTAGAGAAATCTGTCAGCGCCATCAGCTGCTATTTTCATTGTTCTTTGGCAAATTTATACGCAGTCGGGAACACCTGGGCTGGCCGGCGGCCCAGGTTTGACTAATTGCCAGGGGAGAAGAGTCGTCATTTGTCTTCGGAGGGGTTTCCTCCGTTAGCTCCTCCAAACATGTGGTTTCACTTTCCCCCTCTCTCTGCAGGAAATAGCAGGACAGTGAGACGGGAAATAAATGAGTTCACTTCCAAGAGGTTGCCTCCTAAGAGGCCACTCCAAAAATAACTGTCTTGTGAGAGGTTGTTAATAACTGAGATTCGAGAGACTTGTCTTCAGAAAACAACATTTCAAAGGCACAGCAAGCCCTTCCCCCTCCCCTTTTCTTCCAGACTCCATGCACATTTAAAAAATAAGCATTAAAACGAGGGGGAGAGATTGTAGAGGGCAAGAGAAGTCATGGTAATCCTTGGTTGGAGGGACAGAAATGGCAGTCTCTTTCTCCTTTGCGAATTCTTTTTTCCCTGCCTTCACTGTCCCCAAACTCTTTCTCTGATATAAAGTGAGAAAAGGGTGAGTTGGGAGCAATCGTCCTCCCCAGCTTTCTACCATGAACTGATCTCTTCTCCTACAATGCTAGTTGGAATGGGGTGTCTTCAAAGGTATACAAATAACTTAGGAACAGTCACCACCTGTCCTAGAGTTTTAGCTCTGCCTAGAGATGGGTTTGGATGTCTAAAGGCTGTTTGTTCATCAAGAGATCATGTCTTTATAAGAACCACCTGCAGGGATGACAGCCTTCCTCCTTACCTTCCTGCCATATTGTTAAGGTTAGCATACCACTACACAAATATGCATGTGCACACACATATCTCTACTGCCTGTCATTATTCACATCCATTCGGAGCCATAACTAGGGTAGGTGACCTGGGTTTTGCCCCAAGGCTCCCACTGGCAAGAACAACAATAGAATTTAGTACCTAGTTAGCAAGAAGGATCAGCCATCAGGCTGAGATGGGCTCCTTTCCTACCCTGACTCACGTCTTTCCACCACTACCCCAGCTCCAGCCCCTTTGGACACACTTTGTTCATCTTGCTGGGGCTGTGTTCACAAAATTCCTGGTCATAGCTCTGAATCTACCTCCTTGGGTATCAGGGCCATGTTTTCTATGTCTTCTCCAAGGCGATCAAGCTACCTTAATCGCTCTTCTTTTCACATGGCTGACTGGGGAATGTCACAGTGGCCATAGGTGTGTTTCAGATTGAAATATACATCCGCCTTTAGTCTATTTTCACCTGCATCATGTTCCACTTCCCCAATGATTTAGAGGGTTTGGCATCATGTCAGCAGAGACTCAACTGCCATTTTCTTTCTTTCTTTCTTTTTTTAAAGCATTTAGAACACGCGGCCGACTGGCCGATCATTACTAGCCTGGGTGAAGCCAACAACATTTGGGTTTCATTTGGTTTCTGCGGCAGACCTCTTTCCCTGAGTTGAGCTGCACTGTAATTCTAAACTGACCCACCTTCCCCATTGCAAAGGTGAAAAAATGTTATGGAGCTTTTTACAGCCCACAGCCCATCATTTATGCGGAAACACTGCTAGAGTTCAGACTTGGCTGATTTTCGCTAAATCAGAGATGTTTTGACATGTTTATTTGTTTAATTTGTTTATTTTGACTAGCTCTGATTATAATTGGCAGCAGTGAGCAGAATTAACATTAGACAGTGTCTTAGACTTGTCTGTTACAATAATGCAAAAAGCATGTGAAGGAAAATCGACCAGCTAAATAACAATGGCGGGCGGGCAGGAAAACCTCGGTGGAAACAGACACATAAACCTGATTCTACCTAATTTTTTAAAAAATCATCACAATGAGAAATGTGCAAATTACAGGCTAGCAAGACCACCAGCATCAGGTCCAGTAAATACATCTGCTCATGCTCTTGTTGTTATGTTTAGATTTTTGGCTTCCCAAAACGACATTTTAAAAAGCAAGTCAACTTGTGGAATTGATTTTAAGATCCATTTTATCACAGAGGGCTATTTTATTTGCCTAAAATTAAAATTACACTGCCACTCGACCAGCCCAATAGTACAGTGGGCTCTGGAAGCACCTAAGCTAACTGCGCCTATCTGGGTTCGGCACTGTGTTTCTGAAATATTTTGGTCACGAGCCTGGGCCAGGAAGGGTTGACTTTAGCACTGCAGCAAATTAGGCAGATCAGGCAAGTCCACACCTGTCCCCGTCCCTTGGCATGATGGCCATATTTTCCTGTTTATTCTCTCCCCTCTTCTTGGATTGAAAGAGACACCCTGGTGAGCCACCCACTAGCATGCAAAAAGGGTTCCATTTTCTAAGTAAGGAAATCCCATCTTCATTGTTACTTTGGCAGGGATGGTAGAAGTCAGAATACTCCCGAAGTTTGGAAAGCACGAACCTGGACACTGAGCAATATTGTCCCCTTCAGGCTAGCTCAAACTCCATCCAGAGTGCTGAAGAAGCATCATTTATGATCTCTCTGAGCTCATCTGATGAAACACATGGATGGTGAGGCTAGGGCACAGCCCTTCAGGCAGGATCATGAGAAATCCGTTTTTCTCCATATTTGCCTGCCAATTATGCAGAGTGCACAAACACTCCTTGCTCACATTTATTCCCCCATAAATATTTTCCCAGAACGCAGTATGGTACGCCATAGTGTGTGATCCTGAGTTGGAACGACATATGTGCTCAGAGACAGGGGCCAAGTCAAGGTTCTGCATTGAGACAAGACATTCCAGAGGTCTCCTGCTACTGAAGATTTGTTACTGGGAGCTGGGCATCACCAAGCTTGGTCCATCTGATCCTACTCCAAATGACATTCCTGCTTACTTCTTCTAAGGAATCCGAGTCCACGAGAAAACTGGCCAGGCTAGTTGCACGATGCCATCCCAGGAAGGGAGACTGCCTTCGTTCATCTTGTTCAATCAACCAAACATTTATTAAGGGTCTACCGTGAGACAAACACTGTGCTATGAACTGAAGAGAGAAAGACAAGAATTCAGTAGAAGCTGATTACATCATATGCTATAGTAGAAGTTCCTTTTCTGCCTGTGTAAGAAGGATGCTTTGGCTTACAGTTGAAGCAGCCGAACTATGCTGCACTTGGAGCTCTGGACCTAGAGTCTTGAAGACCCAAGTTCAAAGCTACCCCAGACACTTACTAACTGTTTGACCCTAGGCAAGTCACCTAACTTCAGTCTATTTCGGTTTCCTTATTTATAAAATGAGGATTATAATAGCACCTACGTTCCAGTGTAGCTGTAAGGATCAAATAAGTTAACGTATGTAAATTGCTTTACAGATTTAAAACATGATGTAAACATTATATATTATTTTATTAGCAACTGTGTGTAAGGTACCCTGCTAGATGCTGTGGATACAGAGACAAAACGTGAACGTCTCTGTCTTCAAGAGGCTTACAGTCAATTTGACAAAAGGATGGGAGTAGGAAATATGTATGTCATAGATAGGCCAATACAAAGAACTTACAATGTTATTAATATAGAAATTTCAAAAGGTACCAAGAGATAGTTGGGCAAGGGGATGGGAGGAGGACCAGGAAAATCATCCCATAGCTGGTGGCAGCTGAGCCATGCATTTTCATGCATTTGTCAGCCAATCAGTCACCAAGCATTTATGTGCCTGGCACTGTGTTAAATGCTGGAAGAAAATTGTCATGCAAAGGGAAGGAGAGAGCCTAAAAAGGTAGTTGGCAATGACCTTGGACTTCCAATGGCCAGTTTGGTAAGAGTGATATCGTGGAGGCAGACCCTTCAATTAATGAAGTGGATCTGATTATTCGAGGCTTGTCCATGCCAACAAAGCAACATGACCTAATTGAGTACTGAACTTGCAGTGAGGAAGACCTAAATTCAAATCCTGCCTCTGGTACTTACAGTCGAGTGACCACGGGCAAGTATTGATACCCCAGTAAAGCTGGGGGTAATAATCACATTTATCTTTAGTTAATCAATCTAAGAGTGTTTATTAAGTGCCTACAATATGCCGGGGTGTGCCAGAGGTGGTACTTGAACTCATCTTCCTACCCCTCAGGCGAACTAGCTATCCATTATACAACATTGTCTCTTGTTACTGTTACTTGTTTGTGATTTATAGACTAAATCATCTACTTAATTATTTAACTTAAAAAGCACTGGATTTCTTTTTGGTTAACCTTCAAAATGAGGCATGAGCTCCTTAGAGACAGATGTTATATAAATACACTGTATTCTTATTATTAAAGCGAAACTTCTTCAGAGGACTTACCAGGGGACCCAGTTTTCAGAACATTGTGCACAGGAAGAAGATTAAATAGGGGATATTCTAATGAAGTCTTGCTGTACGGAGCTCCAGGAGGGCCAGTTCTAAATCCAGTTGGATATCTATGTAATTTAAAATAAGGACAGCCAAGCTAGAAGAGTGGCTGCTCGCAGACAGAGCCTGAAAACAATTTTATTAACTTCCAATAGAGCCCGATGGCTTCAGATATTTACCAAGGTCTTATGGTCAAAAATCTGGAAGCTTACTCCAAGCAGCCTTCATGAAGGAGTAGATTCTTGCCTGTGATGGATGTCCATCTGAAAAAGGTCAGGCCTGACTTTTCTGGCAAATAGCTCTTTTGTTTGGAGACCAAATGCAACCTCTCAGAATCACAGAATCTCAGAGCTGGAAGAACCTGCAGCGGGTAGCTTGTCCAGTCCACACACGGACAAGACTTACCTCAACATCATTCCCAACAAGTAGCCATCCCTACTTTGCTTAAAGAGCTCCAGGAAAGTGGAATCTGTTACCTTATCAGGTAGCGCCTTCCTCTAGATATGCTCCAATCTGTCAATGTCCTTTCTTTGATACGGTACCCAAAACTGAAAGCAGTCCTTCAGCTGTGTTCTAACTGGGACAAAAATACAGTGGTGATATAACTTACTTCCTTCTAGATACTAGTTTTAATGTGATTTAAGATCAGCCTAGTGGTTTTTGTAGCTGTGACACCAACGTATTTGAACCTTCCAGTCCACAAAAACCTCTCTCTCTCACTCTCTTTCTCTCTCTCTCTTCCACCCCCCACCTCTCTCTTCCCCTGAGCTGTTATGAAATTGATTTTTTGAACCCAAGCTTGAGACTTTACATTGATCTCTATTCAGTTTTATCTTAGATGTTAGCCATCATTCTTGGCCTCTGTACTATAGAATCAGAGTTTTAAGAGTTACATAGGATCTCAGCAGTCATCTAGCACAACAGGTATTTTAAAAGAATCCCCACTATACCCTACCCAACAAGAAGTCAGGTCCTAATTCTGGGAATAGGTGGCTAGGCAACTGAAAGTGTAATCAGTTGAAAAATTATGATACAGCATATTTAATCTAATGCCATAGGAAATTGGGAGTAGCTCAGTCTCAGTTAAACTATGTGAGTGTCATATGCCTACTCTTGACCTAGCAACAAATGTATCCTGATATACTTACAGCCTAACTCATTACCAGATCACTAGTGGAACCTAGCATCAAAGCCCTTTTATAAACTCATGGGCCC
>CM053625.1:309220392-309255822 GCA_028646595.1 Phalanger gymnotis
CAAGCCCCGCCTCAACGACCAGAGACCAGAGACCAATTGGTTCCCAAGTTGGCCCCTCTTAAGTCATCAATCTAGGCCCACACAGGTTTCACACCTGATAGGGCTTTGGGCCTGGGGCTTAGCACTTAACAGCTGAAAGTATTTTCACTCAAGGTAAACAAAAGCCAAACTCCTGAAGTGCTAAGGAGACCACTCAAAGTAAACAAAAGCCAAACTCCTCAAGGGCACTCCCAAACTAAGTACTAAGGAGCCCATTTTGCCTTAAGGACACACCAGTCCCCTAAATGATGAATGGGAAAGGGACCAGTATAGATATAGATGATAGTGATACTTGGACCACCTCACTGATTTATCATCTCCTTATTCAGGATCTTAAAAATTTCTTACTAGAAAAAGAATTCCCTTCCAAAGCAATATCAATAACAGATCTTAGTCCAGTCCCCTAAATGATGAATGGGAAAGGGACCAGCATAGATATAGATGATATACATGTAGATGTAGATGTAGATGTAGATGTAGATGTAGATGTAGATGCAGATATATAGATATAGACATAGACATAGACGTAGATATAGACATAGACGTAGACATAGACATAGATTAGTTATAGATACAGATATGTATCTTGTCTGTATATGGTTGTTGGCACGTTATCTCCCCCATTAGAATGTAAGCTCCTTGAAAGAAAATACTACTTTTCCCTTTCTTTGCAGGCCCAGTACCTAGCACAATGCCTGGCATATGGTGGTACTTCGTAAAAGCTTGTTAACTTGACTTGGATGCCAAGTCACCAAACTACTACTATTAGATTCCAAACAACC
Source organism: Phalanger gymnotis (assembly GCA_028646595.1). Lineage (NCBI taxonomy): Eukaryota > Metazoa > Chordata > Mammalia > Diprotodontia > Phalangeridae > Phalanger > Phalanger gymnotis. The sequence continues at coordinate 309,221,214 of CM053625.1, forward strand.
AATATACAATGGAACTTCTAGTGCACAACTCATTTGTAAGTTGAAGACAGCTTGAAATACAGATGATGTAAGGCCCCTCCCTCTACACCCACTCTCCCTAAGCCAAATTCCTGATTTTATGCATAGTCAGGTTGAGAGACCTGCTACAGTATGATGGGGCATAGCATCAATAATAAACAAAATGCTCTCAGTGCATCCAGGTAATGGAGGTCAGAGGCGGATTGCTATTCCATTTTACGGATGTACAAATTGAGCCATTGGAAGCATGACCCATCAAATATCACTAAATGAGGGCTAAATATATAACTTAAATCTCTTGAGGTTCAAAACCAGTGCTCCTTCTTTGAGCTATGAGGTCTAGTTTTTTTTATCCGAACCTGTGATTTCAGTGATAGTCAGTGTGGGGATCTCTCAGTATAGAAACTTTCTTCACCATTATGGAGCAGCCACTTCTCTGCAATTTATAATCCTAGAGAGTTGGCTAGAGGACTAAAAAGTTAAGTGATTTACCTATGGACAGCCAGTATATGTCAAAGGCAGGACTTGAACCTAGATCTGCCAGGTTCTGAGGGCAGGCTTGCTGGAGATGTGAAAAACAGAACCTGAAACAGATTAAAATGTAATTGGGCAATATTTGGCAAAATAAATAAAAATACAAAAAGAACAAAGATAATATTACATTTTAAAATTAAGTCAATATGGGACCCACAGAGATCCATATTTACACATTAATGCCTCACCCTTTCTATCTGAGTTTGACACCCTAGGCTGCCTCCCTAGTTTATATGAACCAATCTCCAAAATGAATATTTTAGCTATCGCCATTCCCCACCTCCATCAAATTTTGTTCTTTGTTAATCAATGAAGAGCATCCTGTTAGCACCTCTTATGTGCAAAGCACCATGATAGATTCTGGGGAAGAAATAAGACACAAGACCCTGTCCTCAGGACCTTCTATATGCCTGGGACTCCTAGCCTTCAACTATGATGACTTGATAATATTAGGTTTTCCTTCAACCTTAGATGAAAAAAATGCCTACATAATACTCAAGGGCATGTTTTGGCTGAGCTATGGGTCCATCCAGCTGTCAAATATTTCCTGACCTATGCCAGAGCTTTTGCACTGCCTGTCCCCCATCTTGGAAATTGTTTAACCACCCCCGCCTCCACACCTAGCCTCTGCCTCCTAGAATCTCTGGTTTTCTTCAAAACTCAACTCTAATACCACCATTTACTAAGAAGACTTGTCCAATCCTCTCAATGGCTAGAGCTTTTACCTCTAAGAAAATCTTCAACCTTGTAGCTATTAAAATATAAGTTACTTGCGGGCAAGATGTGTCTTTGCCTTTCCTTGTATCCTCAGGCTTTTAGCACAGTACCTAGGAGAGAATGAGGCTTAATAAAAGTTGGTTGGTTGATTGTTCATTTCAATTCCACAAGCACTGATTAATGTTTTAGTGATATCAGTAATAATGCAAATAGAGCTTTAAGGTTTCAAGCCACTCTTAATGGGTCTCCCATATTAGAATATGAGCTCTTTGAGGACCAGGATGAAGCTTTTCTCTTTTTTTGCCTTTCTTTGTAGCCCCAGTGCTTAGTACAGTGCCTAGCAGAGTAGATGATGCTCATTTTGACTAACTTGACATACCTTGTAGCATCTGAGTCTCATCTCAACACTGGGTATAGGTGAGTGTTTCCACAATCCAGCTAGCAGCTTCTGTGGAGGTGAAAGATCCACCAACAGCCAGCACCCAGAAAGCACAGGTTCTTTTGATCTGCTTAACTAAGGAAAGCAAGGTGAAGGGGTTGACATGCACACAAATATTATTCGCTTAGTTCAGGGGAAAAAGCCAGCACCCTGAACTTCAGAGAAAATTACAAACAAATCACAAACATCAACAGACAGACCCAATACAGATTCATAATTACCAACATCTAGGTTCAGCCCAGGAGCTCAGAACAAGGGCTGGCCCAGAGTCACTCGCACCACCACTGCTGCCGCGAAGAGCTCCAAGGAAGAAGAGGCCAAGCCCTGCTTTTATATCTTTTTCAGGGTCAGGGGTGAGTCACACATGCGACTCACCCACGTGACCTAAAATCGTCACAAAGAGGCAACTTAAACCCACATGGTCTAAAAGCCTCTGCTGTTCCAGACATGTAAACTAGGACCTTCCTGGAGTTAGCCCCACCTTGGGCCCCACCTTAGTTGCCAATCCACACCCACATAGGATTTACACCTAATAGGCGTTTGGGCCTGGGGCTTAGCACTTAGTAAGGCTCAATGAAATACACTGAATTACTCAAACAAAACAAAAGGCCATTTTGCTTACCAACACAGTGAGTCAAAAGAAGAGGGGAGAAATTGCAACAACTACACAAATAAGTCGAGGCAAAGTATAAACAAAATCACGCTTGTTGGTGGATTCATTGGTGGCTTCATCTGATTGCTTAACGTGTAAGATTATATAATGAGTGTTTCTGCGATGCTATATTGTCTTTGTGATGATCAGGCAAAGGGGAGCCAGAGTCAGAGGGAGTGGCTTTCCTAGAGCAGATTGTTAAATTTTCGATTTGAGCCTTTATACCTTCAAAATCTGCTAATGCTCCAAATCATGTCTTGATATGTTGGGGTTGTGGTTTTTTATAGTCTAATCTTAAGGAATGGAGAAAATTTTAATAATGCAGATTACACTTAAAAATGTATCATGGGTACATTTTTAACACCCTCCCAGAGGGCTGGTTGTTAAATATCTGCGAGCACACCACTGCCTGAAGGCTCCAGAAGTTCCTACTGAGAATTTTTAAGACACAAGGAAACTATTGCAGTCCAAGCACACTTTCATGCAGGAAGTGGTGTGATAGCGGGAGGGACCACAAAAGCTGGACTCTGTACACAAACATCCATGATTGACTATCTCTTCTTTCCTTCTGATACCCTTGAGTTTCAGACTTCCTGGTTACCCTGAAGGAGAGCTATGACAGGAAGTGAGCCAACAAGGTGTAACAGGCATTGAGCCCAGGACCAGTTATATAAAATAAAGCAAAAACAGTCCCTGCCCTCAACAAGCTCATATTCTAATGGAGTAGATAGCATCAAACAGTGTATATGAGATATATACAATGTAGGTAGATGATCTGGAAGAAAGGCACTGATTGTGGTGGTGGATGGGTGGGAACCAGAAAAGGCTTCTTGTAGAAAATCGGGTTTGAAAGAAAGCCAGTTAAGCCAGGAGGTGGAGGTGAAGCAGCTAGACCCATCAGTCTAGTATTTGAGTTTGGGACAGAGACTGCTAGCTTTCCATGAGGTGACAGGGGTGTCTAGGACCACTCTTGTACCTGTTGCAGCTATGCCCAGAGACTCAGGAGGTCCACCAAGACTGCTGGAAGCCTGTGGAACAGAGATGATCCAGATGTAAGAATGGGGGTCCAGCAGTCATTGAATCAACTTAAAGTAATGAACAAAATATTCTACTGCTTATATCTTTATCGACTGAGATCTCTATTGAATCAATTAATCAAAGGCATTAAACTAACATATACTCTGTGATGCCCTCTGGGTTTCCTCTAAAGTAGCCTCACGTTTGAGTATCTGGCAGGTTGGAAGAGAGAAGACAGGTAACCAAGACCCTGAGGCAGAATCATTTAGGGAGAGGGGAGAGGAAAAGAGCCTCTGTTTCCTTCATATACTCTCTTGACCAGACAAGGACCAAGTAAAGTTCAGAGAGCTCAAAGATTTGGACTTCTAATCAGTGTCTTAGCATTGTCCCAGGCACATGCATCTGCATTGGGAGACAGTAGAAATACTGAGGGAAGGCAGCTTTATGACTCTACAAGGTGCCCAGCAGGAAGCTATACTTAATGTACAGGGAACATTTTGAGAATTCCAGCAAGAAGACTTCCAGGAGTTCTGAGTTACTCTCTTTGCTATTTTTGCTAAAAAATTTGAGTTCACTTTTCCCTGCACTCTGTATATGCCGGTGGGAAAGTGTCACAGACTGTTAGAAGGATGTTTTGTACCAACTGCCCTTACTATATAACCCTAATAAAATGTCCTTTTCTAATAGTTAATTGTCTGTCAACAGATAATCAATGGGGAAGCGCACACCAGTGGGGGCTCATGAATGATAGCATTATAAAGAAACATCCCTCCCCCTAGCCTCACAGGCTATCCTGGAAACCTGAAGGGAAGACATAGCATCAGAGCTCTTGGGACCTTACCTGCCATTGAGAGAGGAAGTTGTTAGAGAGCCCAGTGCCTATATTATTCGGATCAATACAAACCCCATCACTAGAAGCTGCTATGGATAGGATGGTGACCTGCAGGGGAAGACAGCTTCTGTCCTTGCTCTTTCCCTGATTTCCCCTGGTATAGTCCATGACCCAGAACCCTGTCTACTCTGTGGGCACTTGTGGTTCAGAAATTCCCCTGAACACAGCCAAAGTATTGGGAAGGCGAATGCAAGGAGTTTGGGGGAGGTGGCTAGAGGCAGATTACTCCACACAGAACCTCTCACATAGTAATAAATGTTTGTTGATTTTACTCGTTGGCCTGTCATGGGAACATAACTTTTTTCTTCCATTTTCTTTATGCTCAATAAATTATGTGGCCTCAATATAATTTAAATTCCATGAGTAGAAAGGATTGTGGCCAGGGTGAGGAAAGCCCAGTTAAAAAGTGGGGGAATTCTAGAGGATAGAATTCAGCTTTTTAAAAATTTCTTGAAAAAAATCCATTTTACCCTCTAGATCAGAGGAGTCAAACATCTTTACAATACTCTAGAACCCAGATATAAATTTAATTGGGAAATATTTAACAAAAAAATTAAAATGCAATAGAACACAAATGACATTACTATATGGTTTTCTAAGTCAGTGTGTGGCCTGAAGGTATCTTTATGTACAGTGGAGTGCCTTGTTTCTACTTGAGTTTGACATGATGGCCCTAGATAACTCTAAACCCTGCTAGTATAGATTTGAACTGTTTAACATGGGGGAGGAACCCAGGTCTTTGCAAGCTGAAAACTCTTTGGTAACCAATGAGGTACCAGTTTGGAATACCACATTGTAGACTCTTAATAAATGTTTATTGAATTGAATTGAATCTGTACCATCCACATTCCAAAAATGAATTGATATGGCTCTAGCAGAGCACCACCTGCTGGGCAAGTCATATAGTGCACTCCTTCCCTGGATAATTATATGGTGACACCCTGCCTTCCTAGAGCCATAGGGCTACACAAGCAGATTTGGACTAATTTTGCTTCAGAATTCTACTACCTCAGTATCATGTATGGGGCATACAAGTATCACATTTATAAAAAGTGCTTCCACTTAATATTATCTCAATTGAGCTTTATATAGGTATATATAGGTAGATATATATATATATAGATATATATAGGTAGATAGGGAGAATAGTATTACCCCCACTTTAAGAATAAGGAATCAGACACAAACAGGGTCTCCAGGGGTGCATCTGAGACTCAAAGCCTAGTCATCTGATGACCAGTCCAGGACTTTTTTTCACTATAGCATAATGTCAGAGATTTAGAATGGCAAAGAATCATAGAATCGTAGATTTAGAGGTGAAAGAGATCTTTCTCTGACCACCTCATTTTGCAATTGAGTAAACCGAGGGTCAGACAGGTTAAGTGATTAACACAGGGTCACATAGCAGGGTCTGAGGTAGGATGCCTACCCAGGCCTTCCTGACTCTAAAAGTGAGGGATTTTCTTGAGGACACATAGGTAAGTAGTAGCAGAGTTAGGATGAAAAATCAGGTTCTCCAACCCCAAATCTAGGCCTCATTTCCTCTTCCCATAATCGCTCCTCTTTTTCCTCTATTTGCCTTCCCAGATGGCCAGAAAACACCCAGCTCTTAATGAGTTTCCTTCCTCATTCCCAAACCCTGCAAATTAGAGCAAGGGACCACCCCGCTACCTGGGCGGCCATCCTTGCTGGGTCCAAGCCAGCTAGAATTCCCAAAGAAACTATGACTTCCACCTCAATGCATTCTACTCCAATTCCTCTTAATAATGCATCCCAGGCCCAAGGCTTCAGGCCGATGTTTACATGGATACATGGGTTATTTCCAGGCCCAACCATTACCAGCAAATGCGGTGACATTAATATGAGTAAATGCAGGAAAAAGGATGAAATAAAACATATCCTATTGAAGGAAATGAGAGCTCCTTAAGAAAGGAAAACACGCATAGGAAAAGACATGGGCATATCAGAATACAAAGAGGACTCGGGGGGATTCCAAATTCCACAGGCATGATGTTATTGAAATAGCTGATACTAGAATAAGCACCTGCAGATATGAATTACATCCTTGTTCAGGCCACTAACATCGCGGGACTGACATCTCAGGAAACACTCGTGTTCTATCTCAAATCCCCCTGCCAACTGCGCAAATATCCAATAAATCCGTCCAAGATATAAAGGACATTATCTGAAGGGCTTAAACTGCTGAGCAAAGTCACCTCTCCTGCTGCAAAGCTGCTGCCACTCGGAATTTATTGGGGCTTCCTGCGTCACTCATACTCTACCCCCAAAGCTTTCTGGGGAGAGAGGGAGGAGAAGGGAAGGCAGAGGGCAATGCATTAACTTCTTCAGTGCTGGGCTGATCAAGAACCCTCAGGTAGAGAGCCAAGATGAAACTCTCACAAGCTCATTTGGACTTGACATAAAACAACCGTTTATGGGTTACACTATGGGTAGCTAGGTGGTGGAGTCGATAGAGCACCAGGCCTGAAGTGAGGAAGATTCCTCTTTATGAGTTCAAATCTGGCCTCAGGCACTTATTGCCTGTGTTACCCTGGGCAAGTCACTTAACCCTGTTTGCCTCAGTTTCCTCAACTATAAAATGAGCTGGAGAAGGAAATAGCAAACACTCTAATATCTCTGCCATGAAAACCCCAGCTGGGATCGTGAAGAGTCTTAAATGACCGAACAATAACAAAAAATTGCCAGAACTGCCTGGCACTGAAAATATGTCCATTTTTAAAAAGTGATACGACAAAGTGCCCCCTTGATACAGCTTTGCCTGCCCCCAGGGGCTGCATCCTTGGCTAATCTCTGCTATATGCCCCCTGGCATAAGCTTTAGACACAGGATCACAGATCTGGAGCTGGAAGGGGCCCTCAAAGGCCATCTGTTCTGACCCCCTCATTTTACAAATGAGAAAAGTGAGGTCCAGAGAGGAGGAGGGGCATAGTGACCAAAGTAATGAGGAGTAGAGCCAGGATCGTAGGATCATCGAGTTAAAGCCGGAAAGAGCCACCTAGACCAAGCCCCTCATTTTATAGATGAGACACTTGAGGCCTAGAGAGCTTTCATGACTTCTCCAAGACCACACAGCTAGTACTCAGCAGAGTCAGAATTCGACCCCGGCTCCCTCCAGATCCTCCTTATTGCTGGTGTCTCGAGCTTGTGTGCATGTAGAGGATTGCATGTTGTCTCCCCTGTCAGACTGGCAGCTCTGTGAGGGCAGGGACTCGTCTCTGGCCAATATCTGTATTCGCAGTACTGAGCAAGCGTCCAGCACTTAATAAATGTCGGTTGCCTTCTCTTACATACCAGACTGGGGATACAAAAGAAAAAAAAAAGAATCCCTGCCCTCGAGGAGTTTACATTCGATTGGAAAAGTTTGCACTCAACAGGGAGATTACCACTGCCCTGACCTTTTACATTTAGGACGCAGAGGCCCAGAGAAATAAAATGACTTGCCCATGTCTAAGTGGCTAGTGAGGCCAGGGGCAGGACTTGAACCACGAGTCAGGAAGATGTGAATTCAGATACAGCCTCTAATACCTGTATTCCCATTGGCGAGAGTCTCCTCTTCTCTCAACCTGTTTCCTTACTGGTAAAATAAACATACTAAAACCTATAACGTTTCCCTCATAGGTAAGCGTTAAGAGGCTTGGTCCGTCAACTAGCATTTATTAAGCACCTACTATATGACAAGCACTGTCCTAAGTGCTCTAATAATGTAACATGCCAAGTACTTTAAAACTTCAAAGAGAGTGCCTGGCAAGCCTTAGTATTGGGTCTTTGGCCAATGCTCTACCTCCAATCCACATTGCTTCAAAGAGTGGAAAGGGGGAGGCAGAAAGGGCCACCAGCCCCCAAAGGCTGATTTCCATTGGCGCATCCATCCTATCTGTGAACACAAAACCAGAGTGAATCATCGAGCAAAGTCCAACAAGACCACTCAACATTTCATTTCAAGTTTAATTCAGATATAAGTTCCCACCAAATCAATCTGCTCACCCCCAGGGAGAGTTAGTATCAAAATTAATTGAGGGGTATCACTCACATTCCCTTCAATTTCTGTTTCTGAAACTAGGTGCGTTATTGGTTCTTTGAAAGTTTTACATATGGCATTGTCTTCCCTTTTAATAATAAATCAGACTTGTTCCTGTGGTGATTTCCATCCCCAATGGTTTTAGCCTCAGAGCATTCAGTTTTGATTCAGTGGACACTCAGGACGTAGGGATAGTTTTATTATATTTACATGTATAGTGCCTGGCACATAGTAGGTACATAATAAATGTTTGTTGATTAATTGATTGATTTACTCAGTGCAATGCTAGGTGCTGTGAAAAAGCAAAATATCTGAGCCAGGATATCAGGTGGCACCTGAGCTGTCTCCAAAGATATGGAGGCTGTCATGCCCAAGACAGACAAGGCTTATTCTGTTTGGCCCAGGGAGAAAGAATTAGGGGGAATGGAGAGAAGTTTCAGAAAGGCAGATTTGGACTTGGGGCTTTCCAACAATTAATGTCGCAGTTGTTCAGCCGTGTCTGATTCTCTGTGACCCCATGTGGGGTTTTCTTGACAGAGGAACTGGAGTGGCTTGCCGTTTCCTTCTCTAGCTTATTTTACAGATCAGGAAACTGAGGCAAACAGGGTTCAGTGACTTGCCCAGGGTCCTAGAACTAATATGTATCTAAGACCGGATTTGAACTCATGAAGATGAGTCTTCCTGATTCTAAGCCCAGAGCTCTACCTACTGTGCCACCTAGCTGCCCCCAACGATTAATGTAAATATATATCTATATATCTATATATATATGTATATATATATGTATGTATACATATATAACCTAAGGTTTGTAAAGCACATAACACGTTATCTCATTTGATTCTTACACCAAACCTAGGAGGAAAGTGCCATTATTATCACTGTTTTACAGTTAAGGAAACTGAGGCTGACAGATTAAGTGACTGGACCAAAGTCACACACCTAGGCAGGATTTGAACTCGGGTTTCCCTGACTCCAAATCTCTGCATTTCACCATGAGAGCTATCTCACAATGGAAGGGGCTACCATAGGAGCAGAGCCCTAAACCAGAAGCCTGGAAAAGGGAAGCATACACTTCAAAACACAAAAAATGTGGCCACTGATAAGAGCCAAGCTAGGCAAGGGAGAAAGGGCCAACTTTGAAGAAGCCAAGCCCCAGCAACCACCACCTGCAGTGAGTTGAACAGAGAAGAAAATGTCTAAAGAAAGATGCTGTCAATGCCCTCTAAATTTTCTGCACTGGTGAAAATCCCCAGCTGCCCCATTCTAGTTATAGCTTTGCTTTAGAGACAGTAGAAAGATTAAAAATGGCCCCGGGGATACACAGGTGGAAGCTGGGAAGGCTGTCTCAGAAGTATGAAACTCCTCTAGGTTTTTAAGCCAAGACTAGATGACTACTTTGGAGTGTGGTGTGCTAGAAAGAGAATTTTGATTCAGTAACGGGCTAAACTACATGGTAGTCCCTTTCAACTCAGAGAGTCTGAGTGAAGTCACCTGACCTCCCTGAGTCTCTTCTGGGAAATGGGGATAACATGATACTTGAACTGCCTCCCTCATGGGAGAAAGGGCTTTGTCAGCTCTTGGGCCAAAACAAAGGTTTGGCTTATTCAATCAGATTATTAGGTTATCATTATTAGGTTATTCAATCAGATTATTAGGTTATCATTATTAGGTTATTCAATCAGTACCAGGCACTATATTATCTCATAGCAACCCTGGGAGGTAGGTATTATTACTACCTCCATTTTATGTGGAGGAAACTGTGGCAAACAGAGGGTAAGTGACTTTTCCAAGGTCACATAACTAGTAAGTGTCTGAAGTTGGGTTTGAACTCAGGTCTTCCGAACTCTAGGTCCAGAGTTCTGTGCCCTGAATCACTTCACCTGGCTGTGTAGGTTTGAAACATTCCAATTATTCCCCTTAACTTTGTCATTCTGTAAGCATAATGGGGATCTGACACCTGCCCAGACCCCATCAGCTTGCTCAGATGGTGTCTCCACATGGAAGTTGGTTCAAGGAAAATCCTGATAATGTGGGGGAATTGCTTTGGAGAGACTGGAGTATTAGTGGATCTTCTGCAACGATGTTGGTTATCACAAGGAGCCCGTTTCCAATGGCTGCATGGCCAGAACCATCAGTATCTTCCAAAAAGCCCAAGTAAACTTTGACTGCCATTTTTGATACTTATTTCATCATCTTCAGATATGGTTTGGTGTTGGGAAGGGAGAGAATAAGGATTCACAAAGCACCTACTATGTGCCAGGCACTGTGCTAAGTGATTTATAATTATTGTCTTATTTAATATTTACAATAATCCCGGGAAGTAGGTGCTATTATTATCCCCATTTTGTAGAGGGGTAAAGTGAGGCAGACAGCAGCGAGGTGACTTACCCAGGGTCATAACAGCTTATAAGTGTCTGAGGCTGGATTTGAACTTAGGTCTTCCTGACTCCAGGCTCAGAACTTTGTATATTGCACCACCTAGCTGCCCCAGTGTGACAATGTCTAGTGAGAGATCATGCTTTAAGATGAAGACCAGATGGCCCCCAGGGAAATGGTATCATCTTGGCCTTTCATTCATTCTTTTCCATTCTAGGTTCACAGAGCGGACTCTCCATCCTTGGGAGTTCCGAAGGCCGATAGAATAAGCCACAAGAATCTGGGAGCTGCAATTCAGGCCTGGCTTTGCATCCAGCATGGCACTGATGCTCTGGGAAGGAAGAAGAAACCTTTAGGAGTGACCTTCAGAATACCAGACTGGCAGAAGGACTCATCAATAGTGCCGCTGCTCAAAGAAATGGGGAAAAGACCTATTTGTACAACAACATTTATAGCAGTTTGTGTGTATGTGTGGTGGCAAAGAACTGGAAATTGAAGGGATGCCCATCCCTCGGAGGATGGCTGAACAAGTTGTGGCATATAAATATAATGGAATACTATCGTGCTATAAGAAATGATGAGCAGGTGGATTTTAGAAAAATCTGGAAAACCTTACATGAACTGATGCTGAGTGGAAGTGAGCAGAACCAGCACAGCGCACACAGTGTTCTATGTCAATCAACTATGAATGGCTTAGCTATTCTCAGAAATACAATAATCCAAGACAATTCTAATTTTCATGATGAAAATGCAGAGAAAGAAGTGACAGAGTCTGAATGCGGTTTGAAGCATACTGTTTTCACTTTGTGTGTATGTGTGTGTGGTGTCTGTCTTTCTTTTGGTCTGTTTCTTCTTTTACAACATAACTAGTATGGAATTATGTTTTATATGATTGCACGTACATAACCTATATCAAATTGCTTACCATCTTAAGGAGGGGGGAGGTGAGAGAGGAAGAGACAAAAATTGGAACTCAAAATTTTAAAGAAATGAATATTAAAATGTGTCTTTATATGTAATTAGAAAAATAAAATACCATTAAATAGGAATATATTTAAATTTTTTAAAATGACAGTCCTGCTACCTTTGGGCACAAACTCTATGGGACTAATTCTATGTAGGAACTAAGCTAAGTTTCAAGCTTAATCTCTCCCACCAGAGACCATGGTGGTGTATGTTCCAAGGTATTAGGAAAACAGTTTGCATGTTTGTTCTTGGTCTATCTTTGATGTATCCCTTTGTGAAAAAGCTACCCAGAGTTAAATAGAACTGGAATGCTAGTCACTGGGCTCCTAAAATTGAACGAACACATCTCAAATCAATGACAAAGAAACTTGAGGGTTCAAGTCTATGAGAGATAAAAGCAATAGATTTTGAGGCAGGGACTTGCCTGAGCTCTCCCCCAAACCCCTCCTAATACCTTTAAATAATGACTGCTAAATGATTTCTAGAGCAGCAGAATCCACAAAGATAGAGTGACACAATTTTCCAACCCAAGATGACTTAGAAATTCAGCAGGAAAGGTCTGTTGCATCAGGGTGGCAGAGGATCACAGTCAAGTACAGGTGCAGACCAGCTCCAGCAAACTGTGAGCAGGCTTCAGGGCAACTAAATCAGTAGCAGCAGTGACAGTTTCCAGACTTCTCAGCCCACAGATGCCAAAGACAACTTAAAAGGTCACCAGGAAAGGTCTGTTGCACCTGGATGAGAGTGGAGCACAGTCCAGCACAGTGCCAAAGCAGAACAGGCCCCAGCAAATTAAGAGAAGGCCTCGGGAGCCACTGAATCAGCAGTGGCAGCAGCTGTTTGTGGAGCTCTCAGCCCACAGATTGGAAGGGGGTTGAACAACTAGTCAGAAGGAGGTTACAGGGATCTCTTTGTCAGCACTGGGGCAGGACTCTGTTGCTTTGCCCATACATGGATCTGGGTCACAGTCCTGAGTGGCAGTCCTGGTGTGAGGAGGAGCACTGGCATAGCAGAGCTTTTGTCCACAGTGGAGGGGGAATCTTCCTCACAGTTCCAGGGCAGAAAAAAGTGTTTGTGGTCACTCTCAGACCAGAGCACAGGCCAGGAAAGTAGCAAACACTTCCCCTTAGATCATACTACCTTGGAAGAACTGAAAACTTACAGGTCCTTAGAAGTGTCTCTGAAAACAGCTCCACAAAACCCCTGAACCTGGGGACAATGCACCCTTCACCCTGGGAGCAGAGCTCTACTTTTAACCAAGAGTTAAAAGTCAAGTAACAGACTGGGAAAATGAACAAACAACAGAAAAAATTCTGACCATAGAAAGTTGCTATGGTGACAAGGAAGATCAAAATATACACTCAGGAAAAGATAACAAAGTCAAAGCTTCTACATCCAAAACCTCCAAGAAAAATATGAATGGGTCTGAGGCCATGAAAGAGTTCAAAAATGATTTTGAAAATGAAGTAAAAGAGGTAGAGGAAAAATTGGGAAGAGAAGTGAGAGTGATGTAAGAAAATCATGAAAAGTGAGTTGAAAGGTTGGTAAAGGAGACATAAAAAAAATACTGAAGAAAATAACACCTTAAAAAAACAGAGTAGGCTAAATGGCAAAAGAGATACGAAAAGCTAATGACGAGAAGAATGCTTTAAAAGGCAGAATTAGCCAAATGGAAAAGAACATCCAAAAGCTTGCTGAAGAAAATAATTCCTTAAAAATTAGAATTAAGCAAATGGAAGCTCATGACTTTATGAGAAATCAAGAAACAATAAAACAAAACCAAAAGAATGAGAAAAAAGTGAAATATCTCATCAGAAAAACAAATAACCCAAAAAATAGATCCAGCAGAGATAATTTTAAAATTATTGGAATACCCAAAAGCCATGATCAAAAAAAGACATCATCTTTCAAGAAATTATCAAGGAAAACTGCCTATCTAGAACCAGAGGGTAAAATAAAAATTGAAAGAATTCACTGATCACCTCCTGAAAGAGATCCTGAAATGAAAACTCTTAGAATTCTTGAAAAAAAAATTTTTCAGTTACTATTGCTAATTTTGAAGGAAGTTTCTTTGATAAAGGCCTTACTTCTCAGGCATAAAGAAAATTGAGTCCAATTTATGAAAATGAGAGACATTCCCCAACCGATAAATGATCAAAAGATATGAACAGTTTTCAGATGAAGTAATCAAAGCTATCTAAGGCCATATGAAAAAATGTTCTAACTCACTATTGATTGGAGAAATGCAAATCAAGACAATTCTGAAGTACTGACTCATACCTATTAGATTGGCTAACAGGACAGAAAAGGAAAATGACAAATGTTGGAGGGAGTGTGGGAAAAGTGGGACATTAATATACTGTTGGTGGAGTTGTAAACTGATTCAACCATTCTGTAGAGCAATTTGGAACTGTGCCCAAAGGGCTATAAAACCATGCATACCCTTTGACCTAGTAATACCACAACTAGGTCTGTATCGCAAAAGAGATAAAAGACAAAAAGGAAAAAGACCTACATGTAAAAAAAAATATTTATAACAGCTTTTTTCTGGAGGCAAAGAATTGGAAACTGGGGGGATGCCCAACAACTGGGGAATGGCTGAACAAATGATGGTATGTTATTATGACGGAATGCTGTTGTGCTATAAGAAATGACGAGCAGGACACTCTCAGAAAAACCTGGAAATACTTACATGATGCAAAATGAATTATACCATGTACAAAGTAACAGCAATATCATAAGACTTAGCTATTCTCAGCAATACAATGATACAAGACAACTCTGAAGGACTTAGGATGAAAAACGCTATCCATCCCCAGTGAAAGAACTGATGGCGTCTGAATACAGATGGAAGAGTACTTTTTTTGCTTTCTTTATTTTTCCTGAGGGTTTTTGTCTGTTTTCTTTCACAACATTACTATTATGGAAATATTTTGCGTGACTGCACATGTGCAACCCATACTGAATTGTTTGCCTTCTCAATGAGGGGGTGTGAGTAGGGAGGAAAGGAGAGAATTTGGAACACAAAGTTTTAAAAATGAATGTTAAAAATTGTTTTTATATGTAACTGGGGAAAAATAAAATGCTAAATGAAGGAAAAGGAGATTTTTCAAGGAAGGGGGAGGTATAAGACATCTGGCCTAGAGAGAATGGGACCAGAGTGAACCTCAGACATAAGCATGCCAACTTTGCGCTGCTGACAATTTAGTAATTTGATGGATTGATAATTATTGCTTAGACATTTCTCTTACTGCCCTGAAACCCTCAACACAAAACCAGTGCCAATTTCTTTCTGCCAGTACTGTTTTAGCCTGTCAATAGCTCATTCAGATCCTGAACCTTTCTTAACAGAAATGCCAGTAGTTAGTTTCATTGTTACAGATCCTTTAAAATAGCTGGTTATAAGAAAGTCTTTAATTGTGAGATTCCTTGCAGAATTATATCTGAGGATGGGGCAGCTAAGTGCTACAAAGCATAGAGCATAGAGTCACTAAGACCTGAGTTTGAATCCCTCTTCAGGTATTTCCTTAGCTGTGTGACCCTGGGCAGGCACTTAATAAATGTTTATTGAATTGAATGGAATTTCACCTGTCTGTATCTGTTTCCTCAGCTGCAAAAATGGGGATAACCCTTCACGGGATTGTTGTGAGAATTGAGATAATACATAGGAAGTATCCTGAAAACCTTAAAGTGCTTTATGTGGACTGAGTGCTTTCTGTAACTTGCCAGAAGTGCAGACTGGTTTTCAAAGAGGCAGAGGAACTAGCGACCAAATTGCCAATATTCACTGGATTATGGAGAAAGTAAGGAAGTTCCAGAAAGACATCTACTTCTGCTTTATTGGCTATATTAAAACTTTGTGTGGATTGCAGCAAAATGTGGCAAGTCCTCAAAGAGAGGGGAGTACCAGATTATCTTACTCATCTCCTGAGGAATCTGTATGCTGGCCAAGAAGCAACGGTTAGAACCTAACATGGAACAACTGATTGATTTACAACTAGAAAAGGAATACAACATGGCTGTATATTCGCACTTTATTTATTTCACTTATATGCAAAGAACATCATGCAAAATGACAAGCTGCATGAATCAAAAGTCAGAATTAAGATTCCAGGAGAAGTATCAGCAATCTCAGATATGCAGATGATACCACTTTGATGGCAGAAAATGGAGAGGAATTAAGAAGCCTCTCGATGAGGGTGAAAGAGGGGAGTATAAAAGCTGGCTTGAAGCTTAACAACAAAAAAACTAAGATCTTGGCAACTGGTTGCATCACTTCCTGGCAAACGGAGGGAGAAGAAATGGAAGCAGTGTCAGATTTGATATTCTTGGGCTCAAAGATCACTGTAGATGGTGACTGCAGCCATGAAATTCAAAGATGCTCCTTGGAAGGAAAATTACGGCAGATCTGACCAGCATACTAAAAAGCAAAGACATCACCTTGCTGACAAATGTATGTATAGTCAAAGTTACGGTTATTCCATTAGCAATGTATGGCTGTGAGAGTGGGACTATAAGGAAAGCTGAGCGCCACAGAATCAATGCTTTCAAACTGTGGTGCTAGAGAAGACTTTTGAGAGTCCCTCAGACTGCAAGAAACTCAAATCAGTCAATACTTAAAGAAATTAATTCAGACTATTCACTGGAAGGTCAAATACTGAAGTTGAATTTTAAATACTTTGGCCACATAATCAGAAGAAAAGACTCATTGAAAAAGACTCTGATTTTGGGAAAGATTAAAGACAAAAGGAAAAGGGGATGGCAGAGGATGAGATGGATAGAGAGTATCATGGACACAATGAACATGAGCTTAAACAGACTTTGGGAGATAGCCGAGGAGAGAAGGGCCTGGACTGCTATGTTCCGTGGGGTCATGAGGAGTCAGACATGACTCTTATAAATAGTCTAGCTAATTTTATTATTATTGGATTCAAGAAGACCCAAGTTCAAACTTTGCCTCAGACTCTTAGTGGCCATTTGACCGTGGGTAATATTCACTTAACTTTATTAATTTACATTCTGTATAGCTATAATAAACCTTCCATGACTGAGTCACATAATGTACCAATCTCTGAAAAATCCATCTTGCATGAAATGATAGATACAAAGAGCAAGGAAGAGACATCGGTGGTGGCTGCCTCATATGCCCCATGTTGGCTTGTGTTCAAGATGTGATGGAAAAGATTTTATTTCTGAGACGTGTGACGAGAAAGCGAGGAGACCAGTAATGCAGCCAGTGGGGGCAGGGGTGATTGGTAGAGAGTGGGCAATCCCCTCCTGCTTCCCTGGTTATGTAAAATGGAATGCTAAATAGCCTAGCAGGGGTTCTTAACTAGGGTCTTAGCTAGGGAAGTTTATATATGTATATATATATATATATATAGATAGATATAGATATAGATATAGATATGTATATGTATATGTATGTGTACATACATATACATATATATAGATGCCTATATTGCAATAGAATTGGTTACCTTTGTCATCCTACGTATTTTATCTTATGCATTTATAAACATTCTTCTGAGAAAAGTTCTAGAGGCTTCACCAAACAATATTCTCAGGGGGTCTGTGGCACAAAAAAAAAGATCAAGAAATCTCTGAGAGCTCCAGCATGTTAGACAGATCACGGAGGATTACGATGAAAAACAATAGAAAAGCAGCACAGAGCAGTTACTAGAAAACTAGCCTCGAGTCCCACCTCCAACAAATACTCACTGGGAGATCTTGGGCAGGGTTCTTTCCCCCTGTGCCCAGGCGACTCTCTAAGACTAAATTTCAGGGAAGGTGTCAACCTGAAATGGCATGGGGACCTCGGTCATGTGAGAGTTTCCTTTACCAATGAAATCCCAGATCCGGATTCTTTCCCTACCCTCTGGGTAAGAATCCATTAAGATGTGAAGGCATGACTGGGTTTGAGTTCTTCAGCACTGAGGGATGACTGTGCCCCAAGGGAAGGCAAAGCCAAGAGCATGGAATGATGCATCAACCAATCAATCAGCAGGTGTTTATTATGCACGTGTTACGTGTCAGGGGGTACAAACAGGGGCCAAAAACAATTTCTGCCCTCAAGGAGCTCACAGTCTATTGGAGGAGACAGCAGGCAAACAACCACACAGAAACAGGCAAACAACCACACAGAAACAGGCTATCGACAGGAGATATTGGAACAGTCATGCGTGAAGACTTGGAAGGGGGCTCAGAGGCCATTGAATCCACCCCTCCTCCTTCACTGTACAGATGAGGAAACTGAGTCCCATTGAAATGAAGCGACTCATCTGAGGTCACACAGTATCTTAGGACCATAGATACGGGGCTGGAAGGAGACTTACAGGTCAGCCAGGACAATCTCCTCATTTGTGGATGGATGAAGTGAGAACGAAGGAAAGCAAAGGACTTTCCAGAGGTCATCTAGGTAATAAATGTCAGAGAAGGAACTGGAACCTACGATCCTTGACCCCAGAGCTCATACTCTTAATGATATGAGAAATTAGCATCATTTACTGGTGTTTTTCATCCAAACCTCAACCTGACTGTCCAGTCCTGTGTTCCATAAAGGCTTCCTGGCTCCATTCTCCCATCTTGGTTAGTTTAGTTCTCTCTCTCACACACTCTCTCTCTCTCTCTCTCCCCTCTCTTTCTCTCTCTCACACACACTCTGTCTTTGTCTCTCTCTCTCTTCCCCCACCTTTCTCTTCTCTCTCTTCTCTCTCTCTCTCTCTCTCTCTCTCTCTCTCTCTCTCTCTCTCTCCCTCTCTCTCTCTCCCTTCTCAAATCTCTTCCAGTTTACTTGTCTGTTTATCTGTTATAGTCCCAAAGAGAAGGTAAGTTTTTTAGTGATCTCCCCAGCTCCCTGAAATCACTTTGTGTGTTTTATTTTCATTTATCTGTGTGTGTGTTATTTGTAAGCTCCTTCAGGGAAGGAGTAGCCTTCTCATTGTGTCTGTGTCTCCAGCACCTAGCAATCACTGTGACACGTAGGAGGTACTTTATTTCATAAATGTTTGATGAATTGAATTGATTGTTTTTGAATTTAAAATTACTCTAGGGTCCTGGGTCCTGAAATCAATGCTTGTCCTGGCTTCATACATAACCTTCCTACACTCCCAAAGGGGAAAGTCAGTGTGTTCTAGGAAGCCAGAGTAAATGGGAGAGCAGGACAGTCACCATGATGCTGGGCCCTTTCAGCTGGAAGCCCTATCCAGGATGGGGAGAGAGCCTTGGGCTAGGAAATCTTCTGAAAGCACGACTGGCTATCTCACTGCCCTCTCCAAGAAACTTCAGCGTCTCCTTGGTGCCTTTGGGATAAAATGCAAAGTCCTGATTGAAAACTTTTCCCAAGTAGGCTCCAGGCTGCCTTTCCAGGCTTATTTAATTGGTTGGATTGGATTGGAAATGAGTGCATGCGCATGCAGGGAGAGGCAACAGTCAGTTTCTTCATCTGTAAAATGTGGAGATTTCAGTGAAATACTCATACAAGTGGCTGGAGACTCACACAAATGCATTAACTCTTAGAGAAAGTGCCGGCTACAACAAACAAAGTACTGGTTTGGGTCCCCATGGCAGGCAGTTGGCTGGGGCAGGGGGAGGGGGAGGTCGGGGTGGGGGGTCAGAAGGGAAGGGAAGGGGGTGGTGACCAGATAAACACATGTGGCCGGTTGTCTTGGTGTGAGCAGTTTAATTGGGAGAGGGGATGGCATTGACACAGAATAAGATACAAACGGATAACTATAATATGTTCTATTAAATGAGGCAGAATGGTGTAACAAAGAGCTGGATGTCAAATCAGGAAGACCTGGGTTCGAGTCCTGCCTTTGACCCATACTGCCTGCAGGAGATTATCTGACCTCTCAGTGCCCCAAACAACTCTATAAGACCGGAAGGTGCCAATCTGCTTTGGTAGAGGTAACTCACTCACCTGGGAGTTCCCTGTATAAGGTCCAGTCCCCTTCTCTATCTCTGTCACACGAGAGAAACGTGATTGGGAGTAGGGGGTGTGAGGCAAAATGAAGTTCTTTCTGAACAGGGATCTAGGCTAGAAAACAGGAACCATCTCTCTAGGAAAGAGACTGTGTGGGGTAGGGAAAGAGAACCTGATTTGGAAGGCAGAGTCCTTGGCTTGGAGCTCAGCTTTGACACTTCCTCACTTGCCCCTGTGAGGACAGACAAGTCATACCATCTGAGAGCTTCAGCATCTGCCAAAGATCAAGGATTTAGAGCTGGAAGGGTAACAGTAGCCACCAAGTCCAAACTTCCCATTTTACAGATGAAGAAACTGAGGCACAGAAAGGTTAAATGACTGACCCAAGGTCACACATCTGAGAAGTGTCTGAGGCATTTGACTCAAGCCTCCCTTCCCTCAGGTCCAGTGCTCAATCCACTGCCTCTGATGCAGGTGGGGATCACAATACTTGGACTCCTTAGTTCACATTTCTAAAGCATCTAAGGTTATTATCCCCATTTTACAGATGAGGAAACAGAAGGAAAGTGACCCTCTCAGGCTCATACAACTAGTAAATGTCCAGGGCAAGATTTGAACTCAGGTCTTCCTGACTTCGGGTCCCGTGCTCTCTTTACTACTCTAGGCTTCCTCAAATGTGAAACTTAATTATCGAAGGTCTAATGATGATCTTAAGTCCAGCTGGAGATTGTAGCAGCGAAGGACAGAAGAAGGCCATTCAAGGGCTTGGGGGACAGTCAATGCAAAGATCCAGAAGCGGGAAATGAAAATCACTAAGCTTGGGGAGAAGGAAGTAGGCCAGGTTGGCTCAACTGTACTGTGTGGGAATGAAAGGAATATGAAATTAATCCTAGAAAGGTAGGCTGGAGCCAGGTTGGGAACAGCTATCAACGCCAAGCTGAGGCTTTTATATTTTATTCTAGAGACAATAGGGAGTCCTGAGGGTCCTTGAGATGGGGAGTATCGTGATCGTATATCCTTTAAGACGATCATTTTAGGAACTGCATGGAGGATGGACTGGAGAAAAGCCTGGAACCCAAGAGATCAAGTGGGAGCCCAGGAGAGAGCAGAGTGAGGGTTGGTGGCCATGGGAGTGAAGAGGGAAAGATGCAAAAGATGTGGGGTGGAAAAGGTAAGACTGTCATGACTGGATGTGGAAGGCAATAATAATAGCTAACATTACTTACCATATGCCCGGCACTGTGCTAAACGCTTTACAATTATTACCTCGTCGGATCCTCACAACAACCCTGGGAGGCAGGTGCTATCATTATCCCCACTTTCCAGATGAGGAAATTGAGCTTGCGTGACTTGCCCAGGGTCACACAGTCAGTGTGAGGTTGGATTTGAACTCAGGTCTTTCTGACTCCAGGCCTGGAGCTCTAACCACTGAGCAATCTAGGATAACTCCAAGCTGGAAACCTGGGGACAAGAAGGATGCTGATGCTTTGAATGGAAACAGAGCATTTTGGAGGAGGGAAAGGCAATGTGAGAGTGGGGTAGGGGTGAGACTGTCCGGTCATTGTGGACATCCTGGATGGACACACTGAGACAGGAAAGGTGGGACAAAATCAGGGAACAGCAAGTTGCCTACTTTGGCTGTTTTATCTACACAGAGTAGATAAAGGGAAGGAATATGAAATCAGCGTGAATAATTAGATCAGAGTCAGATTGTAGAGGTCTTTCATTGTATTTTATTCTTTCTTTCCCTCCCTCAGAGTGTAGGCTTACTTGAGAGCAAGGACTATCTTTCTGTCTTTTTTTTTTGTATTCCCAGATCTTAGCCAGAGAAGGAAGTGGCAAACCACTCCAGTATCTTTGCCAAGAAAACCCCCAAAATGGAGTTACAGAGAGTCAGACACGACTGAAACAACTCAACCACAAAAAATCTTAGCTAGTGCTTAGCATACAGTAAGTACTAAATAAAGGCTTGTTGACTTGACTTTAGGAAAGAAGGAAACATTAAAGTTTTCTGAGCAGAGGAACACGGCCAGACCTGACTTCTGATAGCTTAGTCCTTCACGGAGCTAGACTTTTCTTAGTGGATATAGTCCCTCCTCTTATGCATATGGCACCTTCCATTGCTCAGTAGACAGTCTTTAGGAGTTGCTATTTGGGAGTGAAAATTCATCCTGTAGACAATGTGGTGTTGAGTTACTCTGGCCATGTCTATACTGACTCGAGGATGGTAGATGGCTTGTGCCTCTGCTGGAGACCTTCATAGTTTGGCAGGGCCATCCAGAGCCTGCTTCACTGCCAGAGCCTTCAAGACTCCCAGCATCCAGATCTCCGCATCATGAGGAGGCCTTGGAAGAGGATTTGGCCATGCTTCTACACATCATGAGCAAAATGTCCTGTCAACATTGGTCCTGAAAAGTCAGCCTTTGGGATAATGAGGTAATTGGATCTCCCAGCTCCCTTTGACATTCTAGTTTGTTGACAGTGATAATTAGAAGTCTGATCTCCAGGTCCGAGTCAGGGGCCATGATGGGCTTGCTTTGGGGGAAGGGAACACATACTGATCTGACTATGGGGCCTATACTGTCCCTCTGATTAGAGATATATGAGGACCCTGGACAATGCAGTGACTGGTCAGCCATCAATGCCAGAGGACCAACAAAGAATCATGCTACCCAGCTCCTGACACAGGTGAAGGGCTCAAGGTACAGAATGAGATGCACAGTTTTGAATATAACCAATGTGGGAATTTGTTTTGTTTGATTGTCTGTATTTGTTACAAGAGGGTTTTTTTTTCGAGGTAAGAAGTAGGAGGGAGAGTAAATAAATGCCAGTTAATTGGAAAAAAAGGTTACATTTTTAAAGAGGTTTATGAGACTAGAAGTGGCAATGATTAGGCACCTCCTATGTGTCAGACATTGTGCTCCACTACTCTACCTGAAGTCATGTAGATGAGTTCCATATTATTATTACTAACATGCATAAAGTGCTTAAAGTCTTCCAAAGCACTTTGTATTTGATATCTATTTGAACCTCAGGACAACTCTGTGAGGTAGGTGCTATTGTTATCTCAGTTTTACAGATGAGGAAACTGAGCCTTAGAGGTCAAGTGGTTTATTTGCCCAAGGTCACACAGGCAGTATCTGAGGCAGAATTCGAACTCAGCTCTCCCTGACTCCAGGGCCCAGCACTGTCTCTCCTAGCCATGAACACTGAAAGCGTTTTAATCCTTCGAGGCCCAACTTTAAGGTATCTTCTCCACAAAATAAAGATAAACTATGGAATAGTGCCTGTCCTCAAGGATCTTACATTCTCCTGAGAGGAAAGACCATGTGAGTAATACAAAATGAATACAAAGTATGGGGGAGAGGGTGGTAACAGAGTCTAACAGGTGGACGAGGAGGAAAGGACTCTCATAGGGGGCAGGTACCAATGGTGCTGAGCCTCAGTGGGAACTAGGAATTCCAGAAGAGAGAAAAGAGGAAGCAGAGGCAGAAGATGGAATGGCATGAATGGGGAATTGAATTGGATTGAATCGACAATGATTCAAAGGGATTCAAAGGTGAAGTTCGAATACTTGCCTGCATCACACCAAGGACCAGGATCATTCAGAGAGTTTGCCCAAATGAGCCAGGTCATCAATGGATATTATCAATATGCTCTGTTAACTGGGCTCCAGGTAGCAGTGAATTTTCATTTCTCAGCATGGGCATTTGCTAATGAAAGTCTTCCCTGATAATAATGTGCCCCTTCATCCAGTCAGTCCCCTCATAGGACCACCTCTCTAGTCTGTCAGCCTTTCTAAATTAGTGTTTCATGAAAAGTAAATAAAGCCATAAGATGACACGCAGAGGTCATTCCAACTTTTCCTTCTCTCCTCAACTCCCACTTCTGAGCTGAAGGGGAAAAAACCCCAACAACTCCTACATTTCTTGCTGCACTGGTTATTGGATGGGCGTTGTTTCATCAATCATTAACATCTTTCTCAGAGACCCTGTTCCCAAGGAAGAAGAAACCCAATCCTTCTTCCAGCATTCATGGCCGTCATCCCACGCGACCACCCTGATCCTCAACCAGGACTTGACAGCTCTCATCTTTCTCCTCGAGGAAAATTAAACTCATTCCTATCCTCTGCTTTCCACCCCTCAGTAGTAGACAAGGGTCATAAATCGAAGGGACACACCTTGGTGCCTGCTGCATCTCAGCTGAGGTCAAGATTTGTTGGCACCATCCAACAGACAGAATTAAGGGAGTCTAAGTAATGGCAAAAACAAATAGCAATCATATTCCTTTTCTTTAAAAATATCCCCAAAACAAACTTCTACAGGAAGGGGGAGAAATTGCCCTGCTCAGCTGCAATAAGGTGAGAGGTTAAATGTGGAGAGAAGACTAATACATAAGCAGTTTCTTAGTTCTCTGGTGGGAATACTTAAGAAGCTAAGTATGCTTAGATCCAGATGATCTGTGATTGGGTCCAACTTCTTCCTCCAAGTGCTGACCCAAGCCATGATGTAATGCCCTGGGGAGAGCATACTTCTCAAAAGAGAGGATCTTTCTGGGGACAAGGTTGAGGAAAACATCTTAATGTTGTTAGCCAGCTTTTGGCCTGGCGGTAAGAGGACTTTGCAGGCAGAGAGTCTAGGACGGCCTGAGTGAGACAGGAGAATGACTAGAGTGAGGACCACACATCTCTAGAGGGTTTGGGGGTCTGCTCAGTGAGTCGGTTTCCCACCAGTGGAGAAAGACAATTGGAATCATATATAAACATGCTGAGAAACACAGGCTGTCTGAGCTGGAGGGAGTCCTAGAGATCATCTGATCTAATGACTTCACTTGGACAGGGTAACCAGAGGGTTAAGAGACTTACCCAAGATCACGCAGCTAGTAGCCCAGCACGGACCCAAACCCAAGTCTTCTGACTCTGTCAAGAGCACGCACCAGACAGAACTGTGGGCTAGTGACTTCTGCCTTGGCCTCAGTTTGTCTTTTTTTTATGCAAAAGTTGCTATGTGAGGCTTAAATTCAACGCTTCAGAAACATGAATTATTATTACAACTGAATGTCAAAGTCGTAACTAGGGTGGGGCAGCTGAACTCTTGTCCCAAGGGCTAATTTTTTGGAGGGAGAGTTTGCCTACCTGCTGAGGTCCAGAGGTCGCACCATCCCTGTGTCCTCTGACTGCTGATCTTCCACTAACCCATGTGTATTCCCATGAAGATAGGAAGGAAAATGTACTTGGCCCAGGAGGAATGAGAGGGTGATCAATTAGCCCTTCTCCCCTCACGAGGGCACTCATTGTCAGATTCTCTTCCCGGGTCCGCCCGTCCAAGGTTCAAGAGTTCTAGTCGTGGCTCTGTGGAGTGGCCTGTGCTTCCAGGACAGTTTTAGAGTTATGAGAATTCTGGGACTGACCTGGCCAATTACTGAAAAGACTGGCATCTTTAATGGAGGGCCCTGGAATTGAACATCTTGGTTTTCTGTTATTTACCTCAAAAAGAAATTAATACCTCAAGGGAAGAGTTGTCAGCCCTTAATCTGTTCACTTTTAAGGGAAAAGCAAAAGACTAAATATTCATTTTTAGGGTTAGAGAGAACCTTAGTGGCTGTCTAGTCCAACTCCTTCATTTTACAGAGAGCAGGCGCCACAGTGGATAAGAGTGGTGGGCCTGCAGTCGAGAAGTCCTAAGTTCAAATCTAGCCTCAGATATTGACTAGCTGTGTGATTCTGGGCAACTCACAACCTCTCTCAACCTCAGTCTCCTATCCATAAAATGGAGATGATAATAGCATCTAAATCACAGGGTTGTTGGATTAAATGAGATAATATAGATAAAGGGTTTTGTAGACCTTCAAATCCTATATAAATGCTTTTCAGTTGTTTTTCAGCTGTGTCTGATGCTAGTGACCCCATTTGGGGTTTTTTTTGGCAAAGATACTGGAGCAATTTGCCATTTCCTTCTCCAGCTCATTTTATAGAAAAAGAAACTGGGGGCAAACAGGGTTAAGTGACTTGTTCAGGGTCACACAGCTAGGAAGTATCTGAGGCCAGATTTGAACACAGGAAGATGAGTCTTCCTGACTCTATTATTAAGCCAGAAGAAGAAACGGGCCTAGAAATGTTAAGTCACTTGTCTCAAGGTCCCATGGGGCAGGCAGCAAGGCAGGGAGGGGAAATCGAACTCTGGCGATTGTAGGAATTAGAACAAGACTGAATAATTCTGATATCCTCCTCATTCAAGCATTAATTTCAGCCTCTTCTCCAAGTCATACCCTGACAATGAGAACACCCATAACTTGACTTTCTTAGGACCCTATCTGAAAAAGAAATAGCTGTTCGATGATAAGGCCTTTGTGAACAGAGATTTGGCCTTGCTTCAGCTTTGCCTTCCGCAAAAGTGCCCAAGTTCCCTGGTCTGAATTACATAGGAGGCCATTTGGTGTGGTTCTCATCTGATTCTGTCAGTGACCAAATCCATCCAATCCAATAAAACAGGTATTTACTAAGGAAATCAGGAAAACGAAGACAAAATGAAAAATTATCCCTGCCTTCGAGCTTATATTGCACTGCAAAAATATAGCTAAGTATGCACATGATAATATGAGGAGGAAGGGAGAGCCCTAGTAGGAAAGGCTTTCCATGGAAGGTGGCCCATGAGCTAACCCTTGAAGAAAGGGAGGGATTGTAGCAGGTGAAGGTGAGGAGGGAGTGCATTCCAGGCATGGGAGGCACAGATTGGAGATGGGAGACGGAAGGCTGAGTTCCTAGTCAGATCACAATTGACTACTGGGACATTGAACAAATGGTTTGTGGTTTCTCTGTGTTTCAACTCTCGTCTATAAGACTGGGAGCAGTAATACCTCCTACCTGATCTCTGGGAAGCTCAGAGGATGAATGACAGGATGGCTACACAGAAAAATAGGCTTATAAATGGAAAGAGCAAAAGCAGCAATAAAAATGGAACCTGGAAAGGTCTTTTTACCATGAGCAAGCTGGGTCCTACCCCAAAGAGAGGTGAGAACATATCTTCCTCTCTTCACTGCTGCCTAGGGAGCTAAGAGTGTAGAGTGGACACCCAAGGTTACATTTGGTTAGTGGCTGTTTACTTTGGCCAAACTTTCTCCTCGTTTTATTCCTTGTTATTGGGGATGAGTCTGTGATTAGGAGCAGGAAGGAAGAATATTTGTGAAATGAAGGTAGTCTAAAAACAAAAGGTATCAAGAATTTTAAAGGGTAACATACACACACATGTATATCCATACATATGTATTACGTATATATGTGTATTTCTTCATCGGCTTCTAATATGGTAATAAAAGCCATGTAGTGGGGAAGTGAGTTGGAATGAGCCTGGGGAAAATATGGAAAATTTAAAGTGGTGAATGGGGTGAAGGTTTCGTTTATTTGATTTGTTTGGTTCTCTTTGAAGAGAAAACAGAAGAAAGCATCAGTGGGGAATATGAGAGAGGGGCTCTGGAGTTTGATGTGTGAGAAAACCTCAGTATTGGCAGTAAGAAAACTTTACTGTAAACTCAGTAGAGGCAATAAGAAAACGTTACTGCAAACTCAGTATAGGCAGTTAGAAAACTTTACTACAAACTCAGTATATGGGCAGTAAGAAAACTTTACTGTAAACTCAGTATAGACAGTAAGAAAACTTTACTGTAAATTCAGCATAGGCAGTAAGAAAACTTTACTGTAAACTTCTCTTTACGAATTCACCAAAGAAACTGACTACGGATGCAAAAGCAATTATTCAGCTCCCCTGGGATTCAAGATGAACCCTATGAAAAAAGTTGAAAATATCTTCATCTACCTTTATCAGTCCCATCTTCCTCACTACCCTACCATCAGGGTCCAGGAAACACCTCTCTATGAACTTTTAAGTATGCTAGGTTCAGACCTAAGAACTCAAGAAAAACTTCACATTTGGAAAACCATCCTTTTACAAATCTTACACTGTTTTCTTTCCATCCCTCATTGAGGATCCTGGTCCCACATTGGAGACTTGACAGCCTGAGAGCTGTGGACCTCAGCAATACTCATTCACCAAGATCAAGTCCATCTCGTTTCCCACAATGCAGAGATCCTACAAAAAACTCTTTTTAAAAAAGCTTTTAAAATGATTTATATGTCCCATGCATGCCACTTGGGGTGCTTTATAGCTGCCTCCTTCAACGTCACAATGATTGTTGCATGGGGAAATCTGCAAGAAAATCTGGAACATTCCTCACCCTGGATTGCAAGTTTCAGGAAAGATTTTTCTCTGTAGGATTATTTACAATATGAAACTCGAACCTATCAGTCCAATTAGTCTCATCCCGATCACTTCCACTCATCCAGATGTCTGATAATGTTCAGCTAAAATTTTCGATCAAAGTCCTTATTTTATTTTTTCAAAGAGATTACTTCCATGGTGGATTTAAGCCTTTGCTCCCATTCTGTGAGGTATTTGGGCAGGATGCCTAGCTTGGGAATTTATGTTTTCTTGGTGAAGGTACCTAGAGACCTCTGGGCACAGGTAACTATAAATTAGAAGTTATTATTGCGATTAATAATAAATGCATTTTGTCAGGCCCATAAAACACAGCAGGCCACTACAAGATGAATTATCTTGTATATGCAAGGCTTTCTCTACACCCATCCAGAGGAGGGACTGGATATAGAGAGAAGGGAACCTAGTAGACAATATTCAAGCCTGCTTCATAAAGGCAGCTTTGAAACTTAACTTTGGGATCTCTATTGAATGTTAGGAGGCTTATTACTATAGGGGCGTTATTGACAGTTTGCTGGGTTTGATGTTCTCAGGACCCTCAGGTTCTTGGTAGCCTTTATTCATTTAAATCTTGGAATTTCAGCATTTATCACCCTTTGGGGGCCTATGCAGAATTTATTTTCATTGAGGGTTGCCATTCTCTGAGACAAGTTAATTTAACAAATAAAAAAGTATATAACAGCGTGTATAAAAAACCCTGAAATGGAGCCCCACAATTGAAGCTCCTTCACGACCAACAGCTAAACTTTTTTTAAGAGAAAAATCAATGCCACCTGCAAGCTGTAAATATGTGTATTTAATTTTTTTTCCTTTTCAGTATTTGCTTTGGCTCTGACCTATTCTAACATTCAGCTGAACAAGAGCTAAAAATTGTCAAACTAAATTCTTGTTTGAGAGCAGGGCTCATACTACTGCCAGTTTCTGAGGAGCACGGATCCAGGCTTGGGGAATGTGTTTTGTTTGTTTTGGCTGTGACATGGGGCAGAACAGTTTCCATCCCATCCGAATGCAGTCAAAAGGGTTTGAAATATTACACAATAAAAGTCATTCATTATATCTGTCTCCTTTCCCTTCCAAAAACAAAAATGGCTGACCAGTTCCAAATCCGCACAGGGGGCAGGAAGATGGGAGTCAAAGGTTCACTGGAAAGGACCCAAAACTAACACCAGGTTTTTCAGGTTGGGACTTGGGAATCTGTTCTGACTCTGCATCCTCTACGGAGGCTGGAGGTTTTCTCTTCCAGCTTGCTTGGAGCCGCTTGTTGCCGTCGTACGAGATTTACAAGACCTAATTACAGAATGAAAATATCCATCTCACTGGAGCCACAGAGATTAAACAAAAAAACAACTCCAAACTTACTTTGCATAGTAGGGTTAGCTGATGACTGAGCCAGTCCTCTTTCTGACTTAAAAAAACAAACAAACAGCAACAACAAAAGTACCTTCTAATACCACTCTGCCCCTTGCAAACATGGTTCACATGGTCCACATAAAAAGAACACAGGCTCTGGAATCAAGAGGACCCTGGTTCTAATCCTGCTTCCATAAACTGTATAACCATGGACAAGTCATTCAGCAGCCCTGGGGCTCAGTTTCCACATTGGTAAAATGAGGGAGTTGGCCTCTGAGGCAGCTTCTACCTCTCTATCTCTTACTATATTATAACAACGTTGATCTTATCAACTTGTGTGACTTTGGGCCAGTCATTTGGAATCTCGGCTTCAATTTTCTTTTGTAAAATAAAAGGGGATGGACTGATGACCTATAAGATAGGAGAGGTAGTAGGGACTAGATCTAAATCTACTTCTCTCACTTTGTGGAGAGCAGTCTCATTCCATTGTTCCACTGAGCAAATCAACAAGCATTTATTAAGCACCTACTGTATATAAGGTTGTGTGCTCTCTCCACACACACACACGCACACACACACACATTTCATTTTGTATGTATGTATACATATCTTAATATCTATCGACACTATGCCACACACACAAATGAACCGATGCTTGCCCTCAAGCAGCTTGCGGTCTACTGAGGGTGGGGACATGTACATAAATTATTACACACAGAGTATGTATAGCATAGAATGGTCTTTTCTCTCCATCTCTGGCTTCCTTCAAGTCTCAGCTAAAATCCCACCTTTTGCAAAAAGCCTTTCCTCCCAATCCTCTTCAATGCTAAAGCCTTCTCTCTATTGATTATCTCTAATGTATCCTATATATAGCTTGTTGGTACACAAAGTATGTTGGCTCTCATTAGATCGTGATCTATTATTGCCTTTCTCTGTGTCCTGTCGACCACCATTCACACCCTGTCATTAAATCAATAAGCATTTATAAAGTGCCTAATATGCACTAGGACCTGGATCCCCCCCACCCTATGCCTGGTTTGCTCCTATCTGTGCCTGAGCTACAACATGCTGCTGGAGGAAGTCCTACCATCATGCTCATCATCTGATGCCAAGTGGGTTCAGGACAAATTCTTGTTATTGTCCCAACTGGAAGTTCTCTCCTGCGTTGTAAAGCTTTTAGTCTTCCTCAGTTGACTCTCTCCATCGGCCCATGCCTCCTCTACTCCTTCTTTAGTATATGCCCTTGCCTCCTTTACAAGTCATTCACAGTAAATCGTCCTCCCTCCATACTGGCCCCCCCACCCCCCACCTCCGTACACACACCATCTCTGTCTTCCTCTCTCTTTTCTTCCTTTCTTTTCTTCCTTTCTTCTTTTTCTCTTCCTTCCTTTTTCTTCCTTCCTTTTTTCTTTCTTCCTTCCTCCATTTTTCTTCCTTCCTTTTTCTTTCTTTCCTTTCCTCCTTTCTTCCTTTCTTTCTTCCTTCCTTTCTCTTTTCTTTCTCTTCCTTCCTTCCTTCTGTTTCTCTTTCTTTCTTTCTTTCTCTGACAAAGGGGTTGTTCTTTTCTTTGCCAACCACATTTCCTCCCATTTCTCCTCCAGGAGCTTGCCTCATCAATCATTCTTTACCTCATTTTCCTTCCCTATGGGTTCTTTCCTCGCTTCCTAGAAATCTTGCTTAGGCCTACCCCATTCTTAAAGAATCCTCACTTGATTGTGCCATCCCAGGCTCTCAGCTTTTAGCTCTTCTCCATTGCCAAACTTCTGGAAAGATTAGTCTCCTGTTTAACCTGCCTCTATTTTCAGACCACCACTGAGATTGCTCTTCAAGGTTTCCAACAATTGCTAGACCCAGCGGCCTTTTCTTACTAATTAACTTCTTTGACAAGCTCGTAAGAAAACTGCGTTTTGTGTCCTCTTCTGAACTGTTTTGTGCTTTACTGTCTGTCTCAAATCTTAGGTAGTGCGGCTTAATGGAGAGCCAGCCCAAGACAGGAAGGCCTAATTTGAAGTCCCACCCCTGACACATACTAGCTGTCACTGAACCTAGAGTACTAGGCAGCCCAGGAATATATGCTGAAGAGCTGTTGACCTCAGTTGTGAGAGTCTATACGTATGAAATCATAGGTCCAGTATCTGTCCCCCATTTATTTATGCACTTGTTCTAACACCCTAGTAGAACAAAAACTCCTTCTAAGGCAAGGATTGTTTTCAGGAGAATGTAAATTTAGAACTAGATGTACAGGACCTTTGGGGAAGGAAAGGTCCTGGCTGTTTGGAAATGGAGGTGAGGTGGAAACGCACTTTTATTATGGGAGACAACCTGTGCAATGGCGGTGGAACATTATACAAAAAGAACAAACCGGCCAGTCTAGCTGGAACCTGCACTGCTTAAAAGGGAGTGAAATATGATAGGCCTGGAAAGGTAGGTGGGAACCAGTTTGTGACAGACTTTACACATCAGTTTATTTGATCCTAAAGTTAACAGGGGTCCATCAAGCATTATCTGAGCAGGAGTAACAGATAGAAGCTTCAAGAAAATCACTTTGGCTGCTATGTGGAGTATAAATTGGAAGGTAGAGACACTGGAGATAGGAAGACCAAATGGGAGGCCACATGAAATAGTGAAGGCAAGGGGTCGTACCATTACAGAAAGCATTTGCTAGCATCACGATGTTCCAAGGAGAGCCCAGGCAATAAGCTATCCTGCTCATGATGAGAGGCAGCTAGGTGGTTCAGTGGATAAAGCAGTGCACCTGGAGTCGAGAAGACCTAGACAAACCACTCGTTTGCCTTAATCCACTCAAGAAGGAAATGGCAAACCACTCCAGTATCTTTGCCAAGAAAACCTCATGGACAGTATGGTACATGGGGTAACAAAGAGATGGACGGGTTGAAAGGAAGAGTGAATAAAAATGCACGAGATTTCACCAGTTACTCCAATTTAGATACTATACTAATTGCATCAAGCCTCAGAGCACACCAAAACCTCATCACCAAAAATTCTCAGCAATGCTCAATTGCCTAACCATCTACCCTGAGAAAACAAAGTGGATAACAATTACATATTGTCCAAACCCTCACATACAACTAGATGGGAGGCCCATTAATTCCTTCCATGAACATGTGTATCTCGCACAGAGGTTGAAGTTGGATGACATAAACCTGAAACTCCAAGAAACCCGGCTAGATAGTGAGGAAACTGAATAGTGCCTACGAGCCTGGAGAATTTCATTAAGGGTTTTGTTAAGTCGTGTCCAGCTCTTCGTTACCCCATGGACCATACTGTCTGTGAGGTTTTCTTGGCAAAGATATTGGAGTGGTTTATCATTTCCTTCTTGATTGGATTAAGGCAAACAGAAGTTAACTAGCAATGAAGATATGAGATGCATACAATTAGCATGGTCTCAATGGCCACTTGCACGTGGAAGTGACACTAAGGGCATTACTGAGGACGGGCATAACTGAAGACAGGAAAAGGTGTCAAGATCTTGGGAACACCAAAAAACCAAAGGAAGGCCTCTCCCCTGCAGCAGACCCTTGGGAAAAATTCAGAGGTGGACAAAATCCTATTTGGCTTTCAGAGCCTTTCCTCTAGCCCCCCTCGACCTTCCTAGGCTTCTTACACCTTACTCATTGAGCCAATGACCCAGGTTTCACTGCTGGCTGCTCCTCACACATGGCATTCCATCTCTGAGAGTCTTCACTACGCTGTCTTGACGCCTGGAACATTTTCCTTATGTCCGCTTCCCGGCCTCCCTGGGTCTCAGCTAAAACTGCTACCTTCTGCAAGAAGCCCTTCCAAGTCTTCCTCAGTACCTTCCCCCTGAGACAAGCTCCAGTTTATCTTGTCTACACCCAGGGCAGCTAGGTAGTTCAGTGGATAGAGCACGGGGCTTAAGAGTCAAGAAGACCCGAGTTCAAATCTGACAATGTGACCCTGAGCAAGTCACTTCACCCTGAAATGGTAAACCACTCCATTATCTCTACCAAGAAAACCCCAAATGGGGTCACAGTCAGAAATGACCGAAGATCTTGTTTGCAGTTGTTTACATGTGATCTCTCCCATTAGACAGAGTTACTTGAAAGCCGATACCGTTTTTTGCATTTCTTTGTATCCCTAGCCCTTGGCACAGTACTTTGCACATAGTAGGTGCTTAATAAATGCTAGTTGCCTGGTAATAAATAGCAGAGGATGAGGTCCTCTAGAGGAGTTACAATTGCCTAGATCAGCAGTTCTCAAAACCCAGGGACCTTTTTCAGGAGATCTGAGGTCAAAACTATTCTCGTTACAAAACATTTTAATTTATACTATTACACTAGAAATGGATAGATATAATCCCCATAATCAAAAGCTCTTTGAGATTCTCAATAATTTTTATGAATGTAAAGGGGTCCCAAGACCAGTAGTACTTAAGAGATCACAGACACATCACAGATTACTTGACAAACTGTTAATTGAATGGAATGTCTTGTCATAGGATTATATTACTCATGGACTGGATTAAAATTATGTTACATTACTGGACACTTCACAGAAGCTCCTTGGCTGAAAACACATGGATAAAGTGGGCTCCTAAAAAAGGGCCCCACCCGGTCCAAACTCTTGACAGATGGGGAAACTGAGGCACAGTGGGGTCCAGTGACTGAGGTCACCCAAGTAATAACAAACAAGAAAGGGCTTCAGAGCCAATACACATCATGCTGCCTCTGCCACATCTTTGAAAAGTCCCAATAACTTCCTCCTGTCTCGTATAAAGGATCCTGTGTTTGGACTACACAGCTGTCACTTGTTGGATCCATGCAATGGCTGAAACATTTAGTCTCCATCTCTTTTCTCATCTGTAAAATGGGAGATGTGCTTCTACCTTGGTTTCACAAAGCTGAGAGCAAATGAAATGCTGGATACATAGCAAGCTATTATGACAAGAGGGAAACTGAGCATTTCATAAAACTGAAGTGAACAGACCCCAAATGAATGCCTGTGTGCAACTGCCGTTTGAAGTGGAAACTGTCACCTGATTATACTTGTTTTCCTCCCTGATTTATGAGCACCCCAACGCCCGAATTTTCTAACTGCAATGTCTTGAAGAGCCATGAAAAGATAAACATCAAATCCTGAAATCCTAGAGAATCCTTAGCCTCCTATTAAGTTTCTCAAAGTTGTGATTATGGCTTGACAAACAGTAGCTAACTTTTAAGATCGGTGTCAGTGAACAATGAGTACAGACAACATATAACTACACATAATCTGGTTAGACTAATACCAGAGAGATTTGCTGGGGGAAGCTGGGGCTTCGACTCATAGTAAAAAATTGAAAAACAAAACAAGAAAAATGGTGAGTAAAGCCCAAGAAAAGTGAAAAGCAGTTTATTTTCAAAATTCAACCAAAATTCTTACAAAGTTAATAGT
>CM053625.1:309255922-309276466 GCA_028646595.1 Phalanger gymnotis
CATATAACTACACATAATCTGGTTAGACTAATACCAGAGAGATTTGCTGGGGGAAGCTGGGGCTTCGACTCATAGTAAAAAATTGAAAAACAAAACAAGAAAAATGGTGAGTAAAGCCCAAGAAAAGTGAAAAGCAATTTATTTTCAAAATTCAACCAAAATTCTTACAAAGTTAATAGTCATCTTCTGGTTAGTCAATTTTTTTTTTCTGGTGAATTTTTATTTCAACCTTTATTTAAAAAAAGTTATCACTTTCAGTCCAGTAAAATGGATGAAATGGAATCTTTGCCTCTTTTTTAATTCAGCAAGTATTTACCAAAGTAAGGAAAAGGTACAATTAAAGGTTGGCAGGAATAACACTCCTAAGTATACCTCAGATCACTCAGGTTTTTCTCTATTTCTCTAATGGGTCCATTGACACTAGATTTCTTGGGGACAGTTAAGTAGTGTCACTTTCTACCAATGTCCATTATCCCAACTAGACTTCTGAAATATTAAAACCAAGCTCCTTTCTTCTGTCTGAAAGTGACCTAAGGTTAAGATTGTCTCCTCCCTTATCCCCAACTGGAGGCGCGGGAGAGGGAGAGGAGGATTTACTCAAAACAAGAGAAAAGGGAAAACTGAACCAAACTACCAGAGAAAAGATCAGTTTTTAAAGAAGAGAACTCTAACCTAGTACAACCACCCTCAGCTAGTTAGAGATGGATGGCAAGAGCTAAGATTAATTGGCTCTATGGTAGGCCCAGAAATGGAAGGAGTTTGTGAGGAATGTGCCCTGATCTCTGCAAATAGGCTGAGGGAAATCCATTTTGGTTTTCGGATCCAATGAGCATTAGTTATATCAGCTTGTTTACATGTGACTTGCCTCTTTCCAATACAGGTAGGTAAGAAAAAAAAACAAGCATTTCCAGCTGTGTGTTCCTGTTGGACATGTATTCATGTAACTTTTCCCTGTACCTCCCCAGACCACCTCCCCCCCTCCCCAATTTAAATACATCAGCTGTGATCAAGTGCTATCTTTAAAATCTATTATAAACAGCCTCCCCAATTCTGTGTCTGTGTCAAGCTGAAGGAAGATTACTGGAGCTAAGCATGGAACCTGAACCTGATAACCAGGGCTCCCTCTGCAGAAGGGGAGCCGTGCACGGTATGGGCAAGACTGAGAAGATTTGAGAAACAGCAGCAAAAGGCAGGACTTGGGGCGAGGGGAGGAGGCAGAAGAAAACTAACAAAGATGTCAGTGTGGGAAGCTGTCAGAGGCTGACGTCCTAGAAAGGATTGGGGGTGCCCAGCTTCAGTACCAGAAGTCTTAATTCATACCAAATAATTGGGGGACAATTTAAAGAACACACAAAAACAATCAGGTGTTGCCCTGGACTTATAATTAAACACAGACAAAAAGCCTCATGTCAGGCTGCCATCTTCTGGTACAAATAAGAATTTACATCAATATAAAAAGCCATTTGAAGATTCTATTCTAAAATTTCCAGGGTACAGGGAGATTTCACGAAAATATACTATGAGTAAAGATGTTTGGCAGTCAGAAAAAATGAACACGACATAAGTACATCATGATCTTTGTTTTTACCACCCACGAAAAAACAGCAAAAGCGCAAACAAGCATGATCAAATACAGAAATCTTAACGTTTAAAATTTTTACAACACAGAGTTTGTTGGATGAAATTGCTTCTAAGTTGCTTTAATTCTTCAGATCTTCTGTTTTTGGGAAAACTGCCTATTGTTATCTGTAGAAACCAAGTAAAATATTTATAATGAAACATTTTGAAACCAATAGTAATTCAAAAGTGTATACAATACATTTTATTTTCATCTTGAGTCACAAAAAGACAAAAGTTTACAGCAAAAGTTCATTCAGAGATAAAGGAAACATACACATACCAAATATTTCCCCCTCCATGTTAGTAAATAGGCTGGGAATTGAAACAGAGAAAATTCAATTTTAATTCACAAACATAAAAGTCATCTGATGCTGCATTAGACTAGAGAAAACTGAAACATTATAGATTAAGTTAGAGAAGTTTTACCTTCATGTTAAACAATTAAAAAACAAAAGACTGCTAAAATGTTGAGAGCTACTGACTAAATTTGTTTTAAAAAAAGTATAGCAGGAAATTGAGTACTTTTTTTGAGGTACAGATGATTTGCTAACCATATCAACCATAAACAGAAAAAAAAAAGCCCATAAATGTTTTACATTGCAAAAAACCAAGCTTTGGAAACAATCCACCCTTTAGCAGGAGTTGGGATCACTTTGAGTGTTAATGTAAAATACATTAGTCTTAGCAGCAGGAGTCCCAGACCTACTGGTGCCAAGAAGGTAACGCAGTCTCTTTACCGAAGAGAAAAAATGCTCCATCACAGCAGGAATTTTTTTTCCTTGTTGTGTTATTTATAAAGAGTTCTATTTGTTAACAAGTTTTTGCTATTATGGCAGAAAGGTTTAATAGGACTTCAAAGAAAACAGTTTAATGACACAATGATTTATATGGATTTTTATAAGTTCAAGACATACCGGGGTTTTTTTCAGTCTTATAAAACTCCGTGTGCCCATTCACCTAGCGACTGATGAGGCTCCAGCTCAGCAAAGAAAAGCTCAACTCACTCCAGTGCTAACAGAAGCTCCCAAATGGAAATGCATGGGATAAAGAAAAGGATGCTGCTTTTTAAGAGTAAGCTTGGATCTAATGCCATCCACACACCAGAAGAATTTTTTTTCTGGAGCCCAACCAATTAAGATCATTTAAAAATTGTTACTGCAAATTAAACTATGATAGCATCACTTCATGTTGAGCAGAAAATTTTCAATAAGCTTCTGAATTATCTGTAACTATTTAGGTGATTTTGGCTCCAAGAATTAAAAAACAGAACTTCTAAAGAGATACAAGATAGCTTAGGTAAAAGCAAACAATGCCTTCTAGTCAAGCTTGTAAAAAAAAAGTCCTCAATGGGGCATTTATTTTTTGAAAACAAGTCACTGGAAAAATTATTTTAAACAATATATATTTCAGATTGGATTTTAATAATTTTATGCACAATTTTCTTTGGAGATACACATAACATTATCAAGCTTTTGAAACCTGCAAGCAAAGTGGAGGCTAGCTTTTATCAATGGCCTAAAAAATTTTTCTTTACTTCCTAGACAAAATTTTATGAAAGTTCCATTTTTATATTTAGAAAAATTGTCTCAGCCTTCTTACAGCATTTTAAAAGTCAACATTAGCCCTATCTTTTACATCCTCAAGTTAATTTGATTTCAATTTACTTAAAGCTCCTTCTATCTGTATATAATGAATACCAATTATGACTATTGTTTCCTAATTATGTAATTAGTGAGATTTAGATATCTAAAGGAGCTTTTCCAAAAATACCACTGAATTTCTAGGTAGTTTTGGATATTTACTAAATAAAAACTGGGGATTCTTAACACTAATGCTTTAAAATTTTTATTCTTTCTTAGTTTCAGTCTCACTAAAGCATTATTTACCTTTAAGAAGGAAAAAAATGGATTATTTTCCTTTAAAAAGGTTAAATATGAAGACACACTTAATATCTATTTTTAACTGGTTTAATTTGTTGACCTTTCAAAAGAAATTTTATACTGAACAATGAAGCATTCTGAAGGATGCCAACTGCAAAGGATGCCAACTGCAAACAGACAATCTCTTAAATATATAGTTACCTTCCCCCTTATAAAACACATGCTGGAAATGTCAGATATTGTTCGGATTCTCCAAACCTTCCATTTTTTCAA
Organism: Phalanger gymnotis; assembly: GCA_028646595.1. Lineage (NCBI taxonomy): Eukaryota > Metazoa > Chordata > Mammalia > Diprotodontia > Phalangeridae > Phalanger > Phalanger gymnotis. Next base: position 309,259,696 of record CM053625.1, read on the forward strand.
AGTCACTTGGGCGGTTTTCCTCATTCCTGTGAGAAAGGCTTGTTCTCCTGTAGTATTTAGGTCGGGAGGCATTTCTGGTCTCTGAAAGAGCAGACACACAAAAGCTCTTCCTCCTGGCTCCGTGAGAAGCACCAGAAGCAGAATCATTCTCAGAGTTTTCTCTGCTTGAAATAGCGGACAAGAGACAAGGCCCTTGTGTGTAGGACAGATTTTCAAATTCTCTGGTATTAGATGAACACACTGTCCTCCTTTTGGCTTTGCGAGGAGCAGAGGAAGTAGACGGGCCTGGAAGTGAAACCCAAACGAGACCCTGACTTTCAGAATTTCTTCGAAATCTCGTGCTTCGTCTTACTCTTGTTCCACTAGTGTTTAATCTCCTAAAGGCTTGTTTGATCGACTCGGTTAAATTGTTAAAGAGTTCAGAACCATCAAGAGGTAATTCTTCCGTTGGAGAAGAGGTAGGCGGCTGATGCTCAGGTTCTTCAAAATGGATCTTCTGGTCAGCTGGACAATAAATGGAGCTTCTTCTCCGTCTCTTTATAAGATTTTTGTAACTCAAGATGCCACCGTTTGCTTTTGGTTTTCTTTGTGTCAGCTCTTGGCCGTGACTTTGGATTTGCTCCCCATCTTCATTCAGATGACTCAGTTCTGCCCTTGGAGCATCTGCTGAATGACTGCTCTTCAGTCTTCCTTCAGAAGCTATTAAAGCATCTTTCTGCTTTTCACATGATGTGCTGAGCTCTTCTACCTGCTCCATGTTGTCAGCACTGTCAGATTCACAGACACTTTCCACATTTGGAATAATGGCAGCAGAATGCAGGGGCTGCAACAGAAAAAAACTGGACTGGGGGATGATTGGAGTCATTTCTTCTTCCGTTGTAAGAGTTAACACTGGAGAAAGAAGACAGACATCTTGGGTCTTGGTCCTTTTCTTGGCGTGGTCTTGATGCTCCAGCTTGTCGGCATGTCGAATACGGCCACTTCCATAAACTGCTATCGTACTTACGTTTGAACCCTGGTCAAAAGTCACAGGACCAAGGGATGAGTCACTTCCTATATTAGAACTGGAGAGTTCAGAGGCATCATTTTCTTTGTAAGATGGATCCAAGGTTTCTGGATTCTGGGGCAAATAATTATTTCTGACTTTTCCAACTGGTTTATTTAGGTCAGCATCCATGGCACCTTCATCTCCATCTTTGGAACTGTTGTAATTTTCTTTTGGGAAGTCAAGACAATCTGACAAAAAGGTAACAATGGAAAAAAAAGTTAAAACTTTAAAAACTGTTGCTCATGTATACCTTGTGTTTTGTACCTTGTAAAACCATGATGCAACCTATTTTCTCTTCTAAGACAGCAAAGGTTAGCAAAAGTTCTAGCCATCAAAATAGGATACTCTCCTTAGCTATCTCCTACTTCTTCCCCATGACAATAACCTAAGAGGTTAGGTGCCCAAAATATCTGTTGAATGAATCAATCAATATCTTCTAGCTCAACTGTATAAATGCTTTTGTGGTGATGTATCCTTCACTCATGGATTCCACTGACTTTTGCAAAGCCCATACCTGTCACACGTGGAAACACGACCAAGGAGCTGAAGCTGAGAAAAATGGCTAAACCGTCTAAGATCAGTAATAAAGACAGGACTAAAATCAGATTTTTCTGCTTTCTTCGATAGGGTTCCTTTTCCCATTTAACTCTTTCTTTATCACAATACAACACTTAATTACAATGAACTGCTAACTGCATTGTCCAGACTAAGTGTTATAACTCTGTAATTCTAAATTGTTACCACACACAAAATGAAACTGAAAAGCTCAGTCCTTCTCTACTTGGCTAATAAAAGAACTCAACACAAAGTAATGTAATACATAACTTGGTATTAACATGGGGTAGACCTAGTCTATGCCAAGCAAGCTGTAGGCTGGGTTACTTATACAATTTCACAGATATATGAATTCCTACTTACATATTGGTAAAGAGGCAAAATTTTAAAATGAATTACTCTAAAGAAGTGGAGAACTGCACTACAGGAAAGAAATTGGGAGTACTTAAAGGTGGTTGACATTCTTATCTTAATTTTAATTTTATATCTTTTGTATAGCACTACACGGAAGTATTTTGTAATTTGCTTTCTCTATTAAAGGTCCAGTATTTGGCAGCCATAGTGGAGATAATATTGTTTAGTACTGTTTGTTTGCCTGTTACTAACACAACCTTTCTGAGGACCCATAAATCATGACTCTGAACAACTTTTTGGGGTTTTTGAACATAAAGACAAGCGCTGTACTGTTGCAATAACTATGTAGACTGCCTGAGATGTCCCAGGCTTATTTAAACAAGAAAAATTGTAAATAATACTAGTGATACATGCTGTGAAGGTATGAACTAGACTGTGTCTCTAGCTTTTTGGGTTAACAAGTGGGGTATTTTGTGCCCCCACCCCCCTAGAAAGGCAGACTAAATGAATTTAGTGCTCATATTCAGCACACGCGGCCAACTGTACAAGTGACTCTCCCTTCCTAATCAAATGGGACGGAGGCAAGTTAACTAAAAGCTCCTTGGGCAGAGGGACAGAAAAAGGCTGGGGAGCCTGGGGCCCTCCTGCCCAGCCACTGCTTCCTCCTCAGACTGCAGCACATGCTCTTGGAGAAATGTCCTTCAGGGCACATTTACATTAGTATGTCCAGCACATAGTTAAATGGTCAACAGATGTTTGTTGAGCAATTTTTGTGCAGGTGGATTATTCAGAAGAGAATAAATATGGGCAAGAATGACGTAGGATGGGGTGGAAATGGATTGCAATCTTAACTTACCCACACTGATGGAAGTAGCTATACTGCCATATTTATGGAAAACAAAAGGAAAAGTACCATGTACCTGAGTGCCGCAGAATGGGCATTCTTTGGGCGTTGGGTGTTGTTGTAGAAGGGCTCTCGGGGATCTCAAGAATAGGACTCAGAAGAGGTTTCTTAGAAGCCACCTCTCTTAAGCCAGAGAAAGATTTCTGCAGCCTCTTTCCCTTTCCTTTCCTCCTTCTGCAATTTTTTAACACCTAAGAAAATGTATAAAACACTGTAACCAAGAGAGAAGTAGTGATGTTATTCTTTATAATTTAGCTCTATCCCTCAAATTCTTTATTAGGTTGTCTTCATACATCTGAACAATTTTCAACCAGTCATCCTCACTCTAGATAATGAAGGTCCTATTCCAGGGGTGCAGCTGACATCACTGCTCCGATTATATCCAGGCCCAGAACCTTGCAGTCTTCCAAATTAGAATCAAAGACACTCAAAAGAGTTTTGTTTCACTTTCTGTACATGAAAACTCAAATAGATAAAAGAATGCTTATTGTTCAGATGAAGACAGGCACAACTGGATGGCCAATCCATAGAACTTAGCTGGCAGCAGTACATGCAACTCAGAGATCCTGTGGAATGCTAAAAAGCTAGACTCAGAATTAAACCGAGACAAGAGAAGGGCCTAGATTACTTTTAGGAAACTATACAATGATTCTAGTGATCTCTAGTGTCTTGGTAATGTTGAATGGCTACAAGTCTTGTTACAGTGTAGTTTCCAAAAACCTAAAGTGCAGGACACCCAAAGGACAATTACCAAATAATAATTTTGCAGAAGGAGCAGTAATCAGGATATCATCAGAGATGAATGAGCAAACAAGATCATCTGGCCATGCAGTGAGGAGGAGGAACAAAGCCTGTGCGCTCCAATGTATCAGGCCAGCCCCAACCCCTGTAAAATTCGGACAGGAGAACAGAGCAACAGGCTGGAAAAGGCGAGAGGTGGGCTACAACATGCAGCTGGAAGGAATGTACCTGCACCTGCAGAGATGTGAGCTGCCACAATTCTACCTCGAGAAAGAGAGCTATGTCAAAACAATAAGCAACAGAACATCACTGAGAATTTTTAAAAGTTGTTTTTTATTTCTTCTAAGTACCTGACCGTTTTCTCTTCTATCCTTAGGGATCATATGGTGAGGGGTGGACTGGATATTTATTATTAGTGGTGACTGCAACAATAACATGCTCACACAGTGCTCTACACTATGAAGTGCATCATTTTTTTAATCACAATAATACTCAAAAGTAGAGTTGGTATACCATAACCACTTTAAAGATGGGTAAACTGAGACTAGGTGAGGCTCAATGAACTTGCCCAGCATCCTAAGCCAGAACCAGGCCTCCAAATCCAAGGTTACTCCTCTTTAGCACAACATTATGAGCTCCTGGGACTAATACAGCTCAAATCTCCACTTTAGAGGGAGGGTGCTTTCCTACAGATCTAAGCTGGGATGAAATCTGTCTATGACAGAGAGCCAGGTTCAATAATCAATGTGTAAGGACAAAATAAACATTCAAAATTATCTCCATCAGAAAAGCAAAGGGCTGAATCAAAGTTGGAAACTAAAAGGATAAGATACAAAGTATTGAATTTAGCTAATTTTAAAAAACTGCAAATATAACATGGAAGAAACCTGGCCTGGCAGCTGTCTGAGTTGATGCCAGTCAACATGCATTTATTAGGGGCTTGCCATGTCTCAGACACCTGGCTAATGCACTGATGAGACAAAGAAATGAAACCACAAATTTAACATGAGTCCAAAGTAAAACGTGGCTGCTAAAATAAAAAAAAAAGAATAGATTTTTAAGTCTTAATAATAAAAGGCCAGTGTTATACTAGACCTCTTGATGACAAGCATCATAGCTGGAATACTGTGGGAAATACTTGTTAAGAGTAATACTGACCAGCCCAAGGACATGGAAGAGGCAAGAAAAGCAGGAAGCCAAAGAGCCTGGGAAGCACGTGATGGAGGAGAGTTGGAGGAAAGGGGGATGTGGAGCATAGAGAAAACAAGAGCTCCCTCCCAACAGCAAGAGGAGACTTTTGGGCCAACTCCATCGAGGCCTGCCCTGAGGGTGGGCTATGTCAGGATGGAGGAAGGACAAGGGCCAGGCTGCACACACTTACTTGTATCTTCTTCAATGCTGTTCTGTTCATGTTCTTTGTTCCCTGAGCTTTCTTCCTACTGGGTCTCCTTTCCATATCGTGCTTAACATCTAAGCTAACTATGTTGCTAAAATCATCCTCTTCAGTAACATTAGGTGACTGCTGTAACAAATACAAAATTTGAAGTTAGAAAGACAACATTAAGTTTTAAAACTCTTGTATGAGTTGTTAACTAAGACACTGAAAAAAAAGCCCATTCTGTAATCACATACTTTTTTTTCCTTTTTTTTTTTTTTTGCTACACTGCCCCTTACCCTTCTTCCACGTGCCACTTTCCCCTCAAACACTAAATTCATGAGATGGTAACTGATTTTAAGGCTTAAAGGAGAAAGTTGTTGGAATGATCCACAAGAACTTATCAACTCGAAATTTCCAACCTGATCTTGAACTGACACAGAAAGCCAGGACTGTATCATCTGTTATTCCAATCACATTTAAGGAAAAGAAGGAACAAACTAATAACTGATTTGTCAATTAAAAAAAAAAAGAATTAGAATCTATTGGATTAGGTAAGGTTCACGAATCCAGTATTTACTACCTTGAATACTCACAGAATAAAAATTAGGAGAAGGGGGTAGTCAAATATTTTGAAATTACAAATAAATTCCATTAATTCGACTTTATGGAAAATTCAACTCCAATTAAATTTGAATTATTAAAGCAAAGAACACTGTTTAATAGATTTTACCGATAAAAGCAGGCATTTAAGACTCTGGTTTAGATCTCACTGCCCTAAGGCTGCCTGCACCCCACTTCAGAAGGACACAATAGTTACAACAAAAGGCAAAAAGCTCTAAATGGAAATAAAGTTTACGTTAAACTAGATCACCTGCTTGCTACATTAACAAGTAATGGAGAAAATATCAAATTTTAAAGGATTTCTTTTTTAAAAGAGTTCATTGGAACCCAGTCAAAAAGGATTTTCTAAATGGAGGGAAAGAAAAAACATTCATTTCATAAAGAAATTCTTTTCATTCAAACATCTATTAACAATCAAAGCTTCAAGTAAAAGCATTACACTAAAAGATACAAACAAAAAACCAAAAACATCTTACCTTTCTTTTGCTAGAGGATCGTGTTATCCTATCAAGTTTGAGAGGGGAAATTTTTTTACATTTATTTGAAGAATTAACAGCATCAGTGTCTGAATAGAATACAAGGCAAAATCAGAATTTTAATTAAGCTGCCTAATAACACAAAAGATGACCTCTCACACACACTGAAACATCTAACACATAGTAACTTCTAATGCAACGAAGGTATTGCTATCCTGACACCTTCTAGAGACCCAAGGTAAGTTTAGAAACCAGGTATGTCTACTGAGCACCATGAAACCTGACCTTTCTAAAAACAACCTAACACTGTTTTATCATTGCAGGGGCATCTACTTCTAATTCACAGTATGAGGCCTCTACAGCTTAGGTACTTGTGGACAGTATATCAAAGAAATAACAAATCAGAATAAAAGAAATCACCGCTGAGTGGCCAGCCCAGTCTTCCGGGGTGAATCAAATTTATCTGAGTCTTGGCAAACTAAGACTGTAGCTGGACCTGTACTTACAGCCCTTCCAGCCTGGCAGGCTTCTGCCAGAGTCTGTGCTATGATAGAGCCTTAAAGATTCCAAGTTCGACTCCACGTATTAACAGACTGACATAGAACTATTTAATACATTTTTAAAAATGCAAAGTGTTACTTAACACTTGCAAATTAAAACATGTTACGGATACCACAACTTGTTTGCGCTAAAGGAAAAATGTATTGTGTTCTGATTTCAAGCAATATCCAATACACTGACAGGCTAATAACAAAGTAAAATGGAAGCTCTCCGTGGGCAGACTGTTTTCATTTGTCTTTCTATCTTTTACACGTAACAATAATGAGCACTTAATAAATATCTACTGAATTAAGCTGCATTTGGACACTATACTTGTAAAGTTTAGTGTACTGGTAACCGATTTACATAGGTATTAGTAAAATTTTAATTCAGTTCATCAGATTTTGATATTAAAATGTCTTAAATAGCATTAAGACCAAGCACATTATTTTTTATGGGAAATGAAATTCTTTTAAAAGTTCCCAGGATAGAGAAGATTGAGGCCACTCTAGGTCCAAAGATATCTTATACTTAGGGTTCTCTACTTGGATATGCCATCTTAATCAAATCACAGTCTTCCTGAGGTCAGTTTTCTCATCAGTAAAATAGAAGAGACTAGATAATCCTTCGTCGTTTCCAGGTCCTTATACTTGCCAGGGGCACTATAATTATGCCCAGAAACTGGTTATCACAGAATCTCAGGACTTGGAAGGGACCTGGATGACGGATGACTTTAATGTATTCCTAAACCAAAATCTCCACTAGAGAATAGCCAACAAGTGGGCACATTTATTTGGTCTTTTTCTGCAGTCCTCCACCACCTGGAATCTACCAAGGGAGGCATTGCTGACAGAATTGTTAGATGTTTTCTTCTGCCATTAAGCCTGTGATCCCTTTGTGACTTTCATTAGCTGTGCCCAGTATTGCCCTCCAGAAAAGGTCTGATTTTTTTGTTGCTGGCAAGCTTTCTAATACTTGAAGCTAGCTATTGTGTGCCCTTTCCAGATGAAATCTCCTCAGTTCCTACAGTAGATCTACTTGTTAATGGCATTCCTTCCTTCTTAAAATGGCTACCTCAATGAGCAGACTCTTACAAAGCTGACATAAAGTAAAGTAAGCCCCAGAAAAGCCGCACAGACATGGATCACCGTGATGCCAATAGAAAGAACAAAGGGAAGCAGTGTTGTGTAATGAGAACGACCAAGCTTGTGCCCAAGAGCTAAGAAGAGAGAGTGCATCACTCTCGCCTGCATAGGTGGGAACCAAAGATGTGGAACACGGACGCTGCACTAATCTGCAGAGCTCCTTTGGACAACTTCATCATCCTTTGAAATGAACAGCGGTCCACTAGTGTGAACTCCTCCCCCTCCCTCTTTGTGTCTTTGCCATTCAAAGCCTTCTGAACACATCTGGATGCAGTTTCCTGAAACCCACACCTCTCTATCTTTTCCAAGAGAAGAGTAAGGGAGACTCTGCAATGCTTTGCTCCTATCCATGTAAATTTGGTCTATGCCACCATCCTCCTAGTCTACCAAATTGGTAACCCTGTCAAAATACTTTCTAACAGCCTTTCTAAGACGAATTTGGTGTTATCTATTCTTAATAAGTCTGGGGCTCTCTGGGACCACTTCCTTTTTCACCATCTCTAAAACATGCTAGAAATTTTCCTGGAGTTGAAGTTAAGCAGTGACTTCCTCACTTCCTTTAGAATAAACTAAAATCTTTGCTATTTGGCATCGAAGGCCCTTCCCACCATGGGCCTCAGCCTGTCTATCCTCACCACATGGTTCTACTCCACTGCTCCCAATACTTTGCTGTCCAGTCCCACTGGCCTTCTCTTTGTTCCACATACATCTCACTCTATCACCTGTCTCCCTACCTCCGCACTGGATGTCTCTTGGGCCTGGAATGTACTCCTTCTCAAAATGCGGATCAAGTATCACTCCTCCAACAGAAAGCCTTTCCCAATCCCCACAATATTTATGGTGCACATGCACTGCCTCGCTCCAACTGAATCAGAGTTTCTGGATGGGAAGGATCGGGTCACTTTTTGAAGCTCTGCCCCCAATAATCCCTAGTGCTGGCTGGTTGGTCTATGCACAGACTCCATTATTTCTCCTATTCTCCAGCCTTTGGAAGAGTCCTCACAATGGCTCAGCACTCATATCTTTCAATGTCCTCAGCCACCTGGATTCGGGACCTTAAAGTCATAGATGGCTAAATGCTCTTTACATACTCCCTGAGTGACTCTTCACATTTAGCCAGCTTGGTTTTGTCTTATCCCATGCAAATACTTCTCTTTGGCATTTCTCTCTTTGGTCCTGTGACTGTGTCATTCACCCAGAACAGCAGGCCTAACAATCCCCTTCTTCCCCAATAGAGCTAAAAACTGTGACCCTCAGCCTTCCTTCTCAGGCTCCTAACACTGTTCTTGGAGGCCAGGCACTGCTGACATCATCCTCCATGGCCTGACAGACCTGCTCTCACTTGCATTTTCTGTGCAAGTCTGGTCAAAATCTGCCCTGATTAGTGCCTGCATATCCACATAGGTCTCTTTACACAACACTCTCTCTTCCTCCCAACTAGAATGCTCTGAGGTCCATCCCATAAAGAAGAGTCATGGCTCCTACCTGAACCAGAGTAGCCATGAGGAAAGACTGAGGAGAAATCTCATCATTCTCTGGGTTACCTGTTTAATGGGTCTAGAGCTAGCTGCTCGGAGTACTGAATCAAGACTGTGAGCATCTGAAAGACTTTGCAGGATGCCCATCTCCCTGACTTGGCCTACACTGACTTTAAAATTTAAATACTATAGCAAAGACTTAACTAACAAGATTACATATCAAGACTTCCTATTGTCAAATTGAGTTTGGTCTCTTTAAGAGAATTCTTACTAAACTTCTTAAAAATCCCCAAATATGGGGTCAGCTAGGTGGCACAGTGAATAGAGCACCAGCCCTGAAGTCAAGAGGACCTGAGTTCAAATGAGACCTCAGACATTTTACACATTTACTAGCTGTGTGACCTTGGGCAAGTCACTTAACCCCAACTGCCCTGCCGTCCCCCCTCAAAAAAAAAAAGTTTTTAAATTCCCAAATATAACATCTTCAAAGTCACCTTGCCAGTAGGGAAGTTGTATTTGTTTTATCCTTTACTACTTGTTTAAGAGGACTAAAAAGAGCATTACAAAACATTAACCATACCTTCAAGAGTTTCAGAGGATGAAGAATTAGTAGCAGGTTCTAGAACTGCAAAAGACACTTCGAGTGGTTCCATGTTTACCTGGACAAAATAGATTGAAAGGATTGGGAGGAAAATTAAGACTCAGATCCAACAGATAAGCCAGAGAAATACTGAGGACATTTAAAGAGGCCTTAACCTAATTTCCCTAATACAGCAAGTCAGAAAAGAGAGGCTGCAAATGTTAACTAAGAAGGGAAGAAATGAGCAGGAGAGGCAGAAATATGGGAAAGAGCCTGGAGCTCAGCTGCTTCTGCACTGGCTACCTGGGGGAAGGCATGCTACTTTCTGGAAGTTTCACTTTCCTAATCTATAAAATACTAAATAATTCATAAATACACAATACTAAATAAAACATAATAATAAACCTAATGTCTGTACCTCCTTTTCTTTAGTAAACAGTAAAGTAAGCTATTATTATGACAGAAAAATGTGTTTTCTGGTACCTTTGTCAGTAAATTGAGTTTAGTGACACATGCAATACATCAAAATAAAAAATTTACAATTACAAGTGACAATACGCCTAATCTACTATGTTTTATTTGTGAAAAATCACTTTTCTTATACCCAAGAAACATTAGAAAAGTCCTTCTTGAACATAATAAACTACTTATACAACAGATGTACAGTATGAAAAATGGCTTTAGATTCAATGATCCTAAATCTTACTGGTTCCAATATGGGCTGAATTTTCACCAAAAAAGAGGCAATGGTGTGTGTGTGTGTGTGTGTTGTGTGTGTGTGTGTGTGTGTGTGTGTGTGGTGTATATGCATAAAAGTTCCAAAGACATCTATCTCATTTCAGGGGTACAAACTTACAATGTAACCTATACATTTAATACTCCCAATAATTTTCTCACAAGATTTCATGAGAAAACCTTCGTTGGAAAGAGTCAAATATTTCAGGCCCATTCAAAACTAAGTCATACGTGGCATTAGAACCTCAAATATAAAATACATTACATAACTATACATTAATATTTTAACCCAAGGATTCTTAACTTCGCATCTGTGAACTTCTTTTTAATTAATAACAGTATTTCAACATAATTGGCTTCCTCTGTAATCCCACTATGAATTTTATTGTGTTCATTTAAAAATATTTTAGGGTTCCATAGACTTCACAAACTACCAAAGGGTGACACAAAATTAGGGTAAATTGCCCTGTTTTAAGTCAATGTTTGGCTCTTGGTTTTTACAGCAAATGAGCAATCTGAACCCTAGAATGGGTTAAATCAAACAACACCCCCACCCCTTCCCCAATCCTCAAAAAGAGGCAGTAAGCACATTAGTTTAAGCACAAATATGTGACTCGAGGATTCAAATCCAGCCTATTTACCAAAGGGAGCAGAGGACTGGTGCCAGGGCAAACCTGTCACAGGATTTTTCTCACTTACAAGGTTCTGTTCTGGCTCTTCAAAGTCTGGTTGAGATATTGCCTCCGAAATGGACAGTCTTGGGAAAAAGGAGGGATGACCACTTTTTGCATCTTGCTGTCGAGCAGGCGTGCCGCCTTTGCGCAGTGGGGTGTTTGCTGGCAGGGATTCGTCAAACACTTCCGGGCTTAGCTCTTCTCCAAAAGTAACTCTCTTTCTGGGCCATGTTTTTTGGACTTTTAAACTGCTTTTTTCTGCAGCCGACAAAAAAAATGTAAACAACCTTATACTTTGAAGCCTTAGATTTGAAAATCATGTAATGCTGCAGAAAAAAACAGCAGCAATAGAAAGTGAACAGCAAGGATGATATTTTTGAATTTTTTCAATGTTTTTAAATTTACAAAAAATGAAATGTGTAATTTTATTTAAAATTTTGCCATAGAGTGGCAGACTTTGTCATTGTTACAGAGAGAAAGGCCGTCCCTGCCTGGGAAGAATGGGACTTTCCTAGCAACCCCACTCCATTTCAAGTTTCAAACAAGCTGCTTGATTTCCTGAGAGGCCTCCACCCCGGCCCTCCCACCCCAGGGGATGATTACCACCCCACCTGAACTGCTTCCTCGGTGATTACCATACTTCCACAGCATTAAACCCTTCAGTGATTCTGAACTGGATGCCATTATTCAAACTCCTATTGATGGGGCATTCTCATATTCTCCAGCAATATAATCAAATCACCCCAAGGTCCCACTCTAAGCTACCCACCCCTTCTACTATGCTCTAAGCAAAGTTTGCTGATGTATGGTAACAAATCAGCTTTCATCTTTGGCTGCCTCTGGCTGCCACAGCTTCCCCTCAAGTTCAGTGGTCCGGCTTACAGCCTCTCCAGCCCTTGCCTTCACATAGGGAGACTTGAGCATTCACACTGGCACTCTCTCAAACCCTCTCACCTCTCGGTCTCGAAGCTTATTCATTTCCCGTGACTTCCTCCTCCACCTCACCTCAACTACAGACCCAGACAATCATGTCTACTTGATCTTGCCCTCCCCAAGTGTTTCTGGTCTATGTCCATGAATTGATCTGACAATTACCTGTTATCATCCCACTTCTTCCTAAACCTTGTTCTTCGTCTTCAAGTGTGACCTATAATCCTTGACCCCTCAGTTCTTCCCAAGGCCCTTGTCTCTTTCCTTTCCCCATCTTGACCCCTTGGTGAACCAGGCTACCACTTCTCCTGTCCCTTGTCCCTCATCCTATGACTCTGCTCTGCAAAGCCTCAGCCTTGGCCTACTCCTACCATCTGCTGCCTTCACCCCTACTCATATGCTCTTAAACAAAACTGGAGGAAATCTAGAAATTGTGCTTACTGGGTCTGCTACTAATTTATATTACATAATCTCAACTGGGCCCTCACCGAGGTGAGGCAATCCTTACATCTGACTAAATTCATTCACTTTTCCTCTTGTCTACCGCTCCTCTTGCAAACCTTTTTCATCCCTCCTCCAGCCTCCCATGGTCCTCCCTCCCCCTATAGTCACAGCTGAGAACCCTGCCTCATATAGCACTAAAAAGATCGCGACTCCTCTGAGTTCCCTCTTCTCCCTCATCACTTCACGGATGCTTTCTCCCACCATCATACCCCTTCGCCTGTCTCTCTTTAAGAGAAGACTTTTTACACGCACAAGTGAACCCACACCCACTTTCTTCACAAGATGCCCTCTAGCATCCCCACTCTTCCATCTCTCCCAGTCTACTTACAAACATGCCTGTAGCATTTGATCTGACAAACCCTATCAGGGATCTTCTGTGCCTAAACCCTTTAAAAAGGCTGTCTACAATGTGATGCCTCCAACTCCTTTCCTCTCACTCACTTCATTCTCTGGAGTCTGGCTTACACATTCATCATTCAAATGAAGAAGCTCTTGCTAAGTTACTAACCATTTCCTAGCTGCAAAACTGAATGGCCTTTTCTCAGTCCTCTTTCTTCTTGACCTCTCCTGCAGTCTTTACTACTGTTGGTCACCTTCTTTTCCTTGATACGCTCTTCCCCCTAGGTTTCCATGACACTTCTCTCTCCTGGTTCTCTTCCCACCTGGCTGAACCATTGCCTTCTCAGTCCCCTTTGCTGGATCTTCACCAGCTCACACCCATAACGTACGAGTGTTTCCTCTCCAGAGGCTCTGTCTTGGGCCCTCTCCTCTTCTCCCTCTATACTAATTTATTTGGCGACCTCATCAGCTCCCCTGGATAAAATGATCACTTCTATGTACAAGCCTCTCAGGTGTCCAGCCCTAACCTCTCTCTTGACCTCCACTCTGGTATCCCCAAATGCCTGTCGGACATCACGAAGTAGATGTCTTGTAGATATCTTAAGCTCATTTTATCCAAAAATGAACTCATTTTCTTTCCTCCCAAACTCTTCCCTTCTTCCTAATTTCCTTAGTGGCACCACTGATCCTCCCAGTCACTCAGGCTCCCAACTTAGGTGTTATCCTCAACACTACTCTCATTCCCCACAGCCAATCAGTTCTCAAGTCCTGCCATTTCTACCTTTGTAACATGTTCACCTCTCTTCTGCCCCTGCTCCCACTCCAGACCCTTCCCTGGCTTACTTTGACAGCCTGCTGACTGGTCCCCAGCCTCAGGTCTCTCAGCCCTCCAGTCCATCCTCTATTTAAGAGTCAATCTTCAAGTCAGTCCAGGTCAAACCCACCTTTTCCCCAATTAAAAATTTCAATACCTAACTGCAACAACAATGTGGCTTGCTGCTCCTGCGGCTGTGTAAGACAAATAAATAACACCAGCATACAGGACGGCCAACAGAAGTTCTTTGATCTGCTTTTCTAAGGAAAGCAACTTTAAGGGGTTAAAAATCTCACTTTAACAACATATACATATCACTTAGTTCAAGGGGAAGCCAGCACCTTGAACTTCAGAGCAAATATAAACAGAAATTACAAACATACTTTATCTACACAGAGCAAATAACACAAACCAGTCTATCCATAGCAATACATAGTTACCAGAGAAGCACCAACATCCGGGTTTTTTCAAAGCCGGGGGGCTCTTTAACAGCTACCCAGAGTCTCCACACCAACACTCTTCCAATGAGTGAGCCCCAAACAAAACGGAAACCTATGAGCTTAAATACTCTGTTCAGGGTCAAAGGGTATCACAACCATGCGATTCAAACCTAAGTGAACTAGGCTTTCTTGTTTCTTAAGCAGGTCATCAAAGACTCCCAGATTTAATCAAAGAAACAGAGGCACCTGATTACCTCAATGCTCCAAAAGGGAAAACAGTAAAAAAGTCCCACCTTAATTGCCAATACACTAACCTATTACTTCAAGGATCAAACACAAACTCCTCTATTTGGGCATTTGATATAGCTTGGACACTTCTTACCTTCCCAGTCTTAGTACATTTTCCTCCCCCATCTATGCACTCAGAAAAGCTGCCCCACCAGCCCCTTGCACCAGACAGACACTCATCCCCTACTCCAGACGTTATCACTGACCAAGCCCCATGCCTGGAATAGTGTCCTCCCTCTTGATCTTCTGCTTCCTGGCTTCCTTCAATGCTCAGCTCAACATGTGCCTTCTGTGGCAGTTTTTCTAGATCCCCCTGAGTGCTAGTGACTTTCCTCTGTTACCCACGTTTTATACTGTCTACACCTTGGTTAGACATATTTGTTGGCATGTAAATGGTTTGTTTCTCCTGTCAGGCTATGACCTCTGCAAGGTATGACTGTTTTTTTTGCCTCTGTCTCCTTAGCCCTTATCCCAGTGCCCAGGCCTAGCAGGCCTTTAAATGCTTGTTGGTTTGTAAGTGATCCTGAGGTCAGGAATATTACTCAACAGAGGTGCAAAGGCATAGGAGATGGATGAAAATAGCACCAACCAAGTAGTTATTGGCAACAACGAATATAAATTCTTAGACTCAGAAAAGAGCCTACATTTCCTTACCATTTTTCAGTTCTTCACAACCCTTTGAAAGATCTGAGAATGAGAGCGATTGCTTTCCATCATACCCAGTGGTGTCACAATGCTCCTAATAAAACAAAAATCAATGACATAGTTTAGACCCCTAATATTACTTAGGACAGAGTTGCAAAACTTGTTCTGCCAAGAATATCATAAACGTTTAATATCTCCTTGGACTCCAGTGTAGGTGTGGCCTGGGAAGCACATGGGGAAGACGGATTCTGCCTCTTACTACTAGACGTGAACAGCGTAAAACAACCATATTCAAAGCCTTATTTTGAGGAAAGTGCTTTATGCCTGACAGAGCAGAATTAAAATGGGAACTATTCTGTCTACCCTCCCCACTCATCTTAAGAGGTGGCATTATCAGCCTACAAGAACTGACGGAGTATCTCCTTGCTAGAGACACTTCTCTAACCCCTGTCTTCCATTCCCATTATCCTGATGTTTCCTTTATCATCACGATATTCCTATTCCTTTTTTCAGAAAGACACTCAGGCTGCGAAAAATCTCCAAATTCATCATGGGAATCATGAAGGGCTCGAAGAAGGAAAAGGTACCAGGACTTGGTGGAAAGTCTCAGCCTAAAAGGATGTTTCCTGACACGCTCCTGGGCCCAGATGTCATCCACAGGACCAGCCTGGCAGGTTTCCTCTCATCTTGGATCTAGGAAAAGTCTCTCTGACAGCTAGTTAACAGAATCATTAAGAAATGTATCACTGTTGAACCTTGTAGGTGAATAAAGTCATAATTTAATAATTATACAGACAAGCGATAACTAGAATCATATGATTATGTAATTTCTGCCCTGAAGGGATACTTTAAAAGTCCCTCTTGTTTTACAGAGGACACTAGGACCCATAAGATAGGAAATGAGATTTGAACTTAGGATTTCCAAACATAAATCCACTGTCCTCTCCACTACACACACTGGTTTCCTTATAGAAATCTCTTTCTGCTAGTAATCTCTTGTCTGCATACCCCCATTACTGAAAAAAGATGACAGGGTATCCATGCTCCCCACCCAACCCATGGTCTCTGCTTCCCAACTATGGAGGAGGCCAGCACTTGACAGAAAGAGTTATACAAACCCAAAAGATGAGGACTATGGGAAGCCTAAGAGCCAGCAGCACATGGATTTTCACTAGGGAAGAAGGCAGGGCCAAAGGAGAACCTACAGAGCTCTCTTCAACATACAACTCTCTGACCAACTGGTTTTCTTCTACTCTCAACTCTAAATTTCCTAAGCAGGCTCTCCCTGTCCCAACACAGCACCCATTCAAAGCCCCAACTTCCCTTAATGTATTTCCCTAACAAACTTCTTCAACACAGCATGACCTCTTCCAAACCAGCTTGATCCTGAATTACTGGAACTCCTGTAAATGCATTCTGTCCACTCAATATTTGGGTAGCTAAAGGGAATATGCATGTGTGTATATGTATGTGTATATGTGTATATATTTATGTATGTGTATATATGTATGTTTATGTGTGTGTGTATATATACATATATATGTGTGTATGTGTATATATATATGTATATATATATATATAT
>CM053625.1:309276966-309355676 GCA_028646595.1 Phalanger gymnotis
ATAGATTATGGCCTCTGGTATGAAACCTTTAGTCAAATACTTACTATTCAAACCATGTTATCTTGTCCCTAACAGAGATTATGCTCATTAACATACTGATGGGTCTTATATATGTTAGAGATGCCAAAGGACTTGGAAATATCTTATTAGCTTTGGTTGAAAGCAAAATTGGAGAACAAAGTAGAAAATATACTCTCAGAATAGGAATTCTAAAATAATGACAAAGTGCACAGAGTGATGGGCCTGGAGTCAGGAAGGGCCGAGTTCAAATGTGGCTTCAGACACTGACTAGCTGTGTGACCCTGGGCAAGTCACTTTACCTTGTTTGACTTGCTTCCTCATCTATGAAAAGGGGATGATAACAGCACTTACCTCCCAGGGATGCTGTGAGGATCCAATGAGATAATATGAAAAGCATTCTGCCAACCTTAAAGAGCCAGGTAAGAGCCAGCTATTATTAATGTTTAAATAGGACACAAGGTCACCACAATAAAAATGGAATAGTTACCCCTTAAGAGACTTTTCAGTGAAGTATCCTCTAAAACTGAGCATCCAGACTGTGCAACAACGGACAGATCACAAGAAGATTCCTGGGTGGGGGGGAAAGTACTGATTAAGGTCGACTTCCTGGAAAACACCAAGAAAGCAAATGCCGATTTCTTGTCCAGTCTGGTCAAATAGCTATGTTTTCAGTTTGATCTCATAGTGGTAGCTGGGCACAAACACATAATGACAAAGCTATCCATTGTACTCTAACACAGCCAAAGGCAATCTTTTCGGTTTCTTGGGTCAAATTTAGAAGATAAATATCCATTTTCTAGTCATCGTATTTCTACAAGGCAGGGTCTGTGGTAAGCCTTTAGAGCTGGCCAGATCTTGCTCAATGATAAGATCCATGTTAAGAGATGTTTTATTTAGTAGAACATGAAATTCAGAATATTCAGAAATAGGGGCTAGGATGCAATGCTGGGAGCAATGGGTCAGGCATTGTCAGAAATGAATTCCTACCTGTGGCCTTATGCTTCAAATCTTACTTTCACTAACTGCAATAATTTTTAAAAGTATGAAAAGCCCTATTTCACTAAAGAAGGCCTCCTTTCAGATGGGCCATTTGATGCAACAAAAACGATGGAACCACATGAAAATCTAAGGGCACCTACTCAGCAGTCACACCCAACAATGCCACCCCTACCCACCACCACCAGATACAACTGCCATAATAAGCTAAGCAGAAAGTCAAGTGCTACTTAAATCAACAACCACCAAGTCCTAATGTTTTCTTTCTCTGGTAATTATTACCTTAGAATGGTCTGTTGCAGAAGTTTCACAGGTGTAAGTTCGGTTTGTGTCAGGAAAAGCAGCAATATGGCATATCTGGATGTCAGTCAATTTTTTTTCACCATCAGCTATATTTTCTTTTAAGTCTCTCTGGTAAGATATTCGCCTACGCTTGGATGATAACTCTCCACACAGCTTAGGCTGGTCACAACGTTTTGGACTTTTGTTCTTAGCTGAATTCCAGATTGGGGAGGGGGGGGCAGGGTAAAAAAAAAGACAGCTTTAAAATTATACAATTTACTCTTGAAACTTTAAAATACTCAATGCATAATTCTGAATATTTTTGTAAAATTAACAAAATTATTAAAAAGTTCTCTTAAAAATTAAGTCATTTTGAAATACTGTAAAAAAAAAAAAAGAAAAAACACTAAAACAGATAAAAGGCAAATTTAATGAAATCTGGTAATTCAAGGTTATACACTCATTCGAGTATGGGTTCTGTCTTTTACTGTGGGACACTTAAGCAGATTTATCTGGTGAGGTGACTCCTCAATTAGAAAACCTCAGTGGTTTCTTCCTCAAGCAAACAGTCCACACTGGGTGTCAGTCTCCACAAACTGGAACCTTTGACCCCTGCGCAGCCTTGCCTCAAGACAGACCATCATGACTCAGCCCGCATGGCTCCCTCAATACGATGTACCCAGGTAATGGCCTTTGCATCATTATGCACGCCAGTACCCAGGTCCACTTTCTTCCCCTAAATTTCGACACATCTTTTACAGCCCAAATCACATGAAATTTCAACAAAGTCATCCCTAATCTCCTGTCAAAACAGCCTCATTTATCTCGACTGCTTATTTGTTACAAGGACATTGGGCAGAAAGGGAGTGGTAGCTGGGAGAGACAGAGGAAAAAGACAGAGTAGCTTAAAAGAAGGTCATGGAAGCATTTTTTTAAAAAATGCACAGAACAGATGACAGGCCAGAAAGTATCAGAGACAAGGGGGACAGCTTTGAAAGTTACCTGTTAAATTTATTTTATATTTAAAAGGAAGAGTAAGCTGTATATAAGACTTAGTTTCATGTGACAATTCTGTTATGTTTTGCTATGTATGTGAAAGTTAAAGTTCTCTGCTTTTTATCTGAGTCCCCCTGCTTCACAACAAATTAGATAATAAGACATCATATTAGCTACGCTTTGTATTTATAGCACCTCCTAAAACAGCAGGCATTTAAAAAGGTTTTTTGCTTAATTTAATTAACCTTGACAGGCTATATTGTAATTCAGTTTTTCTTAAAAGAATTCTATCAGCAAACCTTCTATACTGATATAAATGACCTACTGAGTCAAAAGCATTGAAAAACATCACGGTTGAGAAGGAGGTAAAAACTAATGAAAAAAATCACAAATGTGAATGGGTAATGTTTATCTCAGAATGGATGCTCTGGAGAAAGAGGCCTCAATTTATTGACTTCTATTAAAGAGTATCAGTCATAATGCTATATATTTGTATTTGACGATGGTTCCAAGCAATTGTTGGAATCTAACCCACTAAAGCTATATCACCATGACAACAGGCACAGTAATGTCAAATTAATTTTCCTTTTTCACAGCTTTTGAGATTCCACAATTAAAGATGACCACTGGTTTATTAAGCAGGGTTTAAAAGCTGAGGTGACAGATGATAAATGATTATAAAAAATATTTTTAATACAATGGAAGCAGTACAGGTCTCAATAAATATTTGTTGAGTTTAACGGCAAAACAGGATTGCTTTCAGAGGAGAAAGTTGATGGGCAACTCAAAGTACTCAGCAAGTGCTCAAACACATTTTTATGCCAGGCACCTTAGTTTACAATTTGTTTTGAATAAAAATTCTGGGAAAAATTGACTTTGTTTACTTACTGCAGTCTGCTGCTTGGAATTCTCCCTCTGGCCCTGAATGTTCAGATTTTTCTTCGTTTTCCTTTACTTGATGAAAAGCAGATTGGAAGGCAGAAATTCGCTCTCTTAACGAATCACCATTTCTATATCGAAAAGGGCTGGCCTGCTAAAGTATATGAAGAACAGACTGGGTTAATCCAAAATGTACATCCTTTATTCCATACCTAAAACTGCACCACTTAAGCATTAACCACTTAGGATACATATGATGATAAATAATTGTATTAAATTAAGGAGACTATTAATACAAGTTTGTTGAACAAGTAAATGAATATTTCCCTTCTGGAAAATGCATTTGTTTGAAAACATCCTACATGAAACCTTCTTCCCCAGACACAAAACACTCCTCCACATGAGCCAAAGGGCTACTTGCAAAGACAACACAAAAGATGTTGGTACTACCTGATCACACCAGAGTATTTTAAACCCCAAAGTTCATCTAGGTTGGGACATAACTCACTTGACATAGTTGACAGAGTACAAAAAAATCTCTAGCTTCAGATGATATAAAAATAAGCAGGGGTAGCAATCAACATCTCTGACAAAGTTAAAGTTAAAATGAATTTAACTAAAAGAGATAAACAAAGAAACCACACTATGTGTCACTAATATTATTCAATATTGTTTTAGAGCATTTAAAATAACCATAAACAGTATACCTGCCAAAACAGACCCGGGAAATACATGAACATTAATTATATAATTATACAGATAAAGTCAGATTTAAATAATTGGAGAGATGTTAATTGTTCATGGGTAGGGCAAAGCCAATATAATAAAATGACAATTTTATCTAACTGACTTATTCATTCAATGCCATCCCAATTAAATTACTAAAAAATTATTTTACTGAGTCAGAAAACATAATAACAAAAGTCATTTGGAAGAACAAAAAGGCAAAAATTTCAAAGAAATAAAAAATGTAATAGAAGGAGATTCAGCAGTGACAGACCTTAAACTATACTAGAAGGAAGAAAATATCAAAATTATCTGGTACTGGCTAAGAAATAGGAAGGTAGATAGGTGGAACAGAGTAGACATATGACACATAGTAGTAAAGGACTATAGTAACATTGTGTTTGAGAAATATAAAGATTTAAGTTTTAGGATATGAATTCATTATTTAGTAAAAATTGTTGGGAAAGCTGCAAAACAGTATGGCAGAAATTGGGTATAGACCAATATCTTAACCCACATACCAAGATAAGATCACAATGGATACATGACCTAGATACAAAGGGAGATGTCACAGGAAAATTAGAACATGCAACATACCATCTATCAGACTCATGGATAAGAGAATAATATATGAAGAAACAAGAGATAGAGAGCATTGGGAAGTATAAATTTCAATTATATTAAATTAAAAAGTTATTATACAAGTAAAACCAATGTAGCCAGGATTAGAGGGAAAGTAGAAAATTGGGGGAACTTCTTCATAGACAATCTCTCAGATAAAGGTCCCATTTCTCAAATGCATAAACAATTTGGTCAAATTTTGTAAGAATACAAGTCAATCCCCAATTTGTAAATGGTCAAAAATATGATGAAGAAATCAAAACTGTCCGGTCATATGAAAAAATGCTCTAAATCATTATTGATAAAAGAAATGAAAATTAAAACAGCTTTGAGATATCATCTTACACCTATCAGACTGGCTAAAATGATAGATGCCCTTCAATTGGGGAATGGCTAAACAAGTTGTGGTACATGATTGTGATGGAATACTACTGCACTATAAGAAATGATGAGACGGTTGATTTGAGAAAAACATGGAAAGACTTGGACCTAGGAAGGAAGACGCTATCCACCTCTAGACAAAGAACTGACAAACAAAAATACGTAGTGTTTGGTTTTACAGGAATGGAAAGATATTGTTTTATATTGAATCCTCTCTGTGTTCTGCTGTATACATGGAAATGTTCCCTTTTTTTGTTTCTCATTTTGTATTAAGCTTAAAATGAACAAAAACAATTTAAATTAAAACAAAATCTCTCCATGTCTCATTCTGTATATTCTATTTTTTTTGAGAATTAAAAGGAGTTTATTATAACAATGTCGAGCTGATCGCTGAAGATCAGCCCCATCTATCTATCTTAAATAAGAAATCATTTACAGACGCTCTATCCAACGAGCTGAAGGATGAGTTCTTATTATCTGCATGTTTTAAGGATAACAGTTTTATCACCCAGGTGGTCCAAGGATGACAACAAGAATTCTACTTCTAGTGTGATGTTGTAAAGGTAGATGGGAAACAGGAACCAGACCAAAAGGAAAGGGCAGGAGAAATGGAATAAACAAACCAGAGCAGAAGGCTCTATGTTCTCTTCCAGAATACCAGGAATGCTATAGTTTTGTTAAAAAAAAAAAAAGTTCCTTGTTTAAGGTGTAAATACCCTGCTAAGGATTATAAATTAATTTGAACCTTCAAACCTCAATGTTTCTTTCTTCACTGAGATTAACAGCTCCCATGACATAATCAGAGTAAAAAAGAATTTCAACTCTAGGATGGGTTCATGTGAAACAAAGGGCTTATGTGGAAAGCCAGATATGTAAAGTGGGGCTTTGCAGCCACAGAAGGCAGAATGAATGAGAATACCAGGAAATCAAGCCAGAGAGGGAGATGTAGAGGGGAGAGAGAGAGAAGAGGAAGGTGACAAAAATGAGGAAGTACTTGAATTGGTTTTCTTTATTATTGTCTTAAGCCCCATTTGCAGCTGGTAATAGATTATAAACAACAGTGACTTGACCACACCAACGTCATCCCAACCATTTGGCAAAGCCCCAACGTAGTGATGGGCTCAATCTAGAAATCCAGGAGGCTCTGGCTTGGCTTCTCAGTATAGCGGGCTTGGGTTTTTTTTCTCTAAGTAGCCAGCTTTCCTGCCTTTGCCTGGGCCTTCTTCTCCAAACAAGTCAGCTCCTGGCAGTTCTGTTCTCACAGAGCTAAATGCCTTCAGTAACATATAATCACAGACTGAGAGCTGGGAGGGATCTTAGATGCGATCTAATGATCTCCTCATTTTATAGATGAGAAAATTGAGGCCCAGAGAGATTAAAGGACTTGCCTAAAGCCATATAGATAGAAGTCAGAAGGATTTGAACTGAGTGAGGACCAGACTAACCCCAGTCAATGCCTCCTGGCTTAAAGCATCAACCAAGTGTTTGTCCCTGCAAAGTGGACGCTTGATAGGACTTGTCATTATCACTAGTTAATTTTCACTTTAAGTATCTGTACGCAAACACAAATTATGGGGAGTTAGGTCAAACTGGGAAGGTATGAAGTTGTTAATACAAGTTGTTAATGAAACAAATATCCAAAAACCTAGATACCTCCTGTGTGGGTTTATTTTCAGTGATCTTAGTGTATAATTATAATACTTCTAAAGTTTCAAGATTCTAGCAAAATGACTAAGGCATCTATTTACCTCCTTCAAAGAAAACCGTTAGCTTTTTTTAAAAAAGCACTTCAATAAAAAACAAGAATGTTCAATACATACAATGCCCGTAATATTGTTCGTTTTACAACAAACGTGGTCTAAAATCTCTTAAAAGCAGCATTACGATACTTAGTATCATTAGTAGCAGGCATTAAAAAAAACTATTACAAATGATTTTATAAAGGTTCTACCACTGGCAAACTTTGAGAATCAATGTTTGAAGGTGGAACCAGCTGACACATGAAACAAGGCTTTGCCTAAGAGTGACTAAACAGTAGGCTGCAAATTCTTAAATGAGAAAGGGAGAGGAGATAGGAATATTGCCCCCTTTCTGTGATTTTTCCAGTCTTGTAGTCCCATGTTTTCATCTGGATCTATAAAGATTATGATAACATAATGCAGAATTCCCCTACTCAAAGGGGAATTTCTATTCCACATCCTAAGTCCAAAGTGCCCAGGTGTTCAAAGCTTCTGCAGCAATCTGGGGATGTGACAGAGGATGGGGATAAGCACTGGAAGTGTGATTTCACTTCTACAGGGAACTCTACAACTGGGAGGTTAAGTGACTTGCCCAGGGTCACAAAGCCAGGTGGTACCAGAAGTGACACTTGAACCCAAGTCTTTCTGGCTTGGAGGCTAGCCCTCCAGCCACTGAACCCTACTTCCTCCAAGTTCAAGATAGAGAACATAAGGCAATGATAAGCAGTTTGGTCAAGTGCCTTGAGCTGAGTTAGCAAATGTTTTCAAAGCTCACAAATGAAAATAATACATGCGAAATGTATCTCTTCTTTGAAGACTATTAAAGTCCATCCAAGTTTGGGGTCAGCCAGACCTTTTTCTGTTTTTGTTAAGCCTTTCTCCCAGCAGCTGCTTTTGATAATCTTAGTGATTTCAGAAAGTATTCCAAGCTCTGCATCATATGGATAACAATTTGTTAAGAATCACAGAACTCTGGAACAAGGAAGAATTGGAAGAAACCATTTAGTTGAGCCCTTTCATAAGGCCCAGCCAGAGGAACTGACAGGAACGGCTGGGACCCCTGAACCAGATTTACTGTCTGGCAGTGAAACAGAAAGATGGGAAAGGCAAGGAAAAGTGGACATCAATTCCATTTTCATGTGACTTTCCATTTTAACTAAAAGATTTACATGAAAGAAAAAAATAATGTGTAGAATTATTTACAGATCTGAAGCTTTTACACTGTATATTCAATTCTTTTGCCAAGGTTTCTGCCTGCAATGAGAAGTCAAAAATAAATAAATAAATACAAGATTACATATGTAGAGTAATGGAGGGAAAAAATTAACTATATACAATTTCTTCACATGTTCTCTTCTCATCTAGATAAGTGAACTTCTACAATGCATTAAAATACTTCCCTAACATTCCCCCATAACCTTATTTTCTTGATTTCTATTCTTTTAAAAAAAATTATTCTAATTTTCCATTTCTATCAAAAGTTATACTAAATGAACAGTAAGTATTCTTCTAATTACAGCAAATACCACAGATAAAAAGTTCTGTTAAGCTTTCAAATTACCTCCCATTAGGTTCTAGAGTGGAAGAAGAGCAGACAATTAAAATCTGGACGCCATGTTTGTTGGTGATCTGTTCATACACTGAATTTTACTTTTAGTCAAATGTGCTCATAAAGCAAGGTCGTGGCTACCAAATCAGCAGGACTTTTAAATTCAAATAAGATCGTGCACATTTATGATGTAAACTAGACCTTTATGACACACATATTAAATACCAAAAAAAGACAAGCCAGTATTCAGTCAGGTCTTAAATGATTTTTACTAATGGAGGGGAACAAACAGAATTACTTCAAAATTCTGATTTTTTATCTTGAAATGTGCTTTTCTGTCTATATTTGAATACAAATAAGTCTGATGTTCTGGGAATTTACAGCATTTCAAACAAAACAGTGAAACCAGAGGCTAAAAAGGGAGCTGTAACACTAGTGATTTCTCTTCTGAAGGCCCTACTAAGAAGCCTGAGCACTTCTCATTTTCTTTCCAAACAATTTTTCCTACCTCCCTAGTAGCAAAGGTGCTTGGGATTAAGAAGCCTCTTGAGACATCCAACAGGTTGCCAAGTTCCTTTCTATCTCCAAGATTCTACTCTAGAATTTATACCCCCATACCTCCCTAGGTCAGCGATCCCCTCAATGTGGAGATTCCTGTCCACTGGCAGACTGAGCTCCAGCCACAATTCCTTCTTGTGGCATTTTTATCCATTCCCTCTCAAGGATGGGTGGCAGAAGATCTACAGCCAAGGAGCTGGAGGTTTTCTTTCCTTTAACATTCCATGAGCACTGGGTAGCATGGGACGGGTTCCTTAATCTCATTATATGACTGATGGGTTTTTGGTTGTTTCCTGACTCAGAGGCCCCTTTAAAACGCAGATTATAACCTAACTTTGCCTATGCATCAACACCACTATCATCCAGGTTCTCTTTCAAATTGATCATAGGGAATTTAAGCCAGATACTGGGACTGTGGGGTAGGGGTGGGGGTGACATTCCTCACATTCTCCACACAGCAAGGATACCAGTGGGGCACTAACCCATAGGACAAATCCATATTAGCGAATCGATCATAGATTTTTCTGATCATAACCTTTAATATCATTGCAACTAAGTAATTCTTCACTTGTAATATGTTACAACTTTAGCAAACCCATCAGATGCCTTTTCATGGCCCTTGGGTCATCTTTGACTACAATTTTTGGGGAAAGGGTAGTGTTTTAAACCACTTCTTGCAGGCAAATCACCATAATCAATATCCTGAAACCTACTTATGCCTATATGCCTTTCCATTACTTTCTGGTTCATTAGCAAGAGCCTAGCACAGTGCTTGGCACACTGGCCCTTAATAAATATTTATTGATTAGGTAATTCGGTACTCTCAAAATTAGTGTTTCAAGTTTCACAGCCATATGACAGCATTAAAAAATGTTGATGCTAAAATGATAGACTTTTCAATTTTAAGGCTTCACCTTATACCTTGCAAGTTGCCAAATAGTCATGGAAATAGTCCATCAGTCAGTTGATTAGCATTTATGAAGTACCAACTGTGTGCCAGGCACTGTATTATAAGCTGAGATACAAAGAAAGGCAAAAAACAGGAGCTCAGTCTAATGGGAGAAACAACATGCAAAAAACCATATGAACAATATATATTAACAGGAAAAATTGGGCGTGACATCAGAGGGAAGGGCATTAAAATGAAGGAAAACTGGGAAAAGCTTTTTGCACAAAATTCAACTTTGGCTGAGGCTTGAAGGAAGCCAAAAGGCAGGATGAGGAGGGAGAGCATTCCAGACATGGGGGACAAGCAATGAAAGTTCCTGGAGTGAAGAGATGGGAGTATTTTGTGTGAAGAACAGCAAGGAGGTTAGTGTCACTGGATCAGAAAGTACATGGAAGGGATTAAGGTGTTAAGAAGACTGGAATGATAGGAAGGAGCCAGGTTATGAAGGGCTTTTGAAGGTCAAACCAAGGACTTTATATGTGATCGGGCAATCAGTGGGAAACCACAAGATTTCATTGACTGGGGGGGGGGGTGATACGGGGCTAGTCAGACTTATGTTTTTGGAAGATAAATTTGACAGCTGAATGAAGGATGGACGACAGTGGCGAAAGACATGAGACTGGAAGATCAACTAGCAAGCTACTGCAATAACAGTCTAAGTGTGAGGTGATGAGGTCCTAAATCAGGAAGGTGGAAGCGGGTATATATGAGAAATGTTATGAAGGTAAAATTGATGCGCCTTGGCAAAAGATTGGATGGGGGGGCAATGACAGTGTGGTGGAGAGAATGACGAGTAAAGGATGACATCTAGACTGGCAGCCCAGGTGACTAGGAGAATGGTGGTGCCCTCAGTAACAGGGAAGTAAGGACGAGGGGAGAGTTTAGGAGGCAAAAAATGAGTCCATTTTTGACACGGTTTGTTTGTGGGATATTCAGTTGGAGTTGTCTAAAAGGCAAAAGATGATATGAGACTGGAGATCAGGAAAAGAGGTTAGGCCTGAGCAAACAGATCTGAGAATGGTCTATTACTCTATCTATTATGTGCTAAGCAGTGTGCTAGGACTCATTAGAAATGGAAGAAGAGAACTGGGAGAGAGAACAATGTCATGAAAAGCAAGAAGACAGAATCAGGAAGAGGACTGAGAAAAGGCTATTAGATTTAGCAATTAAGAGATCACTGGTAAATTTGGAGAGAGTAGTTTTGGTAGAATGACATCAGAAGCCAGAATGCAAAGAAAAAGAGTGAGATGAAAGGTAATGGAGTCCTGTATTACAGACAGCCTTCTTAGGAAGTTTCATAGGTAGCAGGGACGGACAGATCCAGTGAGGATCTGTTTTTTTTTTTTTGAGGACAGGGAAGACATAGGTATGTTTATAGGTACATTGTAGACTGATGTTGGAGGGGAAAGGAACACTAACATAGCTTCTGGTAGAGCTATTAATTGGTCCAACCACA
The DNA here is from genome assembly GCA_028646595.1 of Phalanger gymnotis. Taxonomy (NCBI): domain Eukaryota; kingdom Metazoa; phylum Chordata; class Mammalia; order Diprotodontia; family Phalangeridae; genus Phalanger; species Phalanger gymnotis. Next base: position 309,288,120 of record CM053625.1, read on the forward strand.
CTGGAAAGCAATTTAGAATTATGCTGTGACTAAAATGTCCATATCCATTGACCCAGACACCCTACAGTGCTCACTACCACCTCCCTAATATTCGAGCAGCACTTTTTGCAGGCCTTTCTAGAAATGAAGTAGATGCCTATTTGTCAGGTAATGGCTAAACAAATTGTGATACATGAATGTAAGAAAATATTATCATGAGAAATAATAAGAAAAATGTGAGAACAGTAAGAGTGAAACTAAGTAGAATTCAGAAAATATATTTAATAGAAATGAAAAGAACCAAAAATAAAAATCATGCAAGTGAACACTGTACTTATAAAGACTAAGCTTGTCTCCAAAGAGAGGAAAAAATGCACCTTCCTCACTTCTTGGCAGAGGTGGGGGAATACGAGAATGCTGCATCTGCCAGCAGATAAGGTTGATTCGTTTAGTTAGTTTTGCCTAACTAGCTTTTTCTATTTGGTTACCAAGGATGGTCTAACAGGTAAGAAGAATATAATTGGAAAGATACTATCAATAAAAGCCCTCAAATCAAATATAAAATTAAAGAGAAGTTTAGATGTTAGAGGACACCAATTCCAGGATTCCAGGAAGGAATATGAAGTTTCCCAAGGGCCAACTAGGGTGTTCTCTTCCATTTAATAAATGTTTCTGGTTGGCTTGTGGGCCACCTGCAGTGTGTATCCAAGACTCAGGGAATGACAGCATCATCAGCTCAGTGGGCTGCCCACCAGATGAGTGGAACTCTAGTAGTAGATTTTGTCACTCTCACTACTCCTTTCTCCAATCAGATACCTTTACTTTGCTTCCACTTCTCCTCTGTTCTCTCTATATCTACTTCAGGTCCTCATCACCTGTCATCTGAACTACTGCAACAGCTTCTTATCTGGTGTTTGCCCTGCCCCGCCCCCACAACCAGCCACTACATGGCACCCAAAGACCCATCAACAACCCAGTTCTGACCACACCACCCCCTGCTCATGATGCTCCCTATCCCTTTTCAGCCACGAATCCCTCTGGCTGGGTGGCAAAGCCAGGTACCCTTTCTCACTATGTTCTTACAGGTATAAAATATGGAAGGTAGCAAACAAATTCAAGGACCCCTGTCCCAGTCTACCTACATGTTACTCCCTTTCCCATACTCTTCATTTTATGCCCCCTCATCTGCTGCTTGCTCTTATCCATTTTCTCTCTTCTCTTCATGCCTTTAATCTCTGCCACTCATCTCTCCTTGGCAGCGTGTGTGGCTCTCTTCAAAGGTCAGGCCTTTCCTGATGCCCCCAGCTGCTAGTGCTCCCTGAGCTCAGCCTCCCCCCATTATCTTACATTTACTTTGAATCTATTTTGTACTTAACTCATGTGCGTATATAACGTGTACACACATACACACACACACAAAAGTGTGTTTTCTCAGTCAACAATTCTCTGCTGACAACCAGAAAGGTGTGTAATGATTGTCACATACAGACAGGATCAGTGAATATGTCCTGCACAGATTCCCAATGGCAGACGGGATCTTCTGTGGGCAGTAGGGATGCGATGGTACTTTTTACTGCAGGCATGCTCATGTGCCTTTGAGACTCAGAAGTGTTCTGGAGGTGAACAGCTCTGAAAAACCAACAAGCATTTATTAAGTGTCGAGAGGTGCCAGGCACAGTGCCAGACACTGAGGACAGGAAGAGCTAAGGCCAACAACAGGCCTTGCCATTGATGAGCTTATAGTCTAGACTGTGAAACAGGAAGCACCAATGGGTCCCTATTTCTTCCACTGGCACTCTGTGTAGGACATACTCCACCATCTTGCCTATATGTGGCAATCATTACACACCTTTCTGGCTATTGGCAGAGAATTGTTGAATGTAGCATGCTACCTTTATACAAACAGACTTACTGTAGGCCAACCAAGTACATGATCTACATTAGGGAATTTGCAGGATAGGAAAAAAGTGGTCTCTGCCCATAACTAGAACGTGTCAAAGAAGAGAGAAGAAAACTGAGACAATTTATATTAGCAAAAAAGATCATTTCAAGAACATATTAAACAAACACATACCTGTATTGAAGGAGAAGCTTCTACCAAAGGAGAGTCGCTTGCATTTTTAAAATTCCTTTGCTGAGCAATATATCTAATGAGAAGATTTGTTTCAGGAGAGCCTCTGACTCCAATTGTGGAACGGCGCCTTGACTTTTTTAGCAAGGATTTTCCTGGAATGAAAATTTTCTTACACTTAGGAAACCCCTTGAAAAAAGTACTCAATAGTTAACGTTTTAACGAAGCTTATTATGTTTAAGGTTCTAGTAGTAAATAATCTTCTGCATACAATCAGTACACATAGAGATTTTTAATGGACATTTCTGCACCTATTTTCTACACATGAAGAATACTGGACTTGCCCAACTCAATAATTTAGTAAGGATCTGCTACGTTTGGTGCTGGGGATACAGAGAAATAAAATACGTTCTTGCCCACCAGGCCCTGACATTCCTTAGATAGACATGTGCTCCATAGACAGGCCACAGGCTGAGGAGAGGGAGGGGATAAAGGCACCAGCAGCTGTTGTGGGTACCAGAAAAAATCTAATGTAGAAGATGGTACTTGAGCTAAATTGTGAAGGAAAGCAGGGTTCTCGGATGCAGACATGGGGATGATGGACGGTCCAGTCTGACCAAGATGACTTCTTTACCAGTTTCACTCAAAGACCAATGTGCCTTCAAGGTACGTGTACCTGCTCGTTATACTTGTCCCCAACAATGATCAATATTAGCTGCTTCCGATGCTCCCCACCTCCTGACAGAGAACATATACAGAAGATACAAAATTAAGGGATACATTTTTTTTAAACATAGCAAATGTGGGAATATGCGGGAAATTGTTTTGTTTGACTATTCATATTCATTAATGTTTTTCCCCTCAACTGGAAGAGGACAGGAAAGAGCGGGGAGTTAGGGATAAAGTAGCCAAAAAGAAAGAAAAAAGGGTCAGTGAAGCATTTCTTTCTAAATACTCAGAGAGGACAGAAAGAATCACAGATAAGCAAGGACAACTTTGAACATTATATATTGAATTTATTATGTATTTAAAAGTCACATACGGGAGAGGGTCAATGGTTTCAGGAACCCTTTTACTATTCTAATACGGGGGAGAGAGAGAAAGGGCAGGTGGGAGAGGGAAAGGCTCTTATTTTAGTGTTTGTTAGGAATTTTTTAAAAATTAAAAGACTTTTGGGATACCCTGTATTTACACATTAAAAAAAAAGACATTTACTCCATTCATATAACATCTTATACCTGAAAAATCTCACTGAATTTGTCTAGGCAAACCTCTCACCTGTTAGAAATATTCTTAGTGGAATAAGTCATCTGTTGTGAAATCACTCTGCTCTAAGGCAATCTATTCAACTTTGAGAGAAGTCTAAATATCAGTGAAGTTTTTCCTGGCATAGAGGTTGAATGAATGAATGAAAAAGTGCTTATAATGTGCCAAGCACTGGGCGAAGCACTAGGGACAGACACAGAGATAAGCTGGAAGATTCCAGGCCTCCAACTGACTTTCTAATTAAGGGAGATAAGGCAAAGGGGAGAGGTTCAGCTGCAGGGCAGACAGGTAGGTGGAAAGGAAGGGGAAGACCTCAATCATATTAACCCTACGTCCCCTCAGTCCAAACATCAAACAGCCCAGCAAAGGTCTGGGCTCCCATACTCTGACTAGCCTAGAGACACCTTCCATCTGGTCTCAAAGGATCCCAGAATTAAAACTGTCCTTTATGAGGTCAAGTGCTCCTCCCACCCAAGACCTGCCGTGACCCTCATTTCGTATACATTTTCCATTTACTTATTGGTATACTTGTTTGTTTTTCATATGAGGAGTTTTTGTATACCCAGCACAGGGTTAGACACTTAAATCGAATGTGCATTTAGACACTGTCACCTAGTCCAGTCTTCTTCACTTATTGAGGCCCAAAGAGCTGAAGCAGCTGGCCCAAGCATCACTGGCAGAATGAGCAGCTGAGCCAGAATCCCAAACCGGACCCGCCTCTGAGTCCAGAGACTATCATCAGACTTTCTCCTAAAGCACGCATTTGTGGCAACACTGCGCTGGCCACAAGTATCCTTCCTTATCCTCATCCTCCAACATGAAAATTTATCTTCAAATACCTAATTGACACAAACTGAATAAACTTACATGAAATTCCGAACTGACAATCATTCTATCACAGCAAAGATACCTGCTGTTTGCTCATTTTTCTCTTCATGAATAATTACATATTGAGAGCGGTCTGCAAGCCCAGGGAGCCATCAAGAAAGAGAATGCAAGCTCGGGCACAGAGCCCAAGAGATCCCAGCTGGCAGTCCGTTGTGCGGTTTTCTGCCCCAAGCAGACCATGGAGCACATTCACAGAGTTCAACAAGGATGGTGAGGGGCCATAGGAAAATCAGGGAAGGCACGGGCAGGGTAGCCTGCACGAGAGGCCGCTCCCAAGCAGCATGCCAGGTCATATCCAGCTTCTGGAGGATTAGTCTTGTTCTGCTTGGCCAAAGTCAGAACCAGGAGTACTGGGTAGAAAAGGCAGAGACAAACTGAGGCTTGATGTCAGGCAAAGCTCCCTAAGGTACAGAGCTGTCCCAAAGCCAAGGGGGCTGCTTCAAGACTCAGCACACTTCTTCTTCCTCACTGCTTTAGGACAGCTTCCAGATTACCCTATAAAGTATTTTTTTTTCAAAGGTGAGTTGGGGACTGGGTATCTTCTAAAACCCCTTCCAACTCAGAAATTCTTTGTGTATGTTCTGTGTGCATGGATCACAAGACTGCATTAATTATCCTGGGAAGCCTTGAGGTCAGTCTTTCTACTTTGTTATTCAAGTGTAGCATAATCTTATTGTAACTAGATAAATGGGGTAAGAAACCATAATGAGATTTCTCTCCTTTAGGATATTTTGGGAAATAATCTTCCCTTCCCAATCATAATATATAAATACTCAAAAGACCTTCAGATTGCCCCCCGTAGCTAAGAGGCAAAATAAGACCTGACAAGATAGGCCTGGGCATCAGAGCTGGGGACCATCCAACTCAGCAGAGCTTCAATGTCCTGGCCAGACAGCCTTTGACAACGTAGAAAAAAGATCTAGGGGAAAAAAAGAGTTTCAAAATGGCTGATGAACTCCTCAGATGGCAGGGGTTGTCCACCTGCAGGCTAGTGACCATGGCGGGTACAAGAAGCTTAGAAAGAAGCTGTGGGAAAGAAAAGATAAATAACTAGGCTCCATTTATGTGCAGGAGGGTGGTGACCTGGACAATTCCCTTTCATACTGAATAGAAGCTATGAAAAGGTTTAATGCAAATCAAGGGATAGCAGAACCAAAAAGAGAAGGACCCAGCACCTCTGTCCTAAGTACTTCTTTCTATCTGGCTGCTTGGGAGAATTTCGCCTTACAAAAATAATTAAGCAGGTGATGCTTGGATCACTTGTACCCAAAGATATGTGTGTGCATGTATACATATATGTGTACACGTGTGTGTGAATTCTAAATCTGGTCTTGCCTGCTCTCGGACTTTTTGTTCTGTAAAATGTCACCTGGAGACAAAATACCTTTTGACTTGTAACATCCTATGACTACTCTCACATCTAGACTGACCAGACCTAGAATTTGGACACAAGAATAGTCAACATCCACTAAAATCCTCCTCTCCTGCTTCAGGGAAAGTGGGGGTGACCCTGGATTCTCAAAAAACTATGCTGGCAGACTGCAAGTGATAGCAGATTCTTTCTATCCAATTAGTATAGGCTTTATGGGACTATCCTCTGAGGATGAATCCATACGCTAAGTTTGGAGACCAATACCACCACGAGTTGGCCAATAAGCTGTAAGTTCTTGTGGCCAAAGCAATGAAAATTGACCATGAAATCACAGAATAATTTGACAGTTGAAAGGGGCTTCAGGGGCCAACCAGTCCAACCCATCCCAAAAGGTATTAGCACCAAACGTTCCCCACTCAGATGGCCTGTTCCATTGTGGGACAGTTCTAATTGTTAGGAAGACTTTCCTGACATCAACTAAACCAGCCTCTCTTCAATCTCTACTCCCTGCTCCTCGTTGGGCTTTCTGAGGTCATAGAGAAAAATCCCATTTTCACTTTCTGCCTGATTTAACTTCAAATAGATACTGACCACCCTTCCCCAATCTTCTCTTTTCCAGGCCAAACATGCCTAGTTCCTTTGACCACTCCTCTGATGACATGACTGACTTCTCCAAAGCACACAGAAATGAACACAATACTCTGGAAGAGGGCTGGAGAGAGCAGAACACTGGGGCCCCATCAGCTCCTTTTCCCTAAATGCCATGCTTCGCAGCGCAGCCTCAAACTACCTTTCGGATAAGCACAACGGTGGGTTCACACCGAGCTTTGAAGCCACTAAAAGGCCAGGTGTTTTCCAGAACTGCTATCTGACCATATTTGATTCAACCTAATGCTCTAGTTTCAAGATCTTTTTGGATCCTAGCTATCTCGGTTTTGTGTCATCTGCAGACCTGGGGAGTATGTGGTTTTTATTCCAAGTCTCTGAAAGAAATATTAAAAAACACAGGATCAGGAACAGACTGATAGGCTAATCCGGAGACCTCTGGCCATGCTGACGTCGAACCATTAACAATTTCTTTTTCAGTTTGGTCGGCCAACTACTTCTGAGTCTGTGTACCTATAGGATCAGCAGCTAGGTGGCTCAGTGGATACAGCACTGGGCCTAGAGTCAGGAATACCTGAGTTCAAATGCAGCCTCAGACATTTACTAGCTATGTGACCTTGAGCAAGTCACATCATCCTGTCTGTCTCAGTTTCCTCATCTGTAAATTGAGCTGGAGAAGGAAATGGCAAAAGACTAGATGCTTGTCTGCACCTAAGAGAACTTATCCAAAGGGTTGGTAAAAATCCAGTATTGCCCTCATCTACCACTTTAGGAATCATGCTTAAAAAGGCAACAAAGCCATTCTGGCTTACTCATGGCTCCCTTTTCCAGATGCTACTCTTATTTCTACTGTTGAAGATAGTGCAATAGGTTCAACTGTCATGGTACTAGGATCCACAATAGAAGACGGCGGATCCAAACTGATGAAACTGTAGACTGAAACAAGAAAATCTGCATAATCTAAAAAGATTTTTTCCCCTCCTATATAGCAAACAGACTGTGGAAATCTGCTTTAGTGAAGAGTTAATTTGTGTTATGACAAACTCTGCTCTGATAAGACTGAAGAAGTACCCTTGTGAAAGGTAGTCTGAATAGCAAAACAAGTTATCCCAACCAGATAGCTATATAGGCAAGCTGGATAAAAAAAGAAAAAAAAGGGCTGCCTAGTATTGCAAGGTCTACTCTGAAAAAGTAGACTACAAAGTCATCTTCTGCTCTTACCTGGTGAATTCTTCACAAAACTCTCTGGTGTAATTCCAAGCTGCTCCACTGTTACAGTAGAAAAGTTCATTGGGGTCTTTAGTTTATCTGGTGTCTTGAAGGCTGGGTCCACTGCTGCTTCTTGTTTTTGGTGGAGTAAATGTTTCTCATCAAGTAAAGACCTATTTTCTGAAACCCAAAGCAAGACATTGTACAGTATGAATTACAGCACATTTTAAAGATTCCTAAACCCTAAATTCCAAAATAAGGAAATTGATCCCCACATACCAGTGCTGTTAACAGCAGGGTCCTTGATTTCAAGGCCATCCGTGGCTTCTGAAATGACATCCATCTAAAAAATAAGGAATATGATGGCTAATGGAAAAAAATTCAAAATGGCTGATTAATTAAGGAAAACTTAGCTAAATTCTTAGTACAATTACATGGACAGAATAACAAACACATGCCCTTGGTCCTGAGGAGAGTTTTGAATATAAAATAGAAAGGTTAGGATAAAAAAAATAGAGATCCAACAAACTCTACAGGTCAAGAAGGAATTCACGATGTTGATGAGTGATGTCAGTGCTATAAAAGAATATGGAATTATTTCTAGCAGATCATTCTGAGGTTGCAGAGGGCTGAGAACTGAGGGGGTACCCATCAAGTGAGGAAGAGCTGAACAAGTTATGGCATATACAGGTGACAGAATGCTATTGTGCTGTAATGAATGAGGACGGGGAGAAGGGGAGAAAGCTGGGGAGACATGAATGACTGATGCATGATTGACCAGAGCCAGGAGAACAATTTACACAATAATGGCATTACTGTAAAGACTTAGATCTCTGGTCAGGGCAAAGATCAGTTACAACTGCCTAGGACTCCTCATGAAACATGATCTCCACTTCTTGACAGAGGGGTCAGACGACAGAGGTCAGAGGGAGACATAGCTTTTGACGTGGCTAACGGGGGAATTTGCTTTGCTTGACTATACATGTTTGTACCAGTTTTGTTTCTCTTCCTTCTCAATGGCTTGGGGGGGTTGGGTGAAGAAGGGAGGAGGAACAAAGCAATTTTTTAAATTAAAAAGATAAAAGTTAATTAGAATAAAAAGGAAAAAAACATTGAATTTTGAGGTAGGTTCAAATTTTAATTCTGCTACTGAATGCTTTGATGACTTTGATCAAGTCACTTGTGTCTGTGCCTCCGATTTCTCTTTAGAAATTCTACGCTACGGCCAATTTCCCCATCTCTGTATTACATCTGCCTCTGTGCATTCCCCAAAACCGATCCACATGCTAGATAGAATACAATACTACTTCATGTCTACCACTCACTACCTAGCATTAGTCTCAATTAGTTAGAATTATGTCAGTTGCTTTTCAGTCATGTCTGACTCTTCATGACCCCACCTGGAGTTTTCTTGGCAGAGATACTGGACTGGTTTGCCATTTCCTTCTCCAGTTCATTTTACAGATGAGGAAACTGAAGCAAACAGGGTGAAGTAACTTGCCCGGAGTCACACAGTTACTAAATGTCTGAGGTCAGATTTGATCTCAGGAAGAGGAGTCTTCCAGATTGCAGGCCTGGCACTCTATCCACTGTGCCACTTAACTGCCTCTATAAAATGATAGTAAAATGAGTGTTGGACTAATGATTGCTAAGGTCCTTTTCAACACTAAATCCCTTTGAGAATCCCACCTCTGAAAGGCAAAGTGATTTACCCAAGGTCTCAGAGCTAGGATTTAACCCAAGTCCTCTGTTTCCAAAGGAAGCTCTTTTGCCCCTTCTCACAACAAATACAAGATGTGTCTAATATGCTTTTGATTTCAGTGAAGATGAAGATCTCATCCTCATGAAGCTGTGATAGAGAAATAACATATCAATATATAATCATGAATTTATCGACGATCTCAATCTCTATCAATATTTTACCATACTACACATCATACCCTGTTTTCTCACTGGGTACCCAGGCCCCATATGCCCATAAATTTTCTATAGCAAATGGTACCCAGGCCTTCTGCTACTTTGAAGGGACCGAGGCAATACTTGGGCTGAAGGTGTTTTTGTGACTTTACTGTGCTGTGCCCTATTATCAAGACCTCTGTAAGGTTGCCAGACAGAATGGGATGTAAGGTCATGGGACTCAGAGCTGGAAGCAAGCTTGGACATCATCTGAGAGCTTTACAATCTATGAAGGACTTCACAGATCTCATTTCAGCACCACAACCTAGTGAGTAAGCACTGCAAGTATGACCAACATCCCATAATCCAAATGAAGAAACTGATGCTCAGTGAGATTCAGTTACCGAGTTCAGAGCTGGGATTGGACCCCAGGCGCTTCTGACTTTCCGCATGCTTTCCACCACAAACAGCAGCATGATCTTACAGACAAGAGACCTCCATCCCAGGAGAGTGAGTACAGGCAACCTGCTCTTGTTATGTCCTCTGCTCCCTCATTTTAACAATGAGCAGAGTGACATAGAAGAACATGAAGTGCTCTGCCAAGGTTCTAAGTAGCAGAGGAGGGATATCACCCCAAGCTCCCCCCAAATTCATAAACACCAGTGGTCTTGATAGTTACTAGGAGATACATCAACTCTGGCTGGGCTTTGAAAAGAAAGCCCTCTTGGCCTGGGCCCAGCTTCCCTGTCTATCTCTCCCTTCCCACACTCTGCTTTCTCTGTCCACACTTTAGCTGTGAGGACCCCCTTGCCTGTCATGTGCCTCCTCCTTACTGCCATCCCCAAGAATGACCAGTAGAGTGGGACTTTTTGTTTTCTTTTGTTTTGAAGTCCTTCTCAGCACTTAGGGCAATCAAGTACTTTTGAGTCTTGCCTTTGTTTGAATCAAGCAAGTAAGGTGGGTTTTGGAGTGCTTCTCAGCACTAAGACAATTAAGTGCCTTTGATGAGTCTTGCCTTTGTTTGAATTAAGAGTAATTGACTGCAAACAATAATGTGGTGCTAGTGATTAAAGATCTTTCCCATACCCTTTGGCTAAGTAGATGCTAAGCCTCAGGTCTACACACTTTTGCTAATTAGGCGCTAAACCCCAAGGCCCTAAACAGGGTATATATGCTCTGAGGTTGGCATTTTGCTTGGAGGGCACACTCATTGGAGGAGTGTCATGTGATTTGACCAAATGAGACTCTGGGTAGCTGCTGGAGGCCCCCCAGCTTTGAAAACCCAGATGTTGGTGCTTCTCTCTCTCTGGTAACTATGTTATGTATTGCTATGGTCAGACAGAAACCTGTCTGTTGATCTGTTTATATTTTCTCTGTTTGTAATTTCTGTTCATATTTGCTCTGAAGTTCAGGGTGCTGACTTCTTCTCCTGAATTAAGTGAATGACATATGTATGTTTAATTAAAGTATGATTGTTAACTTCTTAAAGTTGCTTTCCTTAGGAGAGCAGATCAAAGAACCTGTGCTAGCAGCCCTCCTGTGTGGTGTTATTGGCCTTACACAGCCACAGTAGTGGCGAGTAGGACTATTGTTACAAGAGCTAGCACCAGCTTCCACGTGAAGCCTTTTCTGGCACCCCCAGATTTAGTCTGCACACATGGTCCTATTTCCCCAACAGATGAAATGCTCCTTGAGAGCAGGGACCAACTGGTGAGATTTCTGCCTTTTTTCCCCTGGGCCTTGTGTGGTTTTCCCAATATGATGGGAATTTCATGCAGCTCCAGGAGAGTTCCTGAAAGCTTCTCTTTCAATCTCCCCCCAGCACAAAGGGGTAAATGTTTTGGGTGAGGTCTAGTGGTTCTCCTGGGATACACATAAATATACACGAACTACCTACAAGGTAACAGGCAGAGCAGAGGGAGGCACTAGCAACTGGGCTCTGAAGGAAATTCGGGATTCCAAGATGAAGAGGAAGTATACTCCAGAAAGGAGGAACATCTGAAGATGAGCCATGGAATGTTCTGTGAGAGGAACGGTGGTTAAAAAGGGCAGCCAAGCTGGCTATGTATGCCAAGGCTGGAAAGACAGGCTAAGGCTGTATTGTGACTACTAAATGACAAAGTCTGCACCGGATCCCAGTGCTGGGCAGCATTTTGGGCAGGTGAGTGGATTTTTAATATCACTTTGGCAACTGTGGAGGATGCACTTCAGAAGACAGATTTAAGGCAGAGACACCAATGCTATTGCAAACAAAGCTATCATAAAAATAACAACAACAACAGAAGTTTAGTACTATAAGGTAAGCAAAGAGTTAGCACACAGGTTAGCACACTAGAGCCTCATGATAGACATGCAAAAGTGCTTTTATCCCAATTTTACAAAGGAGGAAACAGGACTAGGAAGGTCAAGTGTCTTGCCCAGGGTCATCAGGATAGCAAGTGCCAGAACTGGGAACTCAATCCAAGCAAAGAATGCGAATTTATTAGAATCTCACTGTGTACTGGGAACTCTTGTTAAATGCTGAGGCTACACAGAAATGGTAAAATAAAACATGTAGTCTCTGCCCTAATGAAGCTCACGTTCCGATGGGGTAGACAACATGAAAACACCTACAAGACGGAAACACTACAAATCAAAGGGAATCTCAAAAGGGACTTTGCTTCTCTACTCCCCTCTGAACATTCCCCAGCACCCAGTAAAGAGAAACACAGAAATGGGGACAAGGTCAGGGGCAGGAAATGGGGCTGTGATTTTACTGGTACAAGGAAATCCCAGGGGAGGAAACTCCCTCCACCAAAGCTGTCATTCACTATCGTCTTAAGAGCAAGGTAGGTTCAGTCAGTCTCTGAGGGTCACAGAACATGGACGTATCCCCAGTGGAAAGAGAGTCCAGCTCTCCTCCACCCACTGAGAAAAGACAGGATAAAGTGGGAGGAGAACGTGAGGCTGGTGACTCTACACAGCCCTGCCTCACTTAAATCCCATTCATCTAAGTGTCATGCCATCACCTCTCTGATGTCCTGCTTCTCTTCAAGAAGGAAGGACAAAAAACAACAAGGAGAGAGATGGAGACCCAGAGCCGGAGACTGAGAGATACACAGAGATACAGAAACCGAAGGAGACCTGGAGAGATGCACGGAGTAGACAGAGAAGCAAACAGACTGAGATTCACAGAGATCAAGATGCCTGGTGAAATTGAGTTACACAGAGCAACAGGTGCACGGACAGGAGGAGGAGGAGAGACACACAGAGATAAAGATGCACCAGAGAGACACAGAAACAAAAGGACACACAGAGATAAAGATGCATGGGAGAGACACGGAAACAGAAGGACTCACAGAGATAAACACAGAGATAAAGATGCTTGAGACACAGAGAGATGTAAGGACAGAAGGACACATACATACACAAAGAGAGATTCGCACTCAGAGACTGAAATAAGAAGAGCGCAGAGATAAACATAGAGATGGAGACAAGGAGAGAAAGGACTGAATTAATTGGGGTGGGGGAGTGAGGAAAGGCAGGGGGCGGAACCTCAGCTGAGCCCAGGAAGAGCCGACCTAGCCGAGCACCTTCACGGAGGCTCCGAGAGCACGGAAAAGAAGGGCATTAATTGAGCGCCTACTGCATGTGAGGCTTCAGCAAGGCTAAGACAACGAGCCAGGCGGCCGCCCCGGTCCCTCTTCCTTCCCCCGCCTCCCGCCGGTGCCCCGGCCCCCGGGCCGGACAGAGGTCCCTCACCTCCCGTGCGCCGCCGCTGCCATGTCCCGCCGCCAGGTTCAAACGGCCGGCAGCGTATCCCGCCCCGTCACGAGCGCCTCCGTCAGCGCGTTGGCCCTCGCGGCCAACCGCCCGTCCTCCACGTATCCCTCCGCTGTCTCCTCACCCCCACCCCCCCCCCCACCCCACGCCGTCCCTCCACGCGCCTGCGCAACAGCGGATCCTGCCCCGCTGTCGCGAGGACTTCTTCGCCTTCTCGGCGGAGTGATCCTTTGGCGAGTCTACCACAGAGAAACGACAATTCCCGCCGGCTGCAGACACTCCTTTCGGTAGGCTCCCGCGATTTCGAAAAGTAGGCTTCGGACCAATCACGACCAGATGCCGGGGTTCGATCGTAGCCAATAGGCAATTCCGGACCGGCGGCGCTTCCGCGATTGGTGGGCCGAGGGGAGAGAGGGGCGGAACAGTGGGACTGTCCCTAGAGTGGGTTGCTGTTCCTCCGCCTCGCGCACCCTGCCTTCCCTCGCACTGCTCCGCGATTGGACGGACGCTGGAGCCGTCACCCTCCGGGTTCCCGCCCCGAGCCTGTCTCAGCTTTCGATTGGACCTTTTCTTCGTCCCACTTGAGCCTCCTCCCTCTGTCACGTTAAAGTAGGGCCCACCCTCTCCTCCTCGCGATTGGGCGAGTGGCCTCCGGCCCTGTTCGGTGATTGGTCTGGGTCGCCGCCAGTCTCTCCGAGGGCGGGGTGAGGGGGAAAGGCCAGGAACGGGAGGAGTAGTGGGGTGTGGAGAGTGGGAGGGGACGGCTTTCGGGGGGTGTGTGTTTCTGTGTTGGGGTCTGGGGCGGAAGGACCCCCCCCCCAGGGAGGCGGGTCAGGCTGAGGGCTGCCTCTGGGTCCCGGGTGGGTGGCGGGGGGGAGGGGGAAGGCGGGGGGGTGGCGGCTCCCTCGAGACCCGGCGCGGGCAGCGCGATGAGGCGGGTCACCCTGTTCCTGAACGGCAGCCCCAAGAACGGCAAGGTGAGGGGGGAGGGGCGGGAAGGGAGGGGGAGGGGCGTCTGGGGGGAGGACGGGGGAGGGGCGCCTGGGGGGCCGGAGTAGGAAGATGAGTCCTCAGTCCTGGAGTTTGGCAGGTGTGGGGCGAGGCGACAGGACCCCAGCCCTGGAGCGCCCCGAAAAGTCCTCCATCTGCATTTATCCCGCCTTGGGGATTTCCTGGTGGCCGGGAACACCCGTCGTGGCTGCCCCCTCTGCTGCGGCTAACCCACTTATCGCAGCGTAGCCCCTCTGTTTTACAGATAGGGAAACTGAGGCTTACATAGCGTCCTAGGGGTAGCCCTGGAAGGGACCTCAGAAATCCCCTAGTCTAATAATCCTGTCATTTTACAGATGAGGAAACTGAGGCGGGGGAGGGGAAGTGACTTGGCAAGGTCAAGGTAGTGTAAATGGGATCCCAGATGTAAGACTAGAAGGGGTCACAAAAGGCCAAGCAGCGCCCCCCCTCATTTTACAGATAAGGAAACTGAGGCCCAGGGAAATGAAATAGCTTGCCCACCAAATAGAAACTCTTCTGGCATTTAAAAACCCTTCCCAACATGGCTCAAACCTACTTTGCCAGGCACATTATATAGAAGTCCCTTTCACCTGCGCCATGGTTCCTGCTGTGCCTCTTAGGGTCACAGATGTAGACCTTCCAGGGACACATCAAGTCAAAGTCCGGTCCCTTCTAGTCTTATTGCTCCCCTCCCCCTTCCCAGTTTGATAGGTAAGGAGGCTGAGATCCTGGCAAGGGATTTCTCCCCTTCTCACCTGTGCCTTTGCATTGACCATCCTCCACATCCAAAATGCTCCAGTTCTGTCTTGGCTTTTCTTTATTCCTCCCACCGCCTCATCCAAAATCACCTTGTGTCTATTCTATGTTACTATGTTTTGGATATTTACATACACAGACACATAGATACCTATACACGTATTATCTTCCTTCTCCCGTAATTTCAGAGAGTTGTGCCTTGGGACCTTAAAAGACTGCTACTGGGATGCTTGATACTTTGTGTATGACTGTGATACAAAGACAGAAAAATAGAAACATCTCTGCACTTAAGAAGCTTCCCTTCCTCTTTGGAAACCATGAATCCACTTTTAAGCATTTACAAAGTAAAGGAGAAGTCTTGGGGAAGGGGAGGGGTGGGGTGAGGAGGGCTTCAAGGGAAGGGAGGCTTGTCTATAACCATGCTTGCATTCTCTGGTGAGGTTTCTGTTTCTTTGGGTTGTATTTGAGATAAAGAAGGCCAGAGAGAGATGAGTACTGTGATTTGGCCAGGGTCATACATCCTCTTGATTCCCAGGCCAGCTCCACTCCTTCTGCTGTGTGGAGCAACCATCCGGCTCTTCTGGATTCCCAAGTTTAATGCTGATTAGTGGCCTGAGTTCTTCCCGGGTGGAGTAAGACAGGATCTCAAATCCAGAGCCCGACACTGCTTACTTGTAGATCACTGGAAAGATATCTGGATTTGGAGTCGTATGGCTCACTTCTGTTTTTCTTTCGTCATTACTCATGTCCGACTCTTCTTGACCCATTTGAGTTTTCTTGTCAGATACTGGAGTGGTTAGCCATTTCCTTCTCCAGCTCATTTTACAGATGAGGAAACTGAGGCAAGCAGGGCTGAGTGACTTGCCTAGTATTAAGTGTCCGAGGATAGATTTGAACCTCGGGTCCTCCTGACTCCAGGCCCAGTGCTCTATCCACTGTACCACTGAACTGGTTTTCGGCAAATCATTTCACCTTCATCTGAAAAATTATGGCTTGGGACTCAAATGACCTTCCAAGGCCCCTAGATTCATGAGCCTAATCTTAATCATTTCACCTTTCATGTTCCTGATCTGTAAAGCAGTGCTGTTACTTACACTGAGAGTGGGAAATAAAAGCTAGTGCCCTTGCTCTTAGAAAGGTCTGGATTTCACTTTCTTCATACAATGTCTGTGTGCTCTAGGCAAGTCTCTAACCCTCTCAGTGCCCTCTGGGAACTCTCTGTGTTACTGTAGCTAATGTACGTTGGGGGATGGAGTTTCCTGCTATTGTATTCTCTACTGCCGCAAAATTGCAGGTCTGGGCCAAGGAAATCCACCTACCTTTCCTGTTATAGTAAACATTATAAGCACTATGCAAATGCGAACTGGGATGACTGTCATCCTGTGCCTGGGGTTCCAATTGGGAGTACAGCCGTCTAGCTGGAAGGTAGGGGGATGGGAGGGAATCAGCATGTGTACCACACCTCCTGTATGCCAGGTACCGCATGTGACAGACGCCTTGGGAGATATGTACTGTTATATCCCCATTTTACAGATGGGAAAACTGAAGTGGAGAGTGGTGAAGTGACTTGCCCAGGATCACATAGCTAGGTAAGTGTCTGAGGCCTGATTTGGATTTATTTCTTCCTGACTCCAGGTCCAGAGCTCCATGCACTGTGTGGCCAGCTGCCTTCCTGGAATATTAGGTGTCGTCTAATTCAAACTTTGCTTTTACAGCTGGGACAACTGAGTCTCAGGTGACATGACTTGCTCAGGGTCACATGGGTAGTTCTGGTTTCAGAGCTAGGATTCTGAGCTCCTAGCCAGTGTCCTTTCTAGACTGTTATTAGGAGATGAGGTTGGCAAAGGCAGCGGAAGCCCAGGAGATTTGCATAAAGAGAATCTAGCTGTGAGGTGCTTAATAGATGAAAGCCTCAGGGCCACAGCATGGAGATGCAGTCTGAAGAGTCATTATTGGTCATCTAGGGTTAGGGTTTCCAACATTTATCTGTCACTGAATCTCTTGGCTTTTAGCAGTACGGTGGCAATGGTTTGGTTTGGTTGAAATCTTGGTCAGCAGCTGAGGGGTATCTTTATTGATGAGATAGAGGTCTCTTTCAGGTCTGGCTTGGGGCCCACAGGGTGAAGCCACAGGGAGGGCAGATATTGCTGGGATGCTAGATATCGGTATTGTTGTCAAAGATTTTTCTTTAGCTCCCTCCCCCAACAAACCAAAGTTAATGTGATTCTTTTAGAGTTTTTTCTGTCATTAAATTTTTGAAAAACTTGGTGTATGCATAAGTTCAATTAAACCTAAAATCAAATAGTAGCCACTGGCATTTATTAAACTATAGATTCTGCTGCTGTGCTGAGCCCAGGGGATATCAAGAGAGGCTAAAGACAGTCCTGCCCTTCGGGTTCACTTCTAATTCTGGAGACAATATGTAAATATCTAGGTTTATCAAAGAGTAGAGAAAGGTAATACAAAAGACTCGGCCTCCTACCTAGGGTGGGTTTTGAGCAGGCCTTGAAGGAAGTGGAGGGAGCATTCCAGACCTGGGGCACAGCCAGTGCAAAGGCTCTGAGATGGGAGATGGAGCTTTTGAAGAACTGCAGCAAGGCCACTGTAGCTGGATTGTAGAGTGCTTAGAGGGGGTTGAGGAACTCTGGTCTTTGAGGTAACAGGCAGCCACCAGAACTAATGGGGGTGGGGGAAGGTTGTGGAGAAGAAGACCATGTCAGACCTATGACTGAGGGCTAGATTGGAGTGGGAAGAAACTTGAGGCACAGAGATAGGTTAGAATGCTTTTGCTTTGGACCTGGTTGCAGGTGATGAGGGCCTTGATCTAGAGTTGTGGTTATATAAGGAAGGGAAGGGAACACAAGAGAGATGTTGTAAAGATAAGGTTTTTACCAACAAAATTTGGCACATTATTGAAACTGAACATTTGAGGCACACAGCATCTTAAGTATCATCCTAATGGAAGCTTAGGTCTTATTGGAGGGAGGAGAGCTGGAGGGTGGGGGAAGGAATCTGCCTTTGATAACTTGGATGGTGTGGTTGTCATCCTCTCCCTGCCCCCCCCATTAACTATTTGTGCCCCTTGTCAAGGTGTGACATCTAACATTTTTTTCCCCAAACCTCTACTGTCCAGCAGTGGTCTTATCTATCACTAGAAACTGTTGGTCTTTGGGAGGAATATTTGTTAAGGAATATATTTGTTAGGTCCCTGAATGGCAGAAAGGAGAAAACGGATTATTAGAAGTTGTCTTGTCTACATATGGCCAGGAAACATTTCTAAAACCAGGGATGTTTTACAGCTGGTTAACAGACTGATTTAGAACCAGTCTTTGTAGGGGGCAGTGCTTTCCCAGTTTGAACCAGAACTTGGTTCATTGACTTTTGCTTCCTCTTAGAACTGACATTACTATCTAGTGTAATTCAAAGACAGGGTCATAGGTATTAATGAAAATTCTTTGATTTTCATTAATATTAAATCTACACGTAGTTAAAAAGTTAACTGTTCTCTCTTCGCACCTGACTTCTTTTTGTCTGCATAGGTCAATCTTGTTCAACATTCAAGTTTACCTTTACGTTGCTATTTCCAAATACAAATATAAAACCAAACTAATAATGAGGTGGGGTTTTTTTTCAATGTTATTGTTCATTAGCACCTAGAGTGTGAGAATGAAATGTCTCATTGAAGAATTTGGTCTAAAGTTTTCATCCTCTTCGACCTGCTTTTGCAGATGCCTTTTCTCTTATTCAAAATATAAAACTATTGTATTGTCACTGGAAAAAGTGACTTAGTACATCCAGAACCACAAAACATTTTTGTCCCTAGAAACAGGCCTCAGATCAACCTTTTGCTTATCTAACCTCTCTGGTATGTTCCTGCTGGTGAAATGCCAACTGGCTAGCCAAAATCCAAGGCCTCATCATGGAGGCTTAACTATATTCTTCATTTCCATGGAATCACAGGGGTTTGGTTTGGTTTTTTTGTTTTTAAATATTTTCTAAATGCCAAAATTGAGGCATTGTCTACATGTATTTGTTCAAGGGTGTTGCTTTTCTTTTAAAAAGGTCATGAAGCTTTTGAGATTTTGGATTAAGAATAAACACTTATTTAACTTTCTTTTCACTTTTTATCTTCAGAGATTCTTAGGATAGTAATCAGCATTTCTTAAGTTTTGTAGTAGAATATTTCCAGATGTGGCTAAATTTATTCCAGAGGGATTACTCTAGTAAAAGGTTGAGACAATTGCAATGGAACCTCAGAAATAAATCGCACTACAAACCTTAGTTAACCCTTTTGTGTAAAATAGCTTAAGATTTCTTCTATCAGAAAAAAATATTTTTGAAAAATTTTATGTCATTTTTAAAAAATGGTTAGCAGTATGGAAATGTTTTACATGACTGCACACATGTAATCTAATATCAAATTGCTTGCCTTCTCAAGGAAGGGGAAGGGAAAGAATTTGGAACTCAAAGTTTAAAAGAAGAATGTCAGAAATTTTGTTTACATGTAACTAGAAGAAAAATAAAAATTAAATTAAAAAAAGAGAAACGATTGACAAATGAAAGTTATAGGTTCTTTTTTTAATGAGACTAAAAACTGCCTGGCCTTATTTCCTAGAAATAGCTGACATTTGTGTGAGCATGTTTTTGGTGCAGGTCTTAAACTCACTGTGTCCAAAACAGAACTTATCCTTCCCCACCCCTAAACCTTTCCCTCTTCCTCACTCAAGGGTGAAACCATCTTTTCAGTCACCTTGGCTCAAAACTTAGGTGTTTCCTTGACTCCTTACTTTCATTTCCTATGTCCAGTCTGTGGCCAGTTGCTGTCAATTTTACCTTCACAACATCTTGTATATACTCCCCCTTGTCTCCTCTCCTACTGTCCCTACCCGGGCACAGGCTGTCATCACCTCACACTTGGTCTATTTCAATAGCCTGCTGCTTGGTCTCACTTTTTCAAATCTCTCCCCACTCAAATCCCTTCTCCACTCACCTGTGATCTTTCTAAAGCTCAGGTCTGACCATATCACTCCCCTGTCTAATAAACTTCTGTGACTCCTTTTACCTCCAAGATCAAATATAAAATCTGGTCATTGTTCAAAGCCTTTTATAACCTGATCTTCTCTGACCTTTCCAGTTTTCTTACACCTTACTCCTTGACCTGGACCCTTCAATCCAATGACACTGGCCTCCTGGCGTTTCCATGAACCAGACATTCCATCTCTTGGCTCTGGGCATTCTCATGGAATGGGAGGGCCTGGAATGCCCTTCTTCCTCATCTCCATCTCCTGGCTCCCTACCAGCTAAAATCCCACCCTCAACAAGACTCCTTAATGCCAGTGCCTTCCCTCAGTTGCTTATCTTCAATTTATCCTGGATTTATCTTTTTTGTTTGGTTATTTGCATGTTCTGAGCTTCTCTAGGGCAAGGAATGACTTTTGCCTTTCTCTCTGCTGAAGGCTGCCTCCTTAACTTTGGGTTTACTGGCTACATTTCTTTCTCAAAAACCAAGCCTTAAACCCAATTCACTCTGGAGCTCTTAGGTTGGACAGTAGGTCCCTGCTCTCCTAGCACAGAGTGAATATAAATACCAAATAGTAAATGTTTCTCTTTTGGCCGGGAACCCTGAGGGTCTTCTCCCAGTTTGATTTTTTTTTCTTTTTGAGTTTTGATTAAAGGAGCCATCTCTTGATTAAGTTCTTAAAGAGGCCTATTCACTGAATGGGCATTACCTCATTCAAAGTGAGAACCTGAAAAGACCTTAGCCTGGAAGGGCCAGGGTCTCCCATTGCATCCTGGGCCATCTCCAGTCATCCTGGTAAATATCAGGCCACCGGACCCAGATGGCTCTGGTGGAGAAAGTAAGGCTGGTGACCTTGCACAGAGCTCTCTCACTCAAAGCAAAGTCCATTGCAAGTCATGTCATCATTTCCCTGATGTCATGGTCCTCTTCGAGAACAAAAGACAAACACAAATTCCTAACTTTTAGCACAATACCAGGCACATAGTAGACACTTTATAAATGTTTATTGACTGATCTGTGATTTTATTTGTATGTGGAACTCCTCTTTTGGAAACTCCCCCCACTGGCTCAGATTGGCCACTTCTGGGTGACCCATAGCTTTAGAATGTTAACTGGGGCACCAAAAGATTTGCCCATGGCCTTTCAGCCTATGTGCAGAACTGGACTTGAACCTGACTCCCTGCTCCAGAGCTGCCACTCAGCTACTCTTTGTTGCCTCTAGATATTTAAATATTGCTTTACAATCACTTTACATACAGTAGCTTGTGATCCTCAACAGAGCCCTGTGAGGAGAGGTTAACTAGGCCACGTGCCATACATCAGTCGTACACAGCCCTGAATGTCAGGTGGGGCTCTGGCCTGACTCATCTCTATCTCCCTTGATTCAAGGGCTGTCCATCACTGGTCCATGCTGCCTCATTTCTCTAGGAAAGGGGTGACATGTAGCTAGTGTCCTAAGATGACATAAATCACTCAATGAGAGAATATGAGAACAAAAAATGGACTAGTCTACCCCGGACATAGTAGCTGGATTATTTTCATCCTTTCCTTTTTCTCCTGCTTCCTCTGCCCATCCTTACCTTTTCAAAGGTCACCTCTTGCTTCAGGTCCACAGCCTAAAAATCAGCTGTGTTGATTCACCTGAAAGCCCTGTGACTCTTGCTTGGTATTTTATAAATTGGCATAAGATCATTCCCAGCTGACAAATCTCTGTTGGGGCAGCTCTACCTCAGCTTTCCACTAGCTTTGGTAACTGGGTGCACAGGGCTGCTCCCCAGGACTGGGGTCCTTCTGCAGACCAGAGGTACATGCGTCATGATCGTGACTCCTGTTTCTGAGGGATTTCAGTGTGCTTTAACTGCATAGTACTCTGAAGCCACTCCCTTTGTTCTCTACTGTTTTAATGATTTTTAAATGCCTTCTGGCAAGTAAGGAGTGTTTCCTGTTCAGGTCATATTTCATTGCTCCTGTAAAAGCACAAAGTTATGAACAAAGTTTTCATAAAATAGGAGGAACCTAAAGGTTTGCATTATTGAACCATTTCCAGTTGAATACTGGGCAAAAGAAAGAAAAGGGTTCTGTAGCATTGATATCCTTTTGAGCTGTTCACCTTTTTATGAGTAAACATGGTCTTGAGACGTCTTTATTTTGCTTATTACACAGAAGTCAAGTTAAATTGGTTTAATGTAGCTGTTAAATGTAACCTGGTGTTAGGTAAGTTTGTTAGCATTATTTCAACAACTGTTTATGGAACATGGCCTCCGATGACCTTTCCAGCATTGGACCTAGGAGCTAATGGATACTAATTGGTGAGAGAGAAGAATAAAGTCTTCATAACGTCTGTAGGCATTTTCCAACTTTTCAACTTCCATAACTTAGTATTTAAGTGTGATACATCCAACCTGTAAATGCCTTTAAAGCATATAGACAGCTGGCTCAGCCCAAGAAGGCTGTATTCTGGTCAGTTACATAATGAAGCCTCTTAAATTG
Organism: Phalanger gymnotis; assembly: GCA_028646595.1. Classification (NCBI taxonomy): domain Eukaryota; kingdom Metazoa; phylum Chordata; class Mammalia; order Diprotodontia; family Phalangeridae; genus Phalanger; species Phalanger gymnotis. The sequence continues at coordinate 309,310,446 of CM053625.1, forward strand.
TAATGGATTAGCTTTTAAGATCAATCTACAGATTCTTTTCCAAAGATGAAGTGCTTACTTTGTGTACATAACTCACTTTGCTAAGTGCTAGAGATTGATCCAGGTTTTCATATGTCCAGATCCTTGCTTCTGGGGAAGGCTACCCTATGGATATGGAGAGAAGCAGAATGTAAGGCAGGGTGGGTGCAGCAGATGAAATGTTGGAACACAGTCTTCCTTCATCTCCCTTACTCCCAAGCTCAGCATTTTTCTTTCCTTTTTATTTTTAAAAAAATCTTTCTTAAAACTTAAATTATTGAAGTTAAAAATCAAGCACATATCATATACCACTCCTATGTTTTTTCTATTACCAGACCTCTATTGAATGTTTCTTAAATAATTGTTGGAATTAATCCTAGCAGACTTGACCAGGAGAAGGACATTCTAAATACCCTAAGACTATTTGTGTGTCTCCCCCCACAAAAAAAAAGTTTACAGGTTCATTCACTAGAGTCAGGAAGATGAGTTAAGATCTGGCTTCCTGCTAGCTAGGTGACCCTGGGCAAGTCACTGAGGCTCTCTAAGATGATTCTCATTTGTCAAATGGGACTAATAACAGCACTTGTCTCTCAGGGATATCGTGAAGGTCCAGAGAGGTCATACTTCTAAAGCAGTTTGTAAATCTGAAAGCCCTGTATAAATGCTGTTATTGATTGGGCATTAAACTATTCCAGTTATTACCATCCTGGTTTTTGCAGATGCTCAGTATGGCCCTCTGGTATCCTTCATTCCACACAGATGTCTCATTAATGCCACAGCCCTTTGACAAAGTATGGTGAATAAAAGTATCACTCAAGGCCTTCTTTGGTGCCCCAGTGTGGTATGGAAGTCACCCTGGGCTCTTCAGTGGGTTCAGTCTGGCTTGCTCTGAAAAGAATTCAGGTGGGAGCCCTGCAGTAGATTGGCTTCATGGGAGCAACATAGCTAGGGACAGTCATGTCACCAAATGGTTAGCCCCCAAGGCAGCCAGGTGGCAAAATGGCTAGAACACTGGTCCTGGAGTAGAAAGACCTGAGTTCAAATGTGGCCACAGAAGCAAATCACTCACCTCTGTCTATTTCAGTTTCCTTATCTTTAAAATGGGGATGATAATAATAGCTTCTATCTCCCTGGCTTATTGTGAGGATAAAATAAAATAGTATTTGTAGAGTACTTTGAAAGCCTTCAAGTGTATCTGAAATTGTGGTTGTTCAGTCTTGTCTGATTCTTCATGACCCCATTTGGAGTTTTCTTGGCAAAGATATTGGAGTGGCTTGTCATTTCCTTCTCCAGCCCATGTGACAGATAAGGAAACTGAGACAAGTTAAGTTAAGTGACTTGCCCAGGGTCACGCAGCTAGTGTCTGAGATCAGATTTGATTTTAGGTGCAGGAGTCTTCCTGGCGCCAGGCCCTGCACACTATCCGTTGCGCCACCTAGCTGCCCTAACTAGATATGCTAGCTATTATCCCCAGGTAATAATTGTTTTGGCCACTACATACAAGGAAACTCAGCTACACAGCTGAGCAAAGACTACTTTCGCTACTGAAAGTTCGGAATGAAGTACTAGTATTCTCATTCCATTGCTGGCGTTTGCTTCAGAGTCTTTAAGATCAATCTAAAATGCCATTGATTTCCTCTTCAGAATCAAATACTTTTAGAAGCAAAAGAGCAGCCTTCTCTGAAACAGCTTCATCTTGCTCTGTCAAAGAACTTCCTGCATGTATTATAGCCCCGAGTCCTAGAGTTTGAAGTCAGCAAACATATTAGGTGCCTACTATGTGCTATCCCCAGCACTGTGCCAAGGTTCTAGGGATTCAAAGAAGGTTTAAAAAATAAAATTTGTCCTGACTTGAAGGAGCTCATTTCTTTTTAAAGTTGTAATGTTCAATTTAGTTTATGTTCAATGTCAGGGGGAGAATTTGAGCATGCCTGTTAAAACAGATTGCCCGTCAGAAATGTGGCTCATGATGTTAATTAAATTGATCCATAAAATCAAACTGGGAATGAAAAATTACAGAAAACAGAATGGGTTAAGGCTCCATTGGCCTAGCTTTGGGGACATTTGTAAACATGCAGGCCTCTGCTATGATTGGTGCCTGTTTTAGACCCTTTTCCTGAGCTGGTGGTCCACTGTATATTTTATTTTATGAGAGATTCTCAACTGCTAGGCTTCATTTAATTAATGTATTTGTCAAAATGAGAAGCCCTAGGGAAACCGATGAATTTTAGACTAATCAAAAATATCTGACCCTGCTAAAAAAAGCTGGTTGCTTCCCAAGCCCTGAAACTGGCTCATAAAACTTTAAAACTAACATTTAGCCAAGTTGAACCTCCCATTTCCAGTGACTCTAACGATATTTTCTAGATCTCAAGGGCTGATAGAGAACATAAAGCTAAATTAAATATAACACTCAGGAACATACTTGTTCAGTCATGCACATCAGCCTTGCCCTTAGCTATTTGCCTATGTACTTTAGAGCTAATAATTTATGACAGTCTAAAGCCAGAGAAAGTTGACCCATTCAGTACTAGCTGCTTAGTTACAATAGAAATCAGATTGGAAGATATTTTGTGCATTAGTAAATATAGCTCTGTGTATGTGTGAGTGTGAGACTTAAGTGAGGTGTTCTGACCCAGCTCTCACTTTGGGCTTTATTTTGGAACTCTTTTGTTCCGTAGAGGATGGCCCCTCTTGGGCTCTGGTTGCCTTATAAATGAATCAGCTTTTACTGTGCTGGGTGGGTTTTTGGTTTATGATAGATTTTTCTGTTGTATGCACTAATCTGACTTGAACATGGGAAGAAGACGGAAACAGCCAACTCTTAACCTCAAACCAGCAAATTGGTTTTGAAAAAGGCTGTGTGGACTTCAGCAGATTGTTATTATAGGTCCATACTGAACAGTTTTATAATACAAGTTGCTAAGACATCTGGTTTTAACCTAGAATTAATGTAGTTATTTCTGCATACTGTTCTTTACTTCATTCTCTTTTTTAGAGGAATGATGTAGAACTCTTTTTGTTTTGAGAGTCACTGACTCAAAGGAGGACTACATGGAAGGAAAAAGCAACTTAATTTCATTTGGGTATTTTTTATTCTCTCTTTTGAGTAGTGAACTTAGAGTACAAAAAGTGAAAAATCGCCTTTTTTATTGAAGAAGAGGAGCATACATTTCGATTTGACAAAATAATATTTTAACGGAAATACCGTACGTAATGCCATATGTCAGCCAGTGAAGGAATGGAAGGGATAAATGAAGGGACAGCCTAAAAGGGGAGAGAAATCAAAGGAGGGAAAAAAAACCCAACTGCGGGGAGGCCAAAAGATACATATAAAAAATATAAAGAGGGGAAAAAGAAAGGAAAGAAGACAGATTGATGGTCAGGAGTTTTTGAAGCAGACCAACATGCTGACTTTGTTCTAGGGAGAATCAGGGCCCCCCTGCTATGTTGCCTTTCTTCTCCATGCTTTTAGAGCTTCTGCCCTTCTATTGCCTGATTCTGCCCACCCGTACTTCTCCCAAGATTTGGCATGACCATCTCTGAGCAAACATTGGTCTACTCTTATCATAGTCTTCCTATGGCTCAGCCATCCATACACTTTGGAAGTCTGTCCTTCTGGACTCTCCTGTTTCCCTTTCTGACCCTTTTCTGACCAACTAATATCTACTGTCCTCCACTTGTCCTCTGACTAACTGTTTTTTTAAAGAGGGTGCTTGTTCTAACCTTAGTTTTATTTTCTTTAAATTAAATTTTCTTTAAACCTACTTGGCAGTAGGTTTGGGCAGCAGATAGGTCAGATTAGAGACAGACTCTAGGTTGGTTGCTGTGGGTCATGTTGCAAAACAGGAGAGTGCAGAGTGGCCACCCTGCATTTTTCTCGGGCCTCCTGAAATCGTTTGGCTGCCCCAAGCAGCCCGTGGGCTGTATGTTGTGCAGGCCTACTTTAAATCGTACTGTGTAATCTGGTACCAGTCTTTCCAGCCATGGTTCTGCCGTCTTAGAGTTCGTTGTGTCCATCTAATAGCACATTCACACCCTCTACTTTCTCCCACAAAAACAAATGGTAAACTCTTAGGGCAGAGACAGCTTGGTTTTTGTATCTCTCATGTCTGACACAGTACCAGCTACATGCAGGTAGGTACTTAGTAAGTGCTTATTGAATATCCTAGCTTTTCAGGATAGAATCAGGTCCAGAGGGAGATTCTCCACCCCTTATTTGATATTCGTAGATCCTTTCAGTCATCCCAGATACTTGTTGGTTGATTGATACTATTGGGTTACATATATATACATATACATAATATATGTATACATATGCTCACACACACATACATCTCCTGTTTTCCCCAACCTTCCTACTCATTCCTTTTCTTCCATTCCCCCTCTCAGCTGGAAGGCAAAGCATTCAGAGTACCCACTCCTGCTGTGACCCTCAGGCCCATTTCCCCCTTTACCGCAGTCATGGGTCTGAGCACCTTCCTCCCCTTCCCACCTCATGGTCCTTCCCAGGTCCTGATCAGATGAGCATGGAGTTATTGACCACAGTGTTTCGCTGACGTGAGGGCTCACTTGCCCTTGTACTGCAACCTCTGGATCCTTGAGCCTTGACAGCTGCCCTGCTGCACAGCTAAGGACAACTAAGCTTTTCCATCTGCTTTGCAACTAAACTTGTGTTTTCTGCCCTCGTTAGGATAGGAGCTGCTGGAACTTTTCTGTCTCTGTTCTCAGCACCTAGCCCCAAGGCATGGTTGACATATAGTGAGCCCTTAATAAAGGTCTAGTCCTGGGCGGGGAACCTTCCGGCTCAAGGCCACATGTGGCTCTCTAGGTGCTCAGGTGTGGCCCTTTGAATCCAAACTTCACAGAACAAATCCTCTTAATAAAAAAGGTTTGTTCTGTAAAAATTGGACTTAGTAAAAAAAGTCAAACTCAAGGACCTAGAAGGCCACATGTGGCCACAAGGCTGAAGGTTCCCCACCCCCGCCTAGTCATTCATTTGGGCCAGCTCGGTGGCACGGTGGATAGGGTGCCTGGCCTGGAGTCAGAAAGACTCATCTTCCTGAGTTCAAATGTGACCTTACTAGCTGTGTGACCCTGGACAAGTCACTTAACCGTGTTTACCTCAGTTTCCTCATCTGTCAAGTGAGCTGGAGAAGGAAATGGCAAACCACTCCTGTATCTTTGCCAACCCCAAATTGGGCCACAAAGAATCAGAAATAACTAAAAAACAAGTCATTCATTTTGGTGTTTCCTGACAGCAGGCTTCCTTCATAGATCTACTGTGGCTCTTACCCAGGTTTGGCTAGCTGATTCGCGTTCTGGTGCAAATGGGCTTTATTCATGGATGGTAATGCTGGTTAGCTAACAAAATGGTCTCTTTGCAGGTGGTTGCCGTGTATGGAACCTTATCAGACTTGCTCTCTGTGGCCAGCAGTAAACTTGGAATCAGAGCGACAAGCGTGTACAATGGGAAAGGCGGGCTGATTGACGACATTGCTTTGATTAGGTAATATTTGTCAGTGAAATTCAACTTTTATTATGCTGACAGTTTGTGATGCAGCCTTTCTCATTGGCTGCTCGCCGTTTTACCGTTCTCTTATGAGTACGCTAGGGGGCGGGCCTGCCATGGAAGGACCTTTGTGACCCTGGAGGCCGCTTTCTTTTGGTTTTTGTATGTTCCCCTAAAAGAAGGCAAATGCGGACACCTTTTAGCAATCCAGTGAACACAGTTACAGAAGAATCAAAACATTTTAACTTCTCTGGGAGTTTATGTAGTAGTTGTTTTCTTTATCACCATAGACATAGGTGACTTGTCTCTCCTCATAGAGTATAAGCTCTTGGCAAGTAGGTATTGGTTTTTTGTATTTGTATCCACATCCCCTGGTACTGTCACTTAGGGGACACTTAATGAATGCTCATTGATTCGTTTGCAATTCAGTTATACAAAAATCAGCATTGGACTGAAAATGGAATTACTCTGCTATTTGCGTGTGATCTGGCAAAGTGGGAAGAACCCAGAGGGAGGAGAGGGGTCGTGTGAGCTGGTCTCTAAGTCACTGTAAGGACCTGAGTGCTGGCCAGGCTCCTTGGAGTAACTTTGGCTCCCATTTTTAGGAGTTGCTGTAGTATTCTAGGGCTAGACCCAGTGAATTTATAATCTTTCCAAAAACAGGACTTCTTGATAGAAATATAAATTCTCCCAGAACACAAAGTGTCAGTTTAGCCCTTCTCATAGTAAACTTGCTAACTCTAGGCTTCACAGGTAGCATGGTCTCCTCTCAGTGATAGGCAGTAGTAGAAGAGGGCTTAGATAAAGGTCATCTCAAATCCCGGTGATGCCCATATCACCCATCTTTTAGGCAAGTGGACATTAGGGGATTGGCAGTGGGCAGAGGGGCAGTAGATTTGTCTCATTGCCTTTTTTTCTTAGTGAGCTTATCATTAACTGCTGGCTTGGATAGTTCAGGGACAATGCATATATATATGCACATGCACACACATACATACATACATACGTACATACATACATACTACGTACAGATAGATAAATCAATGTGTTTAATAAGGGGGAAAATATCCATGTATTAACAATTTGAGATACAGAAAAAAGTTAAGAGGTGACTATGATTTTTAAGCTTGTCTTTAGATAGCATTGTTATTTTTTGAAGTTGATGAAATTTACATTCAAATGGATAGTTATATTTTAAGCCCAACAGGTGGCAAAATTCAAACAAAGTATTAAAATTTTAGACAATTTATTTGACCTCTCGGCATTAGTATATGTGAGGCCAAGAATTATCTAGCATGCTTGTTCTTACCTTGGGCCCATGAACTTACAAAAATATTTTTTAAACTGTATTTCAGCATAATTGATTTTCCTTGTAATGCTATTTATTTTATGCATTTAAAACATTCGTCTAAGAAGACATCCATTAGACTTCATCAAATTGCCAAAGGGGGCCACGACATAAAAAAGGCAAAGAACCCTTGCTCTTATAACAGAACCAGTTAACTGCTGTGATTTCAGAACCAGGCCCAACAAAATCGTACTGACAGGATCTTTTTTCTTCCCAGAGATGATGATGTTCTCTTTGTGTGTGAAGGAGAGCCATTTATTGGTAAGTGGCCTAAAAACTAAACCCTCTTTTGATGGAATGAAATGAAAGATGAAATGTTGATATTGGGCAAAATGGGCCATTGAAAAGGATCTTGTGGTAGGCCTTTTAGACTTGTGTCAACATTCTGACTTGGCAGCATATTTCATACCAAAGAGATGGTCATTTTTTGTTGGGAATGGCTTTCTTTTGTGTTTAAAAAAGATAGGAATAGGCCTAGAAATCAGAAATAAGGTTATTCTATTTTTAGGAAGTTTAACTTAATCTTCAGATTTTCTTTGGCAGTGATAATGTATCCATAGTCTTTAACTACACATGTTTTACATGACTGTACATGTATAATCTATATCAAATTGCTTGCCTTAATGAGGAGGAAGGAGAAGGAAAGAGAGGATTTGAAACTCAAAATTTTAAAAAATTAATGTTAAAAAATTATTTTCACATATAATTGGGGAAAAATAAAATACTAAGTTATTTTTTAAAAAACTAGACATTTTAGATATTTCTACTTAATGTGAGTTTTCTTTCTGACCACATAATCAATGGCAGAAATCATCTGTTGGAAAAAAGTGTCTCAAGTTCAAAAGAAATACAATTTTGTCTGTTGAAGAAAACATTTAAAGGCTACAACAAGATGTTATTTCAGTAAAGCTTATATTTGCTTCACTGTAAGCAGTTACAGCTGAGAAAACAATTGAATGGGTCACTTTAAAGCAGGGAGCATTTTGGAGCAAGGGTGCCATGGAGTAGGGTGCCTCTGGTGTGAGCTGGGGGCCTCCAGAGTCAGGGAGGAGCTAGGAGTAAAGTTTGAAGGGCCTGGCCAGCAGGCAGCAAGGGAGGAAGGGAGTCAAAAATAAGTTTGGTTGATTTCAAAATTTGGCCTTGAGCTGGCTCTGCCTTTGGGAAAGAAGGACCAAATTCTCCTTGGCTTCTCTTATTCTTAGCATAGTTTTGAAAACCATTGTAGATTATAAAACTTTTGTGGGGTAGCCTGGCGACTTCACCATATTTCTAACATGGTTTCTATGGGAAAGGCCAGTCCTAGTTCCAATTACAATAACCACATTTTTTGGAAACCCATCCTGCTTACAAATTAGGAACACCTTGTGCCTCCACTGTGCTCCACTTTCTCCATGGCTTTGGGAAGTCAAACCCCCACTTCTCTCACCTCCGGATTAGGGATAATTATGGTGTTTTCCCTGTTGCCCAGAGCTGAGGATAATTAGGTCCCACCTATAAGGAACCGCTGAATCTCTTAGGGAACCACTACACAAATCCAGGGCCATCTCGTCTTCTTTCTTTCTTCTCTCTGCAGATCCTCAGACAGATCCAAAGCTCCCTGAAGGACCGACGGGAGCTCACACAGACTGGCTAACTCTAAATGTAGGAGGACGGTACTTTACAACCACACGGTAGGAATATGCCTTCCTAATTCTTTTTAAAAAGCAGTAGATTTACTAGGGTTCTTTGAATACACATTATTCACTGCCTCCCAAATCCTTCAAATGCTCTTTGAATAAACAGCAGCCAGAAACCACTTTACTGACTCTGGAATGGTTGGGCTCCAGAGGGCCATTCTTTGGGAGCCTCGGTTCTGTCCTACCCATTTTACAGACAAGAAACTGTGGCTGGGGAGGTGAAACAACTTGGCTAAGATCTCACAGAGCAAAAATAATAAGAGAATTCCTATTGTCTGAGGAGGATTCCCCTTGGCCTTTTTCAGAGAGAACATGAGAAGTGTGACAGAGGAGGCTTTCTATGGTCATGAGTTAATGCTTCCAGAATGCACTGTCCCATGTAGTATAGGTAGAAGTTGTCATGGCCTTGTCACTTGTAGAGGGAGAGAATGCAGCCACTCGTCTGAAACGTACAAGAAAGTTACAGGCTCAGCGATCTCCCACATTGGGTTGCGATCACCTCTTGGGACTATCAGTCCGAGGAAAGGCCAGTTAGGGCTGCAGGAATGGCAGCTCACTCAGTGGTATTGCGGCTCAGCTCAGATCCCTGCCAGCTCAGATCATGAGCCTTTTTGAGAGAACAGCTGCGATCCACTAGACCCTTGACTAAATAAGTTTCTTTATAAGGTCAAAGGAGAAATCATCTTTTTTCTCCTGAATTCTTAGGAGCACTTTAGTGAATAAAGAACCCGACAGCATGCTGGCCCACATGTTTAAGGACAAAGGTGAGTAGGACACAGCTTCCCCAGACTTTGTGGGATCTCTTGGGACGATGGCTTACGACACTGCTATTCTTTGCCATTTCGTGATGTGAGCAATCTTTGTAAGAATTAAAAAGTCACGGAACTGTACATTTTATTTTCTAAAATTTTTTTGTGTGCGTGTCTGTGTGTGTCTGTGTGTCTTAATGGGACCACAGGTGCCTGGGGAAATAAGCAAGATCACCGGGGAGCTTTCCTGATTGACCGCAGTCCTGAGTATTTTGAACCCATTCTAAACTACCTACGTCACGGACAGCTCATTGTGAATGATGGCATTAATTTATTAGGTAAGTCTTTCAAGCCTGATAGTTTAGGAGCATTTCTGTGCTTTGTGCTATTTGTTTCCCACAGTGGTAAAATTGCCTTTTATTTGGAAAGAGGATAGTATTTTCCTGGGTTGTGCCCACAGAATGCCCCTTCTGGCCTGGCCCAGGAAGCTGGAAGGTTTTAGAGGTGAGCCCCGGGGCTGTCGACTAAGGCCTGGCGAGCCTGGTGGGATCTGGTGCACCAGACTGGCTGCAGGGAAGGGGCATGGGCCCCCTCTGCTCAGATGGGTCATGCTCACACTGATGACAAGCACAGAGCCCCGACGCATTGCATGATCTTTTGTCTCATAGTCCATCCTACCAGACATTCTGCCTGTGGAGCAAAGCAGTGGAAACCAGGGTATCTGATTTGGTTCTGCTCTGAAAAACGGCCTTCCAGCACTCTGGAGTACCTGTGATTTCATCCACAGGGATGAGTATCCCTCCACTCATGGAGATTGCAGCTCTTCCCTGCCCGCCTGCACTGGGGAGATATTGTCCATGTCTACCCATAGACCCTCTGTCCCAGAGGGCACATTCCCAGTGCTGGGAGCCTCCCTTCAGCTGAATGACCCTGGAGCATGTGGGCCCTTGTCCGTCAGTGTGGCCTTGCTCCTTATTTTTTCTGAGCACACATTTCTCCATCCCTTGTACTTTTTTCCTGTGTAATTCCTTAAACACACTAAAACGCCCAATATTCTATAGTGCCTTCGAGAGTTATAAAGAGTGTGCTTTGTGAGGTCTGAGTAGATATGAGGAGACTGTGGCCATTGGGACATTTCTCTCTCTGGGCTGGAAATGCTTGGCTTTAGAATGACTTTAAATGAATAAAAATTGTTTCTGGCAGACATGCCTAAAATGTAGAGAATTGTATTAAAGATTTTCTTCTATATAAGTAGTATTGGGAAAGAACGTACGAGCAGTTGGAGGATCAGGAGATGCTTCCTACAGAAGGTGGTGAAAAGTTCTCAAGAGTTAAATTCTTAAGACACAGAGAAAAATCATTCTCATAAGAAAGAAAGATCACCCCCAAAATGATCAGGCAGGCTTCACAGAGAATGCGGTACTGGGTGAGCAATCAGGAGGTGCAGGGGGAGAGGGAGGCTGTGCAGGCAGAGCCATAGAACTGAGAAGTGAAGCACAAAAAGCAGCAGATAGAATTGTGTAGTGGCAGTGTGCACAGTGGGTGGAGTTGTGTAGTGGCTGTGTGCGCAGTAGATAGGGTTGTGTAATGGCTGTGTGTGCAGTGGATAGAGTCCGCGGCCTGGAGTCAAGACGTGAGATCAAAGCTGGCCTTATTTACTTACTGACTGTGCAACCCTGGGCAATCACTTCGTCGCTGCCTGCCTTGGTTTCCCCTTCTGTAAGATGGGGACGATAATAACAGCACCTTCCTCTCGAGGTTGTTCTGAGGATCTAATGAGATCTTTTGTTTGTCTAGCACCTGGCAAACTTTAAAGTGCTCTAGAAGAGCTAGCTGCTGCTGCTATTGCTTGGCAGCTCGGTGGCACAGTGGCTAGCATGCCAACCCTACTGTCAGAAAGACCTGAAATCAAATCTAGCCTTAGACACTTAGCAGCTGTGTGACTTCACCCTGTTTGCCTCAGTTTCCTCATCTGTAAAATGAGCTGGAGAAGGAAATGGCAAACCACTGCAGTATTTTTGCCAAGAAAATCAGAAACGGGGTCAAGAGCAGTCAGGTGTGACTGAACAACAAAAGCTGCTGTTGCTGCTGCTCCTCCCCTTCCTCCTCTTCCTCCTACGGTTTGGTTTATGCTTCGAGTGCCTAGAGTGAGTGGTGAGTGGCATTTTAAGACAAAGTAGGGTCCCAGAGGGTGTAGAGGCCTTTGGATATCGGCACAAGAGCTTAAACTTTGCAGGATAGTCCATAGAGAGGAGGAAGCCAGGGATGGGGTCTGAAGGACTTAAGAGTGATCTGAAGGAGTAGAAAGAGTCTTGATTGGGAGCTCGGGGACTTGGATTCCCTGTCCTCCATCTCTTTTCCCTCCTGGCTCTGTATTCTTCGGGGGCCTTGTTTCATTATCTGCAGAATGTAAAGGTTGGATCAGATCATCCCCCTTGTCCCTTCTAGTGCTAATCAGATTGGGATCCTATGGCAAATTCCAAGTTACTGATGTCACAGGCTGAGGAAGTGGTGGTGCAACCACCAAAAAGAAGAAAGAATGCTCTGGGAAAAGATCCTATCAGTTGGTAGATATCAGTGGGGCCTCCAGGTAGCCAGAGATCCTAGTACTTCGTGAAAGAGACTTCAGGTGCCTTCTAATCCAATCCAAAGGAAATAGAAAATCCCTGCTCCACCAGCCTTGATAACAAGTTAGCCAGCTTCTGTTTAAAGATCTGCTACCTCCCAAAGGCCAACCCATTACATTTGCTCCAAGGAAAGTCCTTTTGTTAAGCTGAAATTTTATAACTCCCTTTTCCTGTCCTGCACCCCAAACCCATTTCTCCTGGGAAAGAACAAATATGTCTCCTCCCTCTTCTACAAGCTAGCCTTTGGAATAAAGATTACTTTAAAAAAAAAATAACACTTCTCTCCCCTCCCCTGCCCCTTATCTTTTCCAGACTACAAACAGTTATTAAATGCTTACTTTATGCCTGAGGATACACATACAAGCAAAAAGGCAGTCCCTGCCTTCAAGAAGTTTACAGTCTATGGGTGAAGACAGCATTCCCAAGGGAGGTGGGCATCAGTGGTAATGCAGTACTACTGTACATGTACTTGAAAAATCTAAGCTGATTGAATTTCCTGTATAAACATATTGGTCTCTTTAGACAAATCCCAAACACCCACCCTTTTCTTTCTTATGAGAATGATTTTTCTCTGTGTCTTAAGAATTTAACTTTTGAGAACTTTTTACCACCTTCTGTATGAAGCATCTCTTGATCCCCCAACTGCTTGTACATTCTTTCCCAATACTACTTATACAGAAGAAAAATCTTTAATACAATTCTCTACATTTTAGGCATGTCTGCTAGAAACAATTTTTATTCATTTAAAGTCATTCTAAAGCAAAGCATTTCCAGCCCAGAGAGAGAAATGTCCCAATGTCCATAGTCTCCCCATGCCTCTACCCCAAGGCAAACTGAAGTGACAGCCATAGGAATATTGAACCAGGAAAATGTCATAATATGTTATGATGCAGTTTGGGGATAACATTCCAGAACCACAGTCACCTAGTCTTCAACTAGAACTCCTCAGTTCCTTCCTTGACCACTCCCCTCGAGCACTGAAAAGACTTTTTCCAAAGGCACTTTTCCCTTTGGGAGACCTATCCCTTCTGGGGATGGGATAGAGACCGATACAAGAGAGAGATGGCTGGATGTTACTGTGTGCCAGGTTCTGTGCTAAGTACTGGGAATGCAAACTCTCGGGGGGAAAAGCACAATCCTTGCCCTCAAGGAAGGTGGAAAAAGTGGTATAAAAAGTCCAGGGCTGAACCTGGTTAGAAGTAGACCAGACTAGGGGTGGTACATGCTCTGGAGGCTCCAGGGAGGAAGTCACCAATAGAAGATTCTTTATTCACCTTGGTTTCCATCCTTAATCCATTTCCCTAAGAAAGACCTTTTGTCTTCAACCTACTCCTCACCTTCCTATGGGAAAGATTTATTTCTTAATATTATTTAGAAAATGAGGGTCCTGCAAGGAATGCTCCCATCTCTAAAGATACTCCGAAGCGGTCATCCTGCCTTTGCTTGAAAGCTTCCAGTGGGGGAGCAGCTTTCTACTGCCCATGTCAGCCTAGTCAGCTTTGGAGCAACTGAAATTGTTAGGAAGTTTTCTCTGAAATCAAGCCTAAATCTGTCTCAGTGAACTCACCCATGGCACCTGATTCTGCCCAGATGAGTCATTTAAAACAACCACACACACATACACCCCTGCAAATAGCCTTCAGTAGTAGGCAAAATATGGTGTACTTTAGTAAACAGACAATTCACTAGAGAAAGGTGTGGGACACAGCCTATCCCAAGAGCTACAAACCATGATTGAGTTTATGATTGTGGAGCAGCTCCATTTGGGGAAGATAGGGCTTCTCCTCTTCAGTCATGTGCCAACAAAGTTTGGGAACTTTTTGGTTTTTACTAGCAAAACTTCAGTTAAAAGCACAAAGCTATTTCAGCATATGGCATATCTTACTACTTAATTCTCCAAATCAAAATCGACAGTTGTAGGAGAAAGAAAACATTGTCTTCCTCCCCACCTGAAGCGCCCTCCAGTCCTTGGAAGATGCTGCTGCTACCCAAATGGACCCCATTGCTCTTGCAAGATTGTCCTTGCCTCCAGAAGAAGTGCTTGGAGGATGGGAGGGGGAGTGCCTGGAGTCAGATTCAGAGTCACAAATTGAGTTTGAATCCTGCATCTGACGGTCACATGTGCACTCACATGAGCGAGTTGTAGGATAATTGGTTTAGAGTAGAAGGAACCTTAGGAGTCGTCTGATTCAGTCCGTCATCCAGCAGGTGAGAAAACTGAGGCTTGCCCATGGTCTCAGAGGTAGTATGGTAGAAGTGGGATTCAGACCCAAACTCTCAGTTTCCAAAGTCAGGGTTCCTTCCTCTGTATCACACTACCTTCTACTTAACCTGTCTGAGCCGATTTTCCCATCTGTAAAACAGAGACAATAAAATATGGTGCCTTCATCACAGGGTTATTCAAATGAGATAGTATATGTAAAGTCCTTCCTAGACTTTTAAAATATCATGGCAGTCTCAGATATTTTGTTGGGCCAGTGGCCATACCTATAGTCCCTGCTCCTGTGGAGGCTGAGTTTGAGGCTAGTGGTGACTGGAGTGTGGGACGAGGGGCTAGAATTTCTTGGGCATCCTCACTTGGTCCAGCCTAATGTGGGGAGCCCTTGGGAGTAAGGAGGCGGGCAGGCTGGCCCAGGCAGCTCTCCTGCAGCTCAGTGGGGCCCAGGAGTGCCTCTCTACTTCCACATTGCATGACATAGAGAGACACGATTCAAAACCAACAAATCAGTTATTCATTTGAGGGGAAGAAAACATTACAAGTGGTTTGCTTTTTTTTTTTCGATAGATTCCTCTTCCCAAAAATACAGTCAGAAGATTTTAATAACAACATATTAATAATCACAAAAGAGCCCATGTGAATTTGGACAAGACACTGAATCCCTTTGTGCCTTAGTTTTCCTAATCTTTGAAAATAAGGGAGTTAGGCTAGATAATCTCCAGCTTTAAAGCCTCCAAGATAAAATAGGTGAGCTCATTTGTAGGCATCCTTCATTCCAGCCTTACTATGACTTAGCAGTCACTGGAGCCCACTAATTTTCATCACCTTGCTACTAGCCCAGTAATTATTCTCCCCCATTTAAACAAAGGATAAATTAGCAAGTGGTCACATATGGTTCCGTTTCCAAATAAGGCTTTTCATGAACATCTCTGTTGTATAAAACAACTTCTCTCCCCTCCCCTGCCCCTTACTGAAGAGGAGGGGTGTGGCATGTGACATTTCTGTTTCCGTTTCCAAATAAGGCTTTTCATGAACATCTCTGTTGTATAAAACAAGGTACAGAAGTATTTATCTACCATATTCTCCTCTCCTGATAGGTCCAATTAGTATAAACAGGAAAATAGTCTACCACCTGACAGTCCTTCAGAAACAAATATCACTGGCAGATCAAGTCAACAAGCATTTATTTGGCACTGACTGTTGTAAGGCCCTGTGCAAAGTACTCAGGATACCTAGAGGCAAAAAAGCACTGTCCCTGCCCTCAAGGAGGTCATATTGTTGTAGGGGAGGAAACATACAAACGATTCTACTAGCTGTGACCAGTGTAAATGAAAGGTGGTTGTTTGTCCTTTGTTCTCTAAGAGGACCATGGCATCAGGGAAGTGATGCCATGACATGCAAGTGAAGTGGATTTCAGTGAGGGAGGGCTGTGCAAGGTAACCAGCCTCACTTTCTCCTCCGGAGCCATCTGGGTCCTGTGGCCAGGTATGGATCAGGACTACTGGAGATGTCATCTCAGAGGGAAGGAGGGATTGGAACCGAATCTCGAAGGAAGCCAGCTGGCTGAAGTGAGAGAGAACATTCCATGTGTGGGGGCCTGCCTGTGCTCTTGTTCCCAGGGAACCATCAGACACTTGGCGTTGCTAGATGTTTATGGAGGGGAGAAACATTTAAGAAGGCTGGAAAGGTAGGGAGGGATCTGGTTGGGAAGAGTTTTAAAGGCCCAAAAGAAGACTTTATATTTGCCCCCGAGGATGTAACAGGAATCTCAATCTAATGGCCTTTTCTCAGTCTTCACCTTTCATGACCTCTTTGGGCCTTTGACTCTGTCGGTTGCCCTCTTCTCCTGAATGCTCTGCACTCTTTAGGTTTTCATAGTACTCATTACGCTCTGCAGGTTCTCCTACCTGTCTGACTGCTCCTGCTTCATTGGGTCTTCCTCTAGGTCACACCTGTTAGCTCTCACAGGGCTCTATCCAGGGCCTCTTTTTCTTCTTGCTATATACTTTTTTCACTTGGTGAGCTCATTAGTTCCCAAAAATTCAATTACCATCTCTATTCTGATGGTCCTTGAACCTCTGCATCCAGTCATAACCCCTCTGCTGACCTCCGCTCTCACATCTCCAGCTGCCTGCTGGACATCTCAAAGTTGGTGATCCACAGACGTCTCACACTGTACTCATTATCCACATCCCTAAACCTCACACTCTTCCTCACTTCTTTATTAACGTGGAGGGCACCACTATCTTCCCAGTCACCCAGCCTCAAAGCCTCAGCATCATCCTCGCCGCCTCTTCTTATCCCCCAAGTCCCATCTATTACTTGGGCCCTTTGATTTGACCTTTGTAACTCTCTCTCCTTATGCTCCTTTCTCTCCTCGGACCCTGCCCTGGTGTGCACCCTTGTTCCATCTTGCCTGGACTACAACAGTAGCTGCTGCTGGGTCTGCCTGCCACAAGTCTCTCCCCACTCCAGTCCATCCTTCAGTTGGCTGTCTCTGAAGCGTAGGAAGATGTCACATGCCACATCTCTCCTCTTCAGTAAGCTCCAGTGGCTTCCTATTGCCTCCAGGATCAAATATAAAGCTTTTCATAAGCTTCCCCCAACATGCACCCCTTTTCACATATTCTACAGTATATTGGCATGGGCTTCCTTGCTATTCCTCAAATGAAATGCTCTCCATCCTGCACATAACTTGCTTATACATAGCTGTTTGCATGTCGTCTCCCTCATTAGATCGTGAGCCCCTCGAGCCTTTCTTTGTCTTCTTAGCACTTACCACAGAGCTGGCACTTGATAAGCTTTGTTTACTTACTGACTCGAGAAAGGAAGAGAACATGGTCAGACCTCTGTTTTAGGAAGATATCTTTGGTGGCTGAGCGGAAGATGACCCGGTGTAGGAAAGACCTGAAGCAGGGAGACGTACCAGACATACCAGAAGACTGTCTCAGTGGTTCAGGTGTGAGGTGGTGAGGGCCTGCACCAGGGGCTGGAAGTGTCAGAAGAGAAAAAGGGGGCTATACAAGAGATGGGACAAAAGTGAAAATGGACGAGTTGGCTATGGTTTGGACGTGGGGAGTGAGAGAGGGAGGAGTCGAGTGACCCTGAGGTTGCAAGCCTGAGAGGATGATGGTGCCTTTGAAAGGACGGAAGTTAAAAAGAGGCGAGGGTTTGAAAGGAAAGATAATGAGTTTAGTTTGGGACTGGTTGAATTTAAGATATCTTTAAGATGTCCAGTGGAGGTGTCCAAGAGACAATTACTGATGTGAGACTGGAGGTCAGAAAATAGGTGAGGGCCAGATAAGTGGCTCTAAGAATCGCCTGCTGAGAGTGATCATTGAATCCATGGAGCTGATGAAATCACTAAGTGAAATAGTGAAGAGGGAGAAGAGAAGAGGACCCAGGGATGGTAGATATCATCTGGGTGAAGATGCAGCAGTGGAGACTGAGGAGCAACCATCAGGCAGGCTGAAAGGAGAGCAGGGGAGGGCAATGTCCCAAAATCCTAGAGAGAAGATAGAGTCAAGGAAAAGAGAGTGATGATCAGCAGGGTCAAAGGTGGCAAAGAGATCCAGAAGGATGAGGATGAAAAAAAGCCCATTAGATTTGGCAACTAACAGATCACTGATAACTAATGGGAGCGGCCCGGTGAATAAGAAGGTCAGGTGCCAGACTGCAGAGGTTTGAAAGAAAGTGGATGCAAAGATTATAGATTGCTTTGCTGGAAAAGAGAGGAGAAATTTAGGATAAGAACTGATGGGGATGGAGAGATATGGGCATCCTTCTAGGTGGCAAGGAGGCAGCCAGTTGATAGAGATTGAAGATTAGGGAGAGTGGAGATGATAGTGGGGGAAAATCTGCTGGAGACAGAATGCTCTGGGGTCATGGATGTGCGTCAAGGCGTTTGATTTGGCAGGGAGAAAGGCCCCCTCGTCATGGGAGGTGGATAAGGGGAGAGACCTATACAGTACTGACTGATTCAGCTACTGTGTGTGAAAGATCACAGTGCTCTGGTTCATTTCCCTGCTATGGCAAGGGCTTGTTAATAAGCCCTCCCCCCCCAAATCATTTCAAAGAGATTCAGATAATCTGTATCAATTTAAGAAAAGCATATGATAAATAACTGTGCATTCGACCATTCTGAGATCCATCACAGTCCAAATCCTTTTTACCATCATCTCAAAAATGTGTAAGAAGTGGGGGAGAAACTTTTTATAAACCTTATTTATCTCTGTTCCATTTTGAAGGTTAATGGAGTTTTAGGATTTTATGTGATTGAATGTTTTTCTTAGAATCCCAGTCAAGCAATTAACATAATTGTGCCCACATTTGTTAATGAGGATTTCTTTCCTTTAGCTTAATAATTACAGAAATGATCAGAAATATGTTCTAAATATATATTTATTTAAGTCCAGTCTAGTAATCATTTAGCTTCATTTTTTAACTCGTATAAAGTAAAAACTGTTTGAAAGGCTCATTCTCTTTGTGAATATTTCATTTTGGGGATATGCCATTACTAATTTCTCTTCCATGTTGAATAGTAATCTGCTTCCTAGACACTATGTCCTTTAACAAACCCTGCATTAAATGATGAAGAATCAAAGATAATTGGAGACTGCTACTTTTTTTTTTTTTTGGCCAACACCAATTTTGTTTGTCATTGCGTTGGCAGGGGTGTTGGAAGAAGCCAGATTTTTTGGTATTGACTCATTGATTGAACACCTTGAAGTGGCAATAAAGGTACTTTTTAATATTTACTTATAATATATTAGAATTTAGAGCGCCATTGTAGTATCATAGCTAGCTCAAAAAGACTGACCTATTCCTGTTTTCTTTCTAAAGAATTCCCAACCACCAGAAGACCATTCTCCAATCTCTCGAAAGGAGTTTGTTCGGTTTCTGCTAGCTACGCCAACCAAGTCAGAATTGCGTTGCCAGGTATTCAAGGCAGTCTTTTTCCATCACCCGTTTGCTCCAATTAGCAACATTGTCAGTCATTCAACAGAATGTTTTAGAAAACAGTTGTATTAAACCTTGTGTATTGTTTTTCCTTTCATTTTGTATAATTGCCTTTTGAACACAGGTTTAAAATCTTAAACATATCAGCATTTTAATCCTAAACAGGAATTACCTTTTTTTTTCTTTTTACAAAAATGCTTGAATTACTAAATAATGCAGTTTCCTCATCAGTGTAAAACGCACCAATGAAGAGCCCCTCCCCAACTATTGGTTAAGGTGGCTTGAGTTGCCATGTTGTACAACTGTTCCTTTTTTGTTATAACATTAGTTGGAGCAGACACGAAAGGTTCTTTTCTGTTACATACCTTCTTTGCCATTGGCTGAATTGACAAAATACTTTACGCCTATTCCTATTTTCACTTAAAAGCCTTTATTCTTATTTAAGACCATCGAAGAGGGAGTCGTTGTCATAATATGTTGCCGTTTTATTAAAGTGACTACTTTCTGCAATAGTTTCTTAACTGCTCCCTTTGTCCTCCTCAGAATCAGCATGGCACGGTGTCTGTCAGATGTACCACTGGCTTCCAAATGGATAGTTAAGTGGAGTGATCACTTTGACTCATGAGAGTTCATTTGTTGTTTCTTTTAGGGTCTAAACTTCAGTGGTGCTGATCTTTCTCGTTTGGACCTTCGATACATAAACTTCAAAATGGCCAATTTAAGTCGCTGCAACCTGGCACATGCTAATCTCTGCTGTGCAAATCTGGAACGAGCTGATCTCTCCGGATCAGTGCTTGATGTAAGAACAATTTCACTCATTAGAACTGAGATTTGGGATGTACTCACTGTCTGTCCCCCAGGCAGGGAGCGCTCTCTCCTCATCTCTCCTTCCCAGCTTCCCTGGCTTCCTTCAAGACCCTGCAGGAGGGCTTTCCCAGGCCCATCTTAGTTCCCTCCTTCCAAAATTATCTCCAGGATCTCCTAGATATGGCTTTTGGGTCCACGGTCATTTACACATTGGCTCTCCCATTAGACTGTGCACTCTCGGAGAGCGATATCTATTTTGTGCCTCTTATTGTATTTTTGGTGTTTTGCACAGTGCCTGGCACATAGTAGGTGCTTTATAAATCCTTATTAACTTGTTATTGCGTCAGCTCTGAAGACCAGCGATTAGAAATCCATCAGTCAGTAAGCATTCATTAAGTGCCCTCTGTTATCAGGCACTAGAGAGATGAAGACAGAAATGGAGTAGTAGCTGAGCTCCAGGAGGGATCACACCCATCACATCCATCATGTTTGTTTTTTCTATGAAGGAAAGACTTATAAGACTTGCTCTAGTGAAAGCTGCTGATTTGTTACTTTGGTTGGTACCTGCGCTAAACACACACCTCACAAATTTGGTAACTTTTAACTAGTAAGGCAAAAAAATAGTGGAAATTGGGTGTACTTGCCACATTATCATGTCCTTTACCAGGCTGTCCATTTTTATGGTTAATAGAAGGGCAGAATTGGGAAAAAAATAAAAACTTTAGAGATAATACATGGTCAGCATTTTGAGGGTAGAGCGGGGTGTGTGTGTGTTTATATACATGAACATAAATAAAAGCAAGTAAGATGTTCCCTGCACCTTAGAGCGTAGCATCTAATGGGGGAGGGGCTGAAAGGAGGCAGAGATGTTTGGAGATGGCTAAGAGGCTTGGTTCACAGCACACTAAGGCAAAAGGTCACTCATCAGAACTGGAGGACCCAGGGACTGACCGAGATTATATTGGGAGGTGGGGTCTGGGAGGGGGCAGTGAGAACGATGGCCAGAGTGGAGGCTGCTGGGGAAAGAATGTACGTGGCAGAACAGCATGAGCTAATACTGGCAAGGTCAAGTGGTCCCAGATTGTGAAGAGAATGGCTTATGAGGCATTGCAGTCGTCGGACCTAGGCTGCTTTCTAAGAATTTTAGCAGTGAAGGGTAAGAAAGAAATGTGTGATATATTAAGGGAAGAATTTAGGGGAAGATCAGGGAGACTAAATGTGTTCGTAGGTGGCTTGGAAGGTGCCAATGGGAGAGGAAGAGATTAAGCATGTATGATGGGGGTGGTGCTTTTTGGAGGAGTTTGGAAAGGAGATCATGGGTTCAGCTGTAGCAGTTAGCCTTAGGGAAGAGTTGGAAGATGTCTTCTGCAGCAAGAGGGTGGAAGGGGAGCTTGTATTATTATTGAAACACTGAGAAATTCTGAGGAGTACCCATGGTAGGGCTGAGGTAGCTCATGGTAGATGCCTTCAGTCTTCTTGGTGAAGTAGGAAGTTCACCCATTTCCAGTGAACTGAGATATTGAGATGGGGTGAGGTGGGAAAGGAAAGGAAAAAAGAAAAAGTCTGGATTGGAAGCCCAACTCAGATCGGGTTCTGTTTTGAGGTGTTGAGTTTGAGGCAATGCTGGGATATTCAGCTGGAGATGCCGATATCCCAAGTCCAACATCTTACAAAACTCTTGAGCTGGCTGTCATTATATAATGAATGACACCAGGCTGCCAGGCTCATTGATGCAAAAATGTGTTTCATTCTTAAATTCCAGGCCTTCTGTGTTTGAAATGTTCTTACTTTCTCCTCGGTCTGTATGACAAAGATCATATTTGCTAAAGTCATGCTGTGATTCTGTGAATTCACATTTTGAAAATATTCTGTAGTAGTCATTGTTGCAGAAGGACTTGTACTAGCATCTGGTCAGCAGTGGAGGGCAGGAGAGGACTCTGCTGGCATTGGCTTAATTAATGGACTTTTCTAAAATCAGGGATCATCACAAGCTCTTGGAATTCCACGCCCATTTTATTGGTGCTGGATAATACTGATCAGTATGAGTAAATCCGGGCATCTCCCCTTTGTGCTCACAGATTGTGAATGGCCCACTACTAGATACAAAACGTGGCCACATTTGGTGGCTTTGTTTATCTGAGACCCTATTTTTGATATCAAGAGTGTGCATGCTTTACTAGTTTACTAACTAACCTCCTTAATGCTGACTAGTTTGAGTATAAGTGTTTATTACTTGGAGAACAGAACTAATGTCCTCTGTTCTCATTGCATCCAAGTCAGTGTGGGTCGAGTGGAAAGAATACTTGCTTCTCACACACAGGGCTTCGAGTGCTGGTTCAGTCCCTTATGGGTGGGCCTTGGGCAGGTTCTGGAATGTCTCAGTCCCTTAGGCACCAAGCCTGGAAAGGGCCCATTCTGACGATGCTTATTCTACCCAAGTGAAGAGGTGATCGTAAGGAAAGCATTTGCGAAAGGGCCCTATTGGCCAAGTGTGTTCTGTTGCCTTTTAGTGTAAATTGGTTTTCTTCTCCTACAGTCTCCCTATAATATGGGCATTTTCCCTTCTTTTGACAGTGTGCAAACCTCCAGGGGGTGAAAATGCTTTGTTCCAATGCAGAAGGGGCCTCTCTGAAGTTATGTAACTTTGAAGATCCGTCAGGCCTTAAAGCCAATCTGGAAGGTGAGATCTCATTTCAAAATCCTCTCAGCACAGTGGAGGATCCTGAGCCTTTCCTGGGGAAGCCACTGACTGCTTACAGTGAAATTAAGGGAATGAAAAGGGTTCATCATATTCACACCTGTCATACATGTGCATACGTGCAGCTAGGTGGCTCAGTGGATAGAGCCCTGGGCCTGGAGGCAGGAAGATCTGAGTTCAGACTCAGACACTTCCTAGCTGTGTGACCCTGGGAAAGTCCCTCACTTCTGTTTGCCTCAGTTTCCTCATCTGTAAAATGGGGATAATAATAGCTCTTCCTTCCCAAGGTTTTTAGGAGAAACAAATGAGATAATTACTTTAAAGTGCTTAGCACATGCTTGGCACATAGTAGGTGCTTAACGACTAAGCACATAATCAGTGTTTCTTTCCTCTCTCCTTGCCACTAATGCTCATCATCAGGGAGGAGCTCTATTCAGCAAGGTTATAGTTTTGGGGAGCTTCCATTTTAAAAACAAAACTTCATACTTTTCCATAAGAAAAGAATCTTCTTTGTTGATGAACAAGTGACTGTTTCTGTATGTCTCTACATAAAAGTAATTGCCCTTGAAAATCCTGAGTAAGAGGAAGTGTATCACAATTACATTACAAAAGTGATCATATAGGTCTGATTGACAAGCATACTGTTTATTTTATGTTCCAAGCTCACAAACCTTCAGAAAGATTTTTTATTAGTTTGTTATTCAGATTAGATGTTTTCAGGTTTGCTCCAGTAGTTCAAAAAATTGGACCTTATCTGTCACTTTACTCTAGAATGTTAATGAAATAGTGTCCTTTGTAATCTCATGTATTTTATTTTTTACACATAAAAACGTTGATTTACCTGATTACTTAAGACTATTAAGTTGGGCCTTTCATACTTAGATAATTATTTGCATTTACTAAAATTCTGCTTTAATTTGTAGAAAGGTTTCTATTTTTTTGTCCCCTCCCATTTATAAATTGGCTAATCCCTGTGTGGTTGTGGGAGGTGGGAGTCCAGTGTCTACAAACCATTCTCAAAATATCCCTCTCTTTAGGTGCTAATTTGAAAGGCGTGGATATGGAAGGAAGTCAGATGACAGGGATCAACCTTCGAGTTGCTACATTAAAAAATGCAAAATTAAAGAATTGTAACCTTCGAGGAGCAACTCTAGCAGGGACAGATTTAGAGGTGAGTTGGCCATCAGTGTTTTGCTGTCCAGCTGTTGAACAAGAGTTGGGTGATATGTAGCCTCAAGTGATTTGCTGTCATAACTAGAAAGAAAATTTTCATTTCAATTGTGAGGTTTTTTGGTTTTTTTAAATAAAAAAAAATATTGTTTGTTTTATATCACCTACATTTCCCATTATGTCCTTTCCCTTTTCCCCTCCCACAGAGACATCCCACATAGCAAAGGAAAAAAAGGAAAAAATTTCAACAAAATTACTCCATTTGTTGAAGAATTCTGACATTATATTCGTTCTTGTACCCCTATGGTCCTACACCTCTGTGGAGAAGTGGGAGAAGCAAATCCTTACTTTTTAAAAAACATATTTTACAAAGCAGATATTAGTTCTGGGATCTTTATGTAGGTATAACTGTAGATACATGTGTATATGTGTTTACATATATGTATTTGTGTGTGTATATAAAATATTACCAATTTGAAAGTGTTTCATTTTTTTTTCCTGAGGCCTTCACACATCTGACCTGAACAGGAGCTATAGTATCCCAAAGTCTTTTGATTTTCTTAAGTTTATTTCTACAACAGGACCAGATTCTTTAAGCTAACTTAAGACGTTTCAGTGACATCTGTGTTTAGCATCAGATTCAGGATGAATCTCTGGGAATTCATTTTCATATCCAGACTTGACTCCAATGCCAAACTGACACTCTTACCTTTAATCAGCCATCTTAAAACATCTAGCATATGGTTTCTCCACTTATATGTTAAGCTGACAGGAGTCTAACCACCAAGACTCAGTGACTATGGATACGAGCCTGGGGTTACCAGGCCTAACTTAGACAGACATAGAGAGGTACTGCCTGCTAAGCTTAGTTTGACCTTCATGAGAGTCCCTGGGATCTAAAAATTTACCAGATGGAAGATTTTAGTTTGTTAATTTTGGTGGACAGTAGATCATGCAAAGTTTGAAAAGAGGCCTGGGTTCACTGATAGGTTCTAGTGGTGACAGAGGCCTCCAATTTTTATTTTAAATTTGTATTTTTCAGGAATGTAGAACCCCTGTCTCCTACCACCCTAAGCTCATTAGGCATCTTCGGCCCTTGCCATGTAAATGTCCACAGAGCTGGAATCCCACAGTCATTTGATCTTGAAAACTGGCCTGGTTGGTCATAGGGTGGCAGCCACTGGCATGCCTTCCTTTACAGTATCAGAGGTTCTTAACCTGAGGTCCACGAACTTGAATGGGGAAAAAAAATGACATCTTTTCAATAGAATGAATTTACTTTTTAATCTCATGTTACTTTATACATATAAAAACATTGATTTTCCCTGATTGTTTAAGACTAATCATGGTCAAAAAAATTGTTAGGGGTTTGCAATTAGAAGAGTTTGTTATCATTTTGTTTTAAAGCACACCAACCATCACCAACACCAAATCCTTTCTCTTTCACCATTGTGGGTTCCTATGATAAACAACCAAAGCCTCAGACAGAGTGGACCAGGAACCACAATCCGAAGTTCATATTCCTTGGGTAGAAGTCAAGTCCACAGAATAACTTGGCTCTGGGGGATTGGGAGTGGGCATCTTCCATTCGAGTTGGCATTTGCTTCCCAGAACATGGAGAAGATAATGGAGTGAGCAGGAAAGTGGTCTGCAAGTCCTAGTTTGGGCATATACTTTGTTACCTTGAGCAAGTCATTAATCCCCTGGATCGCCTGCCTCTGTGTGTATTTGTGAAATGAGGATAATGATACTGGTCTGACCTATATCATAGGGTTTTGTAAAGCTATGATATGGAAGCTGTTCTCTTTTTTGTGATAGTTGAAATAATAAAAACTAAAGTTTCATCTATTTTCTTCAGATTTTCACTGGGTTTCGTTGTTACCTTGTAGAATTGTGATCTTTCGGGCTGTGATCTCCAAGAAGCCAACTTGAGAGGCTCTAACGTCAAGGGAGCCATCTTTGAAGAGATGCTGACCCCACTGCATATGTCCCAGAGCGTCAGATGAGATGCCCTTTGAGGGGCCAGAGGCTGGGTGACTTGTCCCAAAATGTTTTCCTTGTGACACATCTTTCTCCACCTACTCAGTAGTCTAGAAGATATAACACTGTAAAAGAATTACAAAGCAGTTAGACAATAATGTATATTCTCAGTAGTGCCTAAGGAAAAAAAAATCTGACTTTTTTTCCTCAAGTTGTAAAGAGGAAGCATTTACTTAATAGCTGAATGAAACTTAGATTACATTGCTGCCTTTTGAATGGGCTGGGAGACTGTGCCTGGCCATATAGTCAGGAATAGTATATAATAGTAGATTTGCTTTTAAATAGGCATGTTATGGAAACACCATCTTGGTTTGAAATTCGTTGAGGGTTTTAATTTATGAAAAGCACAACATATGCAATTATTTATTGAATCTCTAGATGCAATATGGATATTTAAACTGTTAAAAGTTTGTGCAATTGGGGGAAAAAGTTATGGAGGTTCCAGATAGCATTAGGGTTGCTACTGTTACTTTAATTGCCTGTATAAATTCTCAGAATATATGAATGTGGTGGAGCAGAGCTCCCCAAGCCTCTCTTTTCAGGTACATTTTCATAATGTTATTTTTTTTCAAGCAACACAGCAGCTAAACTAAAGAAATTCTCAGTTCTAACTGAGGCAGGGAGGGCAGGGGCAATGGTGGTGGGAACTTCATTATGTATCTTTGAATTCAGGTGGTGGGATGGGCTAGACATCTTTTAAAATGTGCCAGAACTGAGTTTCTAGTAAACTAGCTTAACATGCAGAAAGAAGGATGTTTTCTCTCTCAGAGCGGGGGATTAGCTGTAGCTCCAACTTAACCGCATATTCCTGGTTGAAAAGGCTTTTCTCTCCAAGCAGGTTCCCCTCATCCCCAAAGCAGACAGTTAATTGATTTGCACAGGCCCGGTTATCTCATACAGTCAAGCACACAAAGATGCTTGTATAACCAAAAAAAAAAAAATCAAGGTGCATCAACAATAGTCATTAACTGCAGGTGCTGGTCAGTGTAGACAATCGCCACTCAGGAGTGGTGAATCAAATCCAAATCCATTGCAATGAGTGTTGGGAAATGGAAATGAACAGGTGAGAGTTATGTTCTTGGGAACTGACACAGTGTAATTGCAGTTCAGACTTTATAATGGGGACTCAAGGATTGAAACTGACGCTCTGATCACCTCCCCCCAAATTGGCAGCTGGCTGATCCCAGATGTGATGCCAATGAGTCTGCACCTGTGGCTCTCCTTGGCAAAGATCTGACCCGTCCTGTTTGCAAGTGACTTCATGTCCGAATTTTAGCTCTCCCAAGACTGGGCGAAGGGCCCGTTCTCAAGGTTCAGAAGGAAAGATTCCTCAGCCCTGGGCAGTAAGCTATTCAACACGTTTGCCTCCCTTAGGACAAGGACATGGGTTCAATATTTATGTTGTCTAGTCTTTTCTACATATGCAAAGCTTTCCTTAAGAGTGTGTGTATAAGGAGAGGAGATGCGGACCTCTGTGGTTGAGGGAAAGCAACTTCAAAAATGAATTATTTTCTTTGCTTTATCATTTTTTATTAAGACAGAGAAGTAGAATATTGTATTGAAAGAGATCTATTTTCATAATCAGTATGTGTATAAATTATATTTAAATAATCCATTTCACTGCTGTATTATATTTTCAATAAGTATAGAATGCATCATTCATTCACTTAAAGGTACCTCTTTAGACGTGACTTAAAACTGTGGAAGACTCTAGAACCGGTATGTTCAGGAACTGCAGATTTCAAGTCTAATGTAAAGTGTATTAATAAAAAAAAAGCAATCTGCAACAATGCCATGGACGTTCTGCTGATCTTGCCTTTGAATTGATATTTTTTTAAAAACTCATGACTTGGGGAGTGGGGGGGCAGGGAAGCAGCTTTGTAAAAGGTGCCCTCATGAATGAGTATAAGCAGGAAAGGAGATGGGCTGGTCACAAAATAGGAAGGAAAATGGTTGTTGGGCATTAGTACCACCAAGAGCCAAGATCTTCCCCAAAGGTTGTTCAGTGGGTCTTGAGGGCGATTCTGTGGAAGGATATGGAAGAGAATTGAGAGGATGAGAAAGGGTGAAGAGGAGCCTAGTTTGTGGGGAGTGTGCATCCCTGTTAGGTCACAGATCCAGCAAAGCCAAAGGGAGCCATGCGTTAACATCATACCTTTATTTTTTCAACATGGGATAACAGCTGGCCATGAGGATGTAAGATGAGAGGTATTCATTTGGCGTGTGAGATACGTCTAGTTCACCAAAAAGAATTACTCTATGGTCATTGTTTTTAAAAGTCACCAAACTGAGGCGACCTAGACATCAAAAGAACAATAACATTCTCTAAAAATGGCTTGTTAACACACCTGTAAAGAAAGGTCGCTTATTACCTCTTGGCCCTTGGCTTGCTGTACACCTCAGGCGTTTATGTGGGGGATCTGCACACCAGAGCCCTGGCCAAATCACACCTGCCCCCTGGTGGTTTACAGTGTTAAATGCAATAAAACTTTATTGTAAAATGTAAAAGACAGTCTTAGCTCATGGCCAGACAAAAACAGGCGGTGGTCTCGGGCTGTTTGCCCACCCTTAACTATGTGCTAAGATAGTGACATGCAGTTAAACAAAATTATTATTTTTGCTTACTAGAAAAGCAACGAATTCAAAAGGAATTGTTAGGGGTTGGAATGGTTTTAGAATTAGCATACGTTCCCCATGGTACCCATCTTGCAGCAATGGGTATAGTGGCTATTTCCTGGCTAAGATTTGGGAGCATTTCCTCACTCTCTTACCCATAAAATACATAAAGCAAAACAAAGAATCCTTTCTTTTGCTGAAGTTAATGGCAAGCCCCTTCTCTGAACATCTCCTTTTCCACTGTTATCTAGAGATGTTCCTAAGAAGGATAGCAAGCATTTATTACATGCCTGCTGTGGTGCCAGACACTGCACTAAGCTCTTTACAAATATCACATTTGAGACAACAACCCCAGGAGGTAGGTGCTATTATTAACATTTTAGAGTTGGCAAAAGGAGGTTAAGTGACTTCCTTAGAGTCACACAGCTACTGAGTGTCTGAGGTCAAATTTGAACTCAAGACTCCCTGACTCCAGGCCCATCGCTTTAACCACCATGCTTCCTACCTAGACACTTGGTGTGCCTGAAACACAGGAGAGTTTAGAAAAAGTGAACTATATTGCTGCAGGTTCAGCCCCATGTCTCATTATTTCTTGCAGAGAGAGGAGTGAGTAGCCCTGGGGCTCCCCTACCCTCTATTTTTTTTAATTAAAATTTTTTTTGATCAATGAAAGTCTTCCTTCTTTTCCTCCCACACCACCCCGTATTGAGAAAGAAAAAAAAACTGTTGCAAACATGTAGTCAAGCAAGCCAAATTCCCAAATCAGCCATGTCTAAGAAAACATGTCTCACTCTGCCCTCAGAATCTGTCCCTCCTCTGTCATGATGTTTCCCTCTCCTTAAAGCTTCCATCATAATCATAACCAGCTTAGTAACATTCATGGTAGTGACCAGGGCCGGGATGTGTCTATGTCTATGTCTGTGTCTATGTCTGTTTGTGTGTCTGTGTGTATCTACGTGTGTCTGTGTATGTCTGTGTGTGTGTTTGTGGGTGGGTGGGTGTGTGTGTGTGCGCGCGCACGTGTGTGCTGTCCTTGTTACAAGAAAAAGTTTTCGCCATTCTACCAAAAAATATAAGAATAAATAAAATTGTTTCAAAGTTTCTCATTGGCTCTCATGCTTGAGCTTCATAAGGAGCTGTGAATTTCAGGCCACCACAGTACTTCTGGCCTGTGCCTTACCCACTCGTGATTCTGTTGAGCCCGTTGACATTCCTCTTTTCTCTCCATCACTTTCCCTCTCTGGGTCAGTTTCCTCAGCTGTAAAATGAGGAGTTTCAACTCTCAAGTCTCTGGAGTCTCTTCTGCCTCTCAGTCCTATGTGCTTTTTGCTCCAGGCCAACCGGACTTGAGACCCAGATGGACTCGATCACTGTTACTCCCCCTAGAACCCACTTTCAGCCTTCTTCTCCACTCACCCCCTTCTCCTTTTCCTCTCACTGGCTCCTTCCCTGGGAGGGTCCCCTCAGCCTCTTTTCCACCTGCTTGGTGGTGGCGGGCTGCTCCCCTCCATGCTCCCTGCCCTATGGGAGAGCCCCACCTTTGATGAGGCCTGGCTATCCTCCCTGCTCCTCCAGATTGGAGGGTGATCTGTTCCAGAGCAACCCCAAAGCTTTTTCTGTCTGTATCCCCAGGGCTTTGCTTGAGGCTTGGCCACTGAGGAAATGCTTAAGGAAAGTTTTTTCATCCCTACATTCATTCCTCTGCTGTACTCAACTCCTGCTTTACACTGCCCACCCTCCCTCGCTTCTCACCACAATTAGTTGTTTCAAGCTCCTTCCTGAGTATGTTTAGAATAGATGGGATCGTGAGATTGATCTTGGGCCTGTGGTTTGTTTCCACAGCAGCCCATTGGGCCTAGCGCTGTCCCAACAGAAAGATCCGACCAGGTGGGGTGGTCCTACTGTTCCTGCCAGTCTGAAGCTTGTTCCTGAAGTACCCATGTTACTATCTTTAGATGATTTTCTATGTGGATAAAATTCAGATAACCTATGAGAAATTACTCTCCAGTTCCTCAGGAGTAAAAGAATTACTTTCTTATCTTGCCTTTTTCCATTTCGAATCAAGGAAACAGTAGCAGTAAATTTCATTTTTGAAAATTTCACTAGTATTGCCATCATAAATCAAGATTTGGAATATTTGTCCTGGTTACCCACTTGCAGATTTACACTTTAAATCTACCTTCTGATATGCTTTCTACCTTCCTTAAAACGGGGCAAATGTCTAAACCTTTCCTTAGATCCCCTAGGGCAACAATTAATTGCAAAGTGAATTGGTTACATAATTTTTGTTTCTACATAAAGCATCCTCTACCAAAGATTACTTCTTTTTGGAAACCTCTAACAGCTTAATTAGACATAAAAGGAGTGAGACATATTCTTCCTGCTGAGATTTTGCATTAGGGCAAAAAGAAC
This sequence comes from Phalanger gymnotis, assembly GCA_028646595.1. Lineage (NCBI taxonomy): Eukaryota > Metazoa > Chordata > Mammalia > Diprotodontia > Phalangeridae > Phalanger > Phalanger gymnotis. Next base: position 309,341,296 of record CM053625.1, read on the forward strand.
TTTTCATCTGCCATTTAGAAATCGCTAAGTCATGACAGTGTTTTAATCACTTTTGAGTTTCTTTAAATCCATTTCTAATCTGAGTGAAGTAGACATGTTTAAAGTGAAATAATTTTTCCTCTTTCATTTTGACTTCCTAGAAATGATATGTGATCTTTGATAAAAGCCCAAATTCTCAAATTCATTTATCTTTTTAAAAATTTTTGAAATTTAAATTATTTATTTTTAGTTTTCAACATTCACTTTTGTAAAATTTTGAGTTCTTAATTTTCCCCCTCCCTTCCTTTCCCCTCGCTAAGATGGCATGCAGTCTGATGTAGGCTATACATGTACAATCATATTAAACATATTTCCACATTAGTCATGTGAAAGAAGAAGCAGAACCAAAGGGTAAAAACACAAGAAAGAAAAAAGAGAAAATAATATGCTTTGATCTCTATTGAGACTCCATAGTTCTTTTTCTGGATGTGGATAGCATTTTCCATCATGAGCCTTTTGGAATTGTCTTAGATCATTGCATTACTGAGAAGAGCTAAGTCTATCAAAGTTGGTCATTGCACAGTGTTGTTATTACTGTATACAATGTTTCCCTGGTTCTGCTCACTTCACTCAGTATCAGTTCATGTAAGTCTTTCAAGGTTTTTCTGAAGTCCACCTACCTGCTCATCATTTCTTATGGAACATTAAATTCACTTTTTAAATGTTTCTTGTTTATCTGGTTGTACTTGCTGTGGGGTGACTATCCCTACTACCACTCATACTGTTGAATGTAGCTACTACACATTTGAAGGATTGTGGGCTTATAGGATAGCTCATGAGCCCCCACCCATGTGCTTCCCACCATGATTATCATTAAAACAAATTAGACAGCCAGACTCAAATAGCTTTTAGAAGTATTTATGTACCAAAGTAACATCGGTTAGTATAAAACATCTCCCTCAAACCATGTGACGTACTCTCCATGAGTAGACATAGAGTCCAGGGAAAAGTGGGCTCAAGCCAGAGGGCACGTGGCAAAGAGCTCAGCTCCTGGTTGCACTTTTGCTAGAGTCTTTAAGAAGTTCACATTAGGAACAGCATGGCTTTTCTACCTGCTCCTCATGGAGCCCTGAATCTGCCTTTCCTCGATGTCTCTAGTTTGTCCTTCCCTACTAGTGTAAGCACTGTATCAGCTATCCTGGGACATTGCCAATTCTAGGATATTGATGGGAAATGTTTATTTTGGTGGAAAACTATATTAAATTTAACAAGCTAGTAACAAAATGGCAAAATGGGCAGCTAGATGGTGCCATAGCGCACAGAGATCTGGGCCTAGAGTCAGGAAGACTCATTTTCCTGAGTTCAAATCTGGCCTCGGGCACTTACTAGCTGTGTGCCCTGGACAAGTCACTTCACCCTTTTGCCTCAGTTTCCTCATCTGTAAAATTAGCTGCAGAACAAGATGGCAAACCACTTTAGTATCTCTGCCAAGAAAACCCTTAAATGGGGTCACAAAGAGTTGGGCACCACTAAAAATGACTGAACAACACACAGTAACAAAATTTCCTCATTCCCTCATATCAGTGCCCCCAGGGAACTGTCTGAGACTCCTTAAGTTGCAGAAAACATACCTACCTTCATTGGTAGAAGGAGTTTCCTTACTGAGAGCTCCATGTTGCAGTGAAATCACAGATCCTATGTCTTATCTCAAATGTTATTGTGGGTTTATTGCAAGTGACTTAGCTGATAATATACTTTAATGCCTGAATGTCATAGGACAAGAGTGAGAATTTACTCATGAGTATCATCAAAGCATTAAATGCTGTTACCTGTTGTTAGGTGCTATGCAAAGCAAGAGAAGGCAGACCTACCTGGTCTTTGCCTTCCAGATGTGAAGGGACTGAAAACACTAATTCAGAGAGCATCCCTTGGATGAATGCACAGACATTATTGTATAATGGCCTTCCTCTAAGGGTTTGAAAAGCATTTTCATAAAAAAAAATTGACATGTGCGTAATACTTCAACGTCCATAAAACAGTTTTACATGCGTTATTTCATTTGAGCCTCTTAACATCCCAGCTAGATACTTAAGGGATTCTCCCTGTTTTATACGTGTCAAGACTAAGCTTGGGCTCAGTGACTTGCCTAGCAGAGGGAGGATTTGAAACCCGTATCTCCCTGGGTTACTGGAAGGTACCTTAGAGGTCCCAATCATTTTAAAAATTAGTGGAGTCTCAAAGCCCCACAAAGGAGATGAGGGAGGAGCTGAGGTCTTCTGATTCCAGGACTCTTTCCATTATGTCCACCATACAAATATGGAATGGAGGAAGGTAGGAAGCAGCTGAAGGCTATGGGAGTCAACATTGTGTGGTGGAATGAGATCCAAACTGAGGCAGTGGCTATGGGTTCAAAAAACTACCTCTAATACTAACTGTATGACTTTGGGCAAGTCACTTAATCTCCCTCAGTTTCCGCATCTGTAAAATGAGAGGGTTGGACGAGATGGCTTCTGATGCCCCTTCCAGTTCTACATCTATGATCATAATGTTTAGAAGACTGAATGCTCGTTATTAGCCCAAAGAGTGACATGACAACCCCCAGAAGCCAATTTAATACTAGATTTAATACTTTCTTTTTAGTTGGAGTGGGAAATTAACTTTTTAATAAGCAGTCTAATTCGAGGAATGACTGCCCCCACACACACACACACCTACCTACCTTGCCTCCATCCCGGTCAGACCACAGGTATGTTGTGCTCACTTGGGAGAAACACAAATTAGGAAGGACATTGATGAACCGGAACATGTGCTGAAGAAGGTGGCTAAGACAAAGATTGCAAAGAGTATCACACAGTCAACAAGCATTCACTGAATGAGGCACATACCATATAATAACTGATTAAAGAACCTGGGCATATATATTTTTAGGAGATAGAAGTTAATTTTTTAAATAATAAATTTTCATTGATGTCTTTTGTTTTTACATCACTTATATTTCCTCAACATACCCCTCTCCTTCCCCTCCCCCTCCCAGAGACACATCCCTTATAACAGAGAATATAGTAGTAGGAAGTGGGGGGAAGTGCACAAAAACTAAACAACCTATCAAAAAGCCTGATATCCTATGCAGCATTCCACATACATGGCCCCCACCTCTACAAAGAAGATTGGGAGCTGTCTTCTCCTAAATCTTGGGGGCCTAGCTTGGTCATTATAATTTCAGAGCACTCAGTTTTGATTGTTTTGTTGTCGTTGTAATCCTTCTGCCTGTTTCACTTTGCATCAGTGTGTTGGTAATCAAAATGGCCTTTGTTTTCTTTGAGTAACTCAGTGTATTTCATTAAGCCTTACTAGGTGCTAAGCCTCAGGCCCAAAGCCCTATTAAGTGTGGAACCTATGTGGATGTGGATTGATGACTGAGGTGGGGCCCAGGGTAGGGCTGGCTAAGGGGAGGTGCTAACTCCAGAGCCATGCCCTATTAGGTGTTAACCTAATCTATGTGGGTGTGAACCTCCCAGGGTCCTAAAGGGAGGGGCCAGCTCAAGAACCAATAATCTCTGGTCATTCAGACGCTTGATGACATCAAAAACTCTATAAGAGGAGAGAAGACAGCTTGAAGATTGATTTTCCGTTGGAGCCAGAGACAGCTACAGCCAAAGCTGAAGATAAAGCCGAAGCCAAAGCAGAGCCGACCCGACCTGTGTGTGGACCCAGGACTGCTGAGCAAGGACTTGAGGCCAGTGGGTAATCCTCTTACCAACATGAATATGATTTGGTTTAATACCATCATGCTTTTCTGTGGCCTCCTGGCTACTCTTGTGAGGCAGACTTATTGGGCCTGGAAGCTTGTGATCAAAGTATCGAAATGGGGAGTCTGGTTGGTGGGTCTGTTACTGTGGAGCCTAAATAAATGTTTTAATCCTTCTGCCTTCTACTTAGAGAATTTCTTATATCTAACCATTCCAAACCATTCAGACATATGTATGATTCTCTTTGAGATCATAAATTTGGCCTTCCTACTATAATCAGTTCACATAAGTCTTCTCAAACTTCTCTTGGAGACGGTTACTTTAAAGAACACGGTCCTCCATCATGTTTAAGAAGAATGATAATCACTAGGATTTAAATAGTGCCTACTACATGTCGGGTACTTTACAAATAGTATCTCGTTTGACCCTCACAACAACTCTGGACGTAGGTGATATTATTATCCCTATTTTACAGATGAGGAAACAGGCTGAGGTTAAGTGACTTGCCCAGGGTTACACAGCTGGTGTATGGGGCTGAATTCGAACTCGGATCCTCCTGACTCCAGGCCCTGTGCTCTATCCACTACACCAGCCACTGGTGTAGGGTTTTAAAGTAACTCATGGGCATATTTACAGATCATTAACTACTTTAAATCAGCCTTACAGGGTGAGGAGGCAGCTTCAAAGTAATTTTCAGTTGTTTTTCTGTTGGGTCTGATTCTCCATGACCTCATTTGGGGTTTTCTTGGCAGAGATACTGGAGTGGTTTGCCATTTCCTTCTCCAGCTCATTTTAAAGATGAGGAAACCGAGGCAAACAGGGTGAAGTGACTCGCCCAGAGTCACACAGTTATTAAGCCTCTGAGGCTAGATTTGAACTCACAAAAATGAGTCTTCCTGACTCCAGGCCCGGTGCTTTATCCGCTGCAGCACCACCCAGCTGCCCCTGAACAACATGGAGACGCATCTTTCAACCATAGCATCTCTCAACAACTATCTACTAAGCCATAGAAAGTGTGCAGTCTGTGCTGGTGGATGGAGTACTGGCAAGAAAGAAAATGCAAATCAATCCCTGAAATTTTGGAAGTTGCAGGAATGGTGAGGGCCCTGAGGACCCTTCCAGCAGAAGTGTTAGGAGCTGGTGCCAATCAAACACCCACGATCAAGCAATCTAGTTCCCAGTCATCTCTAAACCATGGCATGTACTCTCCAACCATCATCTCCACTTCCTCTCCACAGGAACCTTGGACACCCACCCACTCTGTTTGATGAGCTTTTGGCCTTATGCAGGTCTCTACTTCCCTTCCTGACCATCTCCAAATCATGCAGTCTGACCATTGGCCATCTTCCTCACCTCTAGGACTTGGCCATGTTTAGGCCAAGAAGCTGGACCAGGAGCCCATGAAGGCTAGCACCATCAAATAACAGAAGAACCACACATGAGGAAGAGGGATTAGGCTATTGCTTGGCCCCACAGGCTTAGATGGAAGTTGCAAAAAGACAGATTTGTGCTTTCTTTTTAGTTGGAGTGGGAAATTAACTTTTTAATAAGTAGTTATTCCAAAGCAGAATGACTGGCTTTCAACATACATGTTGTCTAACTCTTGGAAACCATCTTAACCTCTGCCTGTTTAGGTGGTAAAGATAGAGCATTGAGCCTGGAGTCAGGAAACCCAAGTCCAATTCTTGTGTTAGATACGAAACGTGTGACCCTGGGTAAGTCACTTCACCTATATCTGCCTCATCCTCATCTGTAAAATGAGGATGACAGTAGCACCTACTTCTCAGGGTTGTTTAAGGATGAAATCAGATAATATTTGTAAGCACTTTACAAACCTTAAAATCTCTGTATTATTATTACTTTTTCCGCCCTTATTGGGGGTCTTTGGTCATAGGTCAGACACCTACTTGTCAGGGATATCGTAGAAGGGTTTCTTGTTTACGTTCATTGGACCAGGCCTCTGAAAGTCCCTTCAAAATCTGGGTTTCTGTGAAATAAATATTTGTTTCAGAAGAAATAGAAGCTGTGTTTCCCTCTATTTAAACAAAAAGCATCAAACTCAAGAGTCATGTACCAAGTAATTTGCAATTTCCATTCATTCATTCATGAAATGTCTTGGAAATAAGGCACCATGCTAGGTGATGTGTGAGATACAAAACCAGCCCCTGCTCTCCCAGAATTCTCAGTATATGAGTTGTTTAGCTTTTAAAGCTTGGCCCTAACCTATCTTCCTAACCTTGTTGTCTTTCATTCCCTTCCCTGCACTCCGATCTGGTCAAACTGACCTTTGTTCTTCTTCTTTTAAAGGTCAAAATGACTAAATGATTAATTTTTTCACATTTAATTTTTATTTGATTTTTCTCAATCACATGTAACAACATTTTTAACATTTTTTTTTAAATTTTGCCTTCCAAATTTTCTTGTCATTCCTTCCCCTCCCCTTTCCTTAAAAAGGTGAGCAATTTGATGGAGATTGTACATGTGTACTCATGTAAAACATTTCCTTATTAGCCATGCTGCCAAAGAAAATGCAGACCAAAAAAAAAACCCCAAGAATAATAAAGTTTTAAAAATGTTTCAGTCTGCATTCAGGTTCCATCGGTTCTTTCTCTGGGGGTGGATAGCATTTTTCATCCTGGTGTGGCTGGACCACCTTCCTTCCTTTGCCTTTTTTCACTGATTCTCTAGATATTCTTGACCTTTTAGTCTTCCAGATGAAGTTTGTTATGACTTTTTTCTAGCTCTATAAAATGATTCTTTGCTACTTTGATTGGTATAGAGCTGAATAAGTAAATTTAGGTAGAACTGTCATTTTGATTATATTGCCTCAGGCTACCCATGAGTATTAATATTTTTCCATTTGTTTACATCTGACTTTATTTGTGTAAAAAACATTTTACATTTGTGTTCATATAGTTCCTGGGTTTGTCTTGGCAGGTAAAACTCCCAAATATTTTATATTGTCTTCAGTGATTTTAAAAGGAATTTCTCTTTTTATCTCTCACTGCTGGACTTTATTGGTAATATATAGAATTGCCAATGATTTATGTGGCTTTATTTTATATCCTGCAACTTTGCTAAAGTTGCTAATTATTTCAACTAGTTTTTTAATTGATTCTGTGATGATCAAAAAGTTTTGAGAGACAAAGTTCTTGGAAATTTAATCATTTTCTTAATAAGGCCAGCAGGTCATTCATAAGAGGACTGTCTCTCTTAGGCCAAAGGATGGCATTGGGGTCAGTTTATATGCCCTTCCAAGAGGTTGTGTTCCTGAGGAATACCTAATCACCTTTGAGTGATTAATCAAATGGGATGCAGGCTATCTTGGGGTACTCAAATCTCAGTCAAAGAGACCTCAATTTCCATATCACCTGTCTTGATAATAGAGAGAATCAACATTTTCCCAGACAGGTCTGAGCAAACACAATGAGCAAGAATACACCCATTAACCTGAACTTAGAATTTCTTTTACTGTCTGAGTAAATCTTGGCCTGGCTGAATCTTTAAGAGAAATTTTCTGCACTGGTTGGTTTCTAGATGAGGAAGTAGAAAAAGGGGAAAACCTTGGTCCTAATGCAATATCTAGTTATTAAATAGAAGAGAGAAATATTAATTTCTCACAATTTTCTAAGTATACCATCATATCATATCTGCTGGCCTCTGTTCTTCATACATGACACATCATCTTCTACCTCCCCACCACAAAAAATAGTGGTAAACAGGAAGAGAAATACACCTTTCCTCCTCCCCTTCCTGATGCCGAAAGTGTCTGGCTGAGCAGGACCCCATTCCACAACCTAGACCTAGGATCATAGCTCCAATCCTGGAAAGGACATTAAAGGTCATTGAGTCAACATCCCTTATTTTACAGCATCTGAGGCAGGATACAAGCTTAGATCTTCCTGACTCTCCAACACTCCAAGTCTATTGCTCTAAATATTCAACTGTCTCCTGTCCCATGTCCAGCCATCCCCCTTCAGCCTGGATATCTCCCAGTTCACCTACTTAAATTTGCCAGTAGTTGGGTCATCAACATTCAAGTCAACCAAAGAGCTTTCACTGTGTCTGGCTCTGTGATCCAGAAGGTCACGTGAGCCTTGTGTTTCCCCATCTGTAAAATGGACCTAACTATATTACCATCTTTTTTTTTAATAGTGGTTATGAGCATAATTCCACCTAGAAATATGAGCTATTGTGTGTGTGTGTATATATACATATATATATACATACACACATTTACACATATATTTATACATACATACATATATGTTGTTGAGGCTTAGGGGTGCTGGGACCTCAAAATAGTGACACGCTGGGTCCTATCTGAATGAATTCAACCTGTCTTCTTTCAAAGTTTATTAAAGATTTGCCATATTGGCTAGAGTCTTAGGGAATCTGAGCCTTTGTGACACTTGACAAGAGGGTAAGATTGAATCTGGGCCAGACTGAATCTGAGCTTGATTGAATTTGAGCACCTTCATGGAGGCAAGATAGATCTTATATACAGAAAGACTATGGGAGGTATCTAGGGGTGGTCAAGTAGTCTGGGGTGCTGTAAGGAGGGGTCCAGGGAGGATCTTGAGGAGTCTAAGGAGGATCTTGATGGGACTGGGGTGCCTAGAGGTCAGACTCCAGGAGCCAAGAGAATGGGATTAAGGGTGGGAAGTAGCTGAACGCTATCTGGAGATACCAGACAATGGAGGAGGGCTAGGCTAGGTTAGGGGTAATTGAGAATTGGGCCTCAAGATAATGGGGTATAGGCTCTGGGAACCCCCTTGAACTCTCCTTGAATCTTCCCACTTGATCTGGCATTAGCCTGAGGCCATAAGCCTTCCATTAACCCTAGGCCCAATTCTCAGCCTTCAGCTACTTCCCCCCTTAACCGCATTCTCTTGGTTCCCTTCCAGCCTCTAGGCACCCCAGCCTACTGGCCACTCCCATCGAGATCCTCCCTAGACCCCTCTTCCAATCACCCCCAACTACTTGGCCAGCCTTAGGTGACTCCCACAGTCTCTGTATATAAGTTCCATCTTGGCCACCATAAAGGTGCTCAGATTCAATCTTGAATTCTTACATTAGCATTACAAATGTTCAGATTCCTTAAGAATCTGGCCAATATGGCAGATCTTTAATAAATCTTGTTTTTCTTTGGCTGAAAGAAGGTTTGGGTCTAATTCATTTGGTCAGGATCTGCATGGTATTTTGGTATTTTGGAGTCCCAACACTGGTAACCCTCAACACACACACACACACACACACACACACACACACATACACACACACACACCCCGATAAATGTATATATAAAGTATATACATATACATATATATAAATGTGTATATACATGTATAAGCAATCCAGGCAATGTGGAAATTTGAGGAACCACTGATGTAATGGGGATTGCCTCTTTTCCATCTCCCACTGTCCCAGAGAATATTGTTACTGACTGCCGTCATACCCTGACTCTCATTCTCCCTACTCCGGGTGTGGCAAGATGAAGCCCTGGATAATTTGAAGAATCCCACCTAGTTATCCCCATGGAGACTTTGGTGACTGGAAGGCCCTCATCATTCTGATTGCATTTCTAGGGTTTGCATACATCTTCAGAATGAATAACCACTCATTCAACACTCTCTGCTCTGCTTTTCTCCCCATCATCAAACTTTTCTATAAAATAAGTCTTTTGAAGTGGATGCTTGCCACCGGAGAGATGAAAATCCATTTCCTGAGTGGAGGCTATGAATCTAGAGAATAAGAAAATCCCATAGAGTGTTCTTGGGCCCCGAGGGATTCACCTGTACTAATGCTAACACCCATTTTACTGGTTGGAAGAAGAGATGGGCAATAGGCCTGTTATTTCACAGGAATAAATTCAGAAGCTCCTTCTACTGATTCAGGCCAGCATTTCTCTGCAGCTTGGAGCCAGAGAGTTACCTTGAACACTGAGGTTAAGTGACTCACAGCCAATGTGTATCTGAGGCAAGATTTGAACCCAGGTCTTCCTGGTTCTGATTTTGACTTTAGTTGATTCAATATCAGACAGTTTCTTTGAATCCCAATTCAGGGATGGAAGGGACTTAAATCAATACCTAACAAAAAGGATCTCCCTTATAACATACCAACAAGTGGTAAATTCAGGCCCTGCTTAAGGACCTCTAAGAAGAGGGAACCCACCTCTTTTTAGTCTTTTGGACAATTCTCACTGCTAAGTTTTTCCTGACATCAAGCCTCAATTATCCTCTTTTAACAAACATGTTATATTCTAAAATTTTTTTTTAATGTTAAAAATGTGATATTCTAAGATGCTAACTTTAGTATGCTCCCAAACATTATGTTTCTGAAATCTTTTTTTTGAAATCTTTTTTTAATTTTATATTCACCTTGCCTAATTTAAAATAGACACCTCACTTGGGAAATAAAAGGACCGAGGAGCCCCCTGAAACCACTCAGTGTGGTTTTAATCTCTTTGACTTGTGATGTAGACTAGAAAAGGCTTAGGTGGGATTTTAGCATTAGGATTTAAGTGCACATGGCTGTCTCACCAGGGTTTCTACAGTTAAGTGTACCATTAAAAGCTGGATGAGAAATTTAAGGGGAAAAAAAAACCTGCACAGCCATTATGTATGAAGACTCAATTAATTTACCAAAAGTAATGACTTTTGTGCTGTGGAAGATGCTCCCATAAAAAGGGGGTGAGATGGAAGACAGGAACAACATTGCTTGAGCAAATCTTGAAGGCAGGAGGACATCCAGAATTCTTCCCAATCTTTGCCTTCCGAAAGCAGGTAATGTGTTTTAGCCAGAACCCTCACTTGAGGCAACAGGTCCATGGGGGGGTTAAGGTACTGTAGGAAGTGTCACTGATTCCAGAGCCAGTGCTTAAAGCAATGCTAAAAGGTAAGTGTTGGCGGAGGGGAAGGGGAGTGTTTGGTGTTTCTAGGGGCATGAGGGTCTTAAGAGAAGCTTTGCCATTCACCAGATCAGAACCTAGGTCCAACTCCTCATTTGACAAAGGAAGAAATTGAGACTTGGGGAGTTTAAGTGAATTGCTTGAGCTCACACAAAGTAGTGAGTGTCAGAGGTGGGATTTGAACCCAAGTCTTTGTAGATCTATTGTTTTCCACTCTTGGATGAAGGAGCATCAGAGAGGACCATGACCAAATATGGCACAACCACTGAGTAAGTCACTCTCTTGTTTTAGGACACAGTGTCTTAGCTACTGGCTTATTTGCCTCTGGACTAGGTCAAGTTTCAAGGGTACAATGTGCTTGGCAGTTGACAGACTGCTAAATGGCCTCCACTTCCTAGACCTATGGCAACTCACTCTGCCAGACCTTCAAAGCTCACAAGGTCATAGCCTTCTCCAATGCTCCTTCAGTCAAGAGCTGGAAAGAATAGACACAACTGAGATAAAAACCACGCAGGTGGAGGTGGTGACCAAGAAGGGGACCCCTTCCCTACTTCCCAGGCTGACAGAAGTTTTCACTCCATCTACCGACCAGCTGTCTGCACTCTGAAGAGCCTTCCACATCTCCATGACATTCCAAAGGCAGGCTCTCCAAATACATTTGCTCCCAGGACCAGGTATTTGTCAACCCCATTACAAAAAAAAAAAAAAAAGACTTTTAAAATTATAATTAAAAAATTTTCTGACCATTTCATAACATTTTTTGAGATAATTACTTAACATTCCTTTGACTGACCTCTCTCTCTGGCAGTAAAGTGGAACTTGGGTACTTGAAATGCTTGGTGCTGAGCTGGGGGATGGTTTGGTTGTTGTTCTTGGCTCCCAGAGGATCAAAATGACATCACTACATCAGGGCCAAGGTACGGTGTGTCTGACTGTGGCTGGTCAGACCAATATGGCTCAGAACGCTCTACCATAGGTTGGGCACAAATAACATGTAAACATTTGGAGTGGAGACATCTCTATGTTTGCACACCTCACATTTCTTTTGATAAAAGGAAGGGATACCATATGACACAGGTTAGGGAAAAGAACGCTGTTTTTAGAGTCAGGAGACCTGGATTTGAATCCTCCCTTGCAGACTCAGCTATATGATCATGGACATGTTGTGTCAATTTCCTTCTCTGTAAAACAGAGGTAATCATATCATACTACCTGCTTCACAGAAAAGGGCTTTGCAAACATTAAAATACCCTCCAGATCTGATTAGGTTTAATTATATGTGATTAATCCTTAACTGCATTTGTAAAAAATGTTAAGCGATATGTGATCTTATCCTGTGAGAATCTTTTCAGGATAGAGATGATGGCCTCTGTGACCTACAGGGGAGTGGAGAAAGCCCTGGCTCTGGGGCCACAGGACCTGGGTTCAAATCTCACCTCTCCTGCCTATTATCTGGGTGACCTCAGGCAAGTCCCTTCACCACTTGGTCTTAGTGTCCTTATCTGTAGAATGTTACAATGGATGATGGACTTAAACTGCATTATCTCATTTGATCTATTAAATGGGACTTGGGATGTGGGCTGAATGGTCTCTAGATAGTCAGAATAGCACTTTCAGGAAGAGACAGCTATCATCTCCATTTTAGAGATGAGATCACTGAGGCTCACAGAGGTTCAGTCCTTTCTAGCTCTGGAGGTCTGATCCTTTAAACAGAGAAGCACAGAATATCAGAGCTGGGAGGGGCCTTGGAGGTCATTGCATTGGAGGTGGAGTCACCTGCACAGGTCTCCCTCTTCTATCTCATGTCCCATGATTCAAAGTTCATCCTTCTCACACTGGCCTTCTTTCCACTTCCTCCAATGGAAGGTGGCATTTCCCAGACCGTGGAAGATGCATGTGATCCCCACTGTGCGAATCTGGATTCTTGGAGGACAGTTTTTATATTGGCACTGCTTTTCAATGCTAACATTTCACAGAATAAATTATGTGTTTATCAAAAATACTGACCTATTTGGTCATTCTTGGGACACAAAAAAGTAAGTTGTCAAGTTACTCTATTCACCTATTGCTAGAATCTCCAAGTGTATAGCTATATAGACCTGTCTATACATTTATAGATTCTAGCAATATAGCTCCAGTCCCAAACGAGGGAGGGCTCAACTGATTTGGGGAACACTGCTGTAAGAGAAGAGGGTGGGCTTGAGCAGGAAATAGGACTAGGTTTGGAGATCCAAGGAGAAGAAAAGAAGGAACCATTTGGTGAATGTGGGGAGGAGGTTCCTGAGAAATCCTGGGCTTGGGAGTTCCAACCTAGACTTTGCCACCCACTCGCTGTTCAGGGACTAATTACTGTGTGTCTCAGTGCCTGGCTGCTCTTCTCTGCAAACATTCTGAAGACCTTGTCCCGTCTTGCAAAGTTAGCTTAACTTGTTTCTGGGCTCATTGCCAACCCCAAATAGTTGTCCCTCTCCATGAATGCTACTTCTTTAGGTTTGTTTGTTTCTTCCATTTTTTAAGGTACCACAGAATGGAACTGACCCGGAAGCTCCTAGCTGGATGCCTTCTCCTGACTGTGTGTGTGATGATCAGCTCTGGCCAACACTGGTCCTATGGGCTTCGCCCGGGAGGAAAAAGGGATGCTGAAGCCTTGATCGATTCATTCCAAGAGGTGTGTTTGTTTGCTACTGACCTCTTGAAGAAGGGCTGATGGGCTCAGGGGCACAGATTTTTGACTCGATGTTGCTTGAACATGCATATTTGTTTGTGGTTGTTGTTCAATCATGTCCAACTCTCCAAGACCACATTTGCAGTCTTCTTGGCAAAGATACTAGAGTGGTTTGCCATTTCCTTCTCCAGCTCATTTTACAGATGAGGAAACTGAGGCAAACAGGGTTAAGTGACTTGCCCAGGTCACCCATTTGGGGTTTTCTTGGCAGAGATACTGGAGTGGTTTGCCATTTCCTTCTCCAGCTCATTTTACAGATGAGGAAACTGAGGTAAACAGAGAGAGGTTACTTGCCCACAGCCACCCAGCTAGTAAGTGTCTGAGGTCAGATTTAAACGTAGATCCTCCTGACTGTAGGCCTGCACTGTACCACCTAGCTGCCCTATGCATATTTATTAGAAGAGCTTTATTTTTCTCTCCTCCTCCCCCTCCAAAGGAGAAAGGTGGGGGAAAGTGGGAGAGAGAGAAAATAGATTTTAGTTGGGTGAAAAAAAATTGTTAATGAAAATGAAGAAGTGTGTTTCCCTGTTGAAAAATGGCACTTACTTAATTCAATTTATCCAAAATTTGTTAAGCACTTACCATGTGCTTATCAATCAACAAACATTTATTAAACACCCACTATCTGCCAGTAACTCTGCTAGGTTCCAGGGCCCTCAAGAAGCCCACATTCTATAGGTGGAGAAAAATGTACACCCAGAAGCAGATACAAAAGGAGCCATTTTTTGGAATGGAGAGTGGGCACGAACAGCTTGAGTGGGTAGATGAGGAAAGTTGGTTCATCTGTGTCAGACACAGACTAACCTAGAGATTCTTAGAATACAGTACAGCAGACCAGATGTGTGACCTGGTCAAACTCCACCTGGAGTATTGTGTAGTAGGAAGGCCAAATTTATGATCTCAAAAAGGATCATATATATATCTGAATGGTTCGAAATCGTTGGGTATATAGAATTCTCTAGACAGAAGGCATCAAAAAATTTATTCAGGGCCCAGAGCAACAAATTAGCGAACCAAC
>CM053625.1:309356176-309371190 GCA_028646595.1 Phalanger gymnotis
ACCTTCTTGGTCAAGCAGCCAAGAGCCATAGAAACTCTCTAATGTCAATGAGGGGTCAAGCTGATCCAAGAGAGCTAGGCAGCCAGGAATGTCGGCAGTAACTCAGCCCAGCTGCTGGCCTGCTGCTTCTCCTGGACGCTTATGAATGGTTTTTGCAGCTGATACAATCATTCTCTTGTTTTCCATCCCCATCCTGACCTTTGTCTTCCGGAAGATGTGGGAGAAAGCCATCAAACTCAGCAAGGAGTTGGCCGAGACCTACGAGAGCAAAGTGTTTGACTATGAAGGACTTGGCAACCTCCTGGTGAGTCCCTGGGGAGGTCACTCTGGGCAGTCTCTGGGCAAGGCTCTAGAGGGTCACACAAGTCATATCCATTTGGGCCCCTTTATCCAGGAGGCCTTTAGGGGGTGATGAACATAGCAAAGATCTTGCTAAGCTTTGTTTTCATTGAAATGTTTTCAAAATTAGGGAAACATTTTGGTAGAGGCAATGCCCTGTTCTCTGTTGATGGAAGAAAAGTTACAGGAGATGAAAAACAAGAGCAGTAGCCAACCTCAAGTTCTTTGAGACTGATCCCCTTTGCTCCACATGTCCCTAAGGCTAGACCTCTGAAGGATGAGGACGCTAGTTAGCATTTATATAGCCCTTTAAGGTTTGCAAAGGGCTTCAAATATGTTATCTCCCTTTAGCCCTCAAAATAAGGAAACTGAGTCTGGAAGAAATTGTGATTTGCCCAGGGTCACACGGTATCTAAGGCAAGATGTAGACTCTCAAGTCTAACATTGTTTCCAGTGGGCTGCCTAGCAACTGCCTCATGAAACTGAGTTAGGGAAGGATCAGGAGCAGCCCATCCTGACCATGCATGGAAGGGTTTGGTTGGGTTTCCCAATATTCATACTTAGTAACAAGCAGGACCAAGGCATTGGATTTGGAGTCAAGAAGAACTGGGTTCAAATGCAGCCTCGGATACTTATTAGCTTTGTGACCTTAAGCAAGTAACTAAGTAACTTGTTCTCTCTGACACTCAATTTTCCCACATACACACCCTGTAAAATGGGAATGATAACCTGTTAAATCTGTCTCACAAGGTGAAACACAAATGAAATAATAAGTTACAAAGGACTTTGTTCACCACCTTTGTTTCTCAATGCATTCCTCCCTAACTTCTCATTTGATCCAGAAATTTGTAAAAGTTTAGAAAAAGCAAAATAGTAAACCAAGTCCCACGGTTTATGCCACGTCCACTCCTATAGACTGCGGAGAAGGAAAAGAGATCGCTTTGTCATCTCCTCCTCAGGATCTTAATCAGTCATTGAAACTGTCATTTAAACACAGTGTTTTGTTTTCTTAGTTTTGTCATTTCCATTTACACTGCTTTTTCTAAAATAAATTTTGTTAATTTGTTTTCATTTTTCATTCGCATTGTTTAAATAAGTTTGTTATTGATGACGGGTTTTTTTAAATATCTTTTCCCCAGTATCTTTCCCCTCCCAGAAAGTCACTCTGTCTAATATACAAAGAAAGGCATTTTAAAGATTAAAAAGACAAAAAGAAAGGGAAATGTTTGTCTTTTTTTCTTTTAAAAATAAATCTTTATTGATATCTACATTTCCCATTCAATCCTTCGCTCCCCCTTACCAGAGAGTGAATGATAAAGAATAAAAAAGAGAAAGGGGAAGAAAATGTGCAAGAAAACTAAGCAGCATATCAGCAAAGCCTGGTATAATAACCAGTGTTCCACACCCATGGTCCCCCACCTCTATAAAAGTAAAGGACTGGGGCACAGGGGAATGGTCTTCTCACATCTTTTCTTTGGGGCCATTATAATTTCCCCTCATTCAGTTTTGATGCTCTCCTGTTTGCATTGTCCTTATCATCATGTATATTGTGTTCTTGGTTTTGCGTTCTTCCCTCAAGCTTCACGGAATTCTCCCCATGCGTCTCTGCATTCTTCGTGTTTATTGTTTTATAGAGCTCAGTGATATTCCATAACATTCATATATCACACCCGGTTTAGACATTCCCCACTTGTCGGGCATCTACTCCCCCCCCCAACGCACGCACATACTTCTTTGCTGCCACAGAAAGCCCCTTGCAAACCTTGAAGTGCTTTGTAATGACAATTAATATTCCTGTTTGGTCTCCAAGCTCCATGGCTACTCACTCTTTTTTTAAAATAAATTTTGATTTCATATCACCTAAGCGTCTCCCTGTGTCAGTTCTCCTACCTTCTCCCAAAGAGTCATCTGTTATAATAAAGAAGTTTTTTACAAGAGAAAAAAAAATTCAACAAAACTGACCAATATATTGGCAAAATCTTACATTATATGCAACAGAGAACTCCCATGGGCCGCCTCCCCCACTTCCACAAAGGAGTCAGTAGGATGCCTTTTCCCGTGTTTTCTCTTGTGTTTTTTGTCATTTTGGAACATTGATCTCAGATTTTCATGGTGGTGGTCCTTCCCTTTACGTTGCTGTGGTCTTTGTATTTATGGTTTTCTCGGCTCTGCTTTCCCCTGTTGCACGCAAATTATCTGTGCGATCTCTAAGCTCCACGGTTCCTACTCCCAACGTTTCCATTCTCTCTTTCATTTCAGAAAAAACGGGCTTCGTTTTATGAGAACATCATTAAAGCAATGAGGCCCCAGCCAGAGTACTTTGCTGTCGGTTACTATGGACAAGGCTTCCCCTCGTTTCTTCGGGTAAGAGATCCCAGAGGGCTCGAAGGCTGCTGGACATGTCCAGGTCTGAAAAAGGAGAGTTTATTCTCGTCATCCCCGGTTCACTCCCCCCACGGCCTCGTGTTAGCATCTGGGCATGGTTCTTTCTCAATGTGGGTGGTAGAGGAGGAAACATTTCCGGAACTGTCCAGCATCTCCACCCCTCTCTTCACCTCCCATCCCTAGACACCACCAACATTCTGGCAGAACTTTTTAGCAAATGGTTTGTCCCAGGTGGAATGAGATGGAGAAAACAGGCCACGGCCGTGTCCGGCTGGAAAGAAGGGAGAGCCAGCTAATTGTTTGTTTATTTATGCAGTTTCTAGCTAGAATTGAAAACAGCTCAGCCTCTGAAATTGGCTAAAAATACACAATCTGCCCACTCCCTTAAAAACTGTGGAAAGTACACTGATTTCCCCAGGGTTTTTCACACCCTTAATGAGAAATCAGTGTGGTACGGGGGGAGTACAAGCTCTTCTGCTCCAAGCTGTGCCCCTTCTCTCTGACCATAACCAAGTATTTAACATCACTGAGACTCATTTTCTCATTTGTGAAATAGTGGTAATTCTGTCTATCCTGCTCCCTGCTTCATGGGGGCTGTTGTAACAATTGAATTAAATTCTGAATGAGAAAGGACTCTGAAGTCTTTAAAGAGTATGTGTGATTCCAAAGGCAGTGCTCTCTCCAGTGCCTGGCTGCCTCTCAAACTCAGTTTAAATGAGATGATTATTATTAATCTCATCAAAGTTGCATTTGAGAGGCCACAAGGCACCACGGATAGGGCACTGCCTTTGGAGTTGAGGACCTGGTGCAAATCCCACCTCAGACAACTACTATTTATGTAACCCATGCTTCTCTGTGCCTTGGTTTCCACATCTGAAAAACTGGGGAGTTGGACCCCAGCTCCCCAATTGGAATGGGGCAGTCTAAAGCAGTGTTTCCTCTCATCTCATATCATCATATTATTATGTTAGGCAGCATGATATAGGCGATGCAGAGCTACCTGTGAAGCCAGGAAGGCCCACTTTCAAATTCTACCTCTTACTCATCATACCAAGATGACCTGGCACAAGTTACTTAACCTCTCTGTTTTCTAGGCAATTCTTAAGTTTCTGAGAAGGCGATGCCCTGCACTCTCTCTTGCATTGAAATCACAAGTCTGATCTATTATCATCAACATCATTATTCTTGTCTTGTTAAATGGAGTTTAGATAGAAAGGGTCCTAGGACAAGTCTCTATCCTGCTACTTATTTATCATTGATTAATTGCCTACTATGTGCCAGGTACCCTAGGCACTGGGGGATACCAAAAAAAAAAAAGGATAAAAGCATATACATTCTATCAGGAGACGCCACATGCGTCCTTGTAAGGACCTACAAAATATACCCAAAGTCCTTTATAGAGAGAGGTCACTAGCAGCCATCATCTATCATATTTAATATTCTGTGGTCTATTTCACAGGTAGATAAAACGGCTGCTTTTTGTAATTGAATAAAAGTATTGGAATCTTCTGTGGACTCACTTCGAACAAGGGTTGTTCTGCCAGTAACAGACAGGCATGACAATGCATCACTTGGTCCACACTCAAAACCTTTCTCCCTCAGGAGAATCAAGATTTATCCGTGATCCCCACCCCCCCACGCCCAGTCTCCCAACAAATGAGCTTGACGCTCATTGCTTCCATATGTACTGACTCTTGTAAAGTCTGCAGTGAATTTCGATGGGCCCTAATAAAACCTCCCAGTAAGAATGACCCAATGCCCATTTTTTATGCTTTCTAATCCATTTCCTTCCCAAAGGGAAGACCTTTTCATCCTTAGAAGCTGTTCTGAGGTGCGAATGCCTCTTGGAGGGAGATGAGCAGCCACTAGCCAGCTGGATGGTGTAACCACTGGCTCTTGGCCTAATATTTTTCTTGATGGAAATTTTTCTTTTAAAAAAAATGTGTATTTACTTTTAGTTTTCAACATTCACTTTTATAAGATTTTGAGTTTTAAATTTTCTTTCTCTCCCCACTCCCCAAGACAGCATGTACTCTGATACAGGCCATACCTGAACAATCATATTAAACATATTGCCACATTAGTCCTGTTGTAAACAAGAATTCGAACCAAAGAGAAAAACCACTAGAAAGAAAAAACAAACAATGAAAAATAGTATGCTTCAATCTGCATTTAGACTCCATAGTTCTTTCTCTGGGTGTGGATAACATTTTCCATCATGAATCTTTTGGAATTGTCTTAGATCATTACATTGCTGAGAAGAGCTAAGTCTATCAAAGTTGGTCATCACACAATTTTGCCATTACTGTGAACAGTGTTTTCCTGGTTCTGCTCACTTTACTTAGCATCAGTTCATGCAAGTCTTTCTAGGTTTTTCTGAAGTCCACCTGCTTATCATATCTTATGGAACAATACCATTCCATTCCATTCACATACCACAACTTGTTTGGTCATTCCCCAACTGATGGCCATCCCCTCAATTTCCAATTCTTGGCCACCACAAAAAGAGCTGCTATAAATATTTTTATACATGTGAGTCCTTTTCTCATTTTTATGATCTCTTTGGGATACAGCCCTAGAAGTGGTATTGCTGGATCAAAGGGTATACACATTTTTATAGCCCTTTGGGCATAGTTCCACATTGCTCTCTGCCACTCTTTTGCCACCTTTGTCACCCTTGTCACCTCACCTCTGTACAATGGTGGTAGCTGAGCTGGCCTCCTCCTGCCTTTGGTGTCTAATTCCTCCAGACAATTTTACTACAACACTCCTCCTCTCATTCCTTTGCTCAAGCACCTTAGCAGCCTTCCCTGGCTTTCCAGCCTCCACCCCACTGACTTGGCCCTACTTTATATAATAAACCTTACTTCTCACCATTTCACCACATAGTTCCTCTTCTCCAGATGCTTGTTCCTGCTAACTGGCCTTTGTTCACTTTTATTGTTGTTGAGTTGTTTCATTCATGCCTGACTCTTCATGATCCCATTTGGGGTTTCCTTGGCAAAGGTACCATAGTGGTTTGCCATTTCTTTCTCCCGTTCATTTTATAGATGAGGAAACTGAAGAAAACAGGGTTAAGTGACTTGCCCAGGGTCACACAGAGAGTAAATGAGGCTGGATTTGAATTCAGGTCCTCCTGACTCCAGGGCAGCTAGGTGGCACAGTGGATAGAGCACAACGGAACAACAACAGCTTCCTGCCCCCAAGCCCGTACTCACTGCACCACATGGCTGCCTTATTGCTGACTTGGATAGTTTCCTCTTTATTTTACCCCTATCCTGTCCAGTTGCACCGTGCCTCTAGCCTACGTCATTCTAGCATTTCTTTCTTCCTTGAACATGCAGAACAAAATCTTCATCTATCGAGGAAAGGAGTATGAGCGAAGGGAAGACTTCAACCTTAAGCTGCTGACTCAGTTTCCCAATGCAGAGAAGATGACCAGTACAACCCCTCCAGGAGAGGAAATCAAATCATCTCCCAAACAGTGTATCCTTTACTATGGCTTTCACTTGGCTTGGCTAAGAGGCTAAGTGATCTCTTGGCTAGACTCCCTGTGACCATCAGTTACTTGCTTCAGCTCTCTGCCTCGGTTTCCCTTTGTGTAATATAATTCAATTCTGTTTTATTCATTAAATATTTATTAAGCACTTATTATGTGCCAGACACTGTACTAAGCACTAGACATACAAAGACAAGACAAAACATTCCCTGTCGTCAAGGAATTTACTGGTGAAAAGACAATGTATGCAGATAAGTAAATGTAAAATAAATAAGTTATTTTAGTGGGGAGAGATGAATAAGAAGCAAGATGGGACTTATATTCTGATGAGAGAAAGAGCACAGTTGTGCTCGGAGTCAGGCGTTCTGGCTTCTGGTCCTCTATCAAGCCCAGCCTGGCTGCCTGGGGCTGGGCCAACTCACATAACCTCCAGGAGGCTCAGTTTCCTCATCATGAAAATAAGAGGATGGACTAGATAGGGTCGCTCCCACCTTTCATATTCTACAGTTCTTTGAAATTGCAAGTATAACTCAAAGTTCTCCATCCTAAAGGGGAATGGCCTCCCCTGGTCTTCTTGCTCAACCTTCCAGGGGACCAGAATTTTACCAGATCATGTGACATAGTGGCTAGAGAGCTGGCCTAGAAACCAGGAAGACCTGTGTTCAAATCCTACCTTGACACGGTACTGGCTATGTGATCCTAGATCAGTCCCATAACCTCTCAAAGCTCTAGGCAGTGCTCTAAAAATTTCATGGTCCAGAGAAGGTGTCCACAGCACAAGTAAAGAGAGTTTCCACACCTGAGCCTTCCCTCAGCAGTAAAATCGGAGGTCTAGTTCATCCCTATTCTATTCTTCTTCCAGATATTTGACCAAAATTGGACAATTTCTAAGAATGATAACCTAAAATTCAATATCTAATGGTTTCTTACATAATCTCTCCCCACTCTTAGCCTCCACCAAACCTTCCCAAAGGTAAAAGAAAGATAAAATTCTTATCTACTTTCAGCCAAATTTTCAGGCCTAACTTTAATTCAACCAACATTTATTAAGCTTCTACTAAACAGAAACAAAAACCTGTTCCTGGCCCCAGAGAGCTTACTTTCTGTTGCCGGGATAGAGAGATAATAGAACATGTACTAAACTAAAGCTAGCTGAACATAGGGCAATTTGTGAGGAGAAGCACCAACAACTGGGGGAGAGCAGAGAGGAGGCAGCACCTTGAAGGAAGCTAGGGGTTCTAGAGGAGAGGGAGTACAGGAGAGACACAGGGAAAGCCCACGTAAGGCCCTGGGAAAAGACTTAGAATCCTTAGTTCAGGACACAGCAAGTTGACCAGGTTGGTGAGAACACAGAGGGTGTCAAAGGGAGCTCTCTGAACTAAGTCTGGAGAGACAGGTTGGAGTCAAACTGGAAAAGGCTCTTAATGCCAAGCTGAGAAGATCATTTGTTTTTCCCTCTGGGCAATAGGGAGTCACTAAAGAAAAAGAGGAGTGACATGGTCAGACATGCTTAGTATGCTTACTTTGGCAGTTATGGGAAAATGAATAGGAGAAGGGAGAGACTGGAAGCTGGAGATCAACAGGATACTATTGTAGAAGGGAGATAATGGGAGATTGAACCATGGTAGAGCTTTTTATAAGCAGAGAGAAGGAGCTAGATTCAGAGTGTGTTGTGGAGCCTGGATAAACAAGACTAAACAACAGATCAGATATGGTGGGTGAGGAAAAGCGAAGAGTATAGGATGACTCCAAGGTTGCAGATCCTGTTGATGTGAAGGAAGGTAGTTCCCTCAGTGGAAGAAGGAAGGTAATGAGTCCCACTTGAGATGTGTTGAATTAGAGGTGGCTACAATACACCCGGGTTGTCCAACAGTCAAAGAGAGAGACCGAGGCTGGTGCATAGACCTGAGAGTCATCTGAATAGACATAATTAAACCCAGTGGTGTTGATAGAGAAAGTAGAGAGAAACAAGACGAAGGACCACTACAGAGCCATGAAGACTCCCATAGGATGGGACATGGGCTGATGGACCAGCAAAGAAGATTGAGAGAGAGCTTGGTGAGCTTTCTTTGCTTTAGCTTTTCAGCTGGCCTACCTCCGTCTCTTTGCCCTAAAAGCCTTTGAAGGGTAGTCTTCGGGTAGTCTTAACAGGGTAGGCTCAGTTGAAAATAATCACATGGTTCATCACGATTTCATATGGATCATCGGCTGCCTTTTGGCCTGGAGTCAGAAAGACCTGAGTTCAAATCTGTTCTCTGATGCTTTCTAGCAAATCACTTGACTTCTGTCAGCCTCCTCAGCTTCCTCAACTGTAAAATGGGCATAATAACAGCACCTACCTTACAAAATTATTGTGAGAATCACACGAGATAAGGTTTGTAAAGCTCTTAGTACAGTGCCTGGCACATAGTAGGTGCTATATCAATGATTATACCCTTCCCTTCCCCTATGAGTTTATGAGCAGAAATCATTTTTGCATATGAACAGGAGCTCTCCCCTCCCCATGCCTATCACAACCCTCCCATGCTAGTCCCCTAGAGGGGCAGTTCATAGGGAGTAGTTTGATTGCCTTCCAGTAGTCTCCAACTTGATTCCATCTGTCATATGTATGATGTGACATAGAGGAATGAATTCTTAATTTGGAGTCAGAAGACTAGAGTTTAATCCCATCTGTTCCACTTAGTACTTTGGGCAAATCATTTCACCTCTCTGGGTCTCAGTTTCCTCAACTTTAAACTGAGTGGATCGGATGAAGTGATCTGTAAGCATCCCTCCCAGTTCAAATTTTATGGTCCCATGTCCTTTACTCATAGGAGTTTATATAGCAGAAAAAAAAAATGTATGGAGATGGACTGGCAATGTGTGTCCTTCACTGATATGAGTATGTATGATAGAAAAAGAATTATGATTTAAAAAGTAGATGGGCTAGTAATGGGCTAAGAACAAGGGATAGCCAGTGAATCAGGGCATGTGTTCCACTGGCATCCTCGTGATTTCAGGAGAAATAACCCAGAAGTCACTAAAACTGTGAAGCATGACCATCAGTAGGCATCTACCACAGAGAGGCCAAATACAGAGGCTGAAGACCGACCCCTCTGTACAGAAGTGTTTGTGGAAACATTTTTATTGTTGTTATCGTAAATAATGAAAAACAAAGTGAACACCCGGCAACTGAAACATCACTAATCAAGCAGTGGCATTTGCATATAATTAGAATATTAGTGCCCCATTAAAAATGTGATAGAGAAAATTCAGCAGTATCAGGAGAACTCAAAGAAGACCTCCAACATGTTGGGTGGACCCTTTCAGTCAACTTAGCAGAGGACATGAACGAGGGTTTCATCAGATGGACTTCCATCAACATGATTAGAGGGACCACATTGAAAGATACAAGAGCCGTTGGTGTCTTAAAGGCTCTCATTGGTGTCTTCCCATTTATTCTTGAGCATGGATAGACAACGAATCATGAATCAACGAATCAGTGTGTGAACTCAACCAAATCAGTCTACAGAATGAAAAAGTTTAAGAACCAATGATGCTTCCCACCGGTCAGTTCATCATAGTTCAGCTTAGCCCAAGCCAGCTCAGTGTATGGGCCTCTCCAGTACTCTTCGGAACATACCCTAAAATGCACCAAAGGCAGCTTTAGTTCCTGTGTTTTTCCTTCCCACTCACTTCTGAATGAAAGCAGCTGTGTCCTGGATTCTGAATCAAAGACTGAAGCAGTTTGCTGCCTATGTAATGACTCTTGGCTAGTTCGCTGGCAATCTCATTGAGTCTTAATCCACTCCTTACTGCTTCCCCAAGCTGGACCGAGCCCATAATAATGTGTGAACATTTTCCAACACATTTCCTTCCCCATATGGAAGCTCTCAGAACCCCTAGGACAGGCTCCCTGGGTCGGAGAGTAATGACCCCCTGGTTTACCACAGTCCAGAAGAAGTAACCATTGACCCTTTGTCTTGCCATCTTCCTTCTACTACTAGACTCTAGGGACCACCAGGCCTTTCCACCCACCCTGCAGTTGAACCCTCTCCTATATGTGTTGTCTCCTCCGATAGTAAGGTAAACTCCTTGAGATCAGTTGCCCGAGAGGAACTCCCTCCCTTTTCCATCTGTCTCCCCTGTGCTTGGCTCATAGTCAGTACTTAATAAATACCTTCCTTCATGGAAGGGCCTCTAGGAATAGGCTTTGATCTGGGTGCTGGAAATAAAGTATTCAATTAATGAGCCTTCTTAAGAGACAGTGGAGTATACTTGATGGAGTACTTGATTTGGAGTCAAGACCCAAGTTTAAATCCATCCTCTTGATGTTTACAAGTTGTGTGACCCTAAGCAAGTCATGGATAGAACTTCAGCTTTGGAGTCTGGAGGGCTCAGTTCAAATCCAACCTCAGACGCTTGCTAGCTGTGTGACCCTGAGCATGTCACTTTACCCTGTTTGCCTCAGTTTACTCATCTGTAAAACAAGCTGGAGAAGAAAATGGCAAACTGCTCCAATATCTTGACAAGAAAACCCCCATGTGGGGTCATGAAGAGTTGAACATGTAAAGTACCACAGCATTGGCGAAGTCAGTAAGTATTTATTAAGTGCCTACTATGTGCCAGGCACTGTGCTAAGCACTGGGAATGCAAAGGAAGGTAAAAGACAGTCCCTGCCCTCAAGGAGTTCACAGTCTAACAGGGGGACAACAAGCAAATGACTATGTACAAACAAGCTGCACATGGTTTGGAACTACTCAATGGAAGGAGTTTACGGACTTAAGAAGGAATGGAAAAGGTTTTCTGTAGAAGTTTGGGGCTTTAACTGAGAATGGAAGGAAGCCAGGAGGGGGAGACAGAGAAGGAGGGAGTTATGTGCATGGGGCGCCACCGGTGAAAATGCTCGGAGGTGGGAGATGAAAGAGCAGCAGGGAGGTCCCTGTCTCTGAGCTGAAGAGTACTTGGCTGGGCAGGGTGCAAGGTGTAAGAAGTCTGAAGGTGGGGGAGGGGAGAGCAGGTGATGAACAGCTTGTCAATGAGTCAAGGGTGTTCCCTGAGGTCTCTAGGAACAGTTATCCAGACTGGAGTCTCTGGTGCCAGACCCTCTTCCTTCAGTGTTTCTCTCGAGGTCTTTGGAGTATTCCTGTCCCCAACAAGAGGTAAAGTATAGTCAGCCCTCCAATTCCTGACACCAGTAGGAGGGCTTATCCGACAGAATGACCTGGGATAATGGGTCATGTGGCTTTTCTTTGTTGTTTTATTGAAGCCTGATTTCTCTCTGAGGCTTTTGAGCCAGGGCTATCTACAAGACTACTGACCACAAACTCTGGAGGTAGGTCGATTAATAAGGTAAGTTGGTCATGAATAACAGAGCTACCCTGTCATTTGGGGAAAAAGGAAGAGCTGCAGAATGGACATTTGGGGAGGTGGAGGCACAGAGATGGACTGAAAGACCAGGCCCCCACATTGCTTCCTTAACTGAAGCCTCAGATATGCAATGCTTCACAGTGAAGCCCGTGATGAACCTACCTCCAAATTACAAGGACAAACCTGTGCCAGAGCAGATCTTGAAGTAAGTGGTTACAAAACCAGTCAGATTTTCACCCTTGCAGGTTATCTTAGGATGGCACACTTAGAGCTGGGAGGGCCCAGGTTTTCCAACCCAAGCAGAGCCAGCTAGCAAACCCTGCAGCCACTCATGACTAAGCTTACTGAGCTGAAGGGGGCATTTGTTCAGTTCAGTTCAACCAGACTATTATTTTCAGGTATATAGTTGGTACATAATGAATGCCTACTGAATTGAATTTTAAATACTGGGGATACAAACACAAAAGTGAGTCAGTCTCTGCCCTCAAGGAGGTTATATTCTTCAGGAGGCTACAAAGTGATTTGATTTGGGTTAGATTGCAGTGGGTACACACTGGCAAATGTTAGAATCACGAAAGACAGGACTGAAGTACCAATGTATTTACGTAGTATGCTTATGTGTGCTGTTGGGACTAGACTTGTGGCTTCATTAGTATGGGGAACTCCTAGTACAGAAACTCCCTCCCCTGATGCAAATCAGCCCCTGCAGTGTGACCTGGCCCCTGTGAGGGTGACTAGGATTTACAGTAGTGTTCACTAGAGGCAGGGCTAGAACCAAGGTCTTGCTGAGTCCAAAGCTAACTCTGTATCACTACGCCATACTGCCTCTATCCTATGTGTCTGTAGACGTGTGCATGTTTGTGCACATGTGTTTGTATATTAAAGCACGTATATGGCTCAACAAACCAGACTTGATGAAGTGAGAGATGTCCAAGCACATGCCCATTTTCTTGGACCCCAGCTTTCCTCGTCACCAGTGCAGATCTCAGTCCATCTCACCCCTCTGTCCTATGAGACTCTTCTCTCATCCCTGTCATTGCATCCATGCTCAGCAGAGGGCCTTCCCCATGTGCTGAGGCCTTTCTCAATTTCTTCCCTCCTTTGTGGTTCTGGTCACAGCACCCAGGCTGGCCATCCCTCCATCTCACTTCATGATCCAACCACTTCCTTTCCTAGTCAGTGACCTTTTTATTCAAGATGCTGTGACATCTGTCTGAGATGTACACACACAAGGTATTGGTGGCAACACTGCATGACCCCATGCTATCCACAATGTGTCTTCCCATTGAGCAAGAGAGAAAAATGGGGCCCCAACTGTCACTGGTAGAGTGGGCTTCCACTCTCCTGCAAGGACAGTACTTTTGTTCTGAGGCAGCTCCATCCTCTATAAAAGGAGGGAGCAGAAATAAAACAATATGGCAGATAGTCAAGAATGCTGGACTGGTTCTGAGCTTAGCCCTTACCCCTTAGCTGTGTGACTCTAGGCAAGTCCCTCAAGCTCTGTGGTCATCAGCCTTTGCGACTGTAAAGCAATAATGCTAACCATCATCCCAGAGGCACAGGGTGATTTTGACCGTCAGATGAAATGACATTTGTAAATTGTTTGGCCAACCTCCAGCTATTGCCATTCTTATTATTATTTTCGGATAGAAGATCTCTAAGCTCCCTTGCTGCCCTGACATTCTGTTGGGTCTATGGTTTTATGAAGGACAGTTGTTGCCTGGAAAGACAGCAGATTTTGGTTGGTAGAAGCAGTTAGATCGTGATGTGGTACTGAAGTCATGGAGACCTGGGTTCAAATCCCAAGCAAGCTCCTTTCCTTGTCTTGGCCCTAGCAACCACCTCACAGGGCTGTTGTGAAAATCAAATGAGCTGACATCTCTAACAAATAGAAAGATGCTATGCACATGATTGTTGTGGTGTCAGGAGAAAGGTGACTCTGGGTGCTCTGCTGTTCTTCTACAGTTACTACAGGGCCAATGAGGTTCAGCAGTTCCAGCATTCCCGGCCCTTTCGGAAAGGAGAAAAGGATCCTGACAATGAGTTCGCAGTGAGTACCGTGTTCTCTCCTTGCCTAACAAACAACTAGCATCCCCCAAGGGCCTGAAGAGCCCCAGCTCCCATTGGCTCTGTTATCTCGCCAAGCCTGTGATGCACAGAAAAAAGAGGGTGGTGCCATTCTGTGAATCCATTCGCTACCCCCACCACCATGGTCAAATATTCTGGGCTGCGGTGTTTTCAGGGCTCCTTCATGTGCATTTCACAAGCTAATATTCTATGCTTTAAACCATAACATTCTCTATCCCAAGGTTCATCATTCTATTTCCTAAGGGCCATCCCAGGTGTGACATTCTATGTCCTAAGCCTCCCCACTCTCCCATCTCATGTTCTAGAGTCCCTCCCAGCTTTCACATTCTATGATTCAAATATTTTAGGGAAAATTCACTCCCATTCTCTAGTTAGGCCACTGGGAAGTTGGGAGAGCTAGAATTTCGTTAAATTGCCTTGATGGTTTTTTGCTCCCTTCTGCTCCCAGACCATGTGGATTGAGAGGACCACCTATACCACCGCCTACACCTTTCCTGGGATTCTCAAGTGGTTCGAAGTCAAGCAGGTTACCACGGTGAGTCCTCTGCAAGGTCTCTCAGGAATGTCTCTCAGACCCATGGGCCTTATTAGGGCTGCCTGCATCTCTCCCTACCCTCAGCATTGTGTTCCAACAGCCTGCTTTTTCACTAAAGAAAGACACAAACTGTGTCTCTAAAGTGTCTAAAGTGAAAGCTATCAGTAATCATTTAATCATCTAATTTCAGCTGTAATTGCAATGACTGATTGACCCAGTCGTGCTAGGCTGCCCTCAGCAGCAGTCATGTACACAGTGGCAATGGCAGCCAAGTTAGGCCTGGCTCTTGTTAATTCATATGAGATAATTAAGTAAAAGTCAAAAACTCCTTCCAGTGCTTTCAGGCCTTCCATGTGTCCAAAGCTTTGATGGGACACAGTCCTCCTGGGTGCCACTGAGAGCTACCCACCCACCACAAGCATGAGTAAAAATCTTCACCTAACTGTACCCTAAACCCCTGAGTTAACACCATCTCTGACTGTCATCTGTGTGACTTTGAGCGAGTCACTTCTCTCTGGAGCTCAGTGTCCTCCTTTCTGAAATGAGGGGGGTTGGTCTAGACAGTCTCTGAGGTTTCTCTGGGTTCTGACATTCGGTGTTCTGTGGCCTCTCCTGCCTCTAACATTGTATGTTCTACTGTGAACATCCCACATTCTACTATGAACATTCTACTGTGAACATCTGTTTTAACAATCTGGCTAGCAGCTTCTGTGGGGGTGAAAGATCCACCCACAGCCAGCACCCAGAAAGCTGCCGACAGCACAGGTTCTTTTGATCTGCCTTAATAAGGAAAGCAAGGTGATGGGGTTGACAAGCTTA
>CM053625.1:309371690-309417407 GCA_028646595.1 Phalanger gymnotis
AGAATATGTCTATCACATTGGAGGCCTCTTTCTGGGTCTTTATATATTGTGTAGGTAGCAATGTCACTCTCTGCACTGCCTACCCAGAGTCTTTGACCACATGACTTGCTGTGTTGGTAAGCAAAATGGGCTCCTTAGCACTTAGTGCCCTTGAAGAGTTTGGCTTTCGTTTGCTTTGAGTAATTCAGTGTATTTCATTGAACCTTACTAGGTGGTAAGCCTCAGGCCCAAAGCCCTATTAAGTGTGGAACCTATGTGGGTGTGGATTGGTGACTGGGGTGGGGCCCAAGGTGGGGCTGGCTAAGGGGAGGTGCTAACTCCAGAGGCATGCCCTATTAGGTGTTAACCTAATCTATGCGGATGTGAACCTCCCAGGGTCCTAAGGGGAGGGGGTAACTCGAGTCAATCAAACTACCCTAAGTTCTGGTCATTCAGATGACATTTGATGATGTCTGAAGCCCTATAAGAAGGGAAGACAGAGCCATTTGTGGTCTCTCTCTCTCTCTGTCTCTCTCTCTCATTGATGCAAGAGATTCCACGCACCTGTAGCTAAGGGCCCTCCAGCTTGTTAAACTCTGGTAACTATGTATTGTGATTTGAATCACACAAGGTCTGTCTGTCCATGTTTGTAACTTGTTTGTACTTTGTTCTGAAGTTTAGTGTGCTGGTCTTTTTCACCTGAGCTAAGTGAATGATATTTGTTTGCTGAATTAAAGTAAGCTTGTCAACCCCTTCACCTTGCTTTCCTTAGTTAAGCAGATCAAAAGAACCTGTGTGTTGGCAGCTTTCTGTGTGCTGGCTGTGGGTGGATCTTACACCCCCACAGAAGCTGCTCGCCGGATTGCTGACACACTCGCCCACCTCTTTTTCTGGTCTTTTAGTTCTTGGAGAACATCTATTAAACCTCTTCTTGTGCCAAAGTTATCACAGTAACAAGATGTAACCACTCACACTCCCCATCCACTATTCTTTTCCTCAAGCCTAATCTGGGCGATGGGAGATGATGATATTCCATAACTAAAGTCCTACAGCATCACTAGGAAAGGGTGAAGGTTGAAAAGGTGGGTTCTGCAGACAGGTAACTGCCTGGAGTTGTTGAGAGTGCTGCAGAATTGGCCAAAGGCAAATGAAATAGTAAAAACCCCAAGACAAGCCTGGATTGGTAACATTTGCTGATTTTTCATGAGCCTCCAGCACACCCCCACCCCATGACCTGGCACACTGTGGGGCCTTGATAAAATTTCACTGATTTTTTTTTACTTTACACTTATTTTGTATAGTGACACAACCATACTAGTAGCTAGCATTTATAGAGCGCTCTAAGGTTTACAAAAGGCTATTCAAATATCATCTAACTTTATCTTTATAACAACTCTTGGGAGCAGGTGCTATTATTATCCCCCTTTTGTAGATAAGAAAACTGAAGTTAAGTGACTTATCCAGGAGTCACATAACTACTGAGTGTCCAACTACTCCGGTCCAAAATGCTCCATGGTGTCACCAAACTATATACATGTTACCTTCCCCGATAGAATGTGAGTTTCTCAAAGACATTTTATTTCTGTCTTGGTATCACCAGAGCCTAGGATAGTGCCTAGCACATAGTAGGCACTTAGTAAATTCTTGAAAATTGGATTGAATGAGGATTATTAAGCCAATGGTTTTTGAGTGGTCATGGGGACACTGGTCAGTATTATGGAATTGGATGCAATCAGGTGGCACAATTTCATCCGCAAGAGGGAGTAGCTGGAGGATGCCTCCCTGTATATGGAATCTGTCTTCCATTAACCCTCTGCACAGGACGTCTTGGATGGAAGCACCAAATTTGAGAAGAGAATATATCCTGATTTTAGGCTTACCTTGATAATGATAATAAGATGGCCAAACAAAGTCAAGTACGGGATTGGAGCTATCAGAGAGCGTCATGACGTTAACAAATGGATGAGGCCACCTTGGCTCAGGACAGTCTTTGTCTGT
This sequence comes from Phalanger gymnotis, assembly GCA_028646595.1. Lineage (NCBI taxonomy): Eukaryota > Metazoa > Chordata > Mammalia > Diprotodontia > Phalangeridae > Phalanger > Phalanger gymnotis. The sequence continues at coordinate 309,373,668 of CM053625.1, forward strand.
AAGTCATGTGCCAGATTTAGAGCCAGAAGGGACCCCGGAGTCCACCTTGTCCAATCTCTGATGCTGCATTTTCTCTTTTAAAATCACCAAATGGTAAATTCAGAAGAATCTCATATTCTCTCCATGTTCCAGTCAACTGTGTGACTGTGAAGATGGGGTCAGATGTCTCATCCGTGCACACCTGACTATTTCCTTCTCATTTTCATCAAGGACGTTCAGTCATTTCATCTGTATGTGACTCTTTGTAACCCCATGTGGGGTTTTCTTGGCAGAGAGACTGAAGTGGTTTGCTGCTTGCTTCTCCAACTCATTTTACAGACGAGGAAACTGAGGTAAACAGGTTAAGTGATTTATCCAGCGTCACACAGCTAGTAAATGTCTGAAGCTAGATTTGAATTCAGGTCTTCCTGACTCCAGGCCCAGAACTCTATCCACTGAGCCACCTAGCTACCCCCTTCATCAAGGAAACCTTTGACCTATGTGTAAATCAATTTCAAAAAAGAATTAATGGCAGCCTTTGGCTGGTAATTGCTGATGTCTTTGGGATCCTCTTTCTGGGTAGCTGTACAGCATCTGTTCTTCTGATTCGTTGGTATCCACTTCATTGGGAGGCATATGACCTTGGGCACGGTAGTGAGTATGAGTTTTTTTTCTCTGAAAACAGCCCAAATGACCACAGAGCTCCCTTCCAGCCCTAGCCAGCTCCTCTGCGACACACAGTGTTCAGAGGCTGCCCAGGGTCACATACATAGACAGTGTGTGTCACAGATGGGATTTTAAGCCAGGTCTGGCTGGCTCTGAGGCTGGCTCTGGAGTCAGGCCTCATAATACCACGAGGCAATCAGAGGATAATGCATTTCTAGCCGGCCTGGACCGTGGAGGCCAGATCCAAATTGTGTATGACATCATAATGATGACAACAAGGATAATGGTCATTATTTTCACTAACTTATTAGAGAGCACTTCAACATTTGTAAAGCGCTTTTACCCGCAGGGTCTCTCATACCTGGAGGAGCTCCGCATGCAGCAGAAGGGTGTTGGCAGCCTCTGTGTAGTTCTCACAGTCCCGATGCAGATCTCGAAGCTTGTACAGGTACCTGGGCGAAAGGAGGACAAGGAGGGAGCCCAAGTCACCCTTAGGAGGCTAGGACTGTCAATCAAGGCCTCCCACCATCTGCCCTTATCACTCTAGAATGCGCTGCCTCCCCACTTAGACTGTAAACTCCTTGAGGGCAGGGCCTACTTTTTGCCTTTCATTCCACCCCTAGCAGTTACTAGAATGTCTGGCATACAGAGGACACTTAATAAGTACTCGTTGCCTGACTTATATACGCAAACTAATATCTGTCACCTGACTGTATCTTATACCTCTCTCTATTTATCTCTCTTCTCAATGGAGTAATAGACTTGAAATGGCCACCTCTTTGAATTCAGCCTCTGGCTCCAGGTTGGCCAATCAAAATGGCATCAACTCTCCAAGGCTTTGTTTGATGACTAGTTCTTTTTTGGAGAGGAAATGATGAATTGTATCATAGCTCTAGAGTCAGGAGAGACCTCAGAGGCTATGTTAATAAAAGTTAATTGCTGTTATCATTAAGTCATTTTGTTTGTGTGGGACTCTCTATGACTCCATTTGGAGTTCTCTTGGCAAAGACACTGGAGTGTTTGCCATTTTCTCCTCCAGCTCATTTTACAGATGAGGAAACTGAGGCAAACAGATGCAGTGACTTGCCCAGGGTCATGCAGCTGGTAAGAATCTGAAGCCAGATCTGAACTCAGAAAGAAGAGTCCTCCCGATTCCAAGCCCAGCACTCCGTGTACCGTGGCGCCACCTAGCTTCTCCTGAGACAGTTAAGGCAAATATCATTACTCCCATTTTATAGATGAGGAGAAGGAAAAGAGGTGTGCTCAAATTTACTTATTATAAGTATTGAGGCTGGGATCTGAACAAATTACCTCCTGTCTCCAAGTCCAGAATTATTCTTTGTCTTTGAGTGCGTGTTTTGGGCAGGATGTGGCAGCAAATAGGAGGCTGGTCTTGGACGTAAGGAGATCTGGGGTCAAGTCCTAACTTTGATAGGAGATGTGTGATCCTGGGCAAGTGACTTACCCTCTCAGTGCCTCTAATGACATAATTTATGGAAGATTTGCTGATTTTCTTCAAGGGAGGGAGTTTCTAGGCTGAGAGTTTGTTACGTGGATGAAATTCCAGGTCCAGACCAAGAAATAAAAGTCTTATGCTCACTAATAGGGTTTAATCTCCTTTAAGAGAGGGACTATATCTCTAATATCTTTGTATCCACTCCCCCTCCGTCCCCCCTTCTACATAGGCGGTGGTCAATACACATTTGTTGAGGAATTGATGAATCAAACAAAGAAGGGTAGAGTTAAGACAAAGAGACAAAACCCAGTTTTTTTTCAGCTTACCTTATGTAAATGTCCTCTCTCTTCTTTTCCTTATAAAAATTCTGCCAAAATAAAATTATAACATTGTATTATAAATACGGGCTTATTGATGGGCCTTTTATCAGAATAAGGAAACCATCACCATCTTAGCTATTAAACACCTAAAACCGGTTTTTACCCTCCTCCCCATCTTTGCCTTTCACACAAATGCTGGCCCACCTGGCAGGGGGTGAGGTGGAAAACATACCCAGCCAGACAGACACAAAAGCATGAAACCGCGGCGGAACTGCCTTTGGAAAAGAGTTGGATCAGGAGCTTAGCATGCAGGTTTCCATCCCTGCTTCTTAATTTATCTTCAAAGTTAAAAATATGCAAGTGTCCTTATCCTGATCAGCTGCTTCTGCTAGAGTAAACTCAGCAGGACTGAAGGCCAGGGAATGGTCATTCCTGGGTCAGTAGCAGCTTTGGCTCTCTGGGGACCAGCCAGGTTCGCTGGAAGGCCTCCTGGACTATTATTGGTTTCTCACATATTTCATGTATTCCTATGCTTGTGTGTGTGTGTTCATGTATATGTCTATGTATACCTAGATATACAGGCTTTCCCTCCAATAGAATGCAAGTTCTTTGAGGCCAGTGACCATTTTGCTTTTGTGTGTGTGTGTTCATGTACATACATGTTCATGTATATGTCTATGTATACCTGGAGATACAGGCTTTCCCCCCAATAGAATGCAAATTCTTTGAGGCCAGTGACCATTTTGCCCGTGTGTGTGTGTGTGTGTGTGTGTGTGTGTTCCAGAGACTAGACTAGCCTCGTTGCTGGCACTCGGTGCCCTCTGGTGCTGGCAGTCAGTGCCCCATGGCTGGAGGGGAGCCTCACATACCAACACATTGACTGTACAGCTCATGCGATTCTCTTTGCTTTCATCATGCATAATGGTCCTGTAATCCAACAGGTTCTCCAGGAGGCTGCTGACCAGGAGGGCAAAGACTTCTCCAGAGCTGGCAAGGTATTTGTGTTTGCGGCAGTGTTCTAGGAGTCTGGTGGGGAGGAAGGAAGGGAAAAGATCCTGTGAGCTCAGGGGTCCCACTGCTATTGCCTGCCACTTCTTCTAAGCTACATGCCCCCTTGAAACCATCCTCATTTAAAAGCATTAGGACACCACATGTAGCCTTTGGTTGTTCAGTTGTCTTCAGCCGTGTTTGACTATTCATGACCCCATTTGGGGTTTTCTTGGCAGAGACACTGGAGTGGTTTGCCTTTCCTTCTCCAGCTCATTTTACAGGTAAGGAAACCGAGGCAAATAGGGTTAAGTGACTTGCCCAAGGTCACACAGCTAGTGAGTGAGGCCAGATTTGAACCCAGGAAGATGAGTCTCCTGACTCCAGGCCCAGCCAACCACACCACCCAACATGAGGTGTACATAGCACTGATAACTTTCAGCAGGTTGGCAAAGGAGACACAACCCTATATGATCTATGGTGCTTCCTTGACTTTGGTTGTGCTGGGCTCCTCCTTGTACTTAAGGGAGAAGTGCCCCCAAAATAGGAGAAGGAACCCCTATGGAGAACCTATGGAAGAAGGTGGTTAACAGTGTGTTGGCATAGTGAATGGAGGGCTGAATGTTGAGTCAGGAAGATTCAGGAGTTCAAATCCAGTCTCGAACATTTACTAGCTATGTGATCCCTCAGGGGAAACTTCTGTCTGCCTCAGTTTCCTCATCTGTAAAGCAGGCATAATAATAGTATTTACCTCCTTGAGTTTTTGTGAGGACAAAGTGACAGAATATTTGTAAAGCATTGTGTAAATTTCAAAGCACTATATAAATGCAAATTGTTATTAAGAATCACTCATGATGGGGCAGCTGGGTGGCGCAGTGAGTAGAGCACCGGCCCTGGAGTCAGGAAAACCTGAATTCAAATACGGCCTCAGACACTTGACACGTGTACTAGCTGTGTGACCCTGGGCAAGTCACTTAACCCCCAATTATCCTGCCAAAAAAAAAACCCAACCAAACAAAAAAGAATCACTCATGATCATATGAATAGGTCGTAATCTGCAACATTGGAGGGAATGTCCACAGCAGTCCACACAGTACCACTGGGGAAAATATATATATATATGTATATATATAGATATATGCCTGGAGCAGAGTAGGTGCTTAATAAATGCTCAAGGATTAATTGACTCATTGGCCAAGCTTCACCATTTGGCATTTTTTTATTTTTGGCATACATTATGTTCTTTGAGTCTGAAGAGCACCCTGGGAGGTAGGTTACCTCCCAGGATAAAACTGGTCAGATAGCCTGGAGGCATCAGTGAGGCTAACGAAAGGATGGAGGTGAGAGCTTCGGAGCTAGCCAGGGTGGTCTCTGAGTGAGTAGAGAGAAGCCACATCAGGAACTACTGTGGAGATGGAATCAGGAGGCTGGGCCCCAACCTCTGCAGACCCTCCTAAGTGCTCTGTTCTTTCCCATGTACAGGGAGAGCTGGGGACAGCAATCCCTCCAGTCTCCAAGGTGCATTGAGGGCATTTGGGAGCTTCACTTGTGTGCCCCTGTATCTATTTCACAAAGCCTGACTGAGCTGTCCCTCAGAAGTCAGTAATCCAGGACCCCCAAGGGAGAGAGCAGCTGGGGGAGGTTTTTGTTGGGAAATCATCAGCTGCTTCATGTTTCTAAATAACGTCCAGGGGTGTGTGGATTTTATGGTTTGGCTTCCAGGCGGCCGTCAAAGCAATCGGCAAGGGTGGAGCAAAGGGAAAACAGAGAAAGAAGACTGTGAAAACCTTCTCTACAGAACAGGGTCAATGCTCCCATTTGAAAAGTGATCATAACAATAGCTGACATTTATGTTTGAAAAGCATGGGACAGATGTAGGATCATAGGCCAGGACCTAGAGGGATCCTCAGGGGCCATTTGGTCCCACCTAATTCTACAGATGTGGAAACTGAGGCACAGAGAGGTTGAGTGACTTGTCCAGAGGCACACAGCTATACTACACCCCTGTGAGCTAAACATCTGGGCATTATTATCTCCATATTATATGCCCCCAGGTCTGCTTCTGACCCCAGGTCCAAGGCTCTCACCATTGTTCCATCCTGTCTTCGTTTTTTTAATGAGTTGATCAGTATAGGGCACTCCCAGTCCCTCCCTCAACAGTTTGGTGCATAGTCTTAGAGAGCTGCCTAGGGCTCTGGGAGGTTAAATGACCACCATCTCTCTTCTCTCTCTGTCTCTCTCTCTCTGTCCATCCCTTTATGGTTGCTGTCTGAGGATGGTGATAATGGACACAGGACACATCCTCGAACAGCAACAACAAAGTTGGGGAAAGACAGCCCTACACAAATAACTTTGCCATCTCTAAAACAAAAGCACCTACCTCACAGGGTTGTTGTGAAGTGCAGATCTCTGGGCCTTTGCCCAGGCTGTGCCCCCTGCCTGGAATGCCCCCCTTCTTCACTAATGCCTCTTAGAATTTCCAGGCTCCTTCAAAGCTCAGCTGCAGCACCACCTCCTATGTGGGGCATGACCTGATGCTGGCCCTCTTTTCCATCTGCTTAGGTCTCTTGGGCCAGGCTGGACAGGGACAAATATGGAATTTCTGACTCATCATCGTCACCTGAGGCGGGCAGCTGATGGAGTAAGCTCCCCCCAGCCTGGTCAAGGACCATTCAGACTCATGATGCTCGTGATTTTGAGTCTGGCCCCGAATTCCTTAATAAGCCAGCCTAAGGTTCGGGGAACACTCACAGCTTCTCCAGCAGGACTTTGTACTGTTCGTCCCCTCGGCCTCCTTCCACCTCCTGGTCCAACTTTGTGATCAGCTCGTTTTCAAACTGGAAGGAGAAGCCGGAGAAGCAGGACAGCGTGAGATCCTTCGAGGGGGCTAGATGCCATCCCTAGCCCCCATGTCCAAGTCTCTCCCAACTCTCACCGGGGAACCAGCCGATATCCAAGACCAAAGCTGATCGCTGTGATCGTGGGGCCCCAGACGGAGCGGCCACACCTTGGCCAGCCCCCAGATTTCAGTAAATTCCTCCCCGGGCTTCCAGAATCAGCTGGAATTCAGTATTCTAAGACTGAAGATTTATCCCTAGAAGGGCCCTTAAGTCTGGGATTCTTAAGCTGAGGCCCATGAATGTGTTTTAATATTATGATAACTTTTTCAATAGACCTGAATTCCTTCATAATCCCATGTATTTTAGTAAAGGCATTTAAAAAACATTGTTCTGAGAAGGGACCCATAGATTCACCAGACTGAAAAAGGGTCCGCAAAATTAAAAAAAAAAAGATTAAGAACTCCCTTGGTGGCAGTGGGTGTGTGAATAAAGGAAGAGGCCTACTATGTGCCAGGCACTGTGCTATGCACTTTTCACAAATATCATCTCATCTGATCCTCGGAATAACTCTTTGAGGTAGCTGCTATTATTAGCAACCCCATTTTATGGTGGAGGAAACTGAGGCAAACACAGGTGAAGTGACTTGCCCAGGGTCACATAGCTAATAAGCATCTGAGGCCAGATTTGACCTCAATTCTTCCTGACTCCAGCCCAGCACTCTGTGCACTGCCCAGCCAGCAGCTTCTATGTCATCTGATCCAACTGCCTTATTTTACAGAAGAAGAAATTGAGATCCAGTGAGGTCAAGTGAGTTGCCCAATAGGTAGGTGGCAGCTAGGTGGCACAGTGGATACAGGACAGGACCAAGATTCAGGAAGACCTGAGTTCAAATCCCACTACAGACACTTACTAGCTGTGTGACCCTGGACAAGTCACTTAACCTCAGTTTCCTTATTTATAAAACAGAGATAAGGATATATCTAAGTAGAGATAAGGAGGATGCCTCTCTCCATGGTTGTTGTGAGGATAAAATGAGATCTATTTGGAAAGGTTTTTGCAAACCTCAAAAGTATCAGATGCATCTTTATTACTATTATAATTTTTATTACTACTGTGACTATTACATAGCTAGTACACACCAGAAGTGGGATCTGAACCCAGGCCTTATAGACTCTAAGCCTAGTACTCTATTCATGGTATATCAAGGCCTCTATCATATGATTACATACACACATGTATATGTGCCCACACATATGTATATTTGCAGACATATATATGTGTACCCCCACACATGTATATGTGCATATACATACATATCTATATGTATACAGTTATTCCTTCCATATCATGGGGGTCAGGGGCACAATGTCCCTCCATGATCTGGAAAATTTGTGTAGAATTTTTTGGCCTTCCCTTCAAACCAGAGAAGAAGTCTGAATTAGGGTGATATTAAAAGAGAAAAGAAGACGCTATCATACAATACACTATACATATATTTTGTGCATCTTTGAGTTTCTAAACTTTTTCTGCGTCATCTGCGGCTTCCTCAAAGCTTCCCCCAAATTCCCCTTTAATTTCTTATGCTGACCCGTGATATATCAAAACCACATGGAAGGGATGACTGTATATACACACACATATATTTATACATACACATGCAATGTAAATAAACTATATGATAAACATGCTCATTTATGTATAGGCCTACATATGTATATAAAATATATACACACATGTACATGACACAATACACATGCAAGTATGTATAGATATTCTATCATGTAAGTGTATCTATCTATTCTGTTCTATACGCATAAGGGTAACAGAAATCCCTGCCTTGCCCCGGTTGACCTGGACTGCTTCCCCTCCTACATTTCTGGTCCCTATCTTAGGCTCTGCTTTCCTTGGGCTGAAGGGAGTGTGTATGTGTGTGTGTGGTCAAGCAAAACACAATGTGCCATGCCCACACCCATACAAACACACGTGCACCCATGAACCCATATTGATCTCTCATCCCCATATGCACAGGCACACACACAGACACACACACACACACGCACACGTGCGTATGCACACACACAGGCACGTTTGTGTCCCTAAAAATGCTTTCCACATTCCCTTCACAGTGTATTTCCTGCCCAGTCCTTAGAGCGGGACCATTTCTGCTGACCTTCATACCCATAGAGTGCTTCTGGGCCATTTGAACCAAGTGCTCCTTGTAACTCTGCAGACTGAGGAGCCTGAGTCTGGGAGCCTAATGAACAAAGGGCCTGGCCAAGGGGTGATGGCATGGGTAATGTGCCAGGCTGGTGGGCCAGCATTCCTTACCATCTGGAAGTTGTGATTTCCACTGAAATTGAACTCACACTGCATCATGTCGAAGAAGATGGGGATTGTGGCCTTCCGGAGCTCTGTCTCTGGGGTCAAGGTCACCTCCAAGATGGGACCCACCATGGAGGGGATGAACTTGATCTTGTGGGGCCCTGAAAGAAGGAGCAGACAACAAATCCACTGATGAGATCGACACGAAGGACTGAAGCCAAAGAGACGATGTGGTTTTGGGCTAAACCAACATATTTTGGAAAAGGAGAGATTTCAGGATGTATTCGATGGCACAGGGCTACTGTTCTGCTTGGAGGCCAACAGAGACCAGACAGATGAAAGCTGTCCCCTCAGCCTGAGCGTGGCCGGATTTCAGGTATGGTTATGAAAATGATGAAAAGAGGAGAACAGGTGCTGGGCTTCACCTTCCTGCCTCTCAGGAGCCCCTGGGCTGGGGTTCATTGCACATGCAACCACTCTGGCCAGCCGTTGGCTCAGATTAAAGGGCTTTCTGGGGCACCTTGATGGGTGGGGAGAGGGGAAGACAGGACAAAGGGATGCCAGGAAATGACTATAAAGAAAAACAATGAAAACAAAAGGCATCAGTAAAACTTGGATCAATGAGGAGACGCTTGGCGGAGGCTCTGCCAAGAAGGTGCACTCACCCAAGTTATACCACATATCCCGGATTCTAAAGCCGATTTCCTTTCTCATGTCCCCATATCTAGAAGGAAGATCAGGATAAATATTTTTAGGGAAAACAAAGATAGAAAATGCATTGAGGCGTCTTTTTAAATAAATGCAGAGGACTTTGGCCAGAAAGAAGCACAGGTAAGCAGCACAGCTGGGAATGTGACAGGCTGAACTCAAGGTACCCTTGAAAACAGAAGCAACTTGAATGTGGATATCTGCAGACTTATCATCATCATCATTAGCATTTACTTGGCACTTTTAAGGTTTGAAAAGTGTTTTACCAAAGTCATTTCTTTTTATCTTCACAATAACTCCGGGAGTTAGGTGCTTTTATTATCATCCCCATTTTACAGATGAGCCAATTGAGGCAGACGGAGATTAAGTGACTTGCCTGGGGTCTCAAGAGCTCATGAATGTCTGAGGCAGGATTTGAACTCAGGTCCTCCTGACTCTAGGCTTAGCATTCTGTGCACTGCTCTATCTGGCTGCCTCTAGGTCTTCATGTAGAATTCTTTTGTTTTTTTCTGATCTATTCTTCTATTTCATATATGGAAATGATGATTTGGGGATACTTGTTAAGTTCATAACAAAAACGATACATTGGAGAGAAAAGAGCATGATTTATCTTACATCAAGAAAATGTCCATTCTTTTAAGCGATGGATCACATGAGCTCTGCGGAATTGGGGGCCCATGAACTCAATGATATAAACCATTCTATTCACCTTCACTTATGGTGACTACTGTTACTACCAACATTAATAATAAGATGGCTAACATTTATACAGCACCTACCACGAGCCAGGTACTGTGCTAAGCGCTTTTACAATATCTCCTCATTTGACCCTCATGACAACCCTAGGAGACAGGTTTTATGATTATCCTCATAGATTAGGAAACTGAGGCAAATAGAGGTTAAGTGACTTGTGCAGGGTTACATGGCTAGTCATTGTCTGAAGCCAAATTTGAACTCAGGTCTTCCTGACTCCAAGCCCAGTGCTCTATCTGCCGCACCACCTACTTGCTGACTATATTCAGTCATGTTAATATGACATTTAGTGGCGCTCAGTTACACAGCAGAATGGGGGGGGGGGAGTTGGGGGTCCTGGCTCACTGCTCAGAAGAACTTGGGAGCTCACTAGCCTGGGATAACTAACCCTAACCCAGCCGTGCCCTTCTGTCTGGTGGGATTTGCACATTTTCTCCCATAACTCTTCCATTGAGAATCTACCCAACGTGAGTGAGGTCTTTCCCTGTAGCACTTTTGTTGTAACTCTCTTTTAAGGAGAAAAGTCTCACGATCGGCATTTTTATTTTTAAACTAAAATTTAAACATTTTATTTTTAAACTAAGTTTATTTAAAACTTTTAAATTGTGGAAGGAAGCAATGCATAATAAAGCCTGGAAGGCTGATTGGAGCCAGGTTATGAAGGTCTCCAAAAGCCAAATGAGGGGGTTTGTATTTCATCCTTGGGACACTGACATTCCCTCTGATCCAGAGCTTCCTAACTCCAGGACCAGGCATTTGATCCCCCAGCCCCATTGGGAAGGGTCATGGCATCCATTCAAGGAAAGAATAGAGGCTCTCCTATGTCCCGCAGTGGGATCACATGATGGGAGAGCCATTTGGGGAGGGGGGAAGACTGTTGGGTCGAAAAAGAACGCACTACCACCTTAGGTGAGAACCACCGCTCCCCGCTCCCACCATGATGGAAGTTCCAGGGACACTTACTTCTTGACCATTTTGGTGCGCTTGGCTTGAGAGAAGGTTTCCAGCTGAAGGGATTCATGGGTGAGGAACGCGACAGCCAAGTGAAAATAATTATTCCAAAGCTACAGAGGATTCCGCAGTGAGGTGGAGGGGGGGAAAGCAGAAACCAGGTAATTAAGGATCAGAACCAAACATGGCAGAAAGACGCGAAACCACCCCCAAGTCTGTAAAACTTTCTGTTCCTCACAGACCCATCACCGATCTCCATCCTCCATTGAAAGCATTGAGATTCAGGGATTGAGATTAATATTATACTGTATCTGGAGTCAGAAGATCTGAGTTCAAATGTTGGCACTCCTTGAAACCTGTGTGACCCAGCACCAGTCTGGGTCTCAGTTTCCCATCTGCAAAATGAGAGGGTTTGGAGCAGATGCCTGTGAGGTCCCTTCCAGCTCTGAAACTATGACCCCAAGATCTGTGATCCCATTAACTAGATTGTATGAGTGAACAACCCTGATTTGTTTGGTCAAGGAACTGAGGCATGTGGGAACTCCCTCCCCCAACCCATCTGTGACTTAGAGACAAGTTGCTTATTGTTCTGAGAGACTATTATAACTTTCAACCAGCCAACCAACCAACCAATCACCAAGTATTTATCAAGCACCTACTATGTGCCAATCACTTTGCTAGGTGCCAGAGACACAAGTAAAAATGATCAAATGATTCCTCTCAAGGAGCTTACATTCGAATGGAAGAGACAACAAGTACTCACAATTAATAGGATATGGTTTATATTAATAATAAAGATGTAACGTGTCTGATTGTATATTGTAATCTATATTTCAATATGACATTTTATAATGTCAGTATAACTATTTTAATATTTATTTTAATACAATATAACATTATTGTGATATAATTTAATGTATATTAGAACATATAACAGTAATATACTGTTAACATAATATATAATGCAGTTTAATAGAAAACATATAATATAGTATATATTATGATATTCTAGATAATAAAATATAGTATGATTATAACACACATCATATAAATATGTTATAATATACCACATTAGTATAATGTATGCTATTATATTGATAATATAACACATTAACTATATATATAATATAGTAATTATAAATAAATTATATAATAAGAGGATGAATATTATTACAATCTAGATATTAAAAAGATACTATTATGTTACATTATATGGTCATGTTATATTATCTAGAAATATAATAATATATGTACACATGTACACACACACACACATATGTATCATAACAATAAAGTGAATACATATAAATATACTCCAGGGTAGTTTGAGAGGAAGGACACAAACAGTTGGAAAGAGGAAAATTTTTTTCTGCAGAAGATGGTGCTTTGCCCAGGGCCGCACAGGGAATAAGCCTCAGAGGCAGAATTCACCCCCACATATTCCTGACTCCAAGCCCAGAACGCTACCCCTCACACCACACTGCCTCTTAATTGCTAAGTGCATAGAAGTCATAGCTTGTGACATATGGCCTTAGTCCCCCAACCTCCTGGGTCAAACTCTTCCAGCGTTAGAAGACGATGGGCTTATATAAAGTCCTTCGGTTCTTCTAGAGAAGTTTAGGCCACAGGCAACCAAAGCTAGTAATCATTTCCTGCACTGGGTGGAGGAGGCAGGTGGATGCCTATGCTCAGAGGAGGACAGAACAGAATAAGCTTTTTGGATGTACAAGGAGAATGGAACGGGAATGTCTCCCAGTGAAAATTGCCTTCTTGTCTGATGACGGCTTAGGAGTAATGTAGGGGAAGAGAGTCTTACCTGGAGTTCAAAGCTTGCCTGGTCCATGAAGAACTTTGTGAGAACCTCAGCAAATAGGTTTATAGACCGGAGAAAAACCCTGGGGGGAGAAGCAGCCTTGTAAAGAGAGGACCCTCATGATCACTAGGACTTGGCCTCTCTACATTCAGAGACTAAACCTTGGTTAGAATCACAGAACCTGCAGGTGGTGAGACCTTAGAGATCATTTAGTTTATTTTTCAATAAGTTGACAAGCATTTATTAAGCACCTACTGTTTGCTAAGCACCAAGGATATAAAAACAAGACACAAATAGGAGTTTGTCATCAAAGGGCTCACAGTCTGAGTTTCAAATGAGGAAACTGAGTCCCTGAGAGGTTAAATAACTTGTTTGTGATCCTGCAGCTAATAGGAGGCAGAGGCCGTCTTTGTTGCTCCTGATGCTGGGTTCTAACCACTACACTATATTGCCCCTCTGCTCTATGCAAGGCTAATTGCCAAAGATACAAAGGAAAAATTAAACCAGTACTCACTGGTTTTTTTTTTTGAAGGGGAAGGGATCAGAAGTCACAGAAATGTGATTTCTTTGGTCTAGTGATCTCTATCCTATATGGAAGATTGTTAATAACTGTTATTGTGATTTAAAATCATGGAGAGATGCTTGGGAGCACTGAAAGTTTAAATGACTTATGCAGGGTCACACAAACAGCATGGTTCAGAGCTGGACTTGAACTCAGGTCTCATCACACCTGAGTGCCTCTTGCTTGGGAACCTGTCAGCAGATCTTAACTCATCACACTCAGTAGGTAAGCGGTGGGACGTAACGTCATCACTGAAGTCCAGCCCAGGCTCAGCCCCATTGGACCACTATCCACCATGCTACGGGTTCTGACTGCCTCTCGTTTGGGATCCCTCCCATCGGCAGATCTTGACTCGTCACACAGTAGGTAAGCGGTAGGACTTAACGTCATCACTGAAGTCCAGCCCAGGCTCAGCCCCATCGGACCACCATCCACCATGCTACGGGTCCTGACTGCCTCTCGTTTGGGATCCCTCCCATCGGCAGATCTTGGCTCGTCACACCCGGTAGGTAAGCGGTAGGACGTAACGTCATCACTGAAGTCCAGCCCAGGCTCAGCCCCATCGGACCACCCTGCTACGGGCCCCGAGTGCCTGCAGCTGGAGAAGCTTCCGCCTTTACCTGTTCTGCATCATATTCATGACCATCCAGTCTGGGGCATACACATTCTTCCCGATGAGATCCTTAAACATGATGAAGGTTTCCATCAGGAAGTCCTGCACAAAACAAATGCCGAGGAAAGTCAGCATTTGAGTATAATTACAACGACAGGATTCGGCTTCAGAGAAGAGGTGAAGAAAGTCACTTTCCTTCTTCCTTTCATTATACAGGGAAAGGCCTATGGGTGCGGAGGGGAATATCCACACTCTGTTCTGATGAACTGTTTTATCTTATTGAATCAACCAACCAATGAGAGCCTTCAGACAGTCGACAGACAGACATTAATAGCGTACTTTGTGCTGAGTGCTATATCAGGTGCTGGAAAGACAAAATAAAGGCAAAAAACCAGTCCTATCCTCAAGAGCTTATATTCTAATGGAGGAGACAACATGAACAGAAATGGCAAAACACAAATCTCATAATTAACTCATCATCTCATAGATTTGGCCTTGGAGGGACTGTAGAGACCATCTTATCCAATCTCTTCATTTGACAGATGAGGAAACTGAGGGTCGTAGCGGCCCTTGCTCACACAGCTAGCAAGCGTCAGAAACTGGACTTGAATCTAGTTCTTGTGCTCTTGACTATGCCATGCTGGGGCTGGTTAGCTCCACAAGCAAAGGCTCGGGTGGGGCACAGCATGACTTTGTTGTTTTTCAGTCATGTCTAACTTTTGTGGCCCCATCTGGGATTCTCTTGGCAAAGATACTAGAGTACTTTACTATTTTCTTCTCCAGCTCATTTTACAGATGAGGAAACTGAGGCAAACAGGGTGAAGTGACTCGTCCAGGGTCACACGGTAGTGTCTGAAGTCAGATTTTAATTCAAGAAGATGAGTCTTCCTGACTCCAGGGCTGGCACTCCATCCACCCAGCCACCTGATACGTGTCTTCAAATATCTGTTGGAGGAACCTGTTTGGCCTGACTCTGGAGGGAAGCGCAAAGAGGGGGAGCTGCAGTAGGGCCAATTTCTGTTTAATGTCAGGAGAACCTTCCTAAGAACGAGCCTAGTAGGGGAAGGGGATGTCTCAGGGGATAATGGATTAATACTCACCGGAGGCCTCTAAGCAAATGCCAACAGGACAGCAGGCCCTGTTCTTGAGAAGCTCACATTCTAAGAGAAGGCAGTATACAGAAAGGGAATCGGTTGGGAAGCCAGCGTCTTTGACGCCTCTGAAAGTCTCCAAGCAGAGGCCGACTGGCCGCTTGTCCAGGATGTGGAAAATGACCCCTTGTCAAGGTAATATTGGTCCCAGCTGCCTTGGGTATCCTCCATTTTGACATTCTATGATAGAACTAACAAGACAGTGACTAAACTCTCTCTCATGCCGAAACTAAGCTTAGGGGAAAACGGTGTTGAGGAAGATTACCTGGGGACAGTGACAGCCTAGATTAGGGTTTCTTAATCTGGGGTTCATGAGCTTTTTTTTTTAAGTTAATAACCCCATTTTAATATAACTGCTTCCTTTTATAATCTTCTGTATTTTATGTACTTACAAACATTACTTTGGATTTACCAGACTACCTAATGGTCCATGACACAAAAGAGGGCTAAGAACTCCTCTTTTAAAATAAACATTTGCTTAAAAAAACCCTACATAAATAAAACACACAGCTTCCTGGTTGTAGCCTTTACTCTGTGTGATCTCCCAGGATACCATTTAACCTGGCTCTGTCTCAGTTTCTTTATCTGCCAAACAAGGGGCTTGGACAAGATGACCTCCCAGTCCCCTTCAAATTCTACAGCCGTGTCTCTATGATCTTACATTAGGAATAAGGCTTTCTTTCCACAGTAGCCAGATAGTCAGATTTGGTGGCAGCGAGGTGGTAATGTGGATAGAGCACTGGACTTCTCCTAAATTCAAATCCCCCCTCCTCAGATCCTTGCTGATTCTGTGACAATGGGCAAGTCTTTTAGATGCCCTCGCCCTCAGTTTCCACATCTGGAAAATGGGGGTAATGATAGCACCCACCTCCAGGGTTGTCATGAGGATCAATGAGATAATGTGTTACATGTTTTGTAAACCTTAGAGCGCTCTATCACCACCATCATCATTAATGGCTCGAGCCTTCTCCCTTCTGATGGAGTGGGATAGGCTAAGACAGGCAGCAGGAGAGAGAATTGTGGTGGTGTGGAGTCTGGATGCTCTCTGAGGCAGCAGGCCACAGAGAACTGCTGGAAGAAAGTTACCTGCTCGCCAAGATGCTTCATCAGCTTTGCAATCCTCCACCTCACTGTCTTCTGAATAAAATCAATCAGCACTAATTAAGCACCTACCGTACGCCAGGCACAATGCTAGGCACTGGAGATACAAAGACGAAGCATGAAACAGTCCCCACGTGACAGATTTATACAACATGTCAGAGTCTGTAAAGTGCTTAGAATCTCACAACAACACAGGTACCTAATACTGGTATTATTATACACATTGACAGACCAGAAAACTGTGGCTCAGAGATATTATGAGCTAGTTATGTGGCAGAAGTGACATTTGAACCCGTCTTCCTCAGTGCCCCTTCGTTTTGAAATGGAAAAAGCACTGAGATCAGATGAAACCTGCATTTCAAAATCAAAGTGGAAGGCTGTGCCTAGTGCATCCTGTAGGGGGCTCTACTACTCAACAAAATGAGCTGAAATCATCCTGGGTGGCAGGGCTCACCCTCTCTGGTGGCCCTGCTAGTCAGCTCCCAGGGAGGGAGATGGCCACGTGATCTGGGATCACAGTCTAAGAGCAGGAAGGGAGCCAGAGGGTCCAACCTGCTCATTTCACAGATGAGGAAACTGAGACCCGTGGAAGTTCAATGACTTAGCCAATATCCACACAGATCTTAAGCCTCAGAGGCAGGTCCTGTGACATGGATCCAGTACTTATTTCACAGTAGTGGGTCTTCCTGACTTCAGACCCAGCGCTCTGCCCACTAAACCATAAACCACCCAGTTAAGTGACTTGCCCAGGGTCACACAGCTAGTGTCTGTGGCCAGAGCTGAACTCAGGTCTTCCTGACTCCAGGCCCGGCACTCTATCCACTGAACCATCTAGCTGCCCTATGGGATTGCATAGTTATATGCAATAACCCTTTGGATCTTTTTGCATGCCTTTTTTCAAAGTGCCACTTAGTCAAGAAGGAACAAGCAATGTTCTCCCCCTTTTACGGTCCTGCCCAAAGTCAGATGGGCAAGATGTTGAGGGCTTTGGGAAGAGAATCTGGGGGTCTTACTCCCCAGGCTCTACCTTGTTGCCTCCTCGTCCTCACTCCCTGAACTTGGTATTCCATTGCCTGCGTGACCCTCGTGCCCAGAATGCACTCCCTCTTCCTCGTCATCTCTATGACTCTCACCAGCATCCTTCAGGGCTGCTACAGATGATTCTCAATCCCTTCTCACATTATCAGATTTTTGCTAGCCTGTCTACAGGTGGTATCTTCCCAGTAAAATATAAACTTCTTGAGAGGATGGACCGCTTTGTCTTTCATCTTATACCTCCAGCATCCAGCCTGGCATATTGGAGGTGCTTACGCAATGCTTCTCAGAGTGAGTCAAAGAAGGAAAGAAAGTCTCCACTTAGACCAAAATTTTCATAGCAGAACATTTTGTAGCAGCAAAGAACTGGAAATAAAGCAGATCCTCATTTCTGGGGGAATCACTAAAACAGATTGTTAGATGAACATAGATAACCAAATGCTAGGAAAAAGTTTAATGTGATGAACAGAGAAGCTCTGGAAGACTTGTATGAACTGATGCAGAGTGAATCAAACAGAACCAGGAAAACAACATACGCAGCGATCGCAACAATGCAAAGGGAAAGGACCACAAAACAAGACAAAACAGAATGCTGTGCTATTATTCTGACCACGTTTGGTCCTAAAGAAGAGATGATAAAATGTGTCTGTTCTTTGCAGACACAGTGGAATAAAGGTGCAGGATACACAAATGCAGGCATACATTTGTGTGCATATATGTGTATGTAGATTTCACACCTATATTTTCTGTGTGTGTGTATATATATGCACATGTGTACTATATATATATAATGTGTGTGTGTGTGTGTGTGTATATATATATATATATATATATATATATATATATATATATATTCTGCACCTGCATTTTGTGTGTGTATATGCACATTTATATTGTGTACATGTATGGGCATATATGTGTGTATGTATATATGTGTATATAGGTACAGGCATATATAAATAATATACACATGTTTACATATATATGTATGTATGTATATGTATAAATATATATGCATATATATGAATACACACACATATACCTAGTGAATACATTTTCATAGTCAGTGGATGTGCTGGATAATTGTACTGAATAGCTTTTATCATTCTTAGCTAAGGCAGAAGGTGGGTAATGGGAGATATGAACCAAAAAAAAGGTATAAATACAAATTTTAAGGATGGGTGCTGAATGTGATGAAATGGGCCTGGACCCAGGACCAAGGAGCCTCTGATTCCGTGACAACGTCTCATGGCTGGCGGGACACGCTGATGACGACTTACAATGATATCCTGCCTCGTCTTGAAAGTGCTGATGTAGTGGTTATAGTGGAAATCATCCATCTGCCGGAGGATGGCAGTCATGCAAGCGACGAAGCTGCCCTGGAAAGGATGAAGGACGGTCAGCTGAGACTCAACCAGAGATGAGCCCACCCAGGGTGATTCGGAAAAACTTCACTGCCATTGGATACATGATAATGGGATTCTACTCAAGTGGAAATGCGTTCAGTGATAGGGCTCTAAGACATCAAGGCTCAGTTTGTGCTCAGGTCTTGGGAGGGTTGGCTTCTTTGGACCCATCTCAGCAATACGATATCTGCTCTGGGTGACTGTTGGTGGAATCACTCTGCAGCTGGCCAGACCACTGAGTAGGCCACCAGTGGACTTCTGAAGTCACTGCTCTGAACCAGCTATTTTTGCAAAGGGGATGGACTGTGGATCATCCCTCAGTATGTGTTTGCAATTCTAAATTTGCCTTTGTCTAAGAATCTGTCATTCTCTGTCAATTTCTTTTTCATTTTTGAGTCTCTCTGTTTTTCCCCTATATATCTCTAATTTCCCTCCTCTGTTTCCTCCATCCAGCTTGAGTAGAGATGTGATGTGTACTGTGTAAGACTGTCTAAAGACAGAAAAGTCCCCTTGGAAACCCTTGGGAGTAGCAGCGGGCAGTGCAGTTTTGCAAGTCTCAGACTGGGGTAACCCAGAACCCCAGGGTTCTAAGGCTGCTAGCCCCATGGCCTGAGAGGACCCTGGAGATCTAGCACTCTGAACCTCAAGGTTTTAGGGGGGCCTAACTCCAGGAAGTAGAGGTCAGCACAAGAACCCCAGGGCAAGACCAAGCACAGGTGATTGCCCTATCCCAAAACTTTGCAAGGGGCAGAGTCTAGCCTTGGTGCAAAGCCCTGACTCAGGAACTAAAGCTAGAGAGATGAGCAAATCCAGGAAAATATTGACCAGTATGATTTTTTTTTCAAATTTGCAAAAAAATATTTAAAAATGCAAAACCAAACCGAACCACGAAGACATGACAAAAAATACCTCTTTCCTTCCCTCTTTGCAGAAGTGGGTATGTGCACTGCATATATAGTCAGGATCTACGGATGCATTCATTAGTCTCCCCTGATTTCTTTTTAAAATTCTTTGTTAGAGGGGACAGCTGAAACGGTAGGGAGAGGAGTCTATAGTGTGCCATTCACGTAGAAACAAATGGACCAACATAAATGGAAGAATTTTTAAAAAATGGTCCTCACTATGTGAGGAGACTGCCTGCTCATCCCGATCACGGTCCGATCGATCCTCCTCAAGAGACGCTCCATGATCAGCTGGATGTGCATCGAGGTAGGGCCCTGAGGGAGAAGGAAACAAAAAGAAAGGCCCAGCATTTCATTCTGAGCTGGCACTACTGTATTCCAAGGAGCTCTGCATAGAACGGGCCTGCTTTGTTTTAGCACCTGACTTCTTCCCTTCAAAGAAAGAGATTGTTAAAAAAAACCAATCATTGAATATATTCAGCTGAGGAATGTGGATGACGGCCTTTAGGAGGGAGGAGAAGAGCATCAGACCTGTCCTTTGTGAATATGCTAGAACGCAGAGGGCTTAGCATTTATTCGTTTGCTTGTTCAGAAAATATTTCCTGGGTAACTACCACATGAACCCAACTTTTCAGTTGTAGAGTCAGCTAGAAATCACATCTTCAGTTTAGGTAGTGTTGATTACATCTGACTTACTCTTTTAGGTCGAATTTATGACCGAGTAGGTTTTTTTCTATGTGCTGGGTAGATTTTATAGTCTGTTGTTTGTCGCTGTTTAGTTGTCCAACTCTTTGTGACCCCATTTGGGGTTTTCTTGGAAAAGATACTGTGGTTTGCCATTTCCTTCTCCAGCTCATTTGACAGTTGAGGAAACTGAGGCAAACAGGGTGAAGTGACTTGCCCAGGGTCACACAGCTAATTCGTGTCGTATTTGTACTCAGGTCTTCCTGATTTGAGACCCAGTGCTCCATCCACTGAGCCGTCTACCTGCTTCCTAGGCAAATAGTGGTTAAGTGACTTGCCCATGGCCTCATAGCTAGTAACTATCTGAGGTCACATTTGAATTCATGTCTTCCTGACTCCAGGCCCAGGGCTCTACCCACCTACCTGCCCCTTTGTAGTCTATTAGCATATAGTAATTGTACTAGAATATTTATGCTCACTTTATAGGACTTGGAGCATCGCTTTCTGTTGTGCGTGAATTGGTTACAGTCACAAGCTATTTGGCAAATAGCTTCCTTTCATCATGCCCCCAACATGAGGGGAATGGGCTAAAGGAGATGGGTCAAACTCCCATAGAAAAGCATCACTGTGGGCAGCATGTTGACTTGGAAAACCACAAATTAACATTAAATATGTTGTATTGTTTTTTTAAATTTGCTAAACATTTCTAGGCAACTAGATGGTCCAGTAGATTGCCAGACTTGAAGTCAGGAAGACTCATTTTCCTGAGTAAGTCCAGCCTCAAATACTTACTATGTGTGACCCTGGGCAAGTCACTTCACCCTGTTTGCCTCAGTTTCCTCATCTGTCAAATGAGCTGGAGAAGGAAATGGCAAACCAAGCCAAGAAAACCCCAAATAGGGTCATGAAGAGTCAGACGTGACTGAACGGCAACAACAGCAAACACTTCTCTATTACATTTTAATTTGCTTCGAGCCACCCTGGCAGTTTTGGCTGTTTGCCGTCTGTGGACAAGAGTCTCTAGACTGGAGGCTGTATTTACTCTTATGACATGATTGGTCACAGCTGTGATAACCTTGAAGGCAAATTCTTGGTAAGAAATGGACACCCTCTGCCCATCCCCAACGAGAGCATGATTTCCATAGCACAGCAGTTGGTTACCTGTGAAATGAGCGGTCGTACTAGATGACCACTGAGGTCCCTTCCAGCTTGACCTCGATCATCCTAAGTTATTAAGGCACCCAATCTTTCTGGGCCTCAGTTTCCTCAACTGAAAAATGAGGTGGGATGGCCTCTGGGGCTGTAAATCCTACGAGCTTACGACTCCCAGTTAGTTCTTCTTCAGGGTGAGGAGGACCTGAGTTCAAATCCAGCCTCAGAGATTTACTAGCTGTGTGACCCTGGGCCAGTCATTTAACCCTGATTGCCTCCAAAAGAAAAAACAATTATTTCCAGGAAAGAGAACCCCAGAAGCTTCTGTAGAAGACACTCTACCTAAGCTGACCTTTGAAGGAATTGTGGGACGGTGTGAAGAACTATGCACCACCTAGTTACCCCACTAGAAATAATTTCTTCCTCCCCAAACCTCTCAAAACCACTCTGGTTTCCTATTCTTTTCCACTTTCTAAACTTTATTCCAGTTATTCACCTGTTTGTGTCATCGCCCCCTCCCCGCATTCAACTGTAAGCTATTAGAGGGCAGGTCCCCTGTTAGCTTTCACTGAGCAGTGTCTGGCCAGCTGGACTGAGCTATAAGATTGAATAGGAAGGTGCAATAGAGGGGGCTTTGCACTCGGGGGTGGGGCCTGCTCAGACCCACAAAGAGGGAGAGCAGGGAGCTGGCAGCATCATCATCTCCCCAGCACCAAGGCCCAGCGCACGGCTAGCTCAGCCCGGGGCGGGTGGGGGAACAACACTCACCACATCCTTCCTGTCCAGCACTTCCAGGATGTTGCTGAGGAGCTGTGAGCTTGCCTCATGGTCAGGCTTGTTGGAGTTGTCATCGAGCTGGCCGCTGAGCTGGTCAATGAGCAGGGGCAGCAGAGCGTCTCTGCACTCTGAGGAAGGAAATGGGGACACCACAGGCTGCCTACTGGGAGTGGCAAAGCTGTTCTGCAACAGGCAAGAGCTCTGCTCTCCGGCGAAACCAAAGACTTGTCGCTGAGCCCACGGGGTCCAAGCCTAGTCAAGCCATCGACCAGCGGTGCCTTCTTAGACAATCTCAGCAAGCCTTATGTGCATTTTATTTTCTTCTTCCCTCCCTCCCTTCCTTCCTTCCTTCCATCAAATCCTCAATTTCTTATTTTCTTTCTCTCATTTGTCCTTTTCTTCCTTCTCTGTTCTCTCTCTCCCCCTCCTTCCCTCCCTCCTTTTCTCCTCTCCCTCATTTCATTCTTCCTTTCCCTCCCCTTCTTTTTATTCACAATTTTTGCTTCAAAAACATCAAATTTCTGCATGGAGAGGCAGTGAACCAAATCTGAGGCTTAGAGTGAGAAGACTTAGGTTCAGATCTTGCCTCAGCTGATTACTAGTTGTGACTTTGGGCACATGATTAATCATGCTCAACCCTGGTTTTACCATCTGCAAAATGAGCATAATTCTTCACATAATGTAATATATAAACTCAGACATACAACTGGAGAGCAGGGCGAGTGGACTTCATGATCCTTGAAAACATCGTCAGTAGAGGTTCAACACCCAAATTGAGACTCAGATAGGGAAAGTAACTTACCTAAAGTCACATAACTTAAAAGAGCTGGGACTTAATTAATATAAACTAATATATGTTAACATAAATATCTCTTCTATATAACATAACATATAATCTACAACAATATATTAAAACTAAACTTATATATTAATGTAAACTCAGGTTTATGGAATGTTGGAGTTGGAAGGGGCCTTTTAAGAATTTCCAGCCTAATCATCTTTTGGAAAATGAGGCCTGAAGAAACCATTCCAAGGACACAGTGGAAGAATGCACTTTTAATTTTGTATAGGCTCATGAGGGTAAAGAGGGCCATCACCGCCCTCTCAGGGGGCTTAGAGATCGCCTGTGGATTGTCCACTCCACTTGGAGGGCACCTCTGTCCTGTTTCAGCTCCATGATGGGCTCAGGGGCTCCACTTATGAGACAGAGAAGAGGGTCACACAGAAGGTAACAAGGCTAATCACCTCTCCCAGTGGTCTTGGTTGGCATACTCCCATCACCTTGCCCTCAGCCCTGTGTATTGGGGATCCTTGAAGAGTTTGGCCTTTGTTTCCTTTCATTAATTCAGTGTCTTTGAAAGAACCTGGGCTTGCAGTGTTCTGGGAGCTGGTTGTTGTTGGCTTTACACCCCCACAGCAGCTGCTAGCCGGATTGTTGAAACATCCCGCTCTGAGTCTATCTGGGGCAGAGCATCAATGAACAGAATCCAGCTCAAACGCGGTCTCCTCCACACTTCTCCTTCATTGCCTCAGTGGAGAACACCCTCAGACCTTGCATAACACTTGGGATACTCTAGTTCATAACCATGGGCGCTGGTGTCTTATACTCCTCATAGGCTGGAAACTACTTAACGGCTGGAACTGTCTTATGTAAACATTACCCTCTGCAGCACTGAGCCCAGTGCTCTAAATACAGCAGGTGCTTAATAAGTGTTTGCCGTACTTGTGGTTACTTGTGGTTATTTGTAATTTAGTAAAATAAGATCCAACAGCAGAAGCTTACTTAAGCCAGGCACCGGCACAGAGACAAGCACAGAGCATTCTCTGCCCTCCACGCGGTTACACCAGCAGCTCTCAGGGCTAGGTTCCCAGGAGGAGGCAGGACCTGGAGAGCCCAGCACATGGGAAGGCTGAGAGGGTGAGGGGGAAGGCATGCTGACCTTTAGTAATATCCCTAGTTGCAGACAAAATGGCAGGATTGTAAATATATTTATGGCATTAACCTCTCTGTGCCTCAGTTTCTTTATCTGTGCAATGGCCGGGCGGATGTGAGTCTCTTCCAGCTCTAAAGCTGATTGCTTTACTAAATAATAAGAGTATCAGCAGAGTAGGTAGGAAGGAGACAAGCATTTTAAAGTGCCTACTATGTGTCAGGTGCTTTACAAATATTATCTCATTTGATCCTCCCAACAATGGGGTGGGGGAGGTGCTATTATCCTCATTTAACAGATGAATAAACTAAAGCATACAATCGAGGTAAAGTGACTTGCCCAGGGTTACACAACTAGTAAGTTCTGAGGTTGGATTTGAACTTGGGTCTTCCTGACTACGGGCACAGTACTCTATCCACTGTATCACCCAGCCACATCTAGAGAGGAAAGAACCATTCTAGATTCTTCTCCTGCCTCTGGCAGGTCTGTGCCTTGGTTAAATCATTCTACCACTCTGGGCCTCAGTTTCTCAATCTGTAAAATGACCAGACAACCTCCAAGCTCTCTTCCAACTCTAGTTCTATGATCTGAGTCTCAGGCTTGAGAGGAGAAGAACTGGGGGGACGTGAAGGGTGTCTCCAAGTACACAAATAGGGGCCAGCCTGGTTCTGCTTGGCCCCTGAGGGCCGAATGGGGAGCAAAGGAGGGTGTTAACCAAAGGCAGAGTTCCTCTCATGCTCAGGAAAACCTTGACCAGTTAGGGCTGTTCTGCCCTGGAAGGTGCTTCCTCCAGAGGCCATCAGGCAGAAGCTGGGTGACCATCGGTTAGGGACACCACTGACCCTGTTCATACGCAGGGATGCCTCTGGGGTTCCTTCCAAACTCTGAGGTTCTCCTGAAGTCAGTGCAGAGGTCTGCATGGGTCTCAAGATCACAGCCACCAAGGCCTCCAGCCTCACTGCCAGTCAGGCTCTGTCTATGCCACTTGAGAGGGGCAGGGTTCAACTCTTACTATTAAATGAATGGTTTGGAGCTCCCTGCCTTGGTTTCTATGCAGGGAATAAGACGAAAGTGTTTAAAAGGCTCCCCACTGTCTGCCCCTCTCTTTCCATCATGCTGTGAGCAGGGGGAGGGTCCGTGAACATAGGAGGACACTGGTTGATTGTTCTCAGAAAGATGACGCAAGTCCTGAATGTTTGGGGAACTAGAGAGACTCAGTAACTGACCTCAGCTTCCCCTGAAGAGCAGGTTCCCTGGGGCACCTGTAAACAATACCTAGAGAGGACCCTGGTGACTCATTTTGGGATAATGGACCGTTGGCTCAAGAAGGGGCTGGGCTGGAATTTCAGCCCCCAGTACAGAATCCTGACTCTGCAGTCTTAACGATTTGTGTCTAACTCCCACCTCCATGACCTTGGACAAATCCTTAACTTCCTTGGGTCTCAGTTTCCAAGTCTGTAAAATGAGTGGATTTTCCTACTTGTCATCTCAGATATCATCCTTTCCAATTCTTTATCTATAAATCTCTAACCTCTACTGAGCTCTGGACCAGTAAGCCCCCCCACCCCCACCAGGGCAATTCCCCCAGAGGGAACTACTGTTCAGGGGCTTTGGATCTTCCTTCCTGGTAAAATTTAGCTCTTTCTGGGTAGAAACTTTGTCAGTTTTTCTTTCTTTCTCCAGTTCTTAGCAAAGCGCCTGGTGCACAGTTAGATGACCCAGAGGTCATCTGCTCAATGGTCTAATTTTACAGATGAGGAAACTGAGGTCTAGAAAGGGGATGTGGAAGGTTCCATGGCTGGTAAGTGCATAGTGAGGCTCTATGATCTCCAATATGGTGAGACGCCCTCCACTAATAGAAATCACAAGGTCTTAGATCTCGAGGTAAGAAGCACCCTACAGGCCATCATTGGCACAGGGAGGTGAAGGTCTTACTCAAGTAAAATGTAGCTACAAAGTTAGGGCTGGAAAAGAACTAAGACTTTATATAGCCCAGCCCCTTCATTGTAAAGAGGAAGATGAGGACCAGACAGGTCAATCGCCCTGCCATAGGGAGGACGTGCCAGAGCTGGGATTGGAACTCAGGCCCTCTGACTCCAAATCCAAGGTCTTCTCTGCTGTGCTGGGTTGACTTACGCTGAATTGGCACGACACTCACCCGTCTGGTGGAAAAGGTTACTCTCCACTATCTTGGTCATGCAGTTAAGCTTCTGTCGGACCAGCTGGTTATCAGGGATGCTTTGGATGAATTTGCTGAAGAGGATGCTACAAAGAGAACCAGACCCATCAGGGGTGTTCCTCACCCATTTCCTATCTAAGGTTGCACTCCCAGGGGTCAGCCTGGACTTCACCCCCCTCCCTGGGACCTGGGCTGGCAGAGAGCCCTTCTCTCCAAAGGGGAAAAGGAAGATCAGATTCTCAGAGCCTTCTCAGAAGCTTAGGACAAATACTCCTTTCTCTCGCTCACTCTGTCTTGACACATCCCCTTCCATCAAGGGCTTGCAAAAACTTGGCCCTCCTCCCGCCTTTTCCCACACCAAGTAGATCCAAACACGTGTCTTCCTTTGACCCTTGGGTATATGGCCCCCACAGCCTTTCCTCAGGTAGGCTAGGAATGCCCGGTGCGCATCTTTTGGTCCATTTGTGTCCCTACACGTATACATAAGCACTCAGTAGAGATGCTGGTGAAGTCCCTTGCCAGCCCCAGGGGCAATGCCTTGTCTTGGCTACATCTGGACGGCTGACTCACTCCTCTTTACCTGAGTTCAACAGGATCAAACACCATCTTGACGTCATTAATTATATTGGGAAGGTACTTCAGAGCTGCACCCTGCAAGAAACGTAAGACAGGTGGAGATCTAGAACCAATCCAATCCCATCACTTTAGAGATGAGGGAACTGAGGCTCAGAAACAACAAGTGATTTGTCCACAGTCACACAGACAGTGGGGGCTAACCTGAGCTTGAAGCTCAGGTTCTCCAAGGACAAGTCCAGGGTTTAATTCGCTGCCAGAGAGATTCCCAACAGAAAAGCAATGAGATCCTGGAATCTCGGACAGGTGGATAAAGGGTTTTTATTTTGAAAACAACACACACAATGACTACAATAATGTAAATAGAAATAATAACAAGAATTAAACAATTAAATCTGAAATTAGAATTATCATTCTTAATCTCAAAGAGGACAAGTGAAAAGTTATCTCTTTCCTATCTTTTCAGAGGTGAGGGCCTATGGATACAGAGCACTGCATATAATATCCCTCTTTTTTCTTATTTGTTATAAGGGATTATTCTCTGTAAAGAGAAAGGGGGAATATATTAGAAAATGCAAAGATCCTGGAGTGGATTGCCATTTCCTTCTCCAACTCATTTGACAGATGAAGATACTGAGGCAAATAGGGTGAAGTGACTTGCCCAGTGTCACATAGCTAGTAAGTGCTTGAGGCCGGATTTGAACTCAGGAAGGTGAGTCTTCCTGACTCCAGGTCCCGTGCTCTGTACACTATGGCACCACCTAGCTGCCCAAGAATCAGAGGACCTGGGTTCAGATCCTACCTTTGAAGCTCACACCTCAGTAACCCTACATACGCCATTTAACTTTTCTGGATGTCAGCTCTAACCTCTGTAAAATGAGGCACTGGGCTAGATGGCCTCTGAGGTTCCTTCCAACTTGAGATCCAAGCATGATCCTGTGGACCCCACTGGGCCCTGGATCTCAAAGACTCAACAAAGAATTAGAGTTTGATTTCTCCAAGCTGTCAGCAATATTCACCTTCCCCTGGGATCCTCTCTTAGATGTTGGTCTTGGAGTCAACAGAAAGCATTTTCTTTTCAGAAAAAGATGTTTTCTATTTATCCAAGGAAGATGCTAATTCCTGCAGTCCTGGGACCTTCCAGAGGATAGCATCAAGAAAGAACTGGCTCCAGTGATCTTCAGGTATAAGGTCCCAGGGCCCTCACAACCCTCTACCTTCTTTAAAACTGTCAGCCAATTTTATTCCTCTCTTTTGCACTTTTCGTATTTTCCTTTGAAATATTGATTTATGTGTCTATTACTCATCGCTTCTACTAGACTGTGAATGTTTCATGAGCAGAGGAAGTGTCTTATTCATCTTTCAATTCTCTAAGTAACTAGCATACTGCTTTGTACACAGTAGGGAGCTAATCGATGCTTGCTTATTGAATGAATGACAGAGAAATGAATGAATGAATGAATGAACAGTGAAGGAAAGCAAAATGAGTGGTAATGACAATTACAAACGCTTGATACTTTTCAGAAGGGGAAACTCTCCAAGGATAGGAAGATTCCGTGCAACAGTACCTTTAGCAATTTTCTGAATTTACATGCGTCATAAAAAAAAGTGAAGGCATGTGTGCAAATATATTTTTTGTAAAACAGATGGATAAAACTAGAGGAACATTGAGAAAATTATCCATAGTATCCATAGAAAGTTCCATAGTAAGTTCTTCAAGCTCTCCTAGTATATTTGAATTTTGATTCCTTTTGGCAAAAAAAAAAATCTATTTCTAGGCTATTTTCCAGAAACATGCCCAGTCTGTGAGATGAAGCAGGTCAGTGAATACAATACTAACCTTGATCTTAACAGCCTCCTCCAGGGGTCTGTCCATTAGGTTATTAAAGGAGAGAAATAGCTTGCGAATTGCATTGTTAAATTCATCCCCATCTTCACTTTGACCATAAAATCTAAAGGAAAGAAAGGGGAGAGGGTAAAAGAATAATCAACCTCAAATGAAATGGAGAGCACATCCATATACTCGACAAATCTAGAGCATGCCCAGTACCTCACGGTTTATTTCTCTTTCTATAGAGGCAGAAAGCAAGAGGCAACTAGGGGGTGTGATGGATAAAGCACTGGACCAGGAGGCAGGGAGACCTGAGTTCAAATCCAGCCTCAGATTAGCTGTGTAATTGTAATCGAGTCATTTAACCTCTGTCTGGTTCAGTTACTTCATCTGTATTTTTGGAGAAAATGATAGCACCTACCCTCCAGGGGAGCTGTGAAGATCAAATGAAATATTTGTAAAGGATTTTGCCAACCCTAGAGTGCTACGTAAATATTAGCTATTAATATGATTCTCTTAGATTTGACAGGATCTAGCTGAATAACCTGAGATGGTTAAAATCTGGAGGAAAGCAGGGAAATGATTTAGGAACTGCTCTTCTGTAACCAGAGTCCCCAGCTAGCCAATCATGGAATGGCAAACCATTTCTTAAACCCTGGGGACACAGAGAGAAAATGAGATGGCCCCTGCTCTGAAGGAGCTGGGGAGACATCACATAAAAGGGGCTTTCATTCACGGCAGATGGAAAGGACAGGGCATACTTAGGTTCACTTAGGTTCTGTCAGGGAAAGTGGTAGGTCAGATGGCAAGGTCCTCAGTGCCTTAGGAAAAAAAAACAGCAGGACATATAGTGGCCCAACTAAGGCTGCTAAGGGTTGGAATAGAGTCAACATCTAGCTGAGGTGGGTTGTCTAAGACCTAGAAGGAGTGTGCAATACGGCAGTGGGAGCTGGGCTGGGGAAAGGGAAGGTCTATGGTTTTTATTATGGCATGGGGTAATGCTAGTTTCAGTGGCTGGGCTTCCCCGTGGTGGACCGAGATGTTGAAAGGCAGGTTCCCAGGTCCCCGTCACAGAATCCCTGAATCTCAGCACTAAAAAGGATATCAGGGGCCATTTAGTCCAACCTGTACCTAAATAACAATCGTCAGTATAAACTGCCCCACAATCAGATAGAGACACAGCTATATAGATGTAGATAGATAGATAGACAGACAGACAGATAGACAGACAGACAGACGGACGGATGGATGGATGGATGGATGGCTGATAGATAAAAACTGAATGGGATGCTTGTAAAGTTCTTAGCCCAGTGCCTGGTACAAAATAGACACTCTATAAATGTTTATTCTCTTGCCCTTATTCAGTAGCTTCTTGAAGTCCTCCAAATGAATGAAGAGGAACCTATCACGGCCCAAGGAAGCCTATGCTTTAAACAGCTCTAAATCTTGGCATTTTTCCCAACGCCAATTTTCTCATATATAACCATGAAAGGAAAGCCAGTGCCATAGCTTCATGCTAAGTAGGAGTGGTCAAGTTTGGACACCCAGCCCATGAAAATCAGGCAAAAGAAAAGGTCCTTGTCCTTCAAAGCCAGAGGAAGGGTTTCAAAGACAGAAAGTGAAAAGTGAGCAATCAGAAAAGAAAGATCTTTGTATCCTGAGATACACTTCCACAGTGGAGGGCAAAAGGAAGAACCCTGACTCAGCAATCAGAAGCCCTGGTTCAAGGCTCAGATCCAATACCATGAGTAAGTCACTTAAGTTTGGGAGTTAGAAAGATAAAGACAATTTTTTCTTTTCTTTTTTCCACTTTATCCATCGAACATTAATTAGCAGTCGATACAGAGATAAATGATGAAGTAGTCCTTATTCTAAAGGAATCCCATTCTAATACAGGAGAAACGATAATACTCCTTGATAGCTAGCTTGGCATTTGTGTAGGGCCTACTATGTGCCAGACATTGTCCTCAGTACTTTACAAACATTATCTTATTTTATCCTCACAACAGTACTGGAAGAACGGTGTGGTTATTAACCTCTTGTAGTCGTTCACGCTTTTCAGTTGTGCCTGACTATTCGTGACTCTACTGTATTAGGGTTAGGGTTAGAGTGTCTGGCTCCCCATAATCCCATTTGGGGTTTTCTTGGCAAAGATACTGGAGTGGTTTGCCATTTCCTTCTCTAGCATGTTTTACAGATGAGGAAACTGAGGCAGTGACTTGCCTCAGTGAGGAGAAGTGACTTGCCCAGAGTCAGACAGCTACCAAGTGCCTAAGGCTGGATTTGAACTCAGGTCTTCCTTACTCTATCCCTGGAGCTCTATTCACTACATCACCTAGCTGCCAACTATTATCTCTTTACAGATAAAGAAACAGAGGCAGACAGCAATGAAGTGACTTACCCAATGTCTGAGGCTGGATTTGAACTCAGGTCTTCCTGACTTCTGTCCCCGTACTGATTAACCATTATTCATTATGATGCTGTCTTATCCTTGATGGAAATGAATTACTTATTCACAAGACTCTGGAGCTCGCTAGTCTTTCACACAAAAACCTAACAAACACACAATACTAGGACCCACATCTCACACGGGTTTTATGGAGAAATTATAAAACACTATCCAAAGGTGAGCTGTTATTACCGTCTTTAGCAAATTTGATGGTGGTTTAGAGGAATTAACCTTTAACTGCTTGGGATTTTTTAGCTATAAGAAGCTTGGAATTGCTCACAAAAGCTTTGACCTTGGCCGCTGATCATGATAATCCCAGGTATCTGCTGTCTCTTTCACTTCCTGCTGGAGGTTTACTAAAACTGTGGGAAGCAGCTTTTGAGAAGCAGGATTACCCACTTTAGTGTCAAAATGACAGTTCTTTATAGCACAGGTAACGTCTGCCTGTGTGCCAAAGTGGCAGTTGAGTATGGACAGACGGGGAAAGATGCTTCTATGCAAGGGGGAAAAGGGCCACCTCATCCTTAAGAAGGCAGAAGGAGGAACAAGGGGGGCTGCTGCCCTAGACTACTCTGAGCAGAGGTGAGGAGGTGGAAGTCAGAGGCACCAGAGGATAACATGGGCCAGGCTGTCTGAGCCCGAGACAGTGAGTGATCAGTATTGTTAGATATGCATCCTAGACCTGAGGAAAGGATAGTTCCAAAAGGTCAGAGAAATGATAGTTATTAAATCAGAGCCAGAGACTCTAAAAGGAGAAAGGGGCACTCGAGAAGATCTCAAAGACAAAATTCTAATAATGAAACCACAAATGATCCTGATAAGGAGGAGAATGATGAGAGAGGCTAATATGGTGGCCCAGGGGATGCTGACGTTGTGACAGCTGAAAACAACATGTGGAAAAGATGAAAATAAGGTTACACAGCCAGCTTTGTACGCTTTGCGCCCGGCTGGCATTGCTGGCGTGGGAATGGAAGCTTCTTCTGGGCAGGGGCCTTTCTATCCCCAGAACTTAGCACAATGCTCAGCGCACAGTAGGTGCTCCTTGTATTGAACTGAATGGATGACCAGAAACTATAACATTTTGTCAATAAGGTGAAAAGCTCAAATGAGCTGAAGCTTGACAAAAACACTGAAGATGGGGAATGGGTATTTGTGGTTTTTCGAAAGCTTAGTTGAAGGCAATGACAAGGAAGGGAAAGACCCACAGCTTGAGGAAGATGATGCAAGATCCGGCAGAGAGAATGCAGAACCGTTCGGCTTCTCTTCTAAGGAGGACGGTTTGCAACCAAGAAAGAGTCAGCCAAGCACCGTGAGGAGGGAATGGAGAGGCGAGACGGCGAGGATGTGACAGAAGGCTGGCTCTGGTAAATGAACTCAAGACTCTGGGCCCAAACTAAGAATGATAAAAATCATGTTTAGAGCAATATTAATAATAACATTTGGATTGTTTTTTTTTCCTTGGCAAAGATATAGGAGTGGTTTGCCATTTCCTTCTCTAGCTCATTTTGTAGATGAGGAAACTGAGGCAAACATGGTTAAGTGACTTGCCCAGGGTCACAGAGCTAGTGACTATCTGAGGCCAGAATTGAACTCAGGTATTCCTGACTCCAGGCCTGGCATTCTATCCACTGTGCCACCTAGCCTCCTTGAGTCAGGAAGACTCGAGTTCAAATCTAATCTAATAGCACCCACTTCTGCATTGTTTTAAGGACCAAATGAGATAATAACAGTAAAGTGTTTTGCAAACCTCAAAGTCCTACAGGAATGCCAGATATTCTTATCCTTATTCTCAGATACTTTCTAACACATTTAATTACATTGTTCCAAGAACACCACTTTACTTTTGCATGACATTAAAAAAAAAACTTTTAAATTCAATATCTCATTGGATCTCCACAAGAACCTTTTCTGAAGCTCTGAAGTCATCTAGACTACTAATACTAGTAATTAGTAAGACTACTAATACTCCTATTCCCATTTTAGAGGTGAGGAACCAAACCCCTGAGAGGTTAAATGATTGGCCTGAGGACATAGAGAAGTGAGTAGCAGGGCCAGCCTTACTCCTGTGCTTTCTCCATGGTCTCATTTTTACCACTCACTCTTAAGGAATTTGCAGGTGTGGTTGTGGAATGAGAATATTTGCTATAAGGAACTGTTGAGAGCAGTAGATAAAACATGGGAAAACGAAAGGAGAAAAAGGTAGATCCCAGCAAGTATAGACTGGTGAGTCTGATGTTAACCCCTAGTAAAATTCTAGACAGGAAAGTGAAACACACAGTTTATAAGAACTTATAAAAGGGATTGGTAATTGCCAGGTTCCAGAAGGATTCATCACCAACATGGCGTTGCTGAACTGATCCGATAAACTTAAATGATAAGGTCACTTCAGGCCATCTTCCTGGGAGGCTCAATGGCATGCCTCCCCGAGCCTAGCTCCAGCCCCGTTCAAGGCACAGTAATCAATCAACACCACTACTGTTTTTAGAAAGTCTGTGTTCGTTGACTGCCTGATGGCTCCACTCACCATTCCCCAAACCTTCTCAGGCCAACACCCTTTTTCTAGGTCACCATTTCCCTACTGGAATTGTCTGTTCTGTTGAACTGTTGAACTGTAAGCTCCTTGGGAGTAGGGACTATCTTGTGTATTTGTAAAAAATATTTGTGTGCTCACTACCAGGGGAAGGAAAGAAAGAAAGGAAGGCCTGGGAAAGCAGGATTTCTGCCCTCTAGGAACTCACATTCTAATGGGAGGGAAGACAGGAGACAAATACATACTAAATAAAATTTTCTCATTCATTCATTCACACATTCATTCATTCACTCAGTCACTCGTTTGTTCACTAATTCATTCATTCATTCCTCAGGGTACTTTCATGGATATACTATATCTGGATTCTAGCAAACCATTTGATAAAGTCACTCACAAGATGCAGAAATGTGGCCTGGATAATTAGATGGACTTATAGCTAGTTCAGAAAAGGTCAAAGAGCATTAACTGATACCAGCAGGGTTAGAAGTCTGTGACAGAGACCTCAAGGATCTGTTCTCAGCCTCATCCTGTTCAATGTTTTTATAAAGGACTTGAGAAAAGACACAGAAAGTAGGTTTGTCAAATTTATACATGACACACATCTGGTAGATGTATCTAATGTGCTGAATGACTGAATCAAGATTGAGAAAGTCTGGGAAAGAGGGTAAAAAGGGCCATAGCACAGAGTCCTGGGATTCTGCGAGCTTATTATCTGCACTAATACAGAAATGATCTGGAAGAAATTTAATAGTGACTCCTAAGTCCTGTAATCACCTCCATAAGTACAAGAGAGGAGAGACATGGGGTTAATAGAAAGGTCTGTGCAAAAGAGACTTAAAGATTTCCATTTGCAAGCTTGATATGAGTAAAAAAAAAGCAGCCAAACCAAAACAAATCTCCAAATGAAGTCTGGATTCTAGCAAGGCCTTTGACTAAGTTACTCATCACAGCCTCATGGATAAAACAGAAACTAAGGCAGTCAAATGAAATGATCCCATGGTATCCTGTCCTGGCATGGGCAATGCCAATGGTGTCATAGACAGAATAGCATTGAGGGTGACTGAGTGAGCTCCCTATACCAATGAAATCAGAGAAGGAAAGAAAAAGAGAAAAAAAGGAAGGAAGGAAGAGAGAAAGGAAGGAAGGACAGAAGAAAGGAAAAAAGGAAGGAAGGAAGGAAGGAAGGAAGGAAGGAAGGAAGGAAGGAAGGAAGGAAGGAAGGAAGGGAGGGAGGGAGACAGGAAGGAAGGAAGGAAGGAAGGAAGGAAGGAAGGAAGGAAGGAAGGAAGGAAGGAAGGAAGGGAGACAGGAAGGAAGGAAGGAAGGAAGGAAGGAAGGAAGGAAGGAAGGAAGGAAGGAAGGAAGGAAAAATTTGTACTATGTACCAGGCACTGTATTAAGTGCTGGTTATTCAAAGTAGGGTGGGACTAGCTGGTGACCCTTATTCAAACCATAGTGGACTGAGTTCTGAATTTGCACTCCAAAAGACTCGGGTTCAAATCCTGCCTTGAACATTAAGTAGGTATGCAACCATGGCAAAGCCACTTGACATCTCTGAGTCTCAGACAATTATAATTTAGAGTCGGGAGGTGGTGGAAGGAGTTTCTCCACTGGTGAATTCACAGGCCCTTAATGAATTGTAAACCATTCAGAAATTCATTTCTGGGACCCTCATTTTTTTGGGGGGTGGGGACACTGGCAACTGGAATGCATCACAGGAAGGCAACTAACATCTTCAGGTGTTTTGAAATGATGTCATGAATAACAGAGAGGGAACCTGGGCTGCTTAACCTGAAGAAGAGATTGAAGATGCACATGAAAAGGACAACGTGAGCTCTCTGAGGGATGGCTTTGGCATTTGCATCACATCAGGGCCCAGCAGAGTACCCTCCTAATGCAGATGCTTAATAAGTGCCGATCAATCAGTCGATGTATACATCCAGCATATTATAAAAAGCCAGAACGAGAGGGTTATGACATTGACGGAACCTTTCCCAGCAGTAGTTCTCATGCTCACTGGGCCATGATGGACCATGGCACACCAAGCAGTGACCTTGGGGCAATCATGTGACTTCCCTCGAATGTGAGCATCTGGTTTTGTTGAGTCTTTTGGGACTTCCAGGTCAGTAGGAAAGGTTTGGAGGTCAGTTTTGTTAACTATATTTACCATACTAGGTATGCTGGGCAAGATAAAATTAGTATTAAACAAAAAACATTTTCTTTTATGGGCACCAGCGCATCGCCACCCTTTGAGGACCACGGTTTTAAAGTTTCCAAAGGCTCTGACGGGCATTGGTCTTTTGACCACTGTCTTCTTCATCTTCAGTTGTGGAAAGATCTACTCTGAGAAGGCTCAAAGGGCGGACCTAGGACTAACTCCTTGAAGTTCCAGGGACGAAAAGTTTAGCACCTTTTACAAATAAGAGCCAGATTAGCATGGATTAGAAAGCTGGCCTCAAAGCCAGAAAGACCTGAGTTCAAGTCTTGCCTTTGACACATCCTGGCTGTGTGACCCTGGGCCAGTCACTTAACTACTCATCGTTCTAGGCGGCTTTCCGAGGCTGCGAGTTTCAGGGAAGGTGTTGACCTGCTTTGCTCCACAGGGCTTATTCTAGGGGAGAGCGTGAGGCTGACGACTTTGCACAGCCCTGGCTCACTTAAATCCACTTCACTTGCAAGTAAAGACATCCCCCCACCCCACCCCATGCCATTGGTCCTCTTGGAGAATGAAGGACGAACAACAAATCCCTACACACCAGTAAACCACAGGTCTAGGTCCTAACCCTAAGAACAGCAGTGTTCCTCTAGTAACTCCTTAACTTTCCAAAAATTGAATGGGCTGCCTATCAAGTAGTGAGTTTCCCACCATTTTATTGCAATGTGCATTGAGTCAGTACCTACTGTATGCAATGGCCACCGAGGAACAAAAAGACCCTGCCTTCAGAGAGCTTACTGTCTAATGGGCCATGGGGTGGATGAGTAGGATGGAGATCTCTGGGAAGGGAGAAGATAAAAAGAGGCAAAGGGGAGAAGGGTGGGGAAACGGTGGAAATGAGGGGAGGAAAAAAGATGGGAAGGGGGAAGGGAGGAGTTACAGGAAGGGAAAAAGAAGAAGTGAGTGGGAGAAGGGAAGAAAGAGGGACGAAAGGAGAGTGAAGAGGGAAGAAGGAAAACCTACAGTGACGTGAAGATGGCTGAAGGAGGAAGGGAAGTAAAAGGGAAGGAAAGAGCTGGAAGACCATTTATCAAGGTATTCTTGCATGGGCCAGGAGGCTGGATTTGAGAATCCTATTCTAAGGTTCAAGGCTTCTGGGCCCACATTGGCAGGTGCAAATTGCTTTAACTGGCAGGTACCATTCATTACCTCAGGTACAGGACGCGAGACTGGACAATAAATCTGAAGAGGTACTTCAAGGCTTTCAAGGCAGCAAAAAGCAAATCCGTCTTGCTGGAGTCCTCAGCGTTACCCACATAATGGTTCAGTACTTTGGTGAGTTTCCTTAGAGAAGCAAGAAAAGAAAGAAAGAGAGAAAAAAAAACATGTCATGAAGTGAAATGTTAAATCAACTTTTTTTTCCACTGATAAAAAGGAAACATGGCCCACTGGATAGTGGGAATCAGGACCCTCAAGATCTCTTACAGACTTTGCTATGAGTAAGCAAAAGCAAATTCAAGTTTTTGTGACTCAGTTTATCAACCTGTAACCTTGGGCACTGTGCTAAATGCTTTATAAACATTAGCTCATTTAATCTTTACAATGACACTGGGATGTAAGTACTGTTATTATCTCCATTTTGAGGAAACTGAGAGAGCCAGGGGTTAAGAGACTTGCCCAGGGCCACACAATTCAAAGTTTCTGAGGCCAGATTTAAATGGGTGGTTTCCTGACTCCTAGCCTTAGCACTCTAACCACTGTACCATCTAGCTGCCTTGGATAAATCAAAGCCTGTCAGTAGTTCCTTACTGCCAACAGGATAAAGGACAAACATCCAAGCCCTACCCCATCTAGCTCCAACCTACAAGGGCATCTTACTTCCCATGATTCCTCTTTATATAATCTAGGATTCAGCCAAATTATAATACTGGGTGCTCCCCCAAGGCTTCTACTCTCTTCTCCCTGTATGCCTTCACAAAGGGCATCCTCACCCCACCCCCAGGGCCAAAACTCCCCTAATTATAAGTCACAGCCACATAGAATTTCAAGGTTTACAAAAACATTCTGTTACTCTCACAATTGTGTTAGTCTCACAATATTCCTAGGAGATGAGGCTTTTATTATCCTCACTTCACTGAGGAAACTGAGGCTGAGAGAGATTAGATAGTTTGCCTAGGGTAGCAGAGGCGGGATATAGCCTCAGATCTTTCTGATGCCAAACGTAGCCCTCACTCCCTTCTCATCTTTGCTCATTGAAAACTTCCTTTCCCTTCCAGGTCTGGCTCCAACGCTGTGTCTTCCAAGAACCCACCCCTAATTCAGTCAGCTGAAACCCTCGGCTTCCTCCTCCAATTTTCCAACTGAGCTCTTTATCTGAACTTCTCCTTTTCCCCATTCTTATGGTCCATGAAGGAAGGGACTGTGTCATCTTTCATATTCATATGTCCAGGACCTTGCTGAATCAAATAAAGCTGTATGTAAAGCAGCTTTCAAACCTCAAAGTGCTACGTAAATGACAGTCATTATTGTCACCATCATCATCACCATCATTAGTGGTAGTAATAGTAGTTGTAGGGCAGTTAGGTGGCGCAGCAGGTAGAGTGCTAGGCCTGGACTCAGGGAGACCTGAGTTCGACTCCAGCCTCAGACACGTGCTAGCTGTGTGACCCTGGGCAAGTCACTTAACCCTGTTTGCCTCAATTTTCTCATCTGCAAAATGAACTGGAGAAGAAAATGGCAAACGCTCCAGTGTCTCTGCCAAGAAAACCTCAAATAGGGTCATGAAGAGTCAGACACAACTGAAAACGACTCAAGGACAACAAAAAGTGGTAGTAATTCAATCCTTAAAAGTATTCTACAATTTAGTCTGGTGCTAACCATTGAAAGGTGGGGGGCACATGGTGAGGAATACTACATTTGCATAGGATTTGTTTTGCAGATTTTTTCTTCATTCTTTTCCCTTCTTCCTCCTTTTAAATTTTTTGTTTTGTTTTGTTTGTTACAAGGGTTGCCTCTGGACTCAGATTGTAAATGCCCCCAGATTGTAAACTCCTTGAGGGCAGAGATTGCCTTCTGTCTCTTTTTGCCTCCCTAGCATGTAGCACAGTGCCCAGCACACAGTAGGTACTTAATAAATGTTTATACACTGATTGTTGACTGAGCCTTAAGTCACTGATAGTCAGAACTAAAACCCTCACCAAGGCATGTTGAGTGGAATCTCCTGTTAGGATTCTTTGAAAGACTTGGGCAAAGGTTGCCCAAGATGGGTGGTGATGGAGTCATGGTGGGTGATAGGCGGCACTTCCTCAGTGAAAGAATGGAACCTGAGTATTTCTATGAGTCTGTGTTTTTATCTCCTTTAGGCTCTAGGGAATGGAAGCTCCTTGAAGGCAGGCTGGCAGGCAGGCAGGGATTGTTTCAGGTTCTGTGTAACCCCAGAAGCAAATACAGTGCCCAGAACGTAGCTGGTGCTTAATTTTAAAAAAGTGAATTATTTCCTTTGTGTCTAGCAGCAACCATGAGATATAGGGATAGGGATTTGACCAGTAATTAATTCATTGCTATGGCAATTCCTGGGTGAAGAAGCTCCCCCTACCAGTGTAGACTGGCATCTCCTCTGGCCAACTGCCTTGAGAGCTGTACAGAGCACTGAGGGGTTAAAGGACAGAAAACCAGGTCTTCCTGGCTTTAAAGCCAGCTCTAGAATTTCTGGTATGGGCACCCCCACTTTGTAGAGGAGGCAAAGGGAACGAGCATTTAGAAATAGAACTTTTAATTTATTTACAAGTAAAGGCCCTCAGGACAAATCAGGTTTGGCATATTTTCACTGGTAAACAGATGATTTTCTGGGTCCTCTCTCTTCTTTATATTCTTTCTTGTTACTTCTCAGAGTACTTCCCTTGTATTTCCCAGGAAACTTTACATTCTACTTGGTATCATAATCTTAGGCAAGTCTTACCTATCCTAATGGATGGTAAACTCTTCAAGGAAAGGGATCATCTCAATCATTTCTGTATCCCCTCAGGACCTAACAATTTATCCACCAAATCACAAACTATAAAGCAGACCTATAAGAAGGGCTAACAAGTTGCATTAAGCACCTGGGACAATGAAGAAAAGATAGGAACTAAAAAGTAAATCATTGAACTTCCCGAGAGCAGAGTTAAGACGCAGATTAGGTACCGTCTCTTCATTTCTTCTAACTCCTGTGTTGGTAAGCAAAATGGGCTCCTTAGCACTTAGTTCAACAGGTGCCCTTGAGGAGTTTGGCTTTTGTTTGCTTTGAGTGATTCAGCTATTTCATCGAATCTTGCTAAGTGCTAAGCCCCAGGCCCAAAGCCCTATTAGGTGTAAAGCCTATGTGGGTGTGGATTGATGACTAAGGTGGGGCCCAAGGTGGGGCTGGCTAAGGGGAGGTGTTAACTCCAGAGTCATGCCCTGTTGGTGTTGACCTAGTCTATGTGGATGTGAGCCTCCCAGGGTCCTAGGGGGAGGGGCCAACTGGGGAACCCATGGGCTCTGGTCATTCAGGCCTCGCCTGATGACGAGGTTTGGCTGGGAAGAGGGCGTCTCAGCACCTTCACCACTGCGGCAGCCACCAAGTGGAGCACCGTCTTGGAACAAAGCGAGGGCGCAAACTTCCCCTGCTGGTGCCTCAGCCTCTAGCAGCCTTTCCTAGACCTGGGATGGAAGAAGGCGCCCCGAAGGCAAGCTCCCAGAGCTCAATCGCTGGGTCGGGGTTGGAGGCTGCAAGGAGAGGCTAGCCAAGACAACTACAGCCCAAGACGAAGATAAAGCCGAAGCTGAAGCAGGAGCTGCGGAAGCAGAGTCGACCCCGAGGAGTGCCGAGCAAGGACTTGAGGCTAGTGGGTAATCTTCTTACCAGAGAGGGGAAGCATGAATATGATTTGGTTTAATACCATCATGTTTTTCTGTGGCCTCCTGGTTACTCTTGTGAGGCAGAATGATTGGGCCTGGAAGCTTTTGATCAAAATATCAAAATGGGGAGGCTGGTTCTTGAGTCTGTTACTCTGGAGCCTGAATAAATGCTTCTGCCTTCTACTTAGAGAATTCCTTATATCCTGTGGTTCTGAACCGTTCAGACATATGTATGATTCTCTTTGAAATCCTAAATTCTGCCTTCTTAATACAACTCCAAATGACTATGCTAGAAGAAAATAAAGAGGCCAACGTTTTCCGATTTACTAGAAGCATCTCTGTATTCCCAATTTGCTAAATTGTTAAATAATTACCATTCTGATTCTGAAACAAAGCTTCGCATAAAGAAAAACATCAGCTTGGCAAAATGACAGTGAAACTATCGGCTAGAAGAAAACCCCCCGACTTCCTGAATTACCAGCATCATGGCATCGTTGGATCTGATGATGGAGGAGAAGTGCCGTAAAATATTAACTGCCAGCGTTCAGTTTCTGGCAGTGGGTTTTATTTTTAGTTTTTATTGAAATTCTTAATTTGCTTGTCTATGTTAATGCCTTTCAAATGTAAGCAAGGTCTCTCTCATTTGCACAAGCAGAGTAAACACTGGTTCCAAACTGACTTTTCTACAAGGTGATAGGAAGTAAATAACCTGAAAAGAGGACAGCTATCCTTTTTTAAGGTAACTTATTTGTACATTCTGTGATACTATAGAGAAATCCTAACACACGTTGTTTTTCTGATATATCATTCAATGGACCCACAAGCTGGTTGTCATCCCTTCTCACAGCACACGATTAGGAAAGGAGCAGATTCAAAGAACGTATTCTAGACCTTTAATGTTCTTCGTGTTGCTGGAGGAGGAAGGCCCACAGGCCTGCAGTAGTATAACTTTCAGCCCAAAGTTAGTATAACTTTCAGCCAGTTGGGTTTGTCATTTTGGTTGCCCCGAACGTAAAATGCTGAATGAACCAAAGTGCGGCATGGGAGCCGGGCCCTGGAGAGGAGCTGGGACAGCTGCAGCAAGCAGCGACTGGGATGGCACCATCTTGGTCAGGAACGAGCATTTAGTAAAGCCTACTGTGTGCCAGGCACTGTACTAAGCGCTTTACAAAGACCATTTCATTGGATATTACTGTTTACCATAATCTTTTTGAGCAAAGTTCTTAACATTGGCTGCATCTCAGACTCCATTTGACAGTCTGGTAAAGCCTATGAATGCTTTCACATGGTGAAGTTTTAAAATCAATATAACAAAATACAAATAATTACAAAGGAAACCAATGACTACATATATATATATACGTGTGTGAGCGTGTGACACACACATGCATGCATATGTACATACTGATATAGATGTATGCATACACGTGTGTGTGCATACACACATATATATAGATATATATACACACACATACAAGCACACACACACACATACGCGTGTGTAAAACAGCTTATAGACCCCTGATTATACAATCTTGTTCTTGATTGAGTCAGAGGTTGGGCACATGGGAGAATATGGACAGAGCCTTGGTAACCTCCCTGCCACTGTTGTCTGGCTCAGAATGAAGAGATGGTACTTTCTTCAGTTCTGTTCCATGTCATTCAATTCAGTTCAAAAAGCATTCATCAACCAAGTGCCTACTCTGCGCTCAGGTATCTTTCTATGTATCTTGTACATAGAAAGGGAATACAAGGACAAAAATCTACAAGAGTTCCTGCCCTTAAGGAGCTTACATTCTCCTGGGCGATACGATACGTATAGGGATAGCGATTGGCACTGTGATTTATTTCATTGGTGTAAGGGACTCATGAGTTCAGTGCCTGACACATTGTTGCTGTTCAGTGATTTCAGTTGTACACTACTCTTCGTGACCCCATTTTTGGGTTTTCTTGGCAAAGAGACTGGAGTGGTTTGCCATTTTCTTCTCTGTCTCATTTTACTGTTAAGGAAACCGAGGCAAATTGGGTGAAGTGACTTGCCCAGAGTCACATAGCTAATAAGTGGCTGAGACCAGATTTGAACTCAGGAAGAAGAATCTTCCTGATTCCAAGCCCCGCCCCCTATCCACTGCACCACCTAGCTGTCCCAACCTGGCACATAATAGGTGCTTAATAAATGTTTATTGATAGATTGAGATACCTTCTTGTACCAATGCGTATTGGCATCTTTTATGTAACTTTCAGCAATAGAGGGCTGCCCCAAGAATGGAGAGGTTAACTAACTTGTCCTGGTCATCTGGGCAGTTTTATGCTAATCTAGAGCTTCCTTCTTCCAAGGCCAGCTCTCTACCCTACTCTGCCAAGCTGCCCCTTATGTAAACAGGTAAAAAATTTAATGATTTGAGGGAGAGAGTTGGAAGAACTAGGGTGTGGAAAGGAAAAATTAAGAAAAGATTCCCATCAGAGGTGGCACCTGAGCCCATGATTCTGTCGATGGAGGAAGCAGGAAGTGCATTTCAGCCTTGGGGGACACAGCCCATGCAAAAGCATGGGGGCAGGAGATAGCATGTTAAGCGAATGGAATAGAAAATAGGCCAGTCTGGCTGAAATGCAGTTTGTGAGGATAGCTACAATGGGAAGCAAGACTTTTTGCTGACAACAGGAAGCCTT
This sequence comes from Phalanger gymnotis, assembly GCA_028646595.1. Classification (NCBI taxonomy): domain Eukaryota; kingdom Metazoa; phylum Chordata; class Mammalia; order Diprotodontia; family Phalangeridae; genus Phalanger; species Phalanger gymnotis. The sequence goes on from CM053625.1 coordinate 309,417,042, forward strand.
AAGCAGGAATCTGCTTGTTCTCTTTCTCTCTCTCTCTCTCTCACACACACACAGCTCACACGAGTTCCACAAGCCCCCGACAATGATACTTACACATATGCCAAGGTGGCACTGAAGTGTTTGTAAATGTAGGTTTCAAGAACAGGATTAAAATGCTGGAACTTTATGTCTCCTATCAGCGAGATAATAAATACCTGCCAAAGAAGACAATGGTAAGGATCAGCTGCCCTGCATAATCTTCAGGCATTCTGGGAACCAGCTGGAGCCATTCAGCACAGATCCCTCCATCTGGGCTTGATCTTGTCTCCCACCCCATTCCCCCTTTTCCATTCTAGAACTGAGGGGAAGCCAAATCTGGGGCTGACC
>CM053625.1:309417507-309458354 GCA_028646595.1 Phalanger gymnotis
ACAGGAAGGAACCACTGATGACAGCTAATCCAACTCCCTCATTTGATAAATGAGGGAAGGTTCAGAGCCTGTTAAGTGCTCAAAGGCATATAGTTATCGACTACCCAAAGTGGGAATTGAACCTAGTTCTTCCATTACAGGCTTACAGATTTCGAGCTGGAGGGACTCATGAGGCCATGTAGTCCAACTTCCTCATTTTACAGGTGAGGAAGCAGACTCAGAGAGATTAAGAAAGTTCAAGATTTGAACCAGGGTCTTCTCCCTCCAGAGTCAGTGACTGTTCCACTGTGCCATGGTGGCCTTCCTTACAGGCCACCTAATGAAATCTCTTCCTTTTGTCGATGTTGACTTGAGAACAAGGGAGGCCAAGCGACCTGGCCAACATCACACATCAGAGGCAAGATTTGAACAGGGGCTTTTTTTGACTCCACAAAATATGTCTACTTGTTTATAAGTGTTGGTAATGTGCTGCTCCAAGATTGTGACTTCGAAGAGGTGGAGGCTATCTTTAAACCCTGGATCTCCACTATGGCACAGTGAGCTGCATACAGTAGACAGTTAAATGTGTATTGTTGTACTTGTATCTATAATGCTATAAATGATGGGCCAATTAGGAAACCAGACTCCAAGTCTTCCCCTTGGGATTCCCAAAGTAACTTCCCAAATACATGCAAGGGGAGCCACAGCTAGACTCGAGTTGGTCTGAAAAAGGCCCAGGGGTTTTAGTGAATGGCTGAAATGAAACTGAAGAGGGGCCAAAAGCTTAATGTGGTGGCCAGGAAAGCTAATGTGATCTTCAGGCTGCATTAATAGAGAGCTAGACTCTAGGAACAAGCTGGATCTAAAAAAATAGTCTTGCTGGAGACGTGGCGGCAATATTTCAATAAACTCAAATGGATGGTGGATGATGTAACAGAACCCAAGGTATAAATCTTGGAGCTGAGGACATCTCCCAGTGGTAATGAGTGCACCAACTGGGCTGCTGAATTGAGGTAGCCAAGAGTAACAATCTGAAGTCATACATAGTAGGTGTCAGTCACTTGGCTATCACAGAAACTAAGAGCTGTATAGACCTGAAAAGACCATTTGGTCCAGTCTGTTTAGACCCAAATACTATGTACAAGCATACTGACTAATGGTAAACTCCTTTCTACTTGAGGGCCTTTAGTGAGGGGGAAATCTATTACTTTTCATGGCAGTCCAGTTCACTTTGGGAGGGTACTGACTATTAGGGATTTTTTCTTTACTTCAGCCTAAATCTGTGTCTTTGTAATATCCAGCCATTGACCTGTAACCTGTATCACTCAACTCATTTGTAAAATGAAAAGTTAAGATTGTATAATCGCTGAGGTCCCTTCCAACTCAATGGAAAAAATGGTTTTAACCTTAAACTAAGAAACCTACTAAAATGGTAGCAATCATTTTACTGATTGGTTTAAGAAAAGAAACAATTAAACTATAGCTTAATATAATAAACCATAGACAAATGTAGTAAACCCTTTTTTCTGCCTCATGGGGAATGAGTGGGGTGGGAAGAAATTGTAATTCCATGTAGTAAAAGTAAGTGGTCTAAGTTCTATTTTATTCTTTTGTGTTAGTCTTTTTTAAGAGTCTATTTTGTCATATTCGAGTGAATCTACAAATAATACATTATCTCCTGTGGCCTTTAAAATGTGAAAGCAAAACAGAGTATGTCGTAGATGATACAGCATCTGACCTCTGTGGCATATTGGACAGGCTTTTCTCTAAATAATTATTGTGAGTCCTTTATCTCATCACTACTATATTATGCCATAAAAACTCAATGAGCAAAAACAAAGCAAAAACAAAAAAATCCCCAAGTTTTTAGTAATATTTTAATTTCTATACTGTGTGACCTTGCTCATCTCACCCTTGTGTTCCTCAGTTTCCTCATTTTTAAAATGAGAACCTGGACTAGCTGCCCTCTGAGATGTCTTCCAGCTTTGAAGCTATGATCCTAATCCACACAGGTCAGACCATGGCTGATCTATGTGGAGAGGCACTGGGTTTCCCTTCATGGAGGGCTGGATGACCACGCTCTCTAATGATGTCGAGGAGTGATTCTTGTTCAGATACCAGTGAGAATAAATGGCCTTTGGGGCCAGTTCTAATTCTGTGACTCGATGCTCGCCTCTGGCAGAGGGAGAGGAGGCAGCTAAAAGTGAGCTCTTGCAGGAGCCCAAGGTAGCCAGGGTTCCAGCTGGGGCCAGCTTTGAGGTTCATACCTTTTTATGGATATATGCGACCTTAGACGACTGTCACTTACCAGTGCATCAAATACAAGGAAATCATAGGTTTCATTGTCAGACATTTCCATCATTATGTTAAAAAGTGCATCGAGAGTATCTTGTAGGAACTAGAGAAAAAGAAGAAAAGAGTTTATTTTGACTCACTAGTGTGACACTTGGTATGGGGGCTGGTTTCTTCTGACTTCAAAATCTTGCCTCTGACACTTACTACCTGTGGGACTCTCAGCAACTTAATCTCTCTGAGCCTCAGTTTGATCATCTGTAAAGTGGGATAATAACTGCATTTACCACACTGAGTTATGAAGATTAAGGGAGATCATTTGAAAAAGTTAAGATGCTAAATAAATGCTGTTATAACTGTCACTATTATTGTGTCCCAGATACCCTGAGAAATGGAGTTATGGGGTTGGAGCAGATTCAGAATTAGTATTGTGTGCAGTGTGTGTGTGTGTGTGTGTGTGTGCGTGTGTGTGTGTGTGTGTGTGTGTGCATGTGCCTGGGGCATGCTTACATACAGCACAACAGGAAAAGTGTCCTCAAATGTACTTTTGAATAATACTAAAAATTAGAAAGATAACGACAATGACATTTACACAGTGCTGTAAGGTTTGCAAACATCTCACTGGATCCTCCCAACAAACCCGGGAGGTAGATGCTATTTTCATCTCCACTTTACAGGTGACAAAACTGAGGTCTAGTAACTTGCTCAGGGTTACACAGCTATTTGGTATCTGAGGCTAGATTTGAACTCAGGTTCAATTGTTTTAAAAATACACATTAAGTTGTTTTCACGATGATTGGGGCTGGCTCCCATGACTGGAGAGCCTTGGGAAAAATGACATAGCCTTGCTACCAGGGATATCATATGTAGGATGAGGCAGCTACAAGGAGAAGAATCTGCAATTAATTATTATATGTATATTAATTTAATTATCCAATTATTTGCTTATTTATTATTAATCATGCATTGTTAATTAGTTATTCTTAACTAGGTACTAAACTGAGTTATCTCTATGCTGCTGGAGTACCATTAATGGTCTTTAAAATTCAACATTCAAAGCCATTCTGTTTGCCTCTTCAGACTGTCAGCCCCTTGAGGGCAGAGACTGCCTTGGCCTTTCTTTGTATCTCTAGCACTTAGGTTAGTACCTGGCACAAAGTAGGTGCTTTATCGACGTTTATTAACTGACTGACAGTCCCACACTCATTATATCTCCCCACCCTACCCCTTACAAAGGGCAAAAGAAACATGAATACAATCAAGGAACAACAAAACCAGAGATTTCAAAGATGTCTATGTAATCCAAGTGGTGAAAAAGACATTTCTAAGTTTGTAGGTGTGAGCGTGTGTACACAAACACACACACACACACACACACACACACACACACACACACCCCTACCTTTACAATTTCTCCCCCATCCACCTCCATTAGCTTCTTTAGGTTGTGTTTTATGTTCTGGGAGTTGGAACGCCAATTTAACAACCCCAACAGGTCAACTAGGAAGGAAAACCACAGACATGAAAACATTAGAAACCAATCAAGAAACCAATCCATCTGTTTCAATTATAAAAACTGACAGCCAAGCCCAGTGGAATAGCGGTCAGCCTTAGAAGATGATTGTTGGGACTTTGGTATTTAATGTCTCTTATCACTGGAGTGCCAGGCCTGGAGTCAGAAAGACCCAAGTCCAAACCCACTAGCTGTATGACCCTGGGCAAGTCGCTTAACCTCTGGTTGCCTTAATCTGATGGAGAAGGAAACGGCAAAGCACTCCAGTATCCTTGCCAAGAAAACCCCACAGACAGTGCGGTCGGACATGACTGAACCTCATTGAGTACAGGCATATAGGATATAGATTTCTAGAGTTGGAAGAGGCCTGAGAGGCCGTCAAACCCACCCCACCCCTTGTTTTATAGATGAGGAAATGGGCCCAGAGGGGTTAAGTGACCTGTTCAGGGTCACACAGCTACTTAGGGTCTGAGGCATGACTTGAACCCAGGTTTTTGTGAATCCAAGTCCAGTGATCCAAGTCCATTACACGTTTTGCTGCCATTGCTGGTCCGCTTTGGTGCATTAAGCCCAATCCCTAGTAAGACTTTCTACACTAGGACTTCGGATCAGTTCCTAAGAATGTGGAGAACAATCCTCTTGAGGAGAATTCACATTTATTAAAAGCTGATCTCAGACACTTGTGAAATGCAAATAGAAACACAAGGGAGAAATTTTGTGGGAAAGGGGGATGGAGACACTAACAGGGAATCAGGAACAGCCTCAGAAGGAGGTGACTTGTGAATGGAGAGTGGAACCACAGAAAGTGGAGATAAAGAGGGAGAACTTTCCCTGCACTGGGGAACAGCCTGCGCAAAGGCGTGGAGGTGGGAAATGGGAGGAGAACTGCAAGGAAGCCAGTTTGGCTGGAACACAGAACATATGAGGAGAGAATAATGTGTGAATGGATACCAGGCTGTGAAGGCTGTAAATTCTAGGCAGGGAGTCTGTATTTTACACTAGAGGCTTGTGAGGTAGCTAGGCAGGTAGTGCAGTGTGGGGAAAGGAAAGAAGAGAAGGGAGCACTTATTAAGTGCCCAATATGTACCAAGCACTTTACAAATATTATCTCATTTGAACCTCATAACAACTCTGGGAGGCAGGTGCCATTATTATTCCCATTTACAGTTGGGGAAACTGAGGCAAATAGAGGCTAAGTGACTTGCCCAGGGTCACAGAGCTAATAAGTGTCTGATGACAGATTTGAACTCAGGTTTTCCTGATTCCAGGCCCAGAGTTCTATCCACTGTACCACCTAGCTGCCTTCTCTTTCAGTCATATTAATTTCTCATCATTATCACCACCATCATCATCAGTGCCATGGTCAGGTCTGTGGTTTAGGAATATGCTCTTACAGTTTCCATCCTTGAAAGTCTTTCTTTATCTCCCAGATTGCTAAGGCCCCTCCCCCATGGCCTTACCTTAAAAAAAAAAGTCCCAGCTTATTCTGTACTTATTTGCACATGTATATGTTGTCTCCTTGAACAGAACATAAGGTCTTTGAGAGAAGGAATTGTTTCATTTTTGGACTTTGTAGCCTCGGTGTCTAGCATGGTGCACTGCACCCAGTAGGAGCTTAATAAGTGCTTAGTGTTTAGTTGATAGATGTAAGGTTGCTTAGTAATGCTTACTGATTGATTCTAGCATTTTAAAGCTGTAAGGGACCTTCCACATCACCTGGAACCACATATCTATTTCTAATCAATTAAATACCATTGGCATTTATGAAGCCTTTGTGCACAGTTATCTGCATGTGGTGTCCCCTAATAGAAGGCAGGGAGGAAGCTGGTCTTTTTCATCCCACAGTGCCTGGCACAGAGTAATAGGCATTTCATTAATTCTTGTTGACCTGACTTTAGAAGGCTCCTACCATTTGCCAGGCATTGGATCAGGTGGTGGGAATACAAAGAAAAGGGGGGAAAAGTCCCTGACCCTGAAGGGGAAGTGACCTCCTCAGGTTTATTTATAGAGCTGTAGAGATAGGATTCAAGGCAGGTCTCGGCTCCAAATCTCATTCTCTCCCCATCACACATCACTGGCCCTTTTATATAACTCTGTATTATAAGTGAATTATTTGTTTGTTCTATGGTACCAGATGTCCCAGAAGGGATCTGCTTTTTCCCTCCATCTCCCACACCCTTAACATACTTCCCCAAGGTGTGGCCACATGAAGATAAGCTAGTAGGATCTCATTTGAGAGGTCAGAAGAGGCAGATCCAGGCTGCTTGGGGGAAATGCTCCCTCAGTCAGTGCTAAGGTGATCCTGACAGAGGTTCTATCAAGTACAACCTTCAACCTTTGAGCCCACAGAGCCTTGGGTGAGTGCCAAGCTTTGGGTAGTCACTAAGACAAAGGACATAAAGGGATCATAGGTCACAGGTTTAGAGGTGGAAAGAACCTTAGAGATCATTAACCCTCCCCCACAACCCCATATTATAGATCAGACAATGAGACTGAGGAAGTTTGAATTCATTGCCCAATGCCACACAAATACTATGCCAGGCAGCACTGGAACTAAGGTCTTCCTGATTCCAGAGCCAGTGTTCTCTCCATTGTACCTCTCTGTCTCCTCTCTCAGCTCAAGAAATTAAGCAGCTATGATCAATCACGGATCCAGGGCTAGAAGGGATCCTATGGATTGCCTAGTCCAGCCTCCTCACTTTCCTGATGGGGAAACGGAGATCCCAAGAGTATAAATGATCTGCCTAAGGTCAGAGAGGCAGCAAGGAACAGTTGTGGGATCTTAACCCAGGTCCCCTGGCTTCAAATCCAACTTCCCAGCTAAGGAAGTCACAAATTCTGAAAGAAGGCACATAGTAAGTGCAAGAATGTACACACGGACAGGGCTATACACACACAGCTATGATATACATTATCAGAATAATTTCTTCTATGAGACTATAGATTTAGAGTCAATGATGTAATTAGAGGCAAGGTCACACAATGGATAAAGCTCTGGACTTAGGAGGCAAAAGGCCCTGGGGTCAAATCCCACCTTAGATATTTACTATTTGTATGACCCCGAACTCTATCTCTACCTCTGTAAGTCTCCGTTAATTCTTTTGTAAAATGTGAGGATTAGACTCAATGACAGTGAAGGTCCCTTCCAGCTCTATGATCCTCTATCTCCTCATTTCTCATTGGGCTTCACTACTTTGGGACTTCTCTTGCCTTCCCATCATGCCCCTGTGTCAGGTACCTTCCCCAGCTGCCCCGTTTCTCTTCTTTTCAGCTTTCTTCCACCATGAGATTGTAAGCTCCTTGAAAGCAGGGACTTTCTTTTCTTTTTTTTTTGCATTTGAATCCTCAGCACTTTGCATGATGTCTGGCATTTAGTCACTTAATGAAAGTTAACTGACATGATAATAATAACTGACTTTTCATTGTGCTCTCAGATTCACAAAGGGTTTAAGCTATTTTCTCTTTAGATCATCACAATACACATGGGAATTAAGAGTTATGGCTATTGCTGCCTCCATTTTACCAATGAGGAAACAAACTTAGAGAGGATAGCTTCCTACCTACCACCTACCACATGTGTTCTTTGAGCAATGGTACACTCCATTCCTCTGCATGGGGTCTTCTGTGACTTTCAGAGCATTTTTGGCAGTACAACCCAGACATTCTTTTGCTCTCTGGGACTAGGAGAACTTGTTTTGATTACCTTGCCTGTGTGCTGGCCTGAACTCCCCTCTGTTGCGTCTGGCCACTTCTCCTACTTGAAATACTACCCATCACCTCTAGCCAAAAATGATTCACAAAATAGAACTAATGTTGGCTGCTCTTGGAGAACAAATTGCCATTTGATCCTTGAGTGGATTTTATATCTCAAATGTTTGGATAGCCCTAGACTTTCGTCTGGTCAGCATCATGACAAAGAACCTAACCCAACTTCCAAGATGGCAGAGAGAATAAGTACCCAGCACAACCTATTGGGAGAAAATTTTACAGGCAAGGTCCTAGGCTGTACTCCACTGGATTCTTTACATGAAGAATGGAAGACAGGAGTATGGTTAAGGGCTCTGGTCTCAGTGTCAGAAGACTTGGGTTCAAAACCTGACTTGGATCCTTACTAGCTCTATGACGGCTGTGCCAATCACCTAATTCATTTGAGTTTCAATTTCCCTTTCTATAAAATGGAGATAACACTAACTTTCACTCCCTAGGACATCTCCTAGTGTGGTGTTGAGGGAAGCATGTTACACACCTAAAGTGTTATAAAAACGTGAATTGTTTTTATGAGTGGAAAAAAAAACCCACTTGACTGAGAATCTGGCTCTTTCACTAACAGTGTGACTCCTCTTCTGACTTTCCTTTTCTCCTCCATGAAGGAAGGAGTTGGCGGAAAGGATTTGTAGGAACCAAGGCAGGAAAAAACAAACAGAATCTGGAGAAACAATTTACACAATAACAATACAATTGTAAAAACAAACAACTCCGGAAAACTTAAGAAGTCTGAGCAATGCAATGACCAACCAAAGAGGATGTTGTTGGCAGAGGTAGATGAAATCAAAGTGTAGACTGAGAAATGTAGTTTTTGGACATGACAATGAGATAATTTGTTTGTTCATATGTATTATAAGCACTCTCTCTCTGTCTCTCTCTGTCTTTCTGTGTGTATTTGTCTCTCTCTCTTCTCTGTCTCTGTCTACCCATCTATCTGTCTCACAAGGCACATGGGCAGAAGTAGGAGGGAGAGAAAATAATTAGAATGAAGAGTTGGTTTTCTGAATGTAACCACTGGGCTCCATGGTAAGAATGCTTGGTTTCTGCTGGTCAACAGGAATTATGTGCAAACTGAGGACCCCACATTTTGCCACCTAGCTGCCTTAGAACTGAACTATAAGCTATACTATAAGTTACAATTCCTTCTTTCTTTCTGTCCTTCCTTCCTTCTTTCCTTCCTTTCTTTTTCTTCCTTTTCTTTCTTTCTTTTTCTTTCTTTCTCTTCCCTCCTCTCTTTCTCTCTCCCTCCCCCCACCTCCCTCCCTCCCTCCCTCCCTTCCTTCCTTCCTTCCTTCCTTCCTTCCTTCCTTCCTTCCTTCCTTCCTTCCTTCCTTCCTTCCTTCCTTCCTTCCTTCCTTCCTTCCTTCCCAACTCTGACTCACCATTCTGGGTCAGTTTTGTGGAGCAAATAAGGGTGGCGATTTGGAAGCTGTCCTTGGTGCTATCCTTGGTTGGGGTGAAGTTGGACAAGTGTGTATTTTTGCCTGGGGAGAAATCCTTGTCCTCCATCTCTATCTTTGTACTGGGCAGGGTCAGGTAGAACTTAGCATCTTCCATTTTCTTATTATCCCCCTGAAAAGAAAACACATACCCAGTGATTTTGGAATGCTCAATGAGGAGGAATAATTTATTATTCACAAACCAAATGTGGTTACACCTAGACTCTATATTCATTGTGCATGATCTTACAGCCTTAGACTCAGGAGCATCCAGGATTCTAATCCATGACCTCAAAGTTCCACTCCAGCTTTGAATCTATTGTCCTCTGAGACAATCCAGGCCAAAGCCTTTTTTAGGACTGGCTCATTTACTTCTCTGGGTCTTAGTTCTCTCATCTGTAAGGTGAGGGTATTGTAGTAGATGGCCTCTATAGCTCTAGACCTATGAAGTTAGGATAGAATGTACGCTCTTGTGAATAAGCATCAAAATTAGGGCATTGGACTAGAAGATGTTTATGATCTCTTTCCATTCTAATTCTAGGAACCCTGCCTTATCCTGAGAGAACAAAACAAGGTATTGGCCACATATGAGGATATATGCCCAGTTTGAAGATGGAGGATTTTTAGAAAGATATTGACAAAAAGTCCATAGGATGAGAAGATGGGATGGTTTTAAGTCAAAAGAGATCAAGAATCCATCGAGGCATCACAGCCATGAACCTGAGGGGGATTTTTAGACGTTCATGGACAAGGAAAGAACTTTTGACAGTCGTTAGAGATTGGTCTATTGCTCTTACCTTATACACTACCAGGTTATGCCTCCCATCCTGCAATGTAGTTCCATCTGGGTTCATCAGCTTCACAAAGGCCACCCCAAAAGCTCTTTCAGATTTATCTCTGGCTGTAAAATGAGGAAAACATTGTTTCTGAGTGAGGCAGAGAGGTCAGTGATGGCTGCCCACCTAGATGGTCTCCCACTTCTACACTTAATTGCCTTTGGAGGATGGGGAGTACTTAGGAGAAGGGCATGTGGCAATCTATTCTTTTGTTAATTGTCCAATACTTGTAAGACAGGTGCTGAAGGAGATACAAAGATGAGTAAGTTAGATAGAGCACCAGTCCTCAAGAGCACCAGTCAGTCCTCAAGGACCTGGGTTAAAATCTGGTCTCAGACATTTATTGGCTATGTGACCCTGGGTAAGTCACTTAAACCCAATTGCTAAAAATTAAAAACCAAACAAACAACAAAACAAAGGTAAGTAAAGCATAGTCTCTTTCCTCAGGGAGTTAACGGTCTAGGAGAAGAGAAAAGCCATGTGTGAAAATAATTAAGACTTAGTCCTATGATTTCATAAAAATAGGGAATTCTAGGCAAAGGAAATTTCCTCCACCATTCAAGTTGAAATCTTCTCAGCAACTTCTAGCCTTACAGAGTTGTCCAGACCACTGAAAGGTTAAGTGACTTGTCCTTTGTCACACTCAGGACTAGAACCCAGGACATGTGAGTTTTGAGGCCAACTCATTTGATGTTCTCCATCCCTGTTTCCAGTTTCCCTGATATATGTAAGATAAACCTAAAATCTCCAACTTCTGCAAGTCTCTGTGGAAGGTGGTAGCGTCTTCTCTCTGAGATGACCTCCCATTATCCTGTCTTGATCTCAAATGTATATAGCTGTTTGCATGTCGTCTGTCGCATTAGATTGGGAACTCCTTGAGGGAGGGACTGGTCTGGCCTTTCTTTGTATTCCCAGTGTTTCACACAGTATCATAATAAGTGCTTAATACATGATTGATAGACCTTGGTGCCTCTAGTCAAAATTCTAGATGTTAATTATCCGTGCCGTCTCTATCCCCCATCCCCCATCACCTCTATTATAACAATAATTATATTACCAAAAACATGATAAGGACACCAGGGCAAAGAAGTCGTTTTAGGGCAGGACTGTGCATGTTTTTATCTTTGAAACATCTCAATCAACACGTCTCACCCATAGTAGATGGCTGGTAAACTTTCATTGAACTGAACTGAGCAGGAGAGAAATGAGCACGGTGTTATAGAGAATTCAGATGAAGGACAGATCGATTCCATGGAGGCAGAGTATTAACACAGCAATTTCCAACTAATGTCAACATTAATAGTGCCATATGGAAACAACACGCTTTTGAGAACTTGGAAATCTGCCTGAAATCCATCAGTGTCTCATGAACTAAGGAAGACATTTTCTTTAGCTCGACAACGTGGAATTTGGAAACTCAGAAGCACATAAATAGCTCCATCCTTCCTTAGTACCAGGGAAAGCTCAGCTTCGAAGGATGAAGCTGCCAAGGGCTAGACTTGGCCATGTCTAGTTTCCAAACACAGTCAGTCTCCAGGGCCCCTAAAAAAGCACTGTGAAGCAAGAGTCAATATTGTTCTTGGAGAAGCTCTGTGGTACAGACATCTTGATACTTACATTCCTGGGATGACCTGTGCCGGAAAGTAAATCTTAGATGACAACGGGTGACCTCTTCAATAGCAATGGATACCTGCATATTAATAAGAAAAGACTGAATATTTAATGTAGCTCTCTACTTCTGTGGCTAACCCTATATTACAAGACAGTTCACAGAGACTCACTGTAACCCTGCAGCCCACAGAAAGCAAGCTGGTAGAAGGCAGCTCCATTTCCAACCTTAGAAACTTCCATTTAGAACTAAGAGAAGCTCGATAAACAGTTGATTTCTCCAGATAAAACTGTTTGGCCTTTTGACCCACTGATCCCAGTATGGGGCAGGCATTGCCACATGAAGGACATCCAAAACAGATAAGCAGACTATAATATTTATATCATATAATATTATTATATTATATTAAATATTTATAACAGTACCTTCTAAACTAAACTAAAACAAAAATAGGTGCCCGTTGATTGGTAAATGGCTAACTGAACTGTGATATTTAAATATAATGGAAATTTACCGAATTGTAAGAAACACTGAATATAGAAGGAATTGACAGAAATATGGGCAGACTTTTATGAACTGAGGGAGAGTGAAGTAAGTATCATGAAGAGGATTGCACACATAATGCCTGAATGTCGTAGAGGCCATTAAACTGGGCCTGGTCATGATTCATCTTGTCAGATTTGGTTTGAAGCTCATATAACACCGAGCATGAAGTTTATAAGGATAGAGAGGGTTCTTAGAACCAACCTTCTCCACTCTGGGGAATGTAAAGAAATTTATGTTGCTTGCTGGAAAATCATGTATATGCATATACATATCCTTACCTAATTATGTGTTGTCTCTCCCATTAGAATGAGAGTTTATTGAAGGTGGAGACATTTGGAATTTTGAGTGCCTAGCACAGTACTTGGCACAAAGCAGTCTCCTAATAAATGCTTGCAGAATGGTTAATTTTTCTCTCCTGTTAAGGTTTCTGTGAATTCTAAACTCACTGCCACCCCCCTACTATAGAATCTGTGTTAGCATTCCTATTGGAGGATTCCAAGAGTGCTGGAGGACAAAAAGCACCTTTGTAAGACCTGTGGTTTCACTGGCTCATAGATGGAGAGCCAGGAGGGATCCCAGAGGCCAGTCAGTCCAACTCATTCACTTTAAAGAGAAGGAAACTGAGTTGCCCAGAGCCATATAACTATGAAGTAGGTGAGTAAGGAATTCAAACCAGGTGTTCCGGGTCCAGGGCCAACATCCTATTTGCTCCACCATGAGGCCTCTCCAAAAGCAGATGGAAAGACCGGGGAATGAACTCCGGCTATTCTCTTCTCATCAGCCAGGCCCTTTTTTCAGCAGAACTACCCAGAAGATTCTTCTCGGTGTCAATTGGCTAGCACTCTGTAAGTGCTAGAGTTAGCTGGAGAGAAGTATGGAGGCTAGTGAGGTCACCTGGGAACCAGAACCGAACTCATACTGGTTGTGGGGACCTGGCCAGATTGTTGTTCCAGGCAGTTCTGGAAGACTCTAAGGAGAAACATGGGGACCTTCACTGATAAAGAGAGCTTCCTCACCTGGAAATTCCCTATATCAGTTAAATCACTGGTTGAGTTTTTAACTCTGTAAGTGTTTATTGTTTCTTCCTTTGAAAGATGATTTAACAACTCTGATCAATGCTGCCAAACCACTGAGGAGGAAGCATGTACCTCACTGCCTGCCAGAGGTAAAGGACTCCTGCAGCAGACTGAGACATGGCCACTGTGGGGGTTGGTTTTGCTTTCTATGCATATTAGTCAGATGGATTTTGCTTGCTCCTTCCTTCCTTCCTTCCTTCCTTCCTTCCTTCCTTCCTTCCTTCCTTCCTTCCTCCCTCCCTCCCTCCCTTCGTTCCTCCCTCCTTCCCTCCCTCCCTCCCTCCCTTCCTTCCTTCCTTCCTTCCTCCCTCCTTCCCTCCCTCCCCACTTCTCTCTCTTTCTTAAATGGCGGAGGGTGGAAAGAAAAAACAATTTCTGTTAATAAAAAAAAATGGTTCAGTTCTAGTTCGACTAGTTTTCTAGGTGGTTTTGGAACAGGTTCTGGTTCAAAGCACAGTTCAGTAAAATATATATTATATTACTTTGTTAATTTTTTTTCTTTTTCTTTTACTCCTAAAAGCAGGTATGGTATCTCTCTCCCCTTTCAATTATAACTTCACAGATAAGTGTCCCTCTGGGTCCCAAAGTCCACATAATATCTAGAATCTTAGAGAAGACCCTTTTGCTGGGTAACCTCAAATAAATAAAATCAGAATCAGATGTTCTCATCCCTTTCAACCGATGATTGTGCTCAAAGAGTATAAAGCAAAAATATAGGAACAAAGTGACAGGTACCACCTTGCTCCCTTCCAATCATCATTCTGGAACACCCACCCCCACTACCCCCTCAAATGAGGGAACATCTCAAGCACATATGAGAGTTAGGCGTGTTTCCACACCAAAAGGGAAGGTCGGGAAGTCATCTTTGCAGTTGCTACGTCAGCACCCCAAACTGGGGAACAGCCTTAGCATCACCTCAATGTGGATGAAGATTTGGAGGCCCACAACACCCCATTCCTCTCTGATCAGCTGTCAAGGTAACCTTTGATGAATCTCTAGTCAGAGAATCTCTGGTCGGGCAACTGAAGGTGAACTGAGTATCAAAACCTGAGTCCCTCTGCATGGCGATCAGATTTCAGGTGTTCAGCTTTTCCTGGGGGGTGGAGGGATGGTGAAGGGGGAGGACATAATGTTCCTTTGAGACAAACACAGCAGAGCTGCTGGTGGAAAATGTCATTTGCCACTTAATTGAACTAGGTAGGAAAAACTGGCCAAGTCTCTTCTCCATTTAAAAACTTTTCAAACAGCCTTCAGTGCAATCAATGCAGTGAGAGTGTGTATCTAACAGTAAAAGGAGGTGGAGTAGAGAAAAAAAGTCAAATCACCACCTTGAATACCACCTCCCCAAAGGAGACAGCCCAGGACTCTAAACCCCAGAGCCTTGGGAATAGCGGCACTCTTCCGGCCATCAGCCCTATTTCTAGTCCGGGTCCCACAGCCAACATGGAGGATTACATTCTCATCAGACTTCGAGGTCCTTGAGAGTGTGGATTGTCTTTTGTCTTCACTTAGCACAGTGCCTGGCACATAATAGGCTCTTAATAAGTACTAGTTGAGTAGAGAAAGAGCGCCCCTTCTTCACTGGCACTAATATCCAGCAGCAGCAGCTCTGCTGACTACCTGTCACCAATGGGCAGGTAAGGCCAAGCTCCAGGAATGCCAGTAGTCCCAGTTTACCAGTCCCACTTCCACCTCGGTGTAGATGTGACCTTGCAACTACTTCTGCAAGTACTACTCACAGCTACTGAAGACCCTAAAAGAAAGTTCTTGCCACCCAAGTCCTTGGTGCTGTCAACAGCTTCTAGATCAGAAAATGCTATGACTTTATGAGGAGAAATACCATTAAAGAAGAAGCCTGACCATCTGCTCATGCCTCCATGCCAGAGGACCTTGAGATCTTTCCATCCAACTTATAGCTGAAACCTCCCACATGTGCTATGCCCCCCACATTAGAATCTGAGCTCCTTGAGAGCTGTCTGACTCGGTATTCTCAGAGCCTGCTTTGAACATAGCACTTATTCATTCACTCATTCATTCATTGGTTTTTATAACTTCTTTTATTTTTTTCTCTTAGCCTTAATTTTCATTGTAATGGAAGGGGGCAAGGTTTAATGGAAGGAGAGCTACTATAAAAATGATGTGTGAAAAATTAAAAACAAAGTATAGACTTCAAGATAAACAGGCTAGTGAGACTTGAGCATGTGTCCTAGGAACAAGATGGAGAAGAATGAAAATACGACTTCCATGGTCTATAGAGGGGCTCCCAGAAGATGTAACTGAAGAGAGAAAGGAGGGAGGGTGGGAGATAAGGATCATTGGGAGAGAAGGAGAGGAAAGAGAGTGACACCTATGGATGTTGGGGAGGGAAGTGGGGGAGGGACAGTCAAGAGCCCAGGGTCCATGGAAGACATCTATTGGGTGGTAGATTACTATCTGCAATTTAATAATGATGGCAATAGTGCTAACAGCTGTCAGTTACAGAGTGCTTAAATACAGAACCTCACTGGCTCCTCACAAGGGATCTCTTCTCCATTAGACTGTCAGCTCCTTGAGAGCCTGTCTTCATATTGTTCCTGACACATAGAAGGTGCTTAATAAATGCTTGTTGACTGTCTGACAGTGATCTATTTTACACCTGCAGACATTGAGATGAATGATGAAATGGTTTGTCCAGGGTCACACAGCCACTAAGTGTCTGCATCAGGATTAGAGTTTTAGAGCTTGAGAGGACCATAATTATCATTCAGGTCCAAACCCTTTATTTTACAGATGGGGAAACTGAGTGTCAGAGAGATGCTGTGTCTTGTTCAGGATCACACATCTATTAAGGATCATAGATTTACAGCTAGAAGAATCATAGGTCAGGCTAGTCCAACATCCTCATTTTACAGATAAGAAAACTGAGGCCCAAAGAGGCAAAAGTGACTCATCTAAGATCATAGAAGTAATAAGTAACAGAGACAAGATTCAAACCTAGGTCTTCATGACTTCCAGTCTGCTCTGTGTTATTCTGTCTCTAGCAATGAGACTGGGAAAGTCACCTAGCCCCTGATAACCTCAGTTTCCTCACAGAACAATCAAGGTTGTGGGACACAAGGGGAAATAAAATGAGATGCTGAAAGTAGCATGAGGTTCTGGGAATTTCATTCGAAACCAAAGATGGAAAATGTCAGGAAATGGCTGTCAAAGCTTGAAGCCGGACTTCCCATGAGCCTCTTTCCATTTGGACTGTAGCTTTGCAGCCATCATCTGAGCCAGGAGCTGTCCTTCGTAAATTTCCGATGTGGGCAAGCGATGGCTGCCCAGTAAGGTACCTCACTTACTTTACATTAAGTACTGTGCTTATTTCCAATATGTCCCAAATTGAAAACCACAGGAATACCTTTCTAAACTTCTATGAAAAAGCAGAATGGCAGTGAAATGTGGGGGCAGAGCATGGACCAAAATAGCCATCACAATAGTATGATTGTAGTAATGACATATGGAAGGACAGAATTGCCTGAGGAAGGATTCTCTATGCCCATTTATTAGTTTTCCTGTCTCCTGAGATTGTCTCACCTTTACTTTGTATAGATTTTGTATTAACTTATCTGTGAATGTGCTTTTTTTCCCTAATAGACTATAAGCTTCTTGAGGGCAAGGACTATTTCATTCCTGTCTTTGAATCTCTAGTACCTAGCACAGTTCCTGGTATGCAGAAGATGCTTAATAAATGCTTGTTGAATTGAATAGCAGAAATGTTTCTTTTAACCAAGGTACAGACTCACCTTGACTGTTTCATACCAGCAGGGCTGCTTGACTTGGTAATAGACAACAGACTTGTATTCCGAAATGCCTTCATAGCCAGCACCTGGATGAATAGCCTTCTTTGGAAATAGAAAAAAAAAAAGGAATGAGAATGAATAAAAGATCCAGTAAGGACACATCCACCTACCATCAGTTATATATCCTTCCTCCCCCATGTCACCACCATGCTTTCTTCTCTACCATTTTGCACACAGCTGGAGATAGGAAAGACTGTGAAAGGGACAAAGGTAGCAATCTACTACTTTTTCTGAGGATCTAACCCTGTTTGCCTCAGTTTTCTCATCTGTCAAATAAATGAAATGGCAAACCACTCCAGTACCTTTTGCCAAAAAACCCCAAATGGGGTCACAAAGAATTGGATACAAGTTAACAACAATGAAAGCCCAAATATGGCAGCATAAAAAAATTACACACTCCCCCCATCCTTCTAGTGTGTTCTTTTCTCCTTTTCCCCTCTTCCTTTTCATTCTCAGATTTCAGAAAAGCAGTGTTGGGTGAACATCCTTCCTGGGGCCTGATTCTATAAATTGGTGACTACTCCTCCCAAAACAATATTTTAGGAATGACCCAGTCATGCTTCACTTCACTTTCTCCTTTCTGACCACTTCCTTCACAGCTTCCTTAGGAACAGGCTAGTTACTCTTTACTTTTTACTCCTCCTCCTCCCTCCTCCCCCCTGCCCGCTTTTCAACTCCCACAGTTTTGGACCCAAGAACCAAGATCAAGTCAGTTCTGCCATTGTTTCTGGATGGGGTGTGTCAATTTACTTCTCTATAGTCCAAATTGCCATCCCTTTAACTTTCATAGGCTTCCATTGCCCTATGTGCACTATTTTTTTCCATTAGAAAGTAAGTGCGCAAAGCGTGTGTTGGGCATGTGTATGGAACTTGTATCTCCAGTGCCTGGCATACGGTAAGTGCTAAACAAATGGGTTTTTTTTATTCATTTTATCAAGTGCAGAGACATGCCTCTGTAAAAGATCATGGGAAAGAGGACGTGATTTTCATCCAGACTATCCTAAGTCCTTTTCTTCCTTGGACTTAAGCATATCACCAATGTTTCAATTTCCTCATCCATAAAATGGGGGTAGAGTATTTACAGTAGGATGTAATCTCCTTGAAGATAGGGACAGTTTTTTTATTATGTCTGTATCATCAGAGCCTGGCACAATGCCTGTTAGAAAATACTAGTTTAATAAGTGCTTTGGGGATTAGATTAGGGTTAGGGTTAGTAACCTAGATTAATACTACTAGTAGCAGTTATAATATAACTATAATTAACTACTACTGCTGCTACTACTACACATTTATATAATGTTTGAGGGTTTGCAACAGGCTTTATGTACATCATCTCATTCGCTCCTCACTACAATCTGGGGAGGTAGGACCTACGTTTATACCAGTTTTACAGATGAGGAAACTGAGGCTAAAATAGTTTAAGTGACTTGCCCAGAGTCATACAGGAAGAATTCAAATTCAGGGCTTCCCAACTTCTATTCAAACACTCTATCTGCTACACTTCTTAGTTGTGTACCAATAGTCTGGTGGCTTCATCTCCAACTGGATTCTCCAGAAATATCCTGAACATACCTGATCTAAAGCTGATCTTATCATTAAGATTCTATAAACCATTGAGGGCACCAGTCAACCCAGGTTCTCATCTCCAACTCTTCACTTTCTCTCAATCTCCATATTTAATCGATCGCCGAATATTTTCATTTCTCTCTCCAGGGCATCTCTCACACCCAGGCCCTTGTCTTCACTAACACTACAGCCACCACACTAGGTTGGGTCGTTGTCATCCTTCAGCTGACCTATTGAAAGACCACCCCCCATCCGTCTTCCTACCTCTAGTCTCTGACCACCCCAATCCAACCTCCTTCAGCCTCCAAACAGATATTCTTAAATAGCACACATGACCACGGCAGGTCTTTGCTCAAGAAACTCGCTAAAATGTAACGTGTCACCTGCTGGTTTGGCATTTAAAGCCCTTCCCAACCCGGCTTCAGGCTACCTTTCTATGCTCATTGGGTGTGACTGACATCCGGGCCTCCTGTCTTCCTTTGTATATATTTTACATTTCCTTTTATTTATCTACATACTGTCCCTTCCTCCAAAAGAATGTAAACTCCTGAAGGGCAGTACCTATGTTGGCTTTGTATCCTCAGCACACAGTAGGCACTTGATGCTTATTAGAGAGAACCTACTTTACAGATCTGTGAAGCTTAAATGAAATAATGTATATAAAGTGCTTTATATGTCAGTTATTATTTTTGTATCATGAGAAGCATTGTATTGTAAAATAGACACGGTGTTGATAAAGTTGTCTGGGAATGAGAGTCAGAAGACTTTGATTTACCATGGCCTTATTGTGTGACCTCGGGTAAGTCACTTAACTTCTGAGTCTTAGGTTCTTCATCTATAAAATGAGAGGATCTGTTTCCTTCCAGCTCTCAAGTTAGATGAGGGAAAAATACTTTTTGTTCTGTCTGTGCTAGGGAATCCAAGTGTAGAAAATGTTATTTGCGATTAAAAAAAAATATGTTCCCAATTATCTGCCTTCAAAGACTTGAGGAATTTGACACGTTTGAAAATGATCCATTAGCCTGAAAATGTTGAATTCAAGTCGAAACATGAAATGATGCTGCCTGAGCCTTTGGGATACATGAGAAGGGTCTTGGCCCATGTCTCTGAGAAGAAATGGTATTTCTTTCAGTGTTATTGCAGACACTGTCGTGAAACCAGGAACCTTGGCATTGGAGGTGACGATGACAAAGGCCTGACAGACTCCCACTTAGGAAATAACAACAGTGATTTGTATAGCGTGCCAGGCACTGTGCTGAGTGCTTGGTGCAACCATCTTTGCCTTTGATCCTCCCCACAGCCCTGGGAGGTCAGGGCTATTATTATCCCCATTTTACAGATGAGGAAACTAAAGCAAATAAAGATTAAATGACTTGCCCAAGGAAAAGCACGCTCAAAGTCTCATCATAGAATCTTTCACAATGCCCTCCTAAGTCATCTCCCTGCCTCTAGCCTCTCCCCTCTCCATGCCACTCAAAAAATATAGGTCTGATCATCAGTCCCCTATTAAAAAACCTTTAATGGCTCCCTGGTGCCCCCAGGAGAAAGTCTAAAATTTCTCAATTTGGCTCCTACCTGTCTTTACAGAGCTATTCCGAATTATTCTCTTTCATTCATTCTATGCTATAGCCAAATTGGGATGGTATCACAAAATCATGGCATTTTCATAATTGGAAGAGATCTCAGACCTAGTTCAGATTGGAAAAAGAATCCTGCCCATAAAAGAACATATGAGAGCCTTTCAAATGCTTACGTGACTGAGGACCTACAATGGGGGAAACCCACTTTCTCCTACGGCAGTGTGACATACTAGAAAGAACATTGAATTTGGAGTTAGAAGACCCAGGTTTGAGATCTGGCTCTCTGCCATCTATCCCCTTGGGTGAGTTATTAAACCTATGTGAGCCTCAGTTTTCTCACCTGTCAAAAGATAGGGCGGGACTAAATATGTTTTGAGATCTTCTCCAGCTCTAAATCTGTGAGCTTGTGGTCTTCCCCCAGCCTGCCAATGTCCACCTTAAAAAGATGCCATTCAGACTTGCAAGCTCTGATGATCTCTTCCAGTTGCAGACCTATGCTATAATACTATAATTCTTTGGACACCTTTAATTGTTAGGACAGCCTTTAATTGTTGGGGTAGCGGATAGAGCATTGGGCCCGGAGCCAGTAAGACTTCTCTTCTTGAGTTCAAATCTGGCCTCAGACACTTACTAGCTGTGTGACCCTGGGCAAGTCACTTAATCCTGTTTGCCTGTTTCCTTATCTGTAAAATGAGCTGGAGAAGGGAATGGGAAACCACTCCAGGATCTCTGCCAAGAAAATCCCAAGTGGGGTCAACAAGAGTCAGATACAACTGAGCATTCAATTATTTAGGAAACTTTTTGTTTTTGCTGTTGTTTGATGTGGAGCCATCACTTATCAGGGGCAAACCTCTGAAGCTCCACAGTAGGTAGGTGCATTCCTGGGGAAAACAACATACCTCAAGCAATGTGCCATCCTCATCAAACACGGACATTGTCACCTCAACGTTCTTTGGGGTCTTCTTTTTCCCTTTGTCAAATTCGCCGTGGATCAGGGTGACATAGATGTCATTCCTAACATCACCTGCAATGTGGCAATGAGGAGTGAGCCCCACAGGATTGAGAGGGGGAAGGGAACTTAGAAGGTGGACATCTCCAGCCCGTCTTTTGTACAGGAAGAAACTGAGGGCAGGGACCCTTTTGTCATTTTATCCCATCTACTTAGAAAATACCTGACACATAGTAAGCACTTAACAATTGTTTGCTGACTGACTGACCCACACATCAGAATCATTTGTCTGCTTCTACTTTATTAATAATCTTTGGCTGATTTAAGACGTGCAGCACATTTGGCTACAATTATGAGACACAATCTTTTTTTTTTTATATTGCCTTGAACCATGGGCGGTGTTGCATCTTGTCTTTGTGTGACGCCAGAATTACTTTATTCTTCCCCAATAAGCCTTGCTGCTGAAAACCCATTGAGTATTTTATTTCAGGCTAAAGCAGCTTGATTCAATTTTCTGCCATCTCTAGAGGAATCTCTCTTGTGTGTTTTGGAAATCAGACCAAGTTTTTGGGAGGCAGGATGCCTTCTGTGGTTGGCATGCTAATATTCACTACCACCCAGGCTGGAGTGAGATGATGAAGTCTGGAAAGAGCTGAGAATGGGTATATTTGAATTTAAACAGAAATAGCCGGAGTGGCAGTCTGGGGAAAAGTATTTCAAAATGATTGGAAAAATATCTTTCTAGAATCATCTAGTCTTTCCGAGGTCACCCAGCCTGGATGAATCAGAAGACATTTTTAGGATTCCCTTCCCACCCCATATATTCAGTAGTATTCACTCTGCCCAAAGACAGTAAAGTTATCTGATTCAAACAAACCCATATCAGATCTACAGCTTCCTGGAGAAAAAAAAAACAAAACAAAACTATTTTCCATCATAAAAATAATCAATTCACAGAATGATCGTTGGAAGGACCTCAATTGTTATGCAGTTCCACCCTTACCCCCTAAATAAATCTCATTTGCCACATGTCCAATATGTTACCCAGTCTTGGCTTAAAAAATTTCAAAAAGGGGGAACTTGCCAAGATGGCCTGTTCTATTTTTGGACACCTATAATTCTCAGAAAGCTTTCTTCCCAATATCAAGCCTAACTGTACTGTTTTTTTTTGGTAACCCATATCCACTGATGCTAGCCTTGCCCTCTAGGCTCAAGGAGACTAAACTAATCTCTGTTTAATTTCTCTTTTCTAGGCAATTTATGACTCAAGGCTTATTGTATTTTGGGTTTTTAATTCTTCCTTGCCAAGTCTAACTCATTTATCTACTTTCCTATTTTTTTAAACCAGTGCCAAATAATCTTGATGATCATTTTATATTAGAGTTTCAGGTGTGGAAGTACCATTCCCCTGTCATTTCTTGTTGTGGCTACCTTTGAAATCCGAGATTTTTTTTTTATTCCTCCAAATAAACCGTTACTATTTTGTCAAATTATTTCCTGTGTTGTTTGACTGGCACTATTCTCAATCTATAAAGTAATCTTAGGACTTTTGACATCTTTATGATGTTGGCATGGCCCAGTCATGAGCACTCAATATATCTGTTTCAACAATCCGGCTAGCTACGTTAAGGGGTTGACAAGATTACTTTAATTCAGCATACAAATATCACTCACTTAGTTCAGGGGAAAAAGACCAGCACACTGAACTTCAGAGCAAAATACAAACAAATCAGAAACATCAACAGACAGACCTTGTCTGATTCGAATCCCAATATATAGTTACCAGAGTTCAACACAGTCTCAGCATCTGGGTTACAAGCTGGAGGGCTCCTTAGGTACAGCCGCCTGGAGTCTCCGCATCAACACCATCTGGAGTGAAAGCCCTGCACAAATGGCCCTGTCCTCTCTTCTTATAGGGCTTCAGACGTCATCAAACGTCATCTGAATGACCAGAACTTAGGCTGCTATGATTGGCTCTTGAGTTAGCCCCTCCCCTTAGGAACCTGAGAGGTTCACATCCACATAGGTTACTTTAACACTTAATAGGGGTTAGAGCCTGTTTAGCACTTAGTAACACTCTAGACTGGGCATGGCTCTGGAGTTAGCATCTCCCCTTAGCCAGCTCTACCTTGGGCCCCAGCCCAGGCACCAATCCACACCCACATAGGTTCCACACCTAATAGGGGTTTGGGCCTGGGGCTTAGCACCTAGCAATGCTCAATGAAATACACTGAATTACTCAAAGGAAACAAAGGCCAACTAAGTGCTAAGAACCCATTTTGCGTACTAACACAATATCTCAGCAGTTATGTGTGCTTTGGTAGAATGAGTCCCAGATATTTATTTTATGCATTTTGTAGTTATTTTGAATGGGACTTCCCTTTTGATTATTATTACCTTTCTTCTATTTTTTTTATTATTGCTTTCTGGAAATGCTGTTGATTTTATAGGATTAATTTGTAGTTTGGCACTTTACTGAAGCTATTGACTCATTTTTTTTTTTTTTTTGATTAATTCCCCATGACCTTCTAAGTAAGTCATCATGACATCAGTAAGTAGTACTTTGTCTGGGTTTAATATTATGGCTAACATTTCTAGACTTACAGCCAATCCTTCCAATGTTTGGAGATATCTATCAAATCTCCTCTGAACCTTACAAAGCGACAACACAAACACTCCTTCTAGATAGCTGGAAATACAGTGGAACAGAAAGAAACATTCTACACAGAGCAAGGGAGAAGTCATTGGAATGGGAATTCTAGAACATAGATCACTAAAAGTCTTTTCCAAATTTAATAGAAGGGTGGAAGAAGACAAACTTTCAGAGCCAGAAAGTCCTGGCCTCTAAGAAATCTGAATATTTGGGGGTTATGTTAGGTCTTCCAGTATCCTGATGGGGAACAGTCATAAACCTAAAGGAATTTCAGTTCTTCTAGCTAGCATTCCTGTGACTTCATCAAATTAATTCAACCAATACTGGAAATGGAGTCACTGTTAAGGCTGTGCTTACCTGGAAGGATGATTTCAGGGAAACCCATTTTTCGGGCTATGGCTGTGGTCCTGTCAACCAAGTGTGAGAAATCTTTCTGTACTTGTGTGAGGTCACCAGGGAGCAGCTTCAGAGAAACCCAAAGACCTAGAAGGATAGGAGTAAACAAAATATAGAAACCAAAGAGGATTAAATTTGAAACAGTGGTGTCTGGAGAGGTAGAATAGGATAGTGTGAAGACTATTGGGTTTGATTCATGAAACTTATGTTTGAGTTCGGCCTCTGCTACTATGGGATTTTGGGTAGGTCATTCAACCTTCATGGACCTCTGTTCAGGTTGGTCTAAGTGGTCTCTGAGGTCCTTTCCAGATCTAAATGATATAAGCACTCAGTCTAAAGATTAAAAAAAAAAAAGTTGTCTAGATCAGTCAGACCTCCATCTTCCTGGAGGAAACAAACAAAATACCCTGAGGCATCAGAATGATAATCTTAAGAAATGACTGGATTGGTTTTTAGTACAAATTGAAAACTCTCACTAAGGACTCATTTTTTTCAACAAGCTTTGCCCCACCCCCGCAAAATATTAATAGCAAATTGACAAAGATTCTTCATTTGCATAAGTATATGCTTTTTGTTATATGTTTCAAATCAATGAATTTTACCTTTCTTTTGAGTTCTTATAGCCTGGCATCTTCAAATTTCAATCACCATGTTTCTTTTTCACCCAGGGTCATGGTGAATAAATAGTAAATAAATAGTAAACTGCAAATAATCAGCACTTTTAGGCAGAGTTGTAATTTTCATTCTTTGTGCCTAGGGCAAGCATGGAAGTTTCCTTAAAAGAAACTTTTCGGGGAGCTTATTTCTTAAAAATTATTTTTTTTATTAATTTCATTAAATATTTCCCAATTGTATGTAATTTTTTTTAAAGAATCGTTTTTAAAAATTTGGAGTTCTGAATTATCACCCTCCCTTCTGCCCTTCCCCCTCCTTGAGAAGGCAAGCAATTTGTTATCGATTATACATGTGAAGTCACACAAAACGTGCTCCCATATTAGCCATGTTGCAAAAGAAAACACAAACAAAATAACACAATATAAATAAAACTTAAAAAGTGATCTTCAATCTGAATTCAAAACTCAACATTTCTCTCACTGGAGGTAGATAGCATTTTGCATCATGGATCCTTTGTAATTATCTTGGATTATTATCTTGATTAGAGTGCCTAAGTCTTTCACAATTCATCTCTGGAATAATATTGCTGTTACTGTGTACAATATTCTCCTGGTTCTGCTCACTTCACTTTGCATAAATTTATATAATTCTTCCCATGTTTTTCTGAAGCCATCCTGCTCATTTTTTCTTATAGCACAATAGTTTTGTTTCCTAATTGCTTATTTTTATTCTTTCAATGGTTTTTTCTTATCATATTGCTATAGACAGCATTTCTAAAATAATATTGAATAATAGCAGTGATGATGGACATTCTTGTTTCCCAATAAAATCGGAAGTGGCTTTAAAGGCAAAAAGCTTTAAGTTTATCCCCATTAGAGATAATGCCAGTTTTCAGTTTTAGATATATGATACTTATCATTTTAAGAAAGGCTCCATTGATTCCTGTGCTTCCTAGGATTTAATAGAAAAATGGGTGTTGTATTTCTTCAAAGGCTTTTCTTTGCAACTATTGATAAAATCATTAGATTTTTTGTTGTTATTGTTATAGTCAATTATGCTGATAGTTTTCCTAAAATTGAACCAACCCTGGGTTCCTGGTATAATCCCACCTATATGATCTTTGTGATATATTGCTATAATCTCCTTGCTAGCATTTTATTTAAAATTTTTGCATTAATATTTTTTAAGGAAATTGATCTATAGTTTTCTTTCTGTTTTTGGTCTACCTGGTTTAGTATCAAAACTATATTTGTGTCATAGAAGGAATTTGGCAGGACTCCTTCTTTACTTAACTTTTTTTCAATTAGTTTATATACTAGTGGGACTAATTGTTCCTTCAATGTTTGAGAGAATTTACTTATAAAGCCATCTGGTCCTGGGGATTTCTTTCTTAGGGAGCTCATTGATGGCTTGTTCAATTTGCTTTTCTAAGATAGGGTTATTTAAATATTCTATTATCCTCTTCTGTTAATCTGAGCTGTTCTTTAAAATAAATTTTATAAGTGTATAAATTTTTAATAAGTTTTAAAGAAATATGCATCTATTTCATTTAGATTGTCAGTTTTACTGGCATATAATTGAACAAAATAACTCCTAATTGCTTCAATTTTATCTTCATTGGTGGTGCATTCACCTTTTTCATTTTATAACTAGTAATTCGGTTTTCTTCTTTCTTTTTTAAGTTAAAATAACCAATGGTTTACCTTTTCTAAAAAAAAAAAATAAACCAGCACCTATTTTTATTAGTTTATTTTTTTTAAATTTTCAATTGTACTAATCCCTCCTTTAATTTTTAGGATTTTCATTTTGGTGTTTAATTGAGATCATGATTGCTACTCACCTGAAGCATAAGTTCAGTTCTAGCCCCTTATTTTAACTCGATGTGTGTCTCTATTTCAAGTGTGTTTCTTGTAAACAACATATTGTTCGATTCTGGTTTCTAATCTATTCTTCTACCTACTTCTATTTTATGGGTGAGTTCATCCCATTCACCTTTATAGTTATGATTACTAACTGTGCATTTCCCTCCACGCTATTTTATTCTGTTTATCCTTTTCTCTTTTTATCCTGTCCTTCTTCAAAAGTCTGTTTTGCTTCTTTTATCCACCTTCCCTTTTATCACTCTTTCTCTTATCCTTTCCCTCTCCTACTTCCCTGTTGGGTAAGATAGATTTCTATTAACAATTAAGTATGTGTATATATTTTCTCTCCTTGAATCAGTTTAGATGTGAGTGAGGTTCAAGCATTGACCATCTTCACCATCATTTTCGGCTCCACTATAAAAGTTCTCTGTGTTCTTCTTTTATGTGAGATAATTCCACCCTGCTCCATTCTTCTTCTTCCTTCCCCCTTTTCCCAGGGCACCACTCTTTCTTATCTATCCATTTTTTTTTATCCATCATCTCAACATAATGACTTCCTCCCACACTCTCACACTTTTTTTTCACACTCACTTTCTATGTAAATGACACACTCTCACACTCACTTTCTATGTAAAATCCTTCTAACTGCCCAAATACTGACAAAGTTCTTAGGAGAAACATGTATCATCTTCCCATATAGAAAGGTAAACAGTTTAACCTCATTGAATTCTTTATGATTTCTCTTTCATGTTTTTATGTTTCTCTTGGGTCTTGTACTTGAAAATCAGATTTTCTACTCAGCTCTGGTCTTTTCATCAGGAATGCTTTAGAGTTCTCTATTTCGTCAAATATACATTTCTCCCTTTGAAGGATTATACTCAGTTTTTCTGGATAGGTTATTCTTGGATGTAATCCCAGATCTTTTGTCTTCTGGAATATCATATTCCAGGCCCTCTACTCCTCTAATGTGGTAGCTGCTAAATATTGTGTAATCTTTACTGTGGTTCCCTAGTATTTGGATGGTTTCTTTCTGGCTCTTGAAGTATCTTCTCTCTGATCTGGGACCTCTGGAATTTGACTCTCAGATTACTACGAGTTTTCATTTTGGGATCTCTTTCAGGTGGTGATTGGTGGACTCTTTCAATTTCTATTTTACCCTCTGGTTCTAAGATATCAGGGAAGTTTTCCTTAATAATTTCTTGAAATATGACATCTAGACTCTTTCTTTAATCATCTCTCCTTTTTCTATTTTCCAGGTCAGTTGTTTTTCCTATATTTTACATTTTCTTTATTTTTTCCATTCTTTTCACTTTGCTTTATTATTTCTTAATGTCTCATAAAGTCATTAGCTTCCACTTGCCCAATTCCAATTTTTAAGGAATTATTTTCTTTGATGAGCTTTTTTTAAACCTCTTTTTCCGTATGGCCAGTTCTGCTTTTTAAGGCTTTATTTTCATCAGTGAATTTTTGTATCTCTTTTTCCTTACTCAGGAAGGGTCTGATCCTTTGAGATTGCAATTGATAGGACTACTCAGTGCCCCTCCTTCCTTGGGCCCAGAAGTGATAATGCCCTTCAAGGCTTCCACTCCCTCTTGACCAAAAGTGCTCTTTTCTTCCCTTGAACTCTGATCCAGAGGTAGGTATGGGCAATGGAGGTGTCAAGCAGTGTCTGGTCCTACATTCAGTGCTAGCACAGAGGTACCCTATAATCTCTTTCTCACCAATGTCATGGTCCCCTTACAATTTCTGTGTTGAGAGCTCCTAAGCTGCCGCTGCTTCTGTCACCACCACTTAGTCCCATGTGGGCTCTGGGCCAGCCTCTTTCGCCATTTCACAGATCTCTCTTTCCAACTTCCTATGTTGTCTTGGGCTGGAAGAATGTCTCACTCTAACCTTTTGTTGGCTCTATGTAGTAGCAATTAGATTTGAAGATCTTTCCCACCCATTAATAGGCCATGTGACATGCTTACATCACAGGAAGCTTAAGTTATGTGGTAGGAGGAGCTTCCTGACAAGAAAAGGAAGTTATGTCACAGGAAATGCTGAGAGAGAGATGTTATGGCTGCTAATGGCTGCCCTTGTGATTGTTAGAACTGAACAGGCTGACTTAGCTGCACTGTGAGTTTGTTTTGAGGAATACCCCAGCAGGGGGTCAGAGAGGTTTTGGGATGGCGAGGCTTCAGGTTGTTATATTGTGTATTGAATGTTTTGGGTTCCTTGCTGTTTTGATGAAGTGGACTGACTGGATAAATGGCTTGTGAGATATGGTTCTCTGGTGTCTGAATACATGGTTTACTTCTTCTACCTTCTATGTGGAGAGTCTCGTATACTTTGCGATACAGAAATACATAGGCAATTTGACAATTATCATCTACATTGTTATCATTGCCATACTGTTACATTCTGCCACTCCAGAATTCAATTTGAGACATTATTTTAAAGTTGTTTAGAGAGGAATATTGGGAGAGTTCAACTGAGTGCTTTCTCTATTCTGCCATCCTGGATCCCTTAAATCAACTCCATGAAATCTAGTAGGAGGTAGAAGGAGACCTCGGGAAGAAACCTATTGGGGACATTTGGACAGTGAAGCCAAAGACCCTGAGCCACTGGCACTTTGTGAGCAGAGTACATCTCTAGAGGTTACTTTTGAGAAGGATGCATCCAGCAAAGGGAGCAGGGCTGGTCTGAATAAAGGATGAGCTCACCAGGAGTGAAGGAAGATTCCTATTTTAATTCTAAGTGATGCTAGCTAATTAGATGTTCAGTGGTTTTAACCTTTTGTAATATTCCAAGTGCTCAAAATGTTGGAGTAAAGCCCCAGTTGCCTCACCCTAGCTATGACTCCGTTTGCAGATTCAGGATTTCACCTTCCAGCAAGGGAGATTACTCCTCCCTCCTGTGTCACATTCTCCATGAGTTTGTGTGGTCAAACATAGTGGACAGGATTTGGAGTGAGAAAGATGTGAGTTCAAATCCTTCCTGAGACATTAGTTATATGATATAAAGTCACTTAAAATCTCTGGACTTTAATTTCTTCATCTATAAAATGGTTACATTAGCTTTTTTAGACCACTCATCACCCTTCTGATTCCCATTAAATTCATGGTTCACTAAAACCCCCAGATTTTTTTCAGAACAACTGGTATTTAACTCTTCCTCTCCCTTTTTATATTTGGGAAGTTTATTTTAATGTAAACTTTAAAGTAAAAGATCAATCCATTAGCTTATGTTTGCCTTCATTTTGAGCATATCAACGGCCCCACTCCTCTCAGCTTCTGGAAACAGACTGGGAACAATACTCTTATAGGCACTGGCATATGTCCCAGTAATTCCAGGATAGATAATTTTGTCAAGTTGTGTACTCTTCCATTGTTATAGATCACAACTTATCTTTCAGAAGGCTCAAAGGATCACATTGAGTTTAACTCCTATTTTTTACATATGAGGAAACTGAGGCACAGATTTTTTTTTTTTTGGACAAGGAGTATTGTCCAAGATCACATAATTACTAAGTACCTAAGGTAGAATTTGAACCCTGGTCTTCCTGATTCCATGTACAAGTGCCCTATCTACCACACTGTCCCTCAGGTATTTGAGACATGGTCTTTGAGAGCCACAGTGGCCAAAAAATGTGTCACTGTGTGATCAATCTGGTAATGAGACCCTTCCAGTTTAGCTAGAGCGTGCCTTAGAAAACACAGAGACAGGCACCTTTCTAGTTTAATAGGAATTCCTAGACGATGGTAGCCAAGGCACATCCTTCAAGAAGCCAGGGTCATTTCCAAGCCAAGAAGAAAAGTGTAGCAGAAATCCGCTGAAATGTTATTATCTATGAATCTGTCTCCTACTTTTTTACCTCAATCTCCTGTGTGATTCTGGGT
Source organism: Phalanger gymnotis (assembly GCA_028646595.1). NCBI lineage: Eukaryota > Metazoa > Chordata > Mammalia > Diprotodontia > Phalangeridae > Phalanger > Phalanger gymnotis. Next base: position 309,447,889 of record CM053625.1, read on the forward strand.
AAGTTTCCTCACCTACATAATGAGGAGTTGTGTTGGTAAGCAAAATGGGCTCTTAGCACTTAGTTCAACGAGTGCCCTTGAAGAGTTTGGTTTGTTTCCTTTGAGTAATTCAGTGTATTTCACTGAGCCTTACTAGGTGCTAAGCCCCAGACCCAAACCCCTATTAGGTGTAAAACCTATGTGGGTGTGGATTGGCAACTAAGGTGGGGCCCAAGGTAGTGCTAACTCAGGGGAGGGCCTAGTTTACAAATGAGTTTGAGTGATAGGTTTGGGACATCAGAGGCTCTTAGACTACGTGGGTATAAGTCGCCTCTTTGTGACGATTTTAGGTCATGTGGGTGAGTCGCATGTGTGACTTACCCCTGACTCTGAAAAAGATATAAAACCAGGGGTTGGCCGTCTCTTCTTTGGAGCTCTTACCCCACAGCCGTGGTGGCGCGCGTGTGGCGCGCGTGACTCTGGGCCAGCCCTTGTTCTGAGCTCCCGGGCTGAACCTAGATGATGGTAACTCTGAATTGTATTGGGTCTGTCTGTTTGTAATTTGTTTAGGGCTCTCACTTGCGGGAGACTCTGGGCAGCTGTAGCTAAGAAGCCTTCTAGCTCTTAAACCTGGATGCTGGGACTTTGTTAAACTCTGGTAACTATGTATTGAATTTTGAATCAGACAAGGTCTGTCTGTTGATATTTGTAGTTTGCTTGTATTTTGCTCTGAAGTTCAGGGTGCTGGCTTTTTCCCCTGAACTGCGTGAATGATATTTGTGTGCTGAATTAAAGTAAGCTTGTCAACCCCTCCACCTTGCTTTCCTTATTAAAGCAGATCAAAAGAACCTGTGCTTTTGCGGCGTGCTGGCAGCTTTCTGGGTGCTGGCTGTGGGTAGATCTCACACCCCCGCAGCAGCTGCTAGCCGGATTGTGGAAACAGGAGTGAAGACTAGATGACCCCTGATGATTCCTCCAGCTCTACAGCTGAGATTCTAGAATTCTTTCCGTATTTCCCCAGAGGCAACACTGAAAAGGAGGCCGAAGAGCAAGAACCAAGAGGATGCTCTAAGAGAGTGATGCAATGACCTGGAGCAAGTTACTAAGCCTCCAAGAGCCTCAGTTTCCTCATCTGTAAAAAAGTGGAGTCAGACAAGATTGATTCTGGGCTCTCTTCCAGCCTGGTTTCTACAATATGGTGGCCCAAATGAAGTGAGTCCTTAGTTCTGTGGTTCTCTAAGTGTACTCTTGGGGGGTCCCCAAGACCCATCAGAAGGTTGATAAGATCAAAATGATTTTCATGATAATAGTAAGATTTTTAATGTCTAATCTAGTAAATATCAATAGTGTCAAACCACATAAATAAAAGCTCTTTGGGGTCCTCAATAATTTTTAAGAGTATAAAGGGGTTCTAAGAAAAAAGTCTTGAGTTCATTCCTGGGGGTGATGGTTTTTCAACTACAAATGAATCTCCTTTGCCACTGGGCAGCTGCTAAGACATAGACACTCATCCCTTAGTATAGCTTTCATTTTGACAAAAAAAATCAATATATTGCAAAGGGAGGAGTCTAAGGGTTCCACTCTGAAAACATCATCCCCTGCCCCAAATCCTCTCTCCACCCCACCCTTCCCAGTCTCCCTCACCTTGTCCTTTATGATTCACTTCCTTGGCTGCAATCACTTTATTCAGGACTGATGTGAGGGGCTCATTCTCCCCGATCACATGGGAGGTTATCAGGGGTGACATGATAAGTTGCCTCTGTCGGATGTAGGTTTCCATAGCGATCCTGAGAAACAGAACAACAAGGAGGAGAAAAAAGTAAGGAAAAAATGACTCCAGAGTACAACCTGATCCAGACCTGGTCCCCCTGGGAAGTCCTAGAAACATAAATGTGGTCACACCCACTCTCTCTCCCACCAAGGATGGTCATTGTCTTGCTATTTCTTTAACCCTTGCTCACTCCCATCCCCATGGGGGTCAACTTTGCAGAATTAACTGTTCTTTGTAATAATGCAGTCCCTGCAGTCAGCAGCTGAACTTTACATGAGTTCAGAAAAGCAAAGAATGCTGGTAGCGGAAGGGACCTTAGCACATAGAACACAGATCGTCAGAACTGGGGCTGTGGCCACGGGCAGGTTAGTGGGAAAGAATTAGAAGTAAGCACAGAATATCAGAGCTGGGAGGGACCTTAGAACACGGAAACTCAGACCTTGGAGCAACCAAGAAAAGAACCTAGAAAATAAGAGCTGGGAGTCAGTCAGTCAGCCAATCAGCATTTAGTAATAAGCCCTTACTATGTTCCAGGCACTGTGCTAACTCAGCTGTAGGGACACAAAAAGAGACAAAAGACGGTTCCACCGTCAAGGAATGCACAATCTAATGGGAAAGACAACAAGCACACAACTATGTACAAATAAGTCACATACAGAATCAAGAGGAGATAATTAACAGAAGGAAGGCGCTAGAATTAAGAGGGATTGAGGGACATTAAAATATAGAATGTCAGCTATTGAAGGACTCTGAGCCCAAAGAATGTTAATGCTGGGAGGGACCCTAGCGACTGGAATGTCAAAAATTGACTATGACATGTCAGTGTTAGAAGGGACCTTAGGAAACAGAATGTCAGAGGTGAGAACATAGGATCATAGGAACCTTAGGGGTGAACTAAGTTTATTTTATGGGTGAGGAAAGTGAAGCATAGAGGAGTTAAGTGGTTTGTTCATGGTCAAGTCAACAAGCATTTATCCAGTGCTCACCATGTGCCATGCACCATGCGAAGAAACGGAGAGCATGAAGAAAGCCCAAACCAGCCCCACCCAGGTAGTCTGGGTCTGAAGATGGCCTCAAGCCCCAATCAGCTGGATTTGAATTCCACATTCTAGCCATTATATAGCATATTATAGGGCCATCGAATTTAGAAGATATTGCAGTTTGAAGGGTCTATAGGATGAACAAGGAAGCTAACTGTCAGACTTAGGACACAGAATGCTTTATTTGGATGGGCTCTTACAATACAGAACATCAAAGCTAGGTGAGACCTTAAAACACAGACTGTCAGAACTGAGAGAGACCTTAGAACACAGAATGTCAGAACTACAGGGAATTCTTAGAATGTGGCTTGTCTGTGCTTGGAATGACTGTGGAAGATGATGCAGTCCCCTCATTTTACAAATAGGGAAGTTGAGTCCCAGAGCCTCAGAGGGACTTGCCCAAGGTCAACCAGCTAGGAAGCAACATAATCATGAGCTCTCTTGGGTTTGGAATTACTGTTCTCAGAATTCCCTCATCCCTCTCATGGCAACCTTACCACTCTCTCCTCCAATAGCTGCTACAATTGGGAAGAGGGCATCAACACAGCTGGAAGAGCCTGCAAACAGGCTTCACTTTAATTATCCCGTCAGGTTGAAGAGCTAATGGGGCACTCAGAGACACCCTCCTCCCACCGGCCCTCTGGAGAGGCAAAGCTCCCTGGCCCATCAGCCCAAAGTGCTTTGACAGCCTCTGGCCTCCACGCTGGAGGCTTTGTTCCCCTGCCTGCCGGCTGTGCCAACTTTCTTTGCAGGGCTCAAAGCTGAGGTCTGACTACGGGGGAAGAAACAAACGACAGAGTATTCATGAAAATGTGCTGCCATCTCAACTGTGCCCACAGAACAAGGCCTTTGCAAAGCTTCCAGGGGCTGGAAGAAGACACCCAGAGACCCCTCTCATGGGCCAGCACACTGTATGGCTTTTGTGGTGTTTGGAAGGCTGCTGCCAAAAATGTCAGTGGGTTAAATGCCAGAGACTGCAATTTGCCTGGTGAACAATTTGCAGTGGCCGCTGGGAGCAGGGTGAGCGATAATCAGATTAGGGCTGAGTTCCCCAGAATCTCAAAGACTGCATTATGACAGCCAGGAGAAAGTCATCGGCACTGGAGAATGGCTGGCTCAGACCCCAAGCAGGCGGAAAAACCCAGTGCAGAGGCAAAGGACTCCCAGAGGGCATTGTTCCCCTGTTGCAGAGGAGGAAAGCTGGACCCCTCAGAAGAGTCGCTCTCAGAAATGAGACTCGGAAGGGGCTCTCGAGGTCATTCAGCACAACCCCCCTTCTCTCAAAGGCCCCCCAAAAGCCCTGGCTATCCCAAGGTCATGCTGGTAGAAGAAACTCAGCCAGAAGTCCAAATTCCAAACCCAAATCCATGATTCAATGCCATTAGATCGAACAAATGTTTGTTAAATGCTGCTCCATGCAGGGTGCTAGGCCCTGGGGATTCAGGCAGCGGGCATTCTAAAGCAGAGGGAGATGGGATCACATGTGCACAGGGAAGTAAGTATAAAATACAGAAATAAGGTAATGGGACACTGTGCAAAGAACCCTGACTCTGCAACTTTGATCCCAAAGCAAAACAAAGTAGTTCAAGATAATTATTAGAGGCAGCTCGGTGGCTAGAGCGCTGGGCCTGGATTTGGGAAGACCCGAGTTCAAATCCAGCCTCTGACACTTACTAGCTGAGTCACCTTGGGCAAGTCACTTAACCTCTGTTTGCCTTAATTTTCTCACCTGTAAAATGGGGATCATAATAGCCCCTATTTCCCGGGGTTGTGGTGAGAATCAAATCAGGTAACTGTAAAGCACTTAGCACGGTACATGTAGGCAGCATATAAATACGAGCCATTATCATTATTATCATTAATAGTTTCCAGGGAGAGAGAGCGCTAATGACTCCCAGGGTGGGGAGAACAAGGAAAGAGAGCCAAAGTATAAGGCACGGCACCTGGGCTGTGCTGAGAAGGAAGACGGGGTTTCTGCGCAGCAGAAGGGAGGGAGGATTACATTCCAGACCATTCCAACAAAGCTGCAGAGGTGGGAAATTTAGTAGTCATCAACACTGAACATCCAGCTGGCCACTGGACTGGGGAAGGGTGTGTGAAGGGGAGTAATGAGCCTGGGAAGGTAGGTGGCAGCCAGACTGTGGAGGGCTTGGAGGGCCAGGCTGAGGGGTTGGTGTCTGCCTCCCTTGTAAATAAGCATCTCTACCCTCCCCCCAAACCCACAGGAATCACTACATGTGTGCATTGAATCATGGGATCCCAGAACTAGAGCCAGAAGGGAACTGGGAGTTGTCTGGTCCAAAGCCCCAAAGTGAGACCTAGGGAAGTTAAGGGACCTTAAGAGTATTGACTCTGGAGTCAGGGGACCTGGCTCTGATATCAGGATTTGAACCTGGGTCCCCTGACCCCTGAGTCAATACTCTTTCCATTGTATGCCCCTCCTTGATACATCTTAAAATAGGCTCCTTGAGAACTCTCTATCAAAGGGATTTTCGCTTCCGCCATTAGTAAATGCTGTGGAATATCTTAAATATTGTGGAAGGAAATGCTAAATTTTAGTTAGAGGTTAGTGAAAATAAAGATATATATGTATACATACGTAGACATATTTTTCTTTTTCTGGTCTAAGCTTATAGATTCCTTCGAATCTTTCCATGGTCATCTTGGGGGGGTCTTAAGAACCCCCTCTTCAAGTCTTTCTCATTGCATGACCTTGATGAATGGGAGCCTACTTCTCATTCACCATTTTTACCGTGGAACTCAGAGATCCACCAAACTAGGAAGCTTTGCTCAGGCTGGAGTCTCATGGAAAGATAAGGAGTAAATCCACACCGCCCCCCTCCCCTGCCCCGGACCAGAACGTTTTTGCCTTTCTTTGTTCACATGCTGAATGCTTAATAAACGCTTGTTGAAGAAGAGCTAAGTGAAGACGCCACCCCCACTGCTTTGGAGGGGTAGAAGGTGCATTGATGTGGAGCGTTGTATAGATTTTCAAATGTGGGGGATGTATTTAGTTTTGTTCATTTCTTCCTCTTTATTCCTCATTTTCTCTATAAAAATAGAATTTGTTAAGTCAGAGTTCTCTATGAAGAGGGAAGGGGAGGGATACAGAAGAAGATATAAAAACAAAAGATGAATTGAAACATTTTTTAAAAAGATAAAGCAGGGTAGGAAATTACTTTCCTTATATCTATCAACCCTCTGGGGGGAAATGAAATTCAATGCTTAACTGGAAGACTTTGAGCAGAGGCTGATGGCCACTTGTCAGGGAGACAAGATTTAAGCCTCGGGAAGACGTTGGTCTGGACCTCCTCTGGGGTCCCTTCCCACTCTGAGACTGTGTTTATCTAGGAGATGTTTCCTATCTCTTCCTGGCCCTATCAAGGGCTGTCTACCTTCATGGAGGGAGCATGAGCTGCCGGCTCAGAGATGGAAGGGCCCAAGTCAGGCCGGGAGCTGTGCCAAGGTACTTACTGCTGAAAGGGAATGAAATGTTGTTTTTCTTCATCGTCAACCTTCCCGTGTATGATATCGGTAATATCCATCACTAAGAAAGAGATAAGGGCAATTAGCGAGACTAATTGCTTCATGTCTCCATTAATTACTGTGGAAAATGATCTCATCCCTTCCCCCTCCCTCGCCTCAAACGCACAACACCAGTGAGGAAAGGTACTTGGCTTAAACTTTTCTCCCCTTGTTTCATTAATAAAAGGATTTCCAGGCATATTACACAGTAATATGGGCAAGCCCTTTATCACTGCTCGATAGAGGCAGCTACGTGTTGCAGTGGGGAGAGTGCTGGACCAGGAATCAGGAAGACCCGAGTTCCAATCTGGTCTTAGATGTTACTAGCTGTGTGATCCTGGTCAAATCACTTAACCTCAATTGCCTCAGTTTCCTCATCTCTAAAATGGGGATGATAACACCTAACCTCTTGGGACTGTTAAGATAAGCTTTCTAAAGCACTTTGCAAACCTTAAAACGATATAAAATGCTATTATTATGGCTATCATTCATGTTAGAAGTACAATCCTTTCAGTGCTTTGTATCATAGGGTCGTAGGATATTTGAAGTGGAAGGGAAATGTATTTTGGCCTCTACCTCTGATTTCATTAGAAGCATAAGGAGCTCCCTCTGTCAACACAGATGGGCCCCTGATCAGCAATGTTGAGTCTCAGAGACTTGCCTGGGGCCTTGAGAGGTTAAGTGATTGGCCCAGAGTCCCAAAGACACTGCTTCACAAGCAGGACCCAAACCTGGTTCTGCCTGTCTCTGGGGTCAACACTATCCATGGAGTAGATGCTGAATACAAATCTACTGAAGCCAAACTTCACGGAACAAATCCCCTTAATAAAAGGATTTGTTCCATAAAACTTGGAACTCAGTCAAAAGGCTGCACCCGAGGACGTAGAAGGCCTCATGTGGCCTCGAGGCCACAGGTCCCCCACCCCTGTTCTAGGCTCCCTATGTCTTACACTATGATGCCTCTAGCAACAGAACGTAGTAGTCATCTCACCCATACAGCTCATTGAAAAGATTTCACAGTATCAGATTTAGAGCTGGAAGGAACCTCAAAAGCCATCTAGTCCAAAAGCCCTGATTTTACAGATGAGTAACTGAGGCCAAGGGAAATTTAGTGACTTACCTAAGGTCATACAGTTGGAGGAAGCAGTGGCAAGATTTGAAATAGAAGCCCAAAATCAATGAATCAGACAAAGTGACATAGCCAATGAGTACAAATAACATTTTAAACACAGGGTTTTTCAGGTGCCATGTTGAAGGCTCCCACCATCATACCACCATTTTCCTAAGCAGCCTAATGGTACTCTGCAGCAGACTGCAGACATCCTGAAGCCCCCGTTCCATCTCTCACCATGTCTGCTTTCATGGAATGCTTGCGTGAGGCCAACTGCCTGATCACAATGAACAATGGAAGCAAACACGGGTGGCCCAATCCTTATGTGACTAGTATAGCGTAGAAGAAATCTCTCGCTCAAGCAGTGGGGTAACTAAGGGTGGAGATACTTGTCACCATGAGCTGGGTGCCAGGTGAGGCATTTTGTGGATGTAGCATCTCATGAGATCACCTATGAAAAGTAACATACTTGGGAGCAGTAGAAATGGAGAAATCTCTCATCAATGGTAACTGCTGAATGAAATCAGAGTGTTCTCTGATCAATGAAACCAGAGTTTCTTAAAGTGTAGAAAAGTTTCCTAAACAGTGTATGCATCATATACACACACACTTATGTATATACAACATACATCCCACACATGACTCATAATAGACATATATGTGCAAGTTCCATATATACATATATATTGTAGATTTTCGCATGTATATGTGTAGCTTTCCATATACATATGTGTATTATATATTTTCAGGCACACATACACATATGTACATTTCTATGTGTATGTATGTGTGCATGTATATCAGTCGATCTATTTATCTATCTATAGATAGCATTTCAAGGCAATCAATGTCCATTGAAGACTTCTAGTAATTGACTCCAGGTGAGGAAACTGAACTCAGAGAGATGGGCTGACCTGCCCAAGGTCCAGTTAACTATTTATTATTTACATACACTAGATCAATGGGCTAGATAACTGAAGAATTAAACAGTTATCACACATTCATATGGTCATCGCTATCTGCGAAGGATGTATCTGTGGCACAGTATAAAGGCCTTCCTTGAAATCAGAGGGTCTAAGTTCAAATCCTGGTTTGGATGATTACTAGGCATGCGCTCTGTGACCGTAAGTCACTTTGCTTCTTGGCCTGAGTTTCCTCATCTGTAACATAACTGATGCAGAATGAAGTAAGACAAATGAGAAAATCAGCATGGAAAATGAGCACAACACCGCTAACCGAAGGAATAACCATAAACAACTGAGACGAAGCTGCAGAAGCATAATGACCGAGCTTGGTCCCAAAGAGAGATCCGTGAAGACCCTTCTCCCTTCTTCAAAAGTGGGGGCTGTGGGTGTAGAATGCTGCATATCATACTGTACCTCCACATGTGACATGGACCCCCACTTTTTTTCCTGATGCGATGGTTGTTTTGTAAAATTTTTTAAAAATCCTTACTCTTTTTTATCATCCGTGTTGGCTCAGGGAGGCTGGGAAGAGGGAGACCGTGAGATTTGTAGGTGATGCAAACACAGAAGGTCTCATCACCACTCATTTTTTTATTAATAAACGAGGGGACTGGAATCAATGCTTTCTGAGGTCTTTAGCCCTAGTCCTGTGGTTACCTCTCAGGGCTCACGGCAGACGCTTAATAAGTGTTGATTTCACTTGACCACCAGGCCTCTTCTAATTCTAGATCTACAAGGGACTGTGGAGAAACTTCTGGAACCCAGGATGATGAACAAGACAGTCCTGGCCTTTGGAGAGACAGGATCAGGCCTGGCCAGGAGAGGGGAGGAAGGGCAGCTCCCTTGCTTCTTGGCAGAGAGAAGGTTTATGGGCGAGGAGCCTTGCATCTACTGTCTCATTCGGCTGATGTGCCGGCTAGCTTTGGCCAGTGGCTTTGTTTCCACATTTTTTCCTTCTTTTCTAACTCTTTAGTATGAGGGAGGGAAGATCCCTGGGAATAACTAACAGGAAACATGAAGGACCAGCCAAGTGGTTCTGCCAAGTTGACCACTCCATTCTCCTCCTCCCACAGCCCTCTTCGTACCTGCCACCCCAAAAGGCCTGCGGAGGCCACAGGTGTGCTTCTTCCCTTCCTTCAGCTCCATGTGGCCCACACGGATGATCTGACATACGAGGCTGATCTTGGGCCGGATAAGATCGGTACTGCTGAGATCCTGGGGAGACAGAGGAGAGCATATCAGGGCGGGTGGGGCGGAGGTGTCCAGAGAGCTCTGCCTTTTGTTCCGTCCCTTCGTTGTCTCCAATAAGGACTCTGCTTGGAATCACATAACTTAGAGCTGTTGGGGGAGTAGAGAGATCACATGGGCCATCTCACTTCCCTAGGCCTCTGAGGTCCCCTCCAGCTACAGAGCTAGGATCCTTATCTCATCCACTCCCTCCCCATCCTGTCTTCTTTCCACGGTATGAAGCAGTCTCTGCTTCTGAAATGAAATGAATGATTTCTTCCTCTCCCACTCCTCCCCACACATACCCAGGAATGCTCATGGCAGAGAATGGAGGGCTTTGTACACATGCACACGAAGACTTCCCACCCCTATTCATTACTATTTCTCTCTACTACGCTGATTCACAAAAAAAAAAAAATCACAACAAGACAAAACAATCAATCCTCCTTAATCCAGGGAAACCTGAGTGTAAGGAGGTATAGTCATCGGGATGCCCAATGGCCCACCATAGCAGCTGAAAGACCACAATTCAGCCAGGGCCATTTCTGAGGTCTGGAATGTTCTCCCTCCCCCATTACCACTAGTGACCTCCCTGACCTCCTTTAAGTCCCAGCCCTTCTTCTACAGGAGGGCTTCCCTCTGTTACTTATCCTATACAGAGCTTGTTTGTACTTACTTGTTTAAATGCCATCTCCCCCACGAGACTGTAGGATTCTTGAGGGAAGGCACTAGTTTTTACTTCTTTCCATATTCTCAATGCTTAGCAGAGTACCCGGCGCATAGCAGGCACTTTAAAAAATGTTTAATGATTGACTGATTGGCTGACTAAGGGGAGTATTCAGAAAAGA
>CM053625.1:309458854-309501767 GCA_028646595.1 Phalanger gymnotis
TTTAGGGTCTCCATTTTATGAAGTGGGCCAGGCCAGTCAGGACTCATTCCCCTCCCAGGACTTTTCCTCACTTTTTGGACCTCAAAACCATCCACCCCTCCTTTTGTGTGTGGTCTTCCTTCATTAGAATGGAAGAACCTGGATGGTATTCCTTTCCTCCCCCCACCCTTCCTTCCCTCCTTCCTTCCCCCCTCCCTCCCTCCCTCCCTTCCTTCCTTCCTTCCTTCCTTCTACTGTAGTTGAATAATAATCAGAGTGTGGGGCCTGGTCATGTGTTGTGCAACACAACCCTCCCCTTAGTTATAATTGCTTCTCCTTTTGGGATGAAGTAGGACTAAGGCCATTGGATTTGGGGGGAGGAGTGAGTGGGAGGCATTAGAGGGGGCTTCAGACGCTGGCCTTACCTGATAAATCTGGACTGATCGGGGTCATAGAGGGCCATAAGCAGCTCAGCGTCCTCCCCAATATTGCAGACAAAGTTCTTGAAGTTGACATAGAGACAGTAGGTGTGCATGGTATTGAAGATTGACTGGCCCCGCAAGTCCAGATTCTGTAAGATGGACTGAGGGCAGGAGAAAAGAGAGAAGACGAGTCTAGCTTAGGAAGGAAGACCTGGGTATCAGTCCTTCTCCAGGCACTTCCTCTCTGGGTGACTGAGGTCACTGAACTCATCTAGAAAATGAGGATAATAATGCTGTTTCTTACACTTTCCTAGCAAATAATGGACAGACCTCTGTCAGCTTGTTTTTCCATCTGTAAAATGGGGACAATCATAGCACTTACTCCACGTGATTGATATGACAATCAAATGAGATAATATATATGAAAGCTTTTCTTAAAGAGCTGTTTAAATGTGCCTGTTATAATTACCATCCCCTCCCCCACTTTAATTTACTGATCTGAAAAAAAGACCTATGATTTTATTATTTGTAGTTGTATGGTGCTGAGCCACTCAAGATGCAGATGTTGTGAATGGTCTCTTCTTGGCCATCTTTAGAATCAACGGTTAACATGGGCAGGAGGACATGAAGGAGGGTAAGACTCCCTTGCCATCTCGGGGTGTGTACCTTTTCTTCTTGGATCCTTTCTTCAATCCGCTGGGAGGCCACTTCGTGGGCCCTGAACAGGGCAATCGTGCTGGTATCATCGGGATCCAAGATATTTCCGTTGTCATCTCGTACCACGAGGTCGAGTCCAAGCATCCTGGAAAGAGAGACAGGGAGAGCTGGTGCGGTCATATACTCCCGTGTGAGAAAGATCCTCCAAGAAGAGGACGGCACCTCAGAAGTGTCCATCGTAGCCAGTATTGCCGCAGTCACTCAACCAGAAGGGGAAGGCCAAAGGCTAGAGCCCTGACTCAGGAAGAACACCTCAAAATCGACCTCCAGTCCTTCCACTCTTGCTGCCTCACTTTGGGCAAAAGGCTTTGCTTTCTCCCTGCTGCAGTTTGTGCTTTGAAAAACACTGTTCTACATGCCTTACATAAAAACTACAAATTAAAAAAAAGATGAGAGAGATAAAATAATATTTAATCCTCAAGGTAAGAGGGAACCATTGGAATTTAGTCAGTCCAGGAGTGGCGGGATCACATTTGCCCTCCAGGAGGATCATTTTGACCACTCAGCGATCGACAGAATGGAGTGGACACAGGCTTGAGGCCGGGAACATAGCAGCCGTTGTTCAATTGTTCGGTTGTTTCCAGCTCTTCATGACCCCACGGACTTGTCCGTGGGCTTTTCTGGCAAAGATACTGGAGTGGTTTGCCATTCCCTTCTTCAGTGTTTTATACTGAATTTTACACCATTTTACAGATGAGGAACTGAGGCAAATTGGGATGAAGTGATCTGAGGCTGGATTTTGAGCTCAGATTTTCCTGACTCCAGGTCCAGTGCTCTATGTACGGCACCATCTAGCTGCCCTGGCCCACTGTAAGCACTTAATAAATGCTTGTTGACTGACTGACAAAATGTCCATCGGTGGCCCTTGTCCTCCTGCAGCTATGAGGTTATCTGGAGGGCTGGGTCGGGGTATGTGGAATTGAAGGAGGGTAGAGTTTTCTATGCATCTGAAGGTGTGGGTCCCTAGGCTACAGTTATGTTATAACTACAATGTGGTCAATCTCTGAGGGGAGGTAGGGGATTATACAGCCAGCCCACCTGAACGGAGGGAGGCTTCCATGACAATGCATTACGGAGATGCTTTGGTTGTGTCAGAGAAAGGTTCCACGCCTGCTTATTGGGGAGGGTGGGTGGATGGGATACAAATCGTATTCTAATCACACTAACTACTCCCATACACAATGGCCCCTTGGGACCAGCATGCCCTCACAGAGACTCTGTGCTCAATGAAGGGCATACCCATCATTGGAAGCAATGTTATTTCCAAGACCACTGAAAAGCAGTGTGGCATATCGCTTAGGGGCACATGGGGGCAGTTGGGGGACACAGTGGCTAGAGTACTGGGCTTGAAATCAAGAAGACTCATCTTTTTGAGTTCAGATCTGGTCTCAGACATCTACCGTGACCCTGGGCAAGTCATTTAACCCTCTTTGCCTCAGTTTCTTCATCTATCCAATGAGCTGGAGAAGAAAATGGCAAACTACTCCAGAATCCACCAAGAGAACCCCAAATGGTCTCATGAAGAGCAGGACACAACTGAAACAACTCAAAAAAACAACAATACAGGTTAGAGTGCTGGAACCTGAGTTGGAACCTGGCTTCAAATTCTTCTTCAAGTATGGAGATAATAATGGCTTCACCCAAGGAAGCAGTGGACAGAGACCACGCGGGTTCAATGCCTAGCTTGGTCATTTACTAGGCAGGTCACGTGGGCCTCTGTTTCCTCACCCATAAAATAAGGGTCTCAGAGGCTGTGGCCTCTCCCAGTTATACCATATAATCTTTCCTTACTGGGTTATTTTGAGGCTCAAAGCACTTAACACACGTCAAGGGCTTTCCAGATATTAACACGTAATAGAAAGACCAGTGAGTGGTATCCTTACTGAGATGACATTTTAAAAAAATAGTAATTACCTTGCTAAGAGATGACTTAGTAGGGCTTGGGGACGTGGCTATCTAGGTTGGTGGAGAACCTGAACCAATTACCGATCTTTCTAGTGATTAAAATGTGATTGCTGCTATAACGCTTAATAATTACCTTACAAAACACAATTCTTTTCTTAGGATAATTCCAAAGATCAGCAAATGAGCAGGCCTGATTTTTTTTTAGGTTTGGCCTACACAGAGCATCTTGGCTTCACAAACCAAGCAACCACGGGCCATTGCTTATGGGCCTAGCTTGTCACCCTTTAGAGCCATATATGTCCCTTTCCAAAAATTAGGGACATAGGGATACACAATCATTTTGTTCCACTTCATGCAGCTGGATACATGCAGCTTGGAGAGTGGGAGAAAAAAGAGAAGCCCAGAATGCAGCCTCCTCCTTCTGTACACTGGTCCCCAGCTATTGGAAATCATGGCTGACAAACAGAAGAAAAGGAAAAGGGGTCTAGAAAAAAGAAGCTCTTCTCATTTGCCTCCTCCTGAGCCCAAGCATCTTCACTGACTTATTTGACACTAGAAGAAGTTTGGCAGGTTTTGCTCTGAGTCATCTGGGCCCATAGGCCACCTGATTTCTGCTCAAACCCATGAAAGTGGTGGGGCTTGGCTGCGGAGGAGGCCTAATCCCTGGCACGGTGATGGGGCAGCTTCATTTCCTGACTGGAGTCCAAGGGCTGGCAAGGGCAGGCAGGCAGAAGCTGCCCTGGAGGGGAGTGGGGGAGATGGATGCCAAGGTTCTCGGGCTCTCTGTGGCCCAAAGCCCAAGGAGACAAGGCTGGCTCATTGGCAAGGCCCGAATGGCCTCAGAAATCTCCTGGAATTATACTGCAGGCATCTTGAAAGTCCTTGATAAGGGGGGAAAAATATCCTTTCAGGGTCTCAGGGAGCCTTTTTTTGTTTGTAAAATCCTCCTCATAAGTGAATTCCTTTAGGCCTCACAATAACCCACTGAGGATGGATCACAGCACCGCAGATTTAGAGATGGAAGGAGCATTAGAGGCCACTGAATCAAAAAGATCCATTTTACAGGTGAGGAAACTAAGGCCCTGAGAGTTCAAGTGGAACAGAGAGCAAATATCTGAGGTGGGATTTAAACCCAGAACACTCTTCAGTCTCCTTCAAGATGAAGGTGGTTACAGTTAATGTTCTTCCTCATTTTTCAAATAGGGAAACTGAGGCTCAGAGAGGTAAAGAAAATCGCCCATGGTCACATAGCTAGCAAAATGAGAACTCTCTGGTCTTGTGACTCCAAACCCAGGGCTTTTATCACAATGCTGTGGAATAATGCTCTTATTATGTCTACTTTACAGATGAGGAAACCGAGTCTTGGAGAAGTAAAGTGACTTGCCTAAAGGGACCCAGCTGATAATGACTGGAATCAAGATTTGAACTCAGGTTGTTCCTGTGTCCGTGTTCAGTGACCTTTCCATGCCACCATGACAGGGGTAAAGCCGGCTTATTGAAGAAAGAAAAATCATCTGAGAGAACCCAGGTCACAATTTTTAAAATAAGTGGATGTCCATTTACTTAACTGGTTGGTCAAAAAGCATTGTGCATTTCTTATTTGCCAGGCACTATGTTGTGGAGATACAAAGACAAAAACGAAATGGTCCATGCCCTCAAGAAGCTTCCATTCTACGGACATGCAGCCTGTGTAGGTAAAGATATGTAAAAGAAAGACAAGAGCATTGAGGAAGAGAGATCGTGAGGAGCTCTGCAACAGGAACAGCTCCTGGGGGAGGAAGCACTACAGGGGAAGTTCTAAGGCAAGTGGGGATTCTAAGAGAAAGAGGTGAGGAGAGAGGGCACTCCAGGCATGTTGCCTGGCCAATCCTAAGGCTCAGAGATGACAGATGGAGACGTGTGTGCAAGGAGGCCACTGTGGAGGAATCGGTCTGTGGAGGGAAGGAAATTATAAAGGTTAGATTGGGAAGAGGGCTCAGGGCTCAAGAAATTTATATTTTATTCCAGAAATAATAGGGAAGTAATGCACTTTGTTGATGGTGCCAGAGTGGCATAGTCCGACCTACACTTTAGGAAAATCACCTTGGCAGTGAATTCCTGGGCTGCCTAGAAAATTAGAAACAGAGGGGTGATATCCATCAACCAACCAACAACCACTTATTAAATAGCCATTCCGTACCAGGTACAGTACTGGAGACACAGAAATAAAGAATGAAACAATGCTTACTCTCCAATTTATAGTGTTATAATCTATCTGGAAAGCAACATGTATGTTTGTATATATTGTACGTATGTGCACATAGTGCACACAGACATAAACACATGCATATTTATATACAGGACAAATACAAGGAATTTGGGGGAGAGGGGGTCAGGATTTGTCTTGAAAGGGGATTCTATGAGGCTGACGTGAGCAGGGAGGACATTCAAGGCATGGGGGACAGCCAGAGCAAAGTCACAGAGATGGGAGATGACTGCCATCAGGGCAGACTAGAGAGAAAAGACATTTGACTGGATGGTTGAGTGTGGGAAATGGAATATTGGCTAATAAGGCCAGAAAGGCTGCTGTGAAGGGCTTTAGAAGTCAAATAAAGAGAGCAGAATAGGGTTAGGTACGCGAGACACAGTAGTCAAAGACAGTACTGATAAACCCAAGGACTCTAGCTGCTGGGATATATGAACTCGCTATCTGACAAAAACTGCTGGGCAAACTGGAAAATAGCATGGCAGAAACTGGGCATAGACCAATATCTTACATGATGTACCAAAATAAAGACAAAAGGGGTACACAATTTAGATATAAAGGCAGATACAATAAGCAAACTGGGAGAGCAAAGAATAGTTTACCTATCAGATTTACAGAGAATGGAGGAATTTACGATCAAACAAGAGATAGGGGACATTGTGAAATACAAAATAGATAATTTTTATTTCATTAAATTAAAAAGTTTTTGCATGAACAAAGCCAATGCAACCAAGTTTAGGAAGGAAGCAGAAAACTGGGAAACAATTTTTACAACCAGTGTCTCAGATAAAGCCCTCATTTCTAAGATATATAAAACCAAGCCAAATTTTTAAGAATACAAGTCATTTCCCGATTGATAAATGGTCAAAGGATATGAACAGACTGTTTTCAGATGAAGAAATTAAAGCTATCTACAGTCATATGAAAAAAATGCTCTAAATCACTATCGATCAGAGAAATGAAAATCAAAACAACTTTTAAGTACTGTATCACACCTATCAGATTGGCTAACATGACAAAACATGGAAAATTATAAATGCTGGAGAAGATGTGGGAAAATTGAACACTGATTCATTGTTGTTGGAGTTGTGAACTGATCCAACCATTTTGGAGAGCAATTTGGAACTATACCCAAAAGGCTATAAAAATGGGCACACCCTTTGACCCAGAAATACCACTCCTAGGGCTGATGGGGATGCCCATCAATTGGGGAATGGCTGAACAAGTTATGGTATATGAATATAATGGAATACCATTGTGCTATAAGAAATGATGAGCAGGCAGACTTCAGAAAAACCTGGAAAAACTTATATGAACTGATGCTGAGTGAAGTGAACAGAACCAGGAGAACACTGTACATAGTTACAGCCACATTGTGTGATGACTAACTTTGATAGATTTAGCTCTTCTCAGCAAAGCAAGGTTCTAAGACAACTCCAAAAAGCTCATGATGGAAAATCCTATCCATATCCTGAGAAAGAACTATGGAATCTGAATGCAGATCGAAGCATACTATTTGCTCTCTCTCTTCTGTTTTGTTTTGTTTCTTCTTTTTCATGGTTCATCCCATTGGTACTAATCTTTCTTTACAACATGACTAATGTGAAAACATGCTTAATATGAATGTATGTGTAAAGTCTACATCAGACTGCATGCTGTCTTAGGGAGGAGGGAAGGGATGGAGGTGGAGAAAATTTAAAACTCAAAAGCTTGTGGAACTGAATGTTGAAAACTAAAAATAATTTTTTTTTCTAAAATAAAAGAAATCAAATAAAGGAGTTTTATCTTATCCTAGAGGCAAAAAAGTAGACATTGGGATTTATGGACAAGAGGGGTGACGTAGTCAGGCTTATATTGGAGAAAAATCAACTTGGTAGCTGTGGAGGATAGATTATAATGGTGAGTAATATGTGAAAGAGCAATTAGGAGGCCAGTGCACCAGTCCAGGAAGGGCCATGAGGATGTCAACTAACATGGCAGCTCAGCCAGCAGAGGGAGATGTTTTGGAGGTAGAAACAAGATTTGGCAGCTGATTGGATCTGCAAGGGGAAGGACAGTAGAAAGTTGAGGCTAGATTTGGGGTCCAAAGCCTTGGTATTTGGAAGGGTGGCAATGCCCTTGGATAGAGGGGTATCTTTGGGGGAAAGAGGATAAGTTCTCTTTTGGATATCAAATAGGGAGCCACTGAGGTTTGCTGAGTAAGAGAGTGATACGGTCAGATTTCTGCTTTAGGAAGATCCTTCTGGCAGTTGTATGGAGGATGTATTGGAGCGGGGAGAGAAACCACTACAGGGAAACCATGTAGTAAGCTATCTATGGAACGACATTCCTATGGATTGTGTCATGACTAAAAAATCATGATAAAGGAACACTGTAGAATATTACCAACTATAAGAGATGCTGAATATGAGAGAATTATGAGAAGACAACTATGAAGAATATAGCACAATGCAATTAGAACAAATATAAAGAAATGATTGCAATAAAGTAAATGAAAAAGACCCTAAAATGAAGACAAGCACTCAGTAACTATAATGGACAACCTTAGTCCCCAGAGAAGAGATCACAAAAAAGCACTTCCCTCCTTTTGTCAAGAGAAATGTGGAATGTTGTATACACTGTCAAAAATGGTCACTGTGTGGGGTGGCTTTATTTGTCTTTCCTTCTAGGAAATGTTCACTGGGTAGATGTGTGTACATGTGTATGCTTTGTGTGTCTGTGGGAGTAGATCCTAAAATAAATATGATGTAAAAGCAACGGCATCTATATAATTAATATTTTTATAAGATTTCAGATTGCTAGGTAGGATCCTTGAGCTTAAGCATAAGTATTTCTACAGAATAACAGAAACACTTGATAAAGTCCGATCCTGCCCAGTAGAGAGTATACTGAAATAGGATTCAGTTATATAGTCTCCAGTTAATTTTTAATCCTTTCATTAATAGCCCTTTGTTGAATATAATTTTATTGCACTACAGCCATTTTAATATTTCTGCTTCTCAGCATTTGCTTATGACATTTTTGTAACCTAATACATGATCAACTTTTTGCAAAGGTACCATGCACAGTTGAACAATATGTACACTCATTCTTATTACCATCTGATAATCACCAGAGACCTATCCTTTCTAGTTTTTCTAAAATTTTATTCAGATAGATTCTTCCCTGGTCCTAAACCAACAACTAGGAATCTCCCAGAAGGATCAAGCACCTGCACTCACTGTCCAGAGATCAGAGATAGGCCTATAGCACAGTGATGCCCAGAACTGAACTGAGACTAAGTCTCAGCTGAGGCCAGCAGCCCAGGGCCTGGATTACTGACCCAACTGGGCCTAAGAGCTCAGAGTCTTTAGTTTCAAGTTGCTCAAAGTATAATGTGCACAACAGTAGAGCAGGGTCTCCTAGTGGGGCAGAGACCTTAGAAAGCACAGTACTCTGTGCACAACAGTAGAGCAGGGTCTCCTAATGGGGCAGGGATCTTAGAACCAGCCACTATAGCTCATTTTGGGCCAGCAATCCTGGTTGCCCAGAGCACATCACTGGAAAAAATAATATAAAAAACAAATAAAAGGAAAAGAGTCATTATGAGGCCAGAGCAGCCCAAGGTACTAACTACAAATGGTGGATCATAAAATTGATGAGAATTTGAAAATGAAATTATTCAAGAGGTAAAAATGAATTAAGGTGGTAAAATAAATGAAATGAGTGTGATACAGGCAAGAAGTGGGTAAGAAATGAAAGTTTTGGAGAAGAGATCTGAAAAGAGATTTAATAATTGGACACAAACTGTACAAAACCTTACCCAAATAACAGACTCGCTAAAATTCAGAAAGGACCAAAATCTTTGACTCCAGGAGACAATTAAAAAAATATTACAATGAAAAAAAATTAAAAATAGAAGCAATTATAAGCTGAGCAAACAGTTCAAAGAGAGAGCATTTAAGAATCACCAAACTACCTGAAAGTCACAACGAAAAAAATAAGAGCCTAGACAGCAATTTCACAAAATAATGAAAAATGCCCAGACTCCTAGGACCAGGGAGCAAAGTGGAAACAGCTTAATCAACCATTTTGTAGCCAAAATACAGAGCTTCCAGATTAAAAAAAATAAGTGCTTGGAGTAGCCAAAAAGAACGAATTCAAATACCAAAGAGCCACAGGCCAGCTCACACAAGATTGAATGGCTTCTACTCTAAAGGAACAAAAAGCAAAAATGAAATATTCTGAAAAGCCAAAGATGGGCCTTTACAACCAAGAATAACCTGCGGGCATTTCCTTCTTCTTTTTCCCAGTATGGGAATGGAGGGAGGAGCGTCCATGGGAGAGAGGATAGATGCTAGTTAATTGAAAAAAAAATTAATAAAAAATTTAAATCAGGAAGCATTTTTATTCAGGACCTTAACTTCTTTCTTGTTATTTTCAGTAGCTTTTATAGCTTTGAAAGGGAATACTGAGGTCTTCCAGTATTAAAGTTTTGCTATCTGTAATTCATTAACTTTTTTTCCTTTATGTGTTTAGGTACTATGCCATTTAGTGCATATGTGTGAAGGCCTGAATTTAAGAGAAGTCAGCAGATCTGGGGTCTACTAGCTTGGCAGTAACTAGCAGTCACTTTCTTGTGCCATACCTCAGTTTCCTCATCTGTAAGAAGTGGATAATAATCCCTGTTGTACCCACATCCAGAGAATGTGTCAAATGTTTTGCAAAAAAACAATGAAGTGCTTCTTAAGACTTAAAGTTTTCCTATCCACTTATTTGTTATTTATCAAGCACCTACTATGTGCTTGACATTGTGTGCTCTTAGTAAGCTCTCAAAAAGGTCAGTAATCCTATCACTGAGTGTTCCCCATGATGCAGACAGCATGGCCCAATGGAAAGACCAATGGATGCAGAGTTAGAGGAGCAAGATTCAGACCCCGCCTTCCACACTATCTGTGAGGTCCCTTAGGCTTCTAAGATCTCAGGTTCTCATCCATAAAACAAAGGGGGGTTTGGCCAAGCTGGCCTCTACTGTCCATCCCATCAGGCACTATCTGTGCTCTTCCTCACAGCCCCAGAGCTTAAGACAGGACCAAAGGATCTGATGATGCCTGCACCAAGACTGTCTTTAGGGCCTCTAACAGTCTGAAGCTTCGCCAAAGGCTTTCCTCACAACCATTCCAAGGAGGAGGAAGTACACGCATTATTGCTTCCATTTTACTGAGCCGGAAACTGTGGTTGAGAGTTAAGTACTCTCTAAAGCTTACAGAGGGGGAGGGGAAGGGGGAGGAGGGTTTCTGTTATTTTCTAAGGAACTGGGGCTGTCAGCATTATTCAACCACTATTAATAAGGTCAAGTACCCTTCAGGAAGAGTCCCAGGCAGAAACGTGGATGCCTGCTAAGGTGCCCTACCCCGGCTTACCTGTTGCCATGATCAATCTTGGCTGTGACCTTCTTCTTAAGCTCGGCCAGCTCATCCTTGGGGAGGGTCCCTGACAGGATTTGAGACCTCCACTCAATCAGGCTGTAGGTCATTTGCTGCAGCTGGCGGAAGAGGGTGACCTTGTTGTTCTGCAGAGAGGAGAGGAAAAAGGCTTGCTAAGGAACCCAGGCTGGAGTAAGTCTGGGCAAGGAGGAAGAGATGGCACTTATGGCCATCCCCTCCTTCAGGGAATAGGGCAGGAATTCTGATCCCCCTCCCCTCCTCTGATGATAGGGATGGGTTTGTGCTGATACATCCACATTCTGATCTGCTATTCCTTGGGACCAGTGACATGTATGCATTTGGCAGTCTGCAAGCCAAAGTTAGCAGTGCATCACTGGATTAGAGATTCAAAGTTAGAAGTCACTGAGTCCACCTCCCATATTCTGCAGATGGGGATTAATCAGAGGATTCTGGGAAGACGGCAGAGTAGGTCAGAAAATGCCAAGCTCTCCAGATTTCCTCCATTAATGCAGTTAGCTTAAATGATTTGCATAGTATCACATGGTTACTAAGTGTATGGAGTGAGATTTGAATCCAGGTCTTCCTCACCCAGTGTGTGCCTTCCCTGGCCTATTGTCCCTTTCATCCCAGTGACCTCGTAACTCTTCGACCTGTGTGACCTCTTCCTGTAATTTTTGAGTTCATTTGGGGCACCTCTACTTGAAGAAATACCTATGTCAGCCAAGCACAGTTGAAGCTCCAGCCAGCCCTTGACTCCTGGACCCCTTTCCCACCTGGATCCCACCCCACTGTCCTTTCACACCCTCCCTAGCTTTTCAACTGCCTTTTATGTATGGTCTTCCTCCACTAGAAGGAAAGCTCCTGGAGGGCAGGAACTGATTTTATTTTTGCTTTTATTTGTATCCCCAGCACTTAGCACAGATCTTGGTACACATAAGTGTTTAATAAGTATTCTATTTCTCAATTCATCTATGTATCTATCTACCTACCATCTTTATGTATCTATGTAGCTACCTATCTACACATCGCAATAGATCAATCTATCATCTCTAACATCTGTCTATTCACATCTATCAGTCAATCAATCGATTATTTCTGACATGTCTGTCTATCTACCAACCTAGCCATCCACTATTCACATCTATCAGTCAATCAATCGATTATTTCTGACATGTCTGTCTATCTACCAACCTAGCCATCCACTATTCACATCTATCAGTCAGTCAATCGATTATTTCTGACATGTCTATCTACCAACCTACCCATCCACTATTCACATCTATCAGTCAATCAATCAATTATTTCTGACATGTCTGTCTGTCTATCTACCAACCTAGCCATCCACTATTCACATTCTACCTCTTTTTTTCAGTGGAATGGAAGCCCAATTGTTGAATATGAACTTCACAGACTTAACTTTTTTTTGATCCAGACCTGTGATTTTTTTCTATGGGGGATTCCTGAATATGGAAACTCTGCTACCAGTGCAGATGAGCAAGCGCGAGTCAGATCTTGCCTCTGAGATCCATCACCCATGTGACTTTGGGTATAAAGGCAGGTGACCTTTAAGAGTCACCCTGGGCCTCAGTTTCCTTGTCTGTAAAACAATGGGGTTGGTGCAGATAGCCTCTTCTGCTCCAAATCTAAATCTTGCAGTGGTATTGTTTCTCATTTGTCTTTGTGTCCTCAGAGCCTCAAACGTCGGTAAATAGCAAATGCTCCCTGGACAATGTGTAGTCCCAGGTATTGAGAGGAGTGTGACTTGTCCATGGTCACAAAGCCGATCGGCTCCAGAGGCAGGTTTTGGAGCCAGATTTTCCTGAGTCGGGCCTGTAGCCATCACTCTTCTCAACTCTGCTTTACTGTCTCTCTTGTCTTAAGTCAAGCCTTGCCTAGAATCAGGGATGAGTGGAGTGCAGGGCGAGTTTAAAGTCCTTAGAAGTAAATGCCTCTAGTTTCATGGATAAGAGGCAGAGCCTTATGCGAAACCCATGGTTCTTTCTACCACTCTGCCTCTTCTAAGGAGGAGTTTTGAAAGTTTCTCTATTAACAAGCCACTCTCACAAGGAGGTCAGTATCTCAGTCATTACATCAATAACATTTGTAAAAAAACAAAACAAAACAAAAACTTCACAAGTAAAGAAGAGGAATTAGTAGCTTCTCAGGAAAAAAAAAGATCTGGAGGTTTCAGTGGCCTACAAGCTCAAAACTAGTAAGCTGTGTGATATGGGAGGTCAAAAAATAAGGGTCTAATACTGATGCTAATACTAATAATAGCTAACATTTGCATAGCACTTACTACGTGCCAGGCACTGTGCTGCACTCTTAAGAGAATCACATCATCCTTTTCTTCTTGGGCTGAGTTCTCTTGGGTATCTGGGATGCATAACACGGAACCACCGCTTAAGCCTTTGCTTATGAAAAGTTTTATTATTCATTCATTATTTATTTATCAAGCACCTACTATGTGCTTGACATCCTGTGAGGTAACGACACAATCTCTGCCCTCAAGGAGCATTCATTCTGTTGAAAGTGATGGAGTGACCAGAGCCTTAGACTTGGGCTCATCAGTCCTCTGACTTGAGTCTTGTTTCTGATACCCATTAGTTATATAACTGAACTTTTCTGAATTTCTGTTTCCTTTTCCCTCGATGTAGATGGGTTCTGTGCTTCTTTGCAAGGGGTGAGATTTGCTTTGATTGATCCCAGGGAGCAGCAATGGGGGGAGGCAGATTTCAGCCCAACCTAAGGAAAAAGAGCCCACTGGAGAGTGGACCTTCTTGGGAGGTGTGAAACCCCACCCCCAACGCATGCGTGCGTGGACACACACACACACACACACACACACACACACACACATCCCTGATGGCTTTGAACAAAGAGAGAACAACCACTTGCCAGGCATGCTGTCCAGGTGATTCCCATTTGGGTAAGAATCAGACTCCATGTCCTCCAAAGTCCCATTCTTTAATTCCAGATCATTTCCCTTTTCTATCTTGTCAACCAACCAGGTTCCAGAAAAGTATAAAAGAGGGCGTTGTTTTTTTTTGTTGTTGTTGTTAAAACTTACTTCTGATAAGCAGAGGCCCACCCAGACCTCAATTCCACTAAAGATAGGGTAATACCAGGGTTGAGCTGAAGCTGACCTGGGAAGCCTCGGAAGGGGGTGAGAAATCCTGCCTGCCTCTACTTTGTGGCATCGGAGATTCCTAGCTCATAAGCAAAAGCAATCTTTTTATTCAGAATTCCAGATTCTTGGAGGTAAAAAGTAACTCATCCACACTGTGCTGGAACATAAATTCCCCCTGTTCCATTTCTTCCAAGGCATTTAGATAAGAAGCTAGCTGAATGATCTCATTACACATGACATGGGTTCAAGAGGCCCCAGGAATACGCAGCAGTCTCTGCTTTGTTCTTGCCCCATGCTTCTCCCTCTCTAATTTCAGTTAAATTAGAACCTGTCAAAAATACTTTAATGAAGACCTCTGTATGCCAACCCTGTATGCCAAGTCCTCACCAAAAGGAGGGTGAGGGCAGCCACTCTGTTTAATTTCCCCCTGTCATCAGAAATCCCAACAAATGAGCTGAAGGCTTCAATTGTCCCCTTTACTTTAAAGAAATTAATTTAGAGAGTTCATTCCAGGGAGGTCCCAAGGAGAGGGGGCTGCTGGAAGAGGATGCCCATGAAAACAGAGACGTGGAAAAGGTTATAGGGCAGTGCTTCTGAGAAAGTCCAGCCAGTCTCTGGAATGGATCGGAGATCTAGCTAGAGAAGGAACCTTAGCAGTCAGCTGGTCCGACTTCCTCATCTTGCAAATGAGGAAACTGAGGCCTAGACTCGTCCAAGGTCAAGACCATCAGTTCATAGATCTGGAGCAAGAATGGACCACAGAAGCCTTCTCTTTTAGTCTCTGCATTTTACAGATGAATATTCTGAGGCCCCGAGAGGTGACAGGCATCCAGATGACAGATCTGAGCCCAAAGGGTTTTATAAGCCTTGCAGTCTACCCTCCCTCATTTACAAACAAGGAAACTAAGATCTGGGGAAGTTACAAAATGCGTCTCAAGTCACACAGAAGGTAGGATTTGAACCCAGGGCTTCTGCCTCCTGAGTCAGGGCTCTTTCTACTACCACATGAAAAAGTCCTTCAAAGTCTGAATAGAAGGGGAGGGACTGAGAATCCAACCATCACTTTTCTCTTTGCACAGTAATTACTATGTCACATCTCCCCTCTCATTAACTTCAGAATTGGAAGGGAGAATAAGAGGGAGGAGGTCCTCCCAGGCCTGCAGATCACAAATAAAATATCTGAAAAACTGGGTGAAGGTTTCCATAGGAATGTTCTTTTTCTAGTAATGAACCAGAGAGACCTAATTTGGAGCTCTTTCACTGCTGAAATTACTCCTGGGAGCACAGACTTAGGGATCCAGTGACCACCATCAGTACAAAAAAATCAAGTCTGAGGGTGATGAATCCTGCTGGAAATATGACTGTGAAAGAAAGAGCAAATCATTATGGTCTTCAAATGCATAGGCTCATAGACTTAGAGCAGAAAGGGTCTTTAGAGGCAATCTAGTTCAAAGCAATCGCTTTGATGGACCCAGTAGGGGTAAGTGAGGTCACAGAGATAGCTGGGAGTATATGCCCTTGGATTCCCAAACCAGTGCCCTTCCCCTGGGTCACACGGTTCTTGCACTGTTGTCTTCTCTTCTGTGCATGAATGAATGAAAAAGCATTTACCAAGTGCTCACTAGGAGCAAACCCAACAGCCAATGTTTCCTGACTAGATCTGTGGATCTTCAATCCATTTGCTTGACAAAATTTCAGAAAGAAAGGCCTAAAACCCCAGTGGTTATCTGCTGGTTCTCTGGCCCTCATCTATCTACTGAAATCTCTCCAAGGAGGGTCCTCCATCTTTTAAAATGGAAACAGACTTGAGAAGTTGCAAGGTGACAACCACCCATGGTGAGACTTCCTCCGAAGTCCCGTGTTCGGCTTTGAGTGACTCATTCTAGGAGGGAGATTCGCAAATAGGTACTTGTCCAGGACAGGGCTAAGAATGTGAAAGGCCTTCAGGAGATCAGGCCAAAAAAGGAATGAATGGCAGAAGGACGTTGGGTTGTTTAGCCTGAAGAAGAGATTAAGACTTCAAGTAGACACAGCAGCCATCTTTAAGTATCATAAGGGGCAGCAGCAGAAGAAGGATTTCCATGCCTGATTGTTGTTGTTTGTCCTGCATTCTTGAAGAGGACCGTGACATCAGGGAGATGATGCCATGACTTGCACTTGACTTTGATTTGAGTGAGGGAAGGCTGTGCAAGGTCACCAGTCTCACTTTCTCCTCCAGAGTCATCTGGGTCCAGGGACCAGATATTCACCAGGATGACTAGAGATGGCCCAGGATGCAATGGGAAACCCTGGCCCTTCCAGGCTAAGGTCTTTTCAGGTTCTCACTTTGAGTGAGGTAACGCCCATTCAGTGAATAGACCTCTTTAAGAATTTAATCAAAACTCAAAAAAAAAAAAAAACTAGGAGGGGAAGACCCTCAGAATTGTTGGCCAAAAGAGAAACAGTTACTATTGACATTCACTCTGAGCCAAGAGGGCCCAAAAAATTTCCATTAAGTGGTGCGTGAGCAGGGACCTACTGTCGTCCAGTCGAAGAGCTCCAGAGTGAATTGAGTTTAAGCCTTGGTCTTTGGGAAAGGAAGGAAGGAAGGAATCTAACCAGTAAACCCTAAGTTAACTAGGCAGCTTTTGTAAATCAAAATTTACCTTCCTTTGGACAGGCAGAGGCAGAGTACATTCTTATAGAGGAAAGAAATGGATGGGAAGAGCATGGAGGCAGATTTCAGGTTAAATTCAGATTTCAGAACAAAACCTCCTAACATGTTGAGCTGCCTCAGTCTTGCTGAGAGTCAGCTTGGAATGGGTACAAGGAAAAGTGACCAGGATGGGAGGGAGAACTTAAAATCATGCCAAAGGAGAATTTCTTTGAGGGCACTGGGGATCTTCAGCCTGGAAGAAAGGGAGATTTCAGAAGAGAAAAGAAGATATGAAATTACCAAGAATTATTGAAAAGGTTGTTAAAAAGTGAGAACATACCTAGGAGGAAGGTAAGCCATGGGGTGAGGGAACTCATGTGACATGGATGTGATGAGTGACCAGAGGTACTGGGAACGATTAGTATGAAGGTGAGAAGACACAGGGCCCCCGGATCACTGACACATAGCTAGAAGGAGCTTCCAAATCAACTTGTCCAATCTCCTAATTTTCCAGAGGAGAGAGGAGGCGCTAAATGACAGTCCTGCTGAAACCACAGCAGATACCCATCAGAGGTGCAGAGCTGGGAATTCCTTTTTAAAAGCTCTTTATAACGACTAGTGTCGCACCAATGGTGTGGTTCCCCCTACCTGTGCCTCCAGATCAGGCTGGTTCTTAGTGTCCTCCCAAATTTCTCTCCCCATTTCAAATGTAACAATTATATTAGGGCCCTGATAGATAACTCTGACTCTAATCCTTTATGAATTCCCTGGTTCCTTCACTCTTCTCTAGAGAGCAGTAACCTTTTTTGTGTCATGGAGCCTTTGGGCAGGCTGGTGAAGCCCATGGAATGCTTGTGGCCTATAGTCAGAGCTGAAGGAAATGTTACATTTCAGTTACAAGTCAGTGAAAATATAGATGGAATGTGTTTCTCATCCAAGTTCATGGAATCTTGAACTCTGGCCCCAAGATTAAGAACCCAGGTGCTACTACATTTATCTTATGTGTTCTGGTGTGTGTGTGTGTGTGTGTGTGTGTGTGTGTGTGTGTGTATTCTCTCAACAGAATTTCAGCGCCTTGAGGGCAATGAGATCTCTTGCTTTTTCTGGGGCTCTCTAGTACTTAGCACAGTGCTTGGCACACACTACATAATAAATGCTTGTTGATCGACTGGCTGATGGAGAGCCCAAGGGTTCATGGACAGGAAGTGGACATCAGGATTTACATTCAGGTCCCCTAACTCCTGCTTCAATATTCTAGTTCAGGGCTCTTTCTGCTGCACCAAAAATATTCCAAGGGCTGAAACATAAAAAAGGATTTCATTTAACTACTGGATTCCAGAATCAGAACTAGGATCCGTAGGCTAAAAGTCACAGGGAAGTAGGTTTTGGCTCAGTAAAAAGAGAAATTTCCAAATAATGAGATATAACAGAAAATGGAATTGTCTGCCTTGGAAGGTAACAAGCTCCTCCACGTCATTGCACTTGGATGCTACGTGGCCACAGGTGGGGGACGTGGCCAGAGGAGGAACACTTGCAGGTCTGCCTGAGTCTATCATTCTTTCGTGATTCTTCTACACCTCGAATAAGAACTCTTCTACTCTGCAATACGAAAGAGATAAACACAGGCCTCCAGCTGAGACACCGCCCCAATGTCATCTGAACCAGTGCCAACTACCAGTGAGTGGGTTGGTGCCAGCCTTGTGGCCCAGTCTATTTGCCCACAAAGGCTGGCTGAGTCTTTATTGAAAGGAACAACGTTAATCTGCTCTGAGGATGACGTTGTTTTTGTTCATTAGCTTTTCAGTTGTGACTGACTCCTCATGACTGCAGTGATTTGCTATTTCTTTCTCCAGCTCATTTTACACCTGAGGAAACTGAGGCAAACAGGGTTAAGTGACTTGAGCAGAGTCACTCAGGTAGTAAATGTCTGAGGCCGGATTTGAACTCAAAAAGATGAGTCTTCCTGACTCCAGGCTAAGCGCTCTACCCGCTGCGCCACCTAGCCACCCTACGAGATTAATGTTTGAATATGACATTAATTCAATCTAAACTTGGACGCCGATGAAACAGAGGCCTAAGACTGACTTACTAGATCTCCACGATGGAAGGGACTGTCAGCTAACGTGCTGGAGCGATAAGAGCACCCGAATGAGCAGCTGGGACACCTGGCCTCTGGGTCACTAACTTCCCCTCTCCTGCAGCTGGACAATCTGGGCTGGAATCTGGACTCTGCTACTTATTATCAGTGTGACAGGGGGTGGAGTCACTTTCTCTCGGATCCTCAGCTTCCTCATCCAGAAAACTCTGTGATCTTGGAGCTTGGAATTTCCTCTTCTTCAATTGAAGACTTCTTAGTTCCTTTGATCAGACATCAAAACCATGTTCTATATGTTCCTTCACTGTCCCAGACACCCTCCTGCTGGAGTTGACCATACCTCAGCATGTCAATAACCTTCTTGAAATTTAGTGAAAAGAACGCTGGATTGGGAGTCTGGGAACATTTCTAGAAGATTCCCTCCACAATCACCTCTCCCCCCACACCCCAATTCTTCAGTCTCTTCCTATCTTCTGGTTTCTTTTGTTATCTCCAAACACAAACACCTCCAAACCTCTGTGGCCCATCCCTTAAAAAAAGGTCACCAAAGGCAACCTGCCCTCCTGGTTCCTCTCCTCTTCTCCCTGTTCTTCAGAAAGCCATCTACTCTCAGTGCACCCCACTTCCTCTCTCCTCACTCTCTTCAGAACCTTTTGCAAGCTGGCTCCATAGTCATCACTCAACTTGAAGATACTCTCTCCAAAGTTCCTGATGCCTCATCTCTTCTCCATGGTCATCCTTCTTGACCCCCTTTTAGCATCTGACACCGTCAATCCATTTCCCTGGACACTCTTTTCTGGAATATCATGCCAGTTTTCTCCCTTGGTTCTCCTTCTCACCTCTATGACAACTTTTCAGCCTCCTTGACTAGGTCATTATCTGTATCATATCCCCTAAGTGTGCCTGAACCTCAAGGCTTTGTCTTGGGCCCCCTTCTTTCTCTATACTCCCATAACTTAGTGACATCATCATCTTAAATTTATTTAGTTTATATCTCTATGTAGATTAGCTATAGATGTAGCCCAGGGATTTCTCTGGGGCCACAGTCCTATTTTAACCAACAATTCCACAGATATTGGAAATCTGGTGATAATCAGCATTTGGATCTCCTGTAGGAAACTTATTTTCACCAGGTTGCAGAGGGGGTTTAGGTTCTTGTTCAGGCTT
Organism: Phalanger gymnotis; assembly: GCA_028646595.1. NCBI lineage: Eukaryota > Metazoa > Chordata > Mammalia > Diprotodontia > Phalangeridae > Phalanger > Phalanger gymnotis. The sequence goes on from CM053625.1 coordinate 309,478,576, forward strand.
GGATTGGTCCCTTCCAGCTCTGAGACTTTCTGGTTCTGTGTTGCCAAGCAGAACTGAGGCTAACCTACCACAAGCAGAGGTAAGGAAGGGTGGAACTTACTCTCAAACATCTCTAGGGCAATAAAAAAAATTTCCCAACCTATCCTCGGGGACATTACCTAACCACCCTTCCTATCACCAGCTCCTCCTCCAAAGCAAACACGTAAGGGGGGAGTTGGGGATAGACAGTGGAGGACACACCCAGAGCTCTGAAGTCATACTTTGCTCCAAAGGGCTCTCTTAGTTCTCCTTTAACAAACATTTCTTAAGCTCAAGGCTTCCCATCAAAAGAAGGGAGGCATACATCAGACTTATCTCAAAACATTTCCCCTTCCTTCCCCAGCAGCTGAAAATGCTCCCAAGCAAAGGCGAGGCAGCCACCCAGGGAGGGCAGCTGGGACAGTCACCCATGACACCCTCCAGTTCTGAAGACACCCTTTGCTCTGGAATTTGATCTCCTTCCTCTCCTGCAGAGAACCCGACCAGTGTCTCTTGGACCGGGGCCCAGCCTAAAGAGGCTATCTCTGCAGACAAACTTTGGCCTTGCCACCAGCAGTCCAAGGCCACAGAGAATCTCATGCTTACTAAAGATAGAGGTCATAGCCTTGAATAAAATGACTTAGGTGAGATGTTGGGGCCCCTCTTGAGTGACTCAGGTCACGGTGAAACAAAGACACATCTATTAGGTGGCATTTTGGCTAATATTGCTGGCTTCACAGTGTGGTACCGTGGAGAGGGATCAGGATTGAGAGTCTGAGGATCAGGATTTAAATCCTGCCTCCGACATTGACCACCTCTGTGACCTTTGTTAAATCACTGGGCCTCAGTGTCCTTATCAGAAACTGAGGTCCAAAGAACTGAAGGTCAATCAATCAGCCAGTGAACATTTATTAAGTGACCAGTATGTCCCAGGCACTGTGCTAAGTGATGGGGATACAAAAGGAGGCCAAAGACCATCCCTGCCCTTAAGGAGTTCATACTGAGAGGAGAGAGACAACAAGCAAACAAATACAGAGAAACAAGCTACACACAGACTAAATAGGAAATAATTAACAGAGGGAGAGCATTGGAAATTAAGAGGAATTGGAAAGGACTTCCTGTGGAAGAAGGGATTTTAGCTGAGACAAGGAAGGCAGAGGTGAGGAGAGAGAGCATCCCAGACGTGGGGAACAGCCAGAGAAAATGCCCAGAGCTGAGGGATGGAGGCAGAATTTGAACCCATAACTCCATGGCCAGGGCTCTTAACACTGTGGTACTGCCTCTTTGACTCCCTCATTTGGCAGATAAGGAAACGTAGGCTCAGGGAGGTCAAGACACCTGCTTAGGGTCACACTGGGAGGAACCATCATGGGCAGCTGCAAAGTGGGAATCCAGGGATGTGACTTTGAGATGAAATTGAGAACACAAGATGTACAAATTGGGTGCAGTGTCTCTGGGGAGAGCATGGGAAAGTGTTCCTATTGGAACCAAGAGACTCCCTCCAGAAAGGAGGCTAATGCCACGTTAGAGGCAAGGAATCCTACCATTAAGCAACAGAGGCAGCCCAGGGTCATATGAACCTCTGGAGTCTGGTCAGGTCTCTTACTAATTGGTTCTTGATCACCTGTCCAATGAGGGCTTTGATCTAGCCACTGAGCAAAGTGGCTAGCCCTAAGATTCTATAATTCCATGAGATAATGGTTGAAGCTTTGAAAAAGCAAATAGCAGGCTCCCATTGAGCAGCAAGGAAGTTGGAGGATGGCATTTTTGGTGGGTTCCTGCTTAATTTATGATCCCGTATTAATAGCAGAAGCAGGATGCAAGTCAATCAGAATGGTTTAAAAGAGTTTTCCTGGCATATCACAATGGAGTCAATAGATAGCAGCCAAGAGACACTTTGCAATATTGACAGGTAATAAAGCACCTTGTTGCCTTTCAGGAAAAAAGAGAAGAGGCCCCATGGAGAGCCAGGGTTCTCTGGGGATTTCATTTCCTACCAAATGCAACACTACTCATGGAAACATCCACCAGGGACATTTTTAGTCTAGAATGTTAATATCTACTCTTAACTCAGTAGGGAGAGAGGCTGTGTGCTGTAGAGGAAAGAATGAGTTTGGGAGGCAAAGAACTTAGGATCTTATGATTCTATGACCTGGGTTCAAACCCCACTTACTGCCTATAACTTTAGGCTTCAGTTCCCATCTGTAAAATGAGGGAGTTGGGCTGGATGGGAAGGGACATCTGGTCCTACAATTCTCTGCCTTTCTGCCATCTTGCGTCACCTGAGGTGGGTTCTGGACTCACAATCCAAGAGCAGACAGATTCTGGGAAGAGGGCAGACTTGGATTTAAATCCCATCGCAGAGCCTTACTAGCTGGCTGTGTTACAAAGGTAAATCACAGTCTCTGTCTGGCTTTGTACAAGGTGATCCATTCTCTATCTTGACCTTGTGCTGTTGCCTACTCTAACTAGTAGGCCTGGCACGACTGTCTAGTAGATATGGGGAAGCTTTAATTTATTCATCATTCATATATTCAAAGGAAAGACTTGTAAGAGTCTTGGAAACAAGGAGGTCGAATCAGTTAATGTTTCAAGAAATTAACTCAGACTGTTTGTTGGAAGGTCAGATGCTGAAGCTGAAGCTTAAATACTTTGGTCATATATAACAAAATGAGACTCATTGGAAAAGATGGAAGACAAAAGGAAAAGGGGACGGCAGAGTCAGAGATGGAGAGATGGTGTCATAGAAGCATTCCTTGAAAGCATTCTTCCCACTCGCTCTGGGGTTCTAGTCCCATTTCTGGTAGGCGCCAGATGGGGGATCCCAGGCAATTTTCTAAGTTGAAAAAACAACTGAAACTGAACTTAGTGAAATTATAATGACCAAGTACAGGGTCAGAAAGAAGAGATTCGGCGATGGCATCTCCTCAAACCTCCTTGTAGAGGTGGGGGTCTACCACCACATACGATGTCAGTGTTGCTCTGGGCCTTGGAGATGACTTACCACATACAGCTTGTGCCAGATGACCGCCCATTCTCGAAGGGTAGACGTGAGCTCCTGCACCAATGGCACCTCACTCGGAATGACGGTCTCATGCTGCCTGGAGAGAGAAACAGATCCCTTCCTGAGCCACAGGCTTTCTTGAAGGAGACCTGGCCACTCGAAGTTGGTAAGGTCCTTGTTTCCAGTCTGGGCTGAAGCAAACTAACAGTGCCACTTTCTGTGCTATAAGCTCCTTAGATACAAGAAGGGGCAAAAGACAGTCCCTGCCCTCAAGGGAATAGACAGGCTTCCAACTGTAAGGACTTCGAATGTCCATGCACAAGGCTCCAACTCAACCCATTAAGATATCATGACTCTCTGGGCCATGAACAAAAAAGTCTGAGAACCACTGGCCTAGGTGACCTACCAGGCTCCTTGGAGCTCTGAATATTATGGACGTTGATCTCTTTTTGCCTGTACTGTGTCTTCTTACTCATTCTTTCTCCCCACCCAATGTTTCCAGAGCCCAAAGAAGTCATCTTCAGATCCTGGAGAGAGAAGGCAGGGGAAAGTAGCCTGGCTACCCACCGCCAATCCCCAGATGCCCCCAACAGGGGCATCCTGAGACCCTCCATCCATGAGAACCCACAATCCTCCTGACCCCCAATACTGCCTGCTATAGAGGCCTAGGACCCCCTGGATCTCCCAGCTCTCAATCTCTGTAGGAGTCCTGGGCCAACATCTCTTTCTCTATCTCCTTCACCTCCCTCACTCCTCATTGCTAGGGCATTCCCTCTAAGACTACTTCCCATTTACAAGGCATAACCTTGTGTGTACTTAACTGTCTGCATGTTGTCTGCCCCATTATACAAGCTCCTTGAGAGCAGTGTCTGCTTTCACCTTCTTTTGTACCCCTATCGCTTAGCATGGTGCCTGGCACATAGTAGGCAATTATTAAATGCTTGTTGATTAACTGACCGATTGGGAAGAGGTATTAAAAAAAAAAAGAGAAAAATAGGGAAAAGAGAAAAATAGGGAAAAAGAGTGACACAGGGGAGCACGCTTTATATAATGTTGTTCCTGAGTCATTTTCACTCATGTCCAACTTTCGGTGACCCCTTTTCTGGGGGTTTTCTTGGCAAAGATACTGGAGTGGTTGGCCATTTCCTTCCTCAGCCCATTTTTCAGATGAGGAAACTGGGGCAAACAAGGTGAAGTGACTTGCCCAGGGTCACACAGCTAGGAAGTGTCTGAGGTGGAATTTGAACTCATGAAGATGAGTCTTCCTGATGTCAAGGCCAGTGCTCTCTCCACTGTGCCACCCACCTGCCCACTTTATATATTGCACCTCCTCGAATAGGGAAATGGCGATGGGGACAGCAGTGTTTCAGGTGAGAAATTCATAATGATATTTGGCATTTATCTCATTTCACAAATGACAGCCTTAAAACTGAAAGGATCCTCGAAGGTCACCATAGTCTACATTTTACAGTGGCCCAAGAAGGTAACTGACTTGTCTGAGGTCACCCAGGCCATAGCACAAGCAAGAGGTCGGGATTGAACCCTGCTCCTCAGACTTTTCATTCAAGGCTCCTTGCATTGCACTCACAATCAGCCCGGGAAGAAGGCACTCTCGTTCCCATCTAACTCAGGAGGAAGATGAGGCTCACAGATTTGCAAAGGTCACCCAGTTGGCACATCTTTATAGCCATGGCTGCCACCTCTCAGGCATCCTCACAAGCACTCACCCTCGATCCTCCACGGTGGCCTCCTTCAAATGGATGTATGTTTCAGGGAAAATCCCCTACAAAGAGAAGAAATCAGGTTATATGGTAGCAAAGCCCTAGCCTCAAAACATACAACCACCATCGACAAGCAATTCTTAAACATCTACCATATGCCAGACATTGTATTAATCCCTGGGGATGCAATGATTAAAAAAAAATAAAAATAAAAACAGTTCTTGCAATAAAGAAGCTTATATTCTATCAAGTAAGGCAACATGTAATACATGAACGTAACAAAATATCCAGAAGGCAGTTATGGTTCAATGAAAACAGAGCCCATTTTGAAAGCAGAAAGCCCTGGGTTCAAGTTCTGACACATAATTGCTCTGTGGTCCTGGGCAAGTCATTTAACCTACCAGGATTGTGGGCAATTCTCTAAGACTAAAGTTGCAGAGAAAGTTCTGGCTTTAGGACTAAATTGATAGGGGAGCTCCCCATACAATGAAATCGAAGGACTAGCCCCTATTCCTACCCAAAATAGGTGCATGCAAGATATCTGGGCATAGGGGAGAGTGGAGGGGCACCAGCAGCTAGCCCTGGCTGGTAGTCGGTGGTTGGGGAACAGGGACAGTCTGGTGCAGAAGGTGGTGTTTTGGCTAAGCCTCCGAGGAAGCTAGTGATGCCAAGAGGCAAGAAAGGAGGAGGAAGTGGGTTCCAAGCATGGTAGCAACCTGTGTGAAGGTGCAGATGGGAGAAGGAGAATATGAAGGATACAAGAATTCCTATAGCAAAGAGAATAGGGGAAAATAAGGCAAATGTGACAATCTGACAGTACCCTGAATTGGTTTGATTTGGTAAGTAAACACATCAATGGGCCTCACATAGATATCCCGTGACCTATAGAAATCTTCCTCCCTTCACTCCCCCACCCCAAACTCCCCTCTGTAGAATTTCAGCATCAAGCAATGGAGACCTAGGTTTTCCCTCTTTTCCATCTATCTGAGGGAAGGGGCCTTTTTTCACTGGCTTGGCCAAAGCTAGAGGCTATCAATAGGTCCTTTCCAGCCCCGCCCCCCATCTTTGATTCATATTCTAGGTGTCGATCATGAACCAATGAGAATAGAATAGAGGCTTCTAACTCATTCCTTGGTCACCTCGGACTTCTCTTCAGGGTAGCAATGGAGGGCATCAACTCATGTGAACAGGATCATGGATTTAGTGCTCCAAGAGGTCTTCTGGGCCAATGAGTCTAATACCTGTATTTTACAGATGAGCTTGTTGGTGTCATTAAGTCATTTCAGTTATGTACTTGACCTTCAGCAAGTGTTCTTTGCTGTTCTTGTTTAGTCAATTAGTCATATCCAACTCTCCATAACCCCCTTTGGGGTCTTCTTGGCAAAGATACAGGTGGTTTGCCATTTCTTTCTCCAGCTCATTTTACAGATGAGGAAACTGAGGCATACAGGGCTAAGTGACTTGTCCAGGGTCATACAGCTAGGAAGTGTTGTCTGAGGCTGGATTTGAACTCAGGAAGATGAGTCTTCCTGATTACAAACCCAGTGCTCTAACACCTAGTGGCCCCATAGATGAGGTACTTTCGCCCAAGAGAGGCTAAATGACTTGCCTAGGGGCACGGAGATCAGTGGCAAAGATGGGATTTAAATCCAAGTTTTCATAATCCATTCAATGAGTCACTTAGCATACGCCAGAAATTAGAAGTAAAAAGTAAGCTAAAACATGGTCTGCCCTCAAGGACTCGCATTCTAAAGGGAGTGGAGGATGACATACAAGTGAGGAGGTACCTTCAAATACTCTTTCCATGGTACTCCACTGTGCCTCTCATTTTAAATACCAGGATATACAGACCCTGACATGACAGTCTCTGATGTACCTTCCAACTCAGACATGCCACCGTATTGTGGCAGATTCAGTCATGGTCCAGAGAAGCAAACAGAATGATTTCCAAAAACCAACCTGCCAAGACTCTGCCATCAGGCTGAATGTTTCCAACACTGTAGCACTAGAAAACCTTCTTTTTTCATTAGATCATAAGCTCCTTGAGGGTAAGGGCTATCTTTTTTGTTTTTAATCCCCAGTGCTTAACACAGTACCTGGCACACAGTAGATGCTTAATAAATGTTTATTGATTGAAATCACAACTTTCTGGGCTTGGTTTCTGAATCATCTGTAGAGTGAGGAAGTCAGACTTAGTGGATTGAGGTCTCTTCCATCTTGAGATCTATGATACCTCAAGTAGTTTACTCACTACTGGAGAGACAGAACACATGTCCCAATATGTATGGTCCAGGTATAAATCACACCTTTGCCCTAATAGCCCCCTCTTCTGGGGTTTTCCAGGCCATGACTACTAAACTGTCAAGAGACAGGAGAGGGTTGGCTCTGATAGCAATGTGTCCCATTCCTAACACATGGACATTTATATGTTAGTACACCTAGGGGCAACTAGTTGGTGTTGTGGACAGATCACCGAAGTCAGGAAAACCTGAATTCACATGTCCCTGAAACTTACTAATGGTGTAATCCTGGGCGAAACATTTTCATCATCTGTAAAAAGAGAGGTGTAGACTGCAGAGGGCCTTTGAAGTTCCTTTTAGCTCTTATGGGATAGCTAGGTGGCAAAGTGGAAAGAGTGCTAGGCCTACAGTCAGAAAGACTCATCTTCCTGAGTTCAAATCTTGCTCCAGACACTTCCTAACTATGTGACCTTGGGCAAGTCACTTTCCATTGTTTACCTCAGTTTCTTCATCTGCAGAATGGGCTGGAGAAGGAAATGGCAAGCCACTCCAGTATCTCTGCCAAGAAGACCCCAAATGGAGTCAGAAATGACTGAAAATGACTCAACAACAACAACTGGCTCTTACGATCCCAAGCTCTCTGGGGAGCCCTTAGGGGTGAGGCGGGTTAAACAAGATACAATCATCTTTAGCGCAAGTCCATTTTCTCACCCCCCCAAAATCCAATATCAGGAAGGAATCAGGTCAATTAAACTTGGCTGGGCATCATACATCTGATGACTGCATTCCCTAAATTAGTTTGGAGAAAGCCAAGGGAAGAGGAGGGGGCAATTTAAAACCAACAGCATAATTTCAACATTTACAAAGTAGACCATAAACCATAAACTTCTAGGTAGGAAACCATAAAGGGATTTTAAAATATTTTATTGTCTTACCAAAACATAATTTGTATGCATCATACATCCGATTACAGAGCTCCTTGGTAAGCCTGCCCTGTAGAAGCCATTATGGGTCACATAAATCCTGAATAAACCAGACTGTATTTCTGATTTACATCCCACCTCTCCTCAATTCAATGCCCATCTGCTAAAGCTACCCACTCACTTGAATCAACTATTAAGCTAGAGATTGACCAGCCATCCTTCCCATCCAACCTCAGATCAATAACGAGGCCCTGAAAAAACTCTTTGCTCCTGAAATGGGCACGTCTGCCACATTTCATCACCCACTCTACATGGAGTGGGTCTGCTTCTAAAAGACATCAAAGTCTCCATTAAAATAATAGGCCATCCAAATGGGCTCTCAAGACCTGAGAAGTCAGGGCATCGGTCATGGCTGAGCTTAAAAGGATTTCAAAGGGACTCAGTCCCCGAAGAAAGAAGTAGAAGCAGATAAATCTTGTCAATGGCAATCGGCAGGATGTTACTTTATTTTTCCTGGATCAGCTGTCCCAGGAGAAGACTTCTCAAAGGGAGTGTGTCAATCTCTTCCCCACAGTAATTTAGTGGGAGGGAAAGGTCACCTTAAACAGCCTTGGAACAAGAAAGCCTTCCCTGGCAGAGCTCCTGTAAGAAGCCAGTGTGCCTTAAGGTGGAAACCAAGTAATAGCTAACACTTCTCACTCTGATCCTGGTTCAGAAATCTACCTTTCTTCCTTGAAGAGTACATAAAAATTACATACAAGTTAACAAAATGTTACATAAAAGTACGTTAAAATGAGCAGCTTTCTGCAGTTTCTTTAATCTCCCATACTTTGGGGAAAAGGACTTTGTACTAGCCACAGAATCATTGAATGTCAGAGCTAGAAGGGGCCTTAGAATAGAGAATGTCAAGGATTGGAGCACCCTTAGAACAGAGAATGTCAGAGCTGGACAGGCCTTAGAACAGAGAATGTCAGAGATAGGGAAGGGTTAGAATAGCAAATGTCAGGCAGCTAGATGTCTCAGTGAGTAAAGCGCAGGCCCTGGAGTCAGGAGGACCTAAGTTCAAATCTGGCCTCAGATACCTGACACACTTACTAGCTGTGTGTCCTTGGGCAAGTCCCTTAACCCCAACTGCCTTCCCTTCTCTCCTCCAAAAAAAAAAAGAGAGAATGTCAGAGTGAGGAGAAGCTTTAGAACAGAATGTCTGAGCTGGACAGTCTTAGAACAGTGAATGTTAGAGTGGGAGAGGGGCTTTAGAACAGAGAATGTCAGCGTTGGAAGGGCCCTTAGAACATGGAATGTCTGATCTGGGAGGAGCCTTAAAATAAGTAGGGGGTCTCAGAACATAAAACTGCAAAGTTAGGAGGATCCTTAGGACAGACATTAAAGTTAGGAGGGACCATAAAGCACAGTGTTGGGACAGGATATTATTAAAGAAATAGAGGCCCAGAGAACCTCTGTGTCCTATCCAAGGTTGCAAAGCAAGACAGTGGCACAATTGGAACTAGAAGCCCAAGCACCTGCCTCCCAAGTCCCCTGCACTATGCGCCCCTCTGTCTTATGATTTTGATTCACCCCTTGTTATCTACCTCATCCTCCCTGTGCAACACCATGGGCATGACATTGAAAGCCACAAGTTCTGTGTGTCGCTGGGATTTAAATGCTCTTGTCTGTGCCTGCTTTGTAAAAAGTCAATTTCTTTGAAGAATTGGAAATTAATGAACCACAAACATCCATTGCTTTATGTGCACTTAACAGGTATAGGATCCCAGGCCTGTGAACATTCTAATTGTCCTCTGAAACTCCCACTGGTTCCTTAGTCAGCAGCATCACCATTTGTGGAGTGAAAGCCAGGCCCTCCACTGGCCTCCACCATACCTCAGGTGTCATGTCCAGTATCGAGGCTCAGAAACTGATCAAGTATTGGTATTTGCTTTGGAGATTCCTCAGTCATATTTGGGCTTATTTCTGGGCCCCGCTTTGATGCAAAGTCAGTGAGAGAATAAAAGCAGAAACTAAAAATGATATTGACTCTCTGGTCATAGGGAGAGACTTAAGCCAGGAAGGCCTGCGTTCTGGGTGACCCTTGGCTAGTCATTTACGTCTCTGGGCCTCAGTTTCTCCATCTGTCAAATGAATGAGGTTAGACTTCATGATTGCTAAGGCCCCTTCCATATACACAGACATAGTATTCTATGATTTTACCCCTTTCTTCCAGATAACTGAGAATTTGACATCAGAATCTGATGGGAACATAATGGGATTCATTATTTCTTTGAGATGAGATGGTTAACATTTTTTCATTAAAAGAAAACTTCCATTTCAAGGTAGGTTATCAAACTGAATGATAAAGTATATATGTGAAGACAAGAATCTGAAGACAATGTATCAGGGGTGGTGAACCTGCGGACTCGAGGCTGCAGGTTTCAAAGGGCTGCACTTGTGGACCCAGAGGGCCACATGCGGCCTCGAGGCCGCAGGTTCCCCATCCCTATTAGATGCTGGTGGTGGGTGTGGTTATGATTAACTAGACAGGTCCTGGAAGGATAATTCCCTGCTGAGACAGCACCTGATTTCTTTCTAGCTCCACAGAACTTATCAGAGCTTGTGGTCTTCTTGCAAAGCCTTTAAGAGCCAAATGTAGCCTCCGTGCCCCAATGAGGCAATTGAGGAGGACTCCAGAGAATGGCGTTATTAAGTCCCGAAACTGGAACTTGGTACTTTACATTCCTAGCCCTGGGAAAAGATACCCTGCAGCCTAGCCCATTTGCAATAAGGAAAGGGTCATGGCTTAGGGTCACCCCTGAGCTTTGGAGTCAGTGAAGAGGGAAGACCATTGGCTCTTCACCAGAGCTGAAGCCTTGGGTAAAGCAATGCCCGTTGTTGACTGTTACAACAGCTTTGTTCTAGAGATATGGAGAAGAAGAGCAGAAGGGCCTCTCACCTCCTTCCTTGGTCTTACCCTTGGCCTGACTCACTTTCACCTTTCCAAACTGGCTGGCTGGATACAAGGTCACTTTTACCCAAAGGGACATTCTTGGCTTAGCATAGTGCCTGGCACACAGTAGGTGCTTAATAAATGCTTGCTGATCAATTGATGCTTCCTTGAGGATCATGTTTAACTGCCCTATGGAGATCTGGGAATGTGCTTTGGTTTCTAAATGAGGTAAAACCCTGAAGAGAAAAATCAGACCGGAGCCTAATTAGACAGCTTATAATGCAACCTGTAACACAAGCAATGCAAAGTAGGAAAAAATTCAGATAAAAGTGAAAAAAAGCAAATAAACAACCATACCTTTTTGGCCTTATTTCTCAGCGTGTATCCTCTGAACCAACCTGTCAGGGCACAAAAGAACACACAATCCTTTATCTAAACAAAGACAATCCCCAAATCTTGGCAAGGTTCGTTCTGACTCTTCCACGGCCAATGTTGGCAGAGAACTAGGGAGAACAAACAAGAAACAGCTGATTGGACAAAGTGGAATGAATTTGAAAGACTCATTTTTCTTGGAACCATACCTGGACAAGAAGGATGTAGGATTTCATCACTGTGAGGGACGTCCTAGTATGGGAATGCCTTCCACTGATACCAATTGCAACCCATATGTTACATACCTCTTAGGTACCTCTTCTGAGGTTCGAATAAGATAACAATTTTGTATTTTTGGAAACTTAAAATAAATAAATTTCCATTTATTATTATCAGTATTAGTAGCAGTAATACCATTGTTATCATTATTATTTCTAGCATAACCACGTTTCTTATTAGGAAAAATTACCATACCTAGACCCTGTTCTATATTATCATTTTGGAAGCTTGCCAAATGCCCGACGGCTATGATTTGGGAAACTTCAGGGGACTCATTGCTTCCAGTTAAATTCTGTAAACTTAAAAAAACCCCACCTTTTTATTGATTTTTTGTTTTTTTTTTTTTAAATATCCTCTTCATTTCTGAATTTATCCTTCCTCTTCTCCTAACTAGCAAGTAACAAAGGATAAAAAAGAAAGAGGAAGGGGGAAAACAGCATCAATGCCTCAAGCAAGCCTGACCATATGGGTCCACTTACCCACAATCCCCTGTCTCTGCAGAGGAGGGAGGTCATTTTCTAGTCTCCTAGGTAGAGAAAGATAATGGGATCTCAAAACTCTGGAGCCAGAAGGAATTTCAGAAGGACACAGTCCAATCTCATTTTTCAGATTAGTTAATGGAGACCCAGGGGTCCAGAATTAAGATCTAGAGCTGGAAGGGATTTTAGAAGTCATCTAGCTCCCCTCCTTTACTTTGCAGATAGGGAAACTGAGGCTCAGAAAGGTCAAATGGTTTCTCTGAGGTCATCCAGATAGGACTAGGATTTGAACCCAGGTCCTATATAGTCAACTTCATTGCTTAAATAAGCACTAGTGGCAGGTCTGACGCCAAATTCTCTGTTTCCTTATCCAGAACCAACTTCAGTTATTATAATTGCAATTTTTTGGTTTTTTTTCTTTTGTTAAAATTACTGTACTCATTGCATCTATTTCAATAAATAATTAAGTCCCTGCTATGTGTCAGGGACTGTGTGAGGCACAGCGCATTTGAAGACAAAAATACAAAAGAAAGGAGAGGAGAAAAAAAAAGAGAAAAAAGTAGGACTTTTACAGACAAAGAAAAGTGAGGCAAGAGACTATCGTCATATTATAATATAACAATAATATAATTATGTTATATAATTATATTATGACGATAATATAATTATGTCATAATTATATTATAATATAACGATAATAATAAACATTCCAGGCTTAGGAGAGCCAGGATTCCAAACGCTTGGCTAGCCCAGGGCTGGTTCTTAATCTTTTTTGTGTCGTGGACCCATTTGGAAATCTGAGCAACCCTATGAACCCCTTTTATGAATCATGTTTTTACACGCATAAAACACATGTTATTACAAAATTGTTTTGAAATACAGTTATTAAATTATTTTAAGAATAAGTTCACAGAATCCACGGTAAGAACTCTTATTCTAGACCGGAGGTTCCCAAACTTATCTGACCTACCTCCCTTTTTTAAAAAAAAATTGCCCAGTGCCTCCCTGGAAATCTACTTTCTGTAACCCTTTAACTTTTTTTTTTTTGAAAATGTGCATCATTTCAAAAAACATAATTTTTTTTAAAATGATGCATCTTAAATTTAATAATTTATTGTAAATCTATGGTTTTTTTTCTGCAGTGAAATTTTGATGATACAATGTTGCATCACGTAACCATATTGTATTGTAAACAAGTCATTACATGCACATATTCCTGCTGATGCTGGACTTCCTGCTAATGCACAGCATGCTCATCTACCAATACTTGCTTGTTAAGACTTGTTGGCTGACTTGACCACTGATAGGTTATAACTTGCATTTTGTGTGTTTATTTGGAAAATAATGCAATCACTATGGCTTTAACTCTGTTACAAAACAGATGAAACATATATGAACAATTCTTCAAAATTCTCTTCTTTCCTTATGCTTCTACCAGCCCCTTATTTTTATTCAATGGCCCCCAATTGCACCCAAGGCTACTACATCCCCCCCCACCCTTTCAGCAAACCCCAGGGGGTGGTATCACCTACTTTGGGAACCTATGCCTACAGTTGTGCATTTAAAGTCAGAAGGGATCTGCTGAAGGTCATCTAGGTTAGCTAAGTGATTGCCCCAAGATCTTCCAGGCATTAAGTTATTCATTGTATCTACTGCATCGCACTGCAGCTATCCAATGTACACTTCCTGGAGAGAACCAAGTACTGAAAATTCCAGAATCTCAGAAGGAACTGGGTTCTCCCTTCCTAAAACAAGGCACAAAGAATCATAAAGTATCTCCAAATTGGAAAGGGCCTTCTAGGCTATCCATAACAACTCAGACATGAAGGAGGTCTTCTCCATCATACCCAACATGTGGTTATCCAGACTTGGCACCAAAACATCATCATGACCTGAACTCAGTGAGGGCAGCCAGATGCTGCCTGACCTTTTAGCGGATTATCTATGGTTTCCACTCTCTGAAAACCAGTTTAAAAAAAGATCTTTTCTATGAAAAGATCATTGTCCTTGGAAGAGAAAACAGAAGCATTCAGAATCTCAGCATCTTGCCATCTGCCCTTCCTTTGCGCACATATCCCATTGCCATCATGTTCCCCACCCAACCTCCACTTCTATAATTCTCCACTTCTTGCTCTGGGAAACAGTAAACATTTTAATGCACCATTACTTCTGAAAAAGAGGCATCAATCAATTATCCTATTGCTCCATTGGACAACCCTCTGAATATTTGGGCCAAAGCACTCCTCCTCTCTGGCCATCACTCCCCTAGATGTCTTGTCTTGTCCTTTTGGGATGTAAGCTTCTAAAACATTTTCCTCATTTAGCATTTATATCTTCAGCACCTAACACAGTGCCTGGCTTAGCAAGTGCTTAATAAATGATTTTTCATTCATTCACCCATCCATCCATCTACCCATGCATCCATCCATCCATCCATCCATCCACACATCCACCCATCCATCCACCTATCCATCCATCCATCCACCCATCCATCCATCCATCCATCCATCCATCCATCCATCCATCCATCCACTCATTCATTCCATCTCCCAGTCCCAGCAACTGTTTGGCACCTAAAATTTATTGAGTTGCCAAGAGTGAGTGACTTGAATGTGAGCCCTGTGGACTTGTCCAGAGTCACACACCTGGTACGCTCAGGAGGTGGTCCTAGACTCCAGGTATTCCTTGCTCTCTCTATCTACCACCTCATAAGCCTCTCATGTATAGTTCTATTACCAGACTTAATTCATCAGACTGGCTTCCTCTTCCTTGGTGCCACAGAAGAGAAGAAAGCAGCCTAGTCTAGTGCCTAGGCCTTTCACCTCAATTTTCTCCTCTCTAAAATAGGGGTTTATACTAGAGGTACCTTGAGTTGGTTAAATAGATCCTCCCATGACGGGAGGCTGGCCCAGAGCCTGCTCCCAAACTTCCTGCCAATGTCTCCTTTCCTTTTTATCCTGACTAGACATTGACTTCACTCCACCCTCCAACGACCCTCTACACTTCTCTGCTGGCAGAGACTCACAACATGTACCCCATTACTACCCTTAGGCCCACCGTCCACTTCTCAAGGGTCTCTGCTCCCTTGCAAGCACCCTACTTTTGGGGGCAGATACACCAATGTATCTTAAGGACTCATGGGCTTTCCATCCATCATGCTACAGTACCCTTAGTAGTCAGTCAGTCAACAAACATTTATTAAGTGCCTACTACATGACAGGCACTGTGTCAGCTGCTGGGAACACAAAGAAAGGCAAAAAACCCAGTTCCTACTATCAAGGAGCTCACAATCTAATGGTGACTACATGAAAACAACTGTGTACAAACAAGCTATATAGAGGATAAATGAGAAATAATGACCAGAAGGAAGGCCCTAAAATGAAGAGGAATTAGGAAAGCCTTCCTGTAGAAGATGAATTTTTAGCTGGGACATGAAGGAAGCCAGAAGTCAATTGAGGAGGGTGAGCTTTTCCAGGGAGGAGGAACAGCCAGTAAAAATATCCAGATTCAAGAGATGGAAAGCCTTGTTAGAGGAACAGAAAAGGGGGCGGCATCAGTGGATGGAAGAGTACATCAGTGGATGTAAAACGTAAGAAGATTGAAAAAGTGGGAGGTAGGAGGGAAGGAATTGGAATGCCAAACAGAAGATTTTGTATTTGATCCTAGAGGTAATAGGGAGCCACAGGAATTTCTTGGAGTCAGAGGTGATATGGTCAGACCTGCACTTTAGGAAAGTCACTTTAGCAACTGAATAGAGGATGGACTGTAGTGGGAGAGACTTGTGGCAGGCAGACCAACCCAGCAGGTGATTACAGTAGTCCAGGGGTAAGGAGAGGAGGGTCAGGGTAGGGGCAGCATCAGAGGACAGAAGATGTTACGACGGTGAAATCCACGATCTTTGGTAACAGCTTAGACATGGGGGACTGGGGTTAGAGAGTCAGCACCTGGGTTGGGAGCATGGAGCGCTGGAAGGATGGTGGTGCCTTTGACAATGGGTTGGGCAGTAGGTGGGGGGAAGATAATGAGTTTAGTTTTGAACATTACTGGATATCTAGCAGACTCCAGAGCAGAGCT
This sequence comes from Phalanger gymnotis, assembly GCA_028646595.1. Classification (NCBI taxonomy): domain Eukaryota; kingdom Metazoa; phylum Chordata; class Mammalia; order Diprotodontia; family Phalangeridae; genus Phalanger; species Phalanger gymnotis. The sequence goes on from CM053625.1 coordinate 309,494,624, forward strand.
AGGGCTAGATAAGTACATGTGAGAATCAATCATACTGAGATGATAATTAAATATATGGGAGCTGATGAGATCACCAAGTGAAGTACTAGAGAGGGACCTATAATGCCTCTAGACCTTTCCATCTACCCAGCATCGAAATGTCTCTATGTCTTGTTTTCTTCACTTCTAGAGTGTAAGCTCCTTGAGGGCGGGGACTGTCTTATTTTTCTCTTTTTATCTAAAGTGCTTAGCAATGGTGAGCACTTAACAAATAATACATTTTTCATTCATTGGTCTGATGAACTCTGGTATAGGAGAAACCTTCCATGACAGATGGAAAGCTGAGTTTGGAAGTCAGAGACACTCAAATTCAAAACCTGCCTTCATTGTCATATGTTAGCTGTGGGAACAGGGGATGTCCTTTGACCTTTTCTTTGACACACTTCCTCCTAGGTAAACTAATATTCACAGTAACTACTTTACAGGGTCGCTGTGCATTACAAAAGCGATAATGTGTGCCAAGTGCCCGGCAGACCCGAGTGCCACTTATTTGATTTACATTCAGTACAGTGAATGGTAAATGGGAAATGTATATTGACGGTTACTGTGATGTTTGCAGGAAAAGCTCAGATCAGTCACGCTGCCCTGAGAATAACAGAAGCCAGCCGTTCCCAGCCAGCATTCTCAGCTGGGACAGGAGCTGCTGAAGGATGTTCTAAACAATCCTTCCCCAAGCCAGTGAAAGTAAGATAAACATATTCAAGGGGTCTGGTGGCATGGAGCCACTGCAGCAATCCTATGAGCCCCCTTACCCTGAGGAGATGCAGCTGTGGGGTGGGGGGGAGGGGTGGGAGAGATGTCACCAAATTTCTATCGTCAGTAGAGTCAACTGGCATTATGGGATGGAAGTTCAGGAAAGAGACTAGAGTTGTATGTCTGGATCTGGGAGTCAGCTTCATAGTAAGGATAATGGAAACCATGGCAGTGAATAAAATCACACAGATAGAAGAGAGTCCAGGCCAGAGCCTTCATCATTCATTCATTTATTGGGTTGAGCCTTCGAGGAAGTTAAGGATTTGAGAGAAAGGTCAGGGGGTATGCTTTCAAGGTGTGGGGGCACAAAGAAAATGAGAGAGAATGCTGAATTTCAGGCAAGAGTTACTGAACAACTTTGGTTGGAATGTATAGTGGGTGAAGGGGAAGAACATGAAATAAACTTGATGATGCAATCTGGACCAAAACTAGGAAGGGTTTTGAGTTGAATAGTTTGTATTTTATACTGGAGGAAATAGAGAGGCACCTAACATTTTTTAGGCGTGATATGGTCAGGCCTATGCTTCAGCGGCAAATCTGTCTAGAACTCATTAGAAAAGGAAGGGGCTTGGGGCAGGAGGACTACTGTAGCAGTTCCAGTAAAAGAGGCGAAAGGCTGGAACTAGTCTAGGAAGTCGAGCAAAAGGGGCAAACATGAGAGATGTAGAGATAGAAACAACAAGATTTAGGAACTCGTTGGCTAGGATCCAAGGACTCAAGGCAGAGTTTCCTGAAATTGGGAGATGATACTCCCTCTGTCCTCTGCTCTGCCAAGACCCCATGTGGAGTATTATGTTTGGTTCTAGGAGCCACAGCTCAGGAATGATATTGATATATTGGAGAGTGTCCAGGGAAGGGCCTAGAGGGTGCCATATTAGTGGAAGAAAATGAGAATACTGATCCTGGAGAAGAGAAGTCTTGGAAGAAGGATGAATGTATTCAGGTATTTGAAAGGTGGTTACATAGAAGAGGTATGACATGTGTTCTACTTTGTCTCTTGGAAATGAGTGAAAATTACAAGGAGGCAAATTTAGACAAAAGGAAAATCAGTTGGAGCTAAAGAAAAGCAGAATAGATTGCCTCAAGGGGCAGCAGGCTCCCCATCAATGGAAGTCTTCATGAAGAAGCTAGACATCCAGTTTGGGGCATGTTTTAGAAGAGAATTTTGAGAGGGTCTAAGTTTGGCTGGTTGGAAGCAGCTTGAAGTGGTGGCTAGAGATCTGGCCTTGGGGCCAGGAAGACTTGAGTTCATAAGTGTCTCTAACATTTACTGGCTGTGTGACTCTGGGCCAGTCACTGAACCTCATGGCACAACCAGGCAACTTCCTAAGACTAGAAGTTAAAAAGTGGGGGCCCACCTGCTCTGGGAAAGAGAATTTGACCACCCCCCTCTTCCTCGATGCTCTGTCCTACTTGGGGCCTCATGATATTGCTTTCTCTTGGTGTTCAGTGGTCAAAAGGAGAGATGGGGGTCTCTTCTTGGTCTCCTTTGATGGATGGCCATTCATGTTTTACCTGTGTATGTATGAGTGTGGTCCAGGACCATTTCCTGGACCTTTCTTCTCTTTTTACAATTCCTTTCTGAATGACCTCATTGGTCCCCACAGATTCAATTATCACCTCTAAGTAATGACTCCCAAATCTGCCTATCTAGGCATCTCTCTCAGATTTAACAGGTGCAAAGAAAAATAGATTTTTTTCTCCCTATACTTGCCCCTCCTCCATCTATTGTACTACCCAAGGGCAAAGCTTTGGGGTCTGAACCCTACCTCTTTCCCTCACCACCCTTCCCCATGCAATCAGTTGCCTTATTTGGTTATTCTGCCTCCATATCTGTCCCCTTTTCACTGCTCAGAGAGCTATCACCCTAGTTCAGACCCCAGGCTGTTGCAATAGTCTTTTAAATGGTTTCCCTACATCCATGTATAAGCTACCTTACATACACCTGCTTCATTAATATTTCTAAAGCACAGATCTGATAATGTCACTCCTCCATTCAAGAATCTTCCATGGTTCTCTGGTATATTCCAGATAAAATGCAAACTCCTTGGTTTGGCATTGAGAGCCCTTTGTGATCTGAGAAAAGAGAACAAAAGTGCTTTAAGGAAGTCATTCACACAGTGTGTGTTGGAGAAATCCAAAAGCAGCACAGCTAGTTGGAAATGGGGAGAGAACCCAGCTGAGTCTCCTCCTTCAATGGAGGTTTTGCATCAAACTGTCTCTCATTATTATAGTGTGCTGTCTCTTCATTTTTGTATCTCCAGTGCTTGGCATGGTCTCTCCAGAACTCTAGCTAACAATCTTGGGTCTCAGCAGAATAAGCCATGGTTTGGGGGAAGGGCTGGGAGGAGTTTCTTAAACATTGCCAAATTGAGAATTTGTTTTGTTAGGCCATGCATATTCATTACAAGTGTTTTTTAATGGCAGGGGACGTGGGAGGAAGAAGAAAATAACTGCTTGTTAATTGAAAATTTTAAATATATTTGCTATCAACAGTGTCCCTTATGAAAAAGTTCAAAGTAAGGAAAGAAATATCAACATGAGGTAAAAATCATATGGTGATGACTAGGAGACCAGGAAGAAATTCTAGGGAGAACATACTGATTAGTGAGAAGCTTTTAAAAAGATTAAATGCAGAAAATATCAGAGTCAGAAAGTTGGTCAATGCAGGTTAAAACCTCAAACCAGATTAGGAATTTCCAAGGGGAGGGATTAATCTGGAAATGAGATTACTCTCTGAAATAGGGCCTTCTTGTGTGGCCTCCAAAGATGGCTCCTGGGCCCTGAGCAAGAGTCCAAGGACAGAGCCTTGGACAAAATGGCTACTGGGGAAATGATTGGATGGTTGGATCTCTGCCATGCTTTTGCTTCCTAATTTATACCATGGTCATCATTCTTCCCTAAATGTAGGCATCGACCTGTCTAGATTTAAATATTATGCATTATGGTTTTATAATCCCATGCAAAATATATAAACTAGACTTGGCATTTTTTGGATTGAACTCAATTTCTTATTTTGAATAGAGAGCCCGTCCACTACTGGCCATTTCAACAGCGTGCAATAACTGCTTGATAATGTTGATTGAATTGAAGTAGAAAGGTAATATAGTGATGAGAAAAAATAGAGCTGGAAGGATCCTTGGAGGTCCATCAAGTCACTGGTTCCTCTTGGCCTTTCACTTAAATCCTGCCTTGGGCAGGAGGCCTTTCCCAGCTCTCTGTGCCCCATCCCACCTCCTAATGGCTATCCCAGTGGTGGGGACCCTATGGCTTCCAGGCCACATGTGGCCCTCTACGTCCTCGAGTATAGACCTTTGACTGAATCCAAACTTCATAGAACAAATCCTACTATTAATCCTTTTATTAAGGGGTTCCCCACCCTGGGACTCCTTCCCTCTAAGATAGCTTTCCATTTGCACTGTGAATAGTTTATGTGGACCTAGTCATTTCTATGTTATCTTCCTAAATAGAATGTGAGATCCTTGAGAGCTGACGCCATATTTTTTTTCTTCATTTTTGTATCTCCAGTGCTTGGCATGGTATCTGGCACAGTTAGTGCTGGATAAATGCTTGCTGACTGACTGATTTTACAGATGAACAAACTGACATACAGAGAAATGAACTGATCTGCCCCCAAGGTCACATAGAGAGTAAGTGGGTGAGACAGGATTTGAACCCAGACCTTCCTGACTCCAAGCCTGGCACTTTCCACTAAACCACACAGCAGAATGCTGGATTTCGAGTCAAAGGAAATGGATTTGAATCCTGGCCTTGCTAATTACTATAAAGGTAGCTGGTTTCATTTGCAATCCTATATATTTTATTTTAGGTAATAACAAACATTAGGATTCATAGGCTGTACCAGAATGCCAATGGAATCTAGGGCACATAAATAGTTAATAACCTTTTCCTTAAAAAAAAAAACACTCAATTCCCTAACCTGGGCCCTCCCCCTGGCACGGCCCCACGACCAACACACTTACTTTTGGTAAAGCACTTAGCAGATACATTCTGCTCCAGTTAGTCAACAGGTCTGCAGTTAGTGAGTACTCTGCATCAAGCTCCTACTGAGGAAAAGCCTAGTAGAGGACCATGGAGAAGGAAGAGAGTTGGGAACCAGGAAAACCTGCTTCTGACATACACTGGCTGTGTGACCTTGGGCACGTCACCTCACTGCCATACCCCAAGCAACCCTCTAAGACTAGAGGTTTCAGAGCAAATGCCCCAATCGGTACTGGCAAAGGGGGTTTTCTCACTTGGGAGTCTACTATGCCAATGAGGTTTGGAGAAAAACAAACAAAAACAATAAGCTAGATGCTGGGGGTACAGAGAAAAAAAATGAAACCATCCCTGCCCTCTAGAAGCTTACGTTCTATCAGGGGAAACAATGTGCACATGTAAAGTAAATAAACAAATTAAATGGATGAGAGATGGAACATGGCCTCAGAATCAAGAGAGGCCAGGTTCAAGTCTTATCTCTGGAATACATTGACAATAGAACTCTGGTCAAGCAAGTCATTCAGCCTCTCTATACCCCAAGCTATCTGTCTCTGTCTCTGTTTTTCTGTCTGCCTGCCTACCTGCCTGCCTGCCTGTCTGTCTGCCCGTCTGTCTGTCTGTCTCTATCTGCATCTCAATCCATTCATCTATCTCTGTCTCTATCTCTGTCTGTCTGTCTCTCTCCCTATCTAAGCTGGGAAGGGAAGATGTACTTTCCCAGTTCCCAGCATCATGACCCAAAGAGTTAGGTCATACAATCTCTTTCTTACAAGGTCAACTCTGAGAGGAGGCTGCAGCACACTGGAGCCATTTTTGATTAAGCTATCTTATAAACACACTCCTCCAGCCATACTCATCCCTCTGAACACCCACATCAGCAATCTGAACCGTTTGGACAAGAGCCAGTGGCCCAGTGGGACCCAAGGTGAAGGTCAGACAGATGTGGGAAGGCCCCAAGCCCCTCCCAGCCAAGTGCAGAATAACAAGGTGATTCGGATTCAAGGGAGATGGAAAAAGTTTGTCTCGCCTTTGCTGTCATCAAAATCCACATGCTTCCAAGTTAATAAGCATTTGTCAGGTGCCTACTATGCACTGGGAGCTGGGGGAACAAAGACAAAAAGAAACAGTCCTTTGGAGCTGACATTCTATCAGGGAAAAGAGCATACAACCTTCGAAGTTACTAATGATGGTGCCAATCAATGTGCCCGGGAGGAGAGTGAGCTTGCCTCGGAATAAGGAAGATCTGGGTTCAAGTCTCACGTTGGATACATACTAGCTAGGTGACCCTAGGAAGCATCTTGCCAATGGCATAGGCTACTCTCCCAAACTCTGTTTTGCTGAGCAGGTGCTGATCTGTAGTGGGGAGAAGAGGGACCAAGTTGGACTTAGCATTAGGAAGATCCAAGTTCAGATCTCTGCCTTTAGACCATCATTAGCTGGGTGACCTTGAGTAAGGCATTTCATTTCTCTGTGCCTCAGTTTCCCTCCATGTGACATGGGGACAACAATAGGGTCTACTCTACAAAAAAAAGTATCTGTATCAAAAGAGATTTTAATTGATACATAGTCAGATAAATAAAGATGGTTAGATCGTGAATTGCAAATCTTAAAGCTTTATATAAATATTAGCTGTTACGATTTTATTCCTCACTGAAGTTCCCTATACCAATGAAATCAGAAGTCCTGCCCCACCCCCAAAAGCTTTGCTTAAACACACACACACAGAGTCCTTACTCTCAGAAACTTACATTCTATTAGAGGAAACTGATAAATATGTATTTATAAACAATTAAATCATGTGAATTTGTTACATGCAGTATATGCCTATTTTATGTATTAGATATGTAACATGAGGAATATATCTGTGCATTTACTTAAAATATATACAAATAATACATGTAAAGAACACACACACACACACACACACAGAGCCATACACACATCCTCTCTTTCTCCGCTTGGGCAATTCTGAATCCCTCTCAATCAGCACTTTATCCACTGCCCCACCCTACCTCCAGGAGGTTAAAATTCTTCCTCAAACTTCAACACCTCAAAGATCTATGATCTTTGTATGTGATCTACTCATGTTAATGTGAATTCCTTTGTGGCTCAGTAGAGCATCTCAGAGAGTTTCTGTGACCAAAATAAAGACAGTGGGAGTGTTCAGGATAAAACTCTGGATTTGCAGCCAGAAAGAGATGGGTCCAAACTTCCCCTCGGATACCCAGCAGCCATGTGACCACAGGCCAATCACTCAGCCTCTCTACGCTGTTGGTAAAATGAGTGGGTTGGCCCCCAAGGTGCCTTTCAGCTCATAAGATATGATCTTGTTATCTTAGAGACAAGATTTTTT
>CM053625.1:309502267-309526475 GCA_028646595.1 Phalanger gymnotis
CCCCCGCTCCCGCTCCCCACTACTATGTTCCAATATGTGATCCCAGAGGCTGCTCTGTAACTAGGAAAAACCTTCTTTTGTCACAAAGAATGAGGAAAGATTGGGTCTGAATCTTGCCCCTGACATTTGTTGGATGTATAACTATTGGCAAATGACTTGATTTCTTTCGAGTCTCACTTTCCTCACCTGAAAGATGGGTATGATAGTGTCAACCTCATATACTGGTTGTAATTCTCCACTGACACCATGTCCCAAAAACCCTACTGCAGACATCAGAGAGCTAAAAATGTCCCTTTGTATTCACTCTTATTCCAGGAAAAGCCTTAGACGAGAAGAGGAAATGCTGTGAAGATGAGCAAACAGGCATGGGCACATCCTAATTATAATAGGATAACATACATAAGGTACTTCAGAGACCATCTGGCCAACATCTCTCATTTTACAGATGAAGAAACTGAGGGAGATTAAGTGACCTGCCCCAGAGTTAATAAGGTAGTGGATAGAGCAAAGAAAGTGGAGTCAGGAACACTTGAATTCAAACCCAGCCTCAAACACTTAATAGCCTTATAACCCTGGACAAGTCCCTTAACTTGGTCTCAGTTTCCTTATCTGTAAAATAGGGATGATAATAACACCTACCCCCTAGTCTTGTTGTGAAGATCAAATGAGATGGTATTTGTAAGGCACCACATAAATGCTAGATTATCACTGAGCATCAGAAGCAAGATTCGAACCCAGCATCTCTTGTTTTATAGATGAGGAAACTGAGGTGGATTAAGTGACATGCCACAGAGTTAGTAGGGTAGTAGTAGATAGAGCATTGAATGTGGAGTCAAGAAGCATCAGAAGCAGGATTTGAACCCAGGTGCATGGACTTCAGAGACCATGCTCTTGACCCTATTCTTGGCTGGTTCTCTAACAATACTTCACTTCTTCATAGTGCTTCCAAGCTTACCAAGCATTCCCTTCAACGTAGTCATGATGTGGGAACTCATGCCTCCTTTACCGGTAAATAAAGAGAGATGCCGAAGGCTATGCGTAGTGAGCATGGTTCAAGTTGAGATCTTCTGACTCTTGTACTAAGTTGCAATGTTTCTCAGAAACTCCTGGACTCTCAGAATCCCAGAGCATCAGTCAGAAGGGGCCTCAGTGGCTGTGCCCCAATCCAGGATTCCCTCTACAATATCTGGCAAAATCCTCATTATCACCTGGCAACCTTACTTTGGGACACTCATTGCTGGGATAACCTCAGCATCTGTAACATCTCATCAGCCTTGATACTCCAACTCGTTACTGTGCTCGGCCTCCTCATTAGAGGCTCATGAACTCTGAGCCTCCATTTAAGGAGAGCACCCAGCACACACATCTCATTTCTCACATGGTGGCTCTACTTTGGGACTCCTCTGACTGCTCCACCAAGCCCCGCATAAGCTACCTGTCCCCCTTCGCGTCCCCCCTCCCCAGCTTCCTTTTGTGTGTTAAGACTGTAAGCTCCTCGAGGGCAGGGACTGTCTTTTCCATTATTTGTATCCCCAGCACTTAGCACAGTGCCTGGAACCTAACAGGTGCTTAGTAAATGTTCATCAGCCTTTGCACAAAAATCCCTAGTCCCTCCCTTATCCCCTCCTAATGCAGCCTATCCCACTTTTCCATTGCTCAAATTATGAGGAACTTGTTCTTTCATCAGTAAGTCCAAATTTTCCTCTCTAACACTTCTCTCCACTGTTCCTGTTTCTGCCTTCTAGGGCAGAGAAGAACAAATCAAACCCTCCTTCCACTACTCAAGAGCCCTTAAAGCGCTTGAAGACGGCTGCCGGTAGACCTCGGCATATGCTTAAGAAGACCAACGCGCTATGTGGAAAGAGATCTGCAGCTTCATGGCCAGTGGTCTTCTTCTGTTCTACCGTGTGTGTGGAAATGCCCATTTTATTTGGTTTTTGGTAATTTAAGAAAATTTTTAAAGATGGCTATCCTGCCCTGCCCTCTCTAAGTCTTCTCTTCTCCAGGCTAAACACACCTACCTCCTTCAGCCAATACAAGTGGCATGAACTTAAGGCCTGCTACCATTCTGGCTGGCTTTCCTTGGATGCTGTCCAACTAGTTTGTCACTACTCTTCCTAAAACATGGCATCTAGGATTGAATTATTGTTCGGTTGTTTCATTGTGTCTAACTCTTCATAACTCCACTTGAGGTTTTCTTGGCAAAGATACTGGAGTGCTTTGCCATTCCTTATCCCATTCATTTTATAGACGAGGAAACTAAAGCAAACAAGGTTAAGTGACTTGCCCAGGGTCATATGGCTAGTAGGTATCTGTGGCTGTATTTGAACTCAGGTCTTTCTGACTCCAGGCATGGCACTTTATTCACTCTAGCTGCCCCCTAGAATTGAGCACAATTCTGTAGATGTGGTCAGACCAGAGGAGAGAACAATTCCTCTTCCTCCTGGACACCAAGTCTAAAATTGTAGTAGCTCTTTTGGCTGCCTTATCATACCAATGACAAAGCTTAAACTTGCGGTCCACTAAAATGCTCGGGTCTTTTTCATAAGAATGTTGCTTAATCATATCACCCCCATTTTGTTTTTGGAGGTTAGTTTTTTTAAACAGAAGTGTAAGACTTTATTTACATATATCTATTAAATTTAATCTATTAGATCCATCATTATTAATTTAATTCTATTCAACGCATTGTTCTAGGCTATCCAAAATTATGTGGATATTAATTGTGCCATCCAACAGCTCTTTGTTATGTGAAAATTAGACAAACATGTCAGCTATGCTTTGGTCTAAGCCATTACAGAAAATGTTACCCAATACAAACCTCTGGGGTATTCAAATGTTCCAAGCAGCCACCAACCCATTATGGCTCCTCTTTGGCTTGAGTCATTCACCAGTTTCAAATAGAGCTCCCACATCGTCAGGTAGTCAATATCTCTCTAGGCTTTTCAAGAGGAGAGCATGAGAGTTTTATCGGGTGCTCTGCTACAATCTTGATATGCTGTGTCTGCAGTTCTCTCCTGTTCTAGCAACTTTGTCAGATGAGGAAATGATAAATCTTGACATACTTTGTTGTGAACTCGTGCTGGCTCTCTCTGCTACTTCTCTTTCTACATGGTCAGAAAGTATCCCTTTAATAATATGTCCTAGAACAGGGGTGGGGAACGTGTGGACTTGAGGCCAAATATGGCCCTCTAGGTCCTCAAGGGCAGCCCTTTGACTGAATCCAGGGATGCCCTTGAGAACCTAGCGGGCCACATTTGGCAGTGAAAGGGCTGCCCTTGAGGACCTAGAGGGCCTCATGTGGCCTTAAGCCCACAGGCTCCTCATCCCTGTCTTAGAACTTGCCAAGAGTCCAAGTAACTAATCTATAATATTCAGATACAACCCTCTTCCGCTTTTTGAATATTGGGACACTGGTCCTTTTCCGGCCTATGGCCTTTTCCTTCCTCCATGGTCTTTCAGAGATCATGCGGAGGGGTTCCACACCCACACACATATGGCTGTTGTTTCCATAGTCTGGGGTCTAATTCATCCAAGAATAGTCATTTGAAGTCGCTGAGGAAGGGTGGTTGCTCTCTCTCTATCTCTTCATTTATTTGGGGACTATATTAAACATTTTGGTCTTTTCTCATTCTAAGTCCAAAGACTGTAAGATAATAGATTTAAGGTGGGAAGAGGTGTTAGAGGTCATTTAATTCAACTCCCACATTTTACAAATGATGAGATGGAGGTCCAAAGACATGCCCAAAGTCATACAGATTACAAACAGCAGAGGCTGGATTTGAACTCAAAAATCTTCTGAATCCAAATTGAGAAAATTTGAGTAATATAAGAGCTGAGTAGTTCTGCCTTCTTTTGGTCATTTGTTGTCATCAACCTATGCACAAGAAACATTTGATTCCAACATTGCATGTGTGTGTGCGCGCGCGCGCACGTGGGTGAATTTCCCTTTTCATATTGCCTTCAGAGTGTTATCTTCAATTCATTCTGATCTCTATTACAGTGGAAGCCTTTCTTATAGTGTTCTTTTTCCTGTCCTGGCTCATATCTTAGATGCACATCTTCCTAAAATCTGAGTTGGTTGATATGAATTTAGTCATGTCTTTAGATCCCTCCTTTCCCCCACCCACACAATCATGAACTGGCAGTTACTTGATTCCTACTAAACCCTAATGGCAATACAAGCTCCCTCAGCTATTCTCTGTGTGAAGGTCCCCAGGAGGAATCCAGTCTCCCAGAAAAGTTTATCTGATTTACATGAATTACCTCCCTTCTCTTTCCCTGCTGACCTTGTACCCTTTCAGTTTCCCTGAGATCCCACTTGGTCATCTAAGTGACTTCCTCTGTTTTGTCATGAGCTTCAGTGGATGAGTTAGACTCCTGGTCACTGGCAGAATTATGGGGCTGCATGACTTTGTTCCCTTGGGCCTTGAGGCTTACTAGCTCAGAGGTGAGGAATGCTTGGAGAGGTCATTCCTGTCCCAGGTGCCCCTGGGGACTGGGCTGGAGCAAGAGAATGACTAGGGAGGAGGGCAGCTCTGGGATCACAGAGTTTACACCTGGAAGGGGCTCCAGTAGCTGCTGAATCATTTTTAAAATGCTGAAATTCAAGCTTTTAGTCGGCAAATATTTGCTCAACTCCTAAGATCAGGATGCAACCTCAAAACTTCTGATTTCAAAGCCAGTACCCTTCATTCTATTGTGACCCACTTCTCTGGAGCTACAGAGAAAGTATAACTATGACCCAAAGGCTCCTGCTCACACCCAGGACTCCTCAGTCAATTAGAACTTTCAGGTGTATCTATGTCATGGCTAATCTCTTTCTGCCTCTCCACTGGCTATTCATATCCAATGGCAAGAGAGATCTCTTTTCCAGGGTACCTATGGGCTCTGTGGACCCAATGAAGACCTCATCTGATTACCTTGGGGAAATCCAAAGCCCACAAAGGGATGGATGGCATACTCCCTCCTTTCCCAGCCTTTCACTACTTTGGACCTAAGACAACCATCCTCCCTATCGGCATTATCTTCTCTGTGACTGAAGCCGTCCCAGAGATGCTTTTGGTGAGCTTACGTCCCCATCCTTTCATCCATTTAGAAAATAGTTCTTTTTCTCCATCTGTGCTATGACCCAGAAAAGAACCAGCGTCAGAGGATGATGGCTTGGTTACCAACTTGTCCCAGGACTTCTTCTGGCTGAATTAAGAGAAGAAGAAGATCAGGAGATTTTCATTTGTTGAGCTAGAAGGGACCTCAGAGGGAAGAGGATCCAACCCCTCCTCCTCATTTTACAGATGAGGAAGTTGAGGCCCTAAAAATGAAATGGCCTGCACATGGTCATACAGCTAAGGAGTATCTGAGGAAGGATTTGAATTCGGATCTCTGCTGCCTCCAATAATCACAACATTAATGAGTACCATTATAACGTTTACAGAGCACTTTAAAGACATGATTTCATTTTATCTATAGAACCTACAAAGTCAGTAGTGTGATCCCTATATTACAGATGAGGGAACTAAAGGTCAGAGACATGAAGTCATTTGCCCAGGATCACACAGCCAGCCGGTGTCAGTTGTAAGATGGGAACCTTGGTTTTCCTGACCCTACTACAAACCTCCTTGCCTCTCACAGTGGATGAATGGGGGGAGTGGGGGCGCTTAAGCTTTTAATATAGTTTTCTGCAGCATCTGATGAACCTATATGTGGCTATTTCTTACCCACTCCCAGATGTGATACTAACAGTTATGTATCCAGGGTTTAGGATTACCTGGACCCTGGTGTCAGGTGACACCTTTTATTTGGCTGGCTTCCTTAATCCAAATATTCCTTTGATGCTTAACATGGCAGAGAGAATCCCAGTTTCTCAGAGGCTCCATTGGCAGACTCTACTTAGTTGGAGAAATTTCGAGTCTTGACAAGCTGTGAAATCCATCACCAAGCACCAGCTGAGCTCCTCACCAAAGGCCTGGCCAACACCAGGTAATACGTTTATGGTACAATGGAACGACCACTCTATTGGGTCAGAGGAATGGGGTTCAAATCCTGACTCTTCCACTTCCTACCTGTTGAATCATTTCAGCTCTCGTAAAATGGTCAATCTGGATGGCCTCTAATGAATTGTTCTTCAGATCTCAAAATGCATGAGCCTCTGAAAGGCCAGGAGGGGCTCTGTCTATGGTAAATAAATACAGCAGCCACACTGATAGAATCAGGAATCCTTTGGATCACTCAGCTTGCCTTGCTAAAAGCCCTTGAGGCATCAAGTTTTACAACCTAAATCCTTCCTGGTGTGGGATTGCAACATTACAGGAAGGAGAAAAGGTATGTGGACTTCTGAAATCCCCATGATTAATCAGTAACCGTCCTTCCCCCAGAGTCCTCTGTCATGGGGCAGCAATGCCTTACCTTCGTACATCTCCAGAATATGGACGGTGTCCCCGATCTGCAAAGACAGCTCCACGTCTTGGGATGCATTGTAATTGTAGATCGCTGGAAAGGGAAAAAGGATGTCATATGACAGGGAAAGAAGACTTCTTGGACAGCAACTCATTCATTGTTGCCCAGATTGTTGCATGAGCAACAGACCAATTGCATGCTGGTGCCTGGCACACAGTAGGTGCTTAACGAATGCAGACTGACTGATATTCCCTCTGTGCCTGAGACATAAGGAGAATCACAGTAGACTAACACACACGTTTATTATGACTCTTAAAATGGTTATAGAATTATCAAGATCATAGGGTCACAGAATTAAATTAGGAAGGCAACATGTTACTCCTGGGCCGTGACACACTGGATAGATAGATCGCTGGGCCTGGAGTCAGGAAGCCTCATCTTTCTGAGTTCAAATCTGGCCTCAACTGCGTGACCCTGGGCAAGTCACTTAACCCTGTTTGCCTCAGTCTCCTCACCTGTCAAATGAGCTGGAGAAAGGAATGGCAAACAACTCTAGTATCTCTGGCAATAAAACCTAGCTGTGCGACCCTGGGCAAGTCACTTAACCCTGTTTACCTCAGTTTCCTCATTTGTAAAATGAGCTGGAGAAGAAAATGGCAACCACTCCAGTGTCTCTGCCAAGAAAACCTCAAATGGGGTCACAAAGAGTCTGACATGACAGAAAAATGACTGAAAAAAATGTCACTCCTTGCTTAAGAAACTGCAGGTGGCTCCTTCTTGCTTTGGGGGAACAATACCAGCTCCTTCTCCTCTGAGTGTTTTTTCAAGCTCTTCCCAGGGCATCTCAGTCCGGCTTTCTGGATAACTTTTGTTCCAGTCAAGCTGTCCTGTTTAGGATTATGGAATGAGAGTTGGAGGTGACTTTCAAGATCCTCTAGGCCAAAACTCTCATTTTACAATCAAGAAAACTGAACCCAGAGAAGCCAAGAGACATGCCCAAGGTTACACAGCTAATAAGTGTCAGAGTTGGATTTGAACCCAGGGCCTCAGACTTCAAATCCGGCATCCTTTGCTGTGGACCCTGAGCCCTTCCTGTACAGCCTCATTCCTTCTGTGACTCAGCACAGGCGCTCCCCTGTGTCTGGAATTCTCTTATGTTTTCCTCTTTCCTTCCAGACTCAGCCTGTAAGAGCTTATTCTAATATTCACACAGTCCCAAGTGCCCTCAGCCTAGAACTTACTTTTCAAATAGTTCACATTTCATTTCTTTGTACAAGCCGTTTTCTCCCAACAGAATGTATGCTCCTTGAGGGAGGGCTGGGACTCTTGGGGTTTTTCAGTTGATTCTGTGGTTTTTGTCCCCCAGCATCTAGCACAGGGCCTGGCATACAGTAGGTGCTTAAGAAATACCGACTGGATTGAATCCACTTGAATAGGATTGATGAATTATTCAGAGTCTTACATCTAAGACACATTGGAGGCAAGATTCACACTCAGGGCTTCCTGACTCCATACGTAGTGCTCTCCCTTCTAACACCATGGGGCCAGTGACGGCGCCATTCATAGACTTAGGAATTTAGAGCAGGCATGAGCGCCTGAGGGGCAGAAAGGGGAGGGTTCAAGGGGATGGGGTTGGAATCAGGAAGCCCTGGCAATCTGGGGCAAATCACTTCACCTTGTTTTGGTCCCTTCCAACCCATGAGTAGCTCATGGTTCTTTGGGTGATTGATCTGGAAGCTAGTCTCACTTCATCCCTGAGGGATTTCACACCAGTCAGACCTTTTGTGTTGGGTCTCAGGAACTCAGATCTGGAGATGGAAGCGACCTCAGAAGCCATGAGTCCAACCCCTTCATTTTACAGATAAGGAAACTGAGGCTCGGAGTGGGTAAATGACTTGCCCAAGGTCACACAGATTGTGAATGGTGGCTCAAGGATTTGAACTTGGTCCTGTGCCCTTCAGTTCAAAGTTCACTGTACCACACTGCTTCTCCTGCTGGTCCAAAAGTCTAATCTGAAATATTTACAGGGCTATTACCTGGAAGAGGGATTTGACTTGTCCGGTTTGGTGGCTAAGGGCTTAAAAGGGGCAATCAGATGGGCTGCAAAGAGGGAAGAGCTGCCCAGCAACGTGGCTGTCCCCAAGCAGCCTGGACTGCCTTAGGACGGGGCTTCCCTCTCCTGGGATATCTTCTAGCCAGGTCTGGACAGCCTCCCCCTCTCCCCCACCCAGGTGTTTGAATAGGAGATTCCCGTTCAGGTACAGGTTGGGTTAGCTGGACACTGCCGGGGGCCTTTCCAACTCTGAAATGGTGTGCTGCTGTGGCCATTCTGGGCATTCATTGCATCTTGGGGACAACAGAGTCTCTGCTTTCTACGGTTGCCCCTAGAGCTCCTCACCATTAAGTGGCTGGTGTATTTAACTGATCATGAAACTGGCTGGTTTTCCAACACAGGAAATGGGTGGAACAACAAACATGTAATTAAGTTAGTCAGCACTAAGGCACTGGCAGGCAAGCTACGCTGTTTCAACTGATGCTGCTATCCACCTGGGCAACGTTTGCTGCTGAAGGGAGGCATCACAATATCGACAAACTGCAGATGTCCCACATGGTAGGGGAGAAGCAGGGTCACTGCCCCAGTGTGATGCAGAGGGTTGGACACCCCCAGGGCTCCAGAGGATGGAGTGCGAGGCTGTAGGAAATAAAACTCCAATTTCCCTCCAACCTTCCCCATTCCTGTGGACAACACCACTGTCCTGTGGATTAAGGAGACAAAGGTAACAGGGCCCTTCTAAGTAATCTAGTCCAATCTCCTCCATTTACAAATGAGGAATCTAAGGCCCAGAATGGTTATGACTTGCCTAAGATCTATCTCCCAGGGAGTAAGCAGTGGCAGTGGGATTTGAACCCAGGTCCTCTGATTCCAAACCCAGGCTCTTTGAAATACATCAGAGGCCTTGTGACACCTAGGGACTTGATGGCCTCAGAGGTCACTTCCAGCTCTAAATCTGTGATCTTGGGGTATCTGATGAGATGTTGAGCTTTTGTCTGAAGACTTCCAAGGAGGGGAACTCACCATCTCTCAGAGCAGGCCACGTCACTTTGGGATAGCTCTAATTATTAGGAGGTTTTTCTCACATCAAAACTTAAATTTGCTTCTTTGCAACTTTTGCTTTAAGTTTTGTCCTCACAGGCCAGACAAAACAAGTGTCATCTCTCTTCTCCATGACAGTCCTTCAGAGCCTTGAATACAGCTCTCATGGCCATTCCAAGACTTCTCCTCTTCAGGCTAATCACCCTTAAGGTCTTTCAACCAATCCTCATGTGTCATTCATTCAAGGCTTGTCACTATCCTGGTCATTCTCCACTGAAAACTCCCTAGTCCATCAATATTCTTTCTAAATGGCAGTGCTGGGGACTGCCATATGTGCTTAGCCATATTGGCACCAACTCTTCTTTGCCTAGCTCCCTTTCCTCTTAGAATGGCTGACTCCCACAGGCTACATCCCAGACCACCCCCAGCTTCATTCCTCAGTTTCAGGAATTCCCCACTTCCTCCCCAGCACCTGTAAGTGCCTTCATCCTGTGGCCCTCTTGGTGAGGTCCAGACTCCACTCCTCACTTCTCCCATGTCATTCTAATTCCTGCTTATGCTTGAAGCTCTCAAGCTCTCCCTCTCTCTGTCTTTATCTGTTTCTCAATGAAGACTTGTGGGTTCATTTTCCTTCACTTTCTTCAGTGTCTACTTTAGATAACATCAGACCAGGGAGAAAGCAGGGAGATGAAGTCACTTTCCCAAGATAAGTTTGTTAGCAAAGGGCAGAGTTAAGGTTCTGAACTGTTTGATGAGTTGGCCAACTGGAATTCAAACCCAGGTCTTTGGACTCTGAATCCAGTGGTTTTTCCTCCACATTACTGGTAGTACAGGGAAACATACTTAAAGTCATCTAAGACTCAGTTTCATCCTTTCTAAAAACAGGAACTGAGATTTATCTTTTTGAAGGGGTCTTTAGCTTTAAATTCGATGATCCTATGGGAGTTTACGGGCAACTAAGTGACACAGTGGATAGAGTTCCAGGTCTGGAGTCAGGAAGACTCATCCTCCTGAGTTCAAATCTGGCCTCAGACACTAGTAGCTGTGTGACCCTGGGCAAGTCACTGCACCCTGTTTGCCTCAGTTTCCTCATCTGTAAAATGAGCTGGAGAAGGAAGTGACAAACCACTCCAGTATCTTTGCCAAGAAAACCACAAATGGGGTCACAAGAGTCAGGCACGACTGAACAACAAGAGGAGTTTATAAAAAATCTCTAACTGTCCTTTTCTCTTTTCTAAGAGGCCTCTAATAGTCAGCATCTCTCAGTGCTTAGGAAACATTCTTCAGAGACTGGGCTGTTAATCTCCCTTCCCCATGGATACAATGCTTGAAAAACTTTGATGTAAGGTTGCTTGGAGGAGAGTTTGCTTAGATGTTTACTGAGTTTAAGAGTTAGAAGGATCCTCAGAGATCTAGTGTATCACGTCCATGAGTAAGAACCCTTGACCCAGGGTCCTCCGACCTCTGTTGGATCTCCAATGAGGGGCAGCACTCCCCCTCCAGGCAGCCTCCTGCACTTCTGAGCAACACAAATGGGCACCAAGCATTACATCCGTGAGTAAGAACCTTTGACCCAGTGGTTCTCCCACCTCTGCTGGATCTCCAGTGAGAGGCAGCCCTCCCCCTCTGGGCAACCCCCTGCAGCACTGACGGGCACCAAGCTTTTTCAGTCTCAAGTCAAAATTTGCCTCTTTGTGATTTCTACTAGCTTCTCGTTTTGCTTTTCTTGTTGCCCTACTTTGTTCTCCAAATTATCGACATCCTTCCTAAACTGGGGTGCCCGGCATAGACCACGGAACTCTAGATGGATTCTGACCAGAGAAGGGAGCAGTGGGACCACCATCTCCTTAGTTCTGGACTCTCTTACTCTATTAACAGAGCCTAGTATAGAAGGGACATTTGGGTGCCGCAATCTTACGATGACTCACATTGAGTTACCAGGCCACTGATTCCCCCAGTTCTTCCCCCACCTCCACAAACTGCTGTCTGGCCATGCCTTCTTCATGTAGCCATAGATTGTCTCATAGAATTGTTGCTTTTCGGTTTTCTTTGCCTTCATGTACACTCCCCGAGGGCAGAGACTTTCACTTTCATCACTGAATTCCCAGACCCTAGTACGGTGCCTATTAAGTACCTAACATAGTCGTTGAATAGCTAACTTTAGGAGAGAGCTGTTTTGAAAGCCACAAAAGTGCCCCTGCTGTTAAAACACCATCAAATTTATTCTAACATTCCTTGTTACTCTGTTTGAGTGATGGAACTACAGATATAATAACTTTTAATAAATTAAAAAACTATAAAATGCAACTTATTTATTTTGACAACTATTCCCTGGGAGCCAACAAAACCATCTTCCAACTCCATCTGTGAAAAAGCACATGAGGGTAAGACAAATGTTACCATCCTAGTGACTACCTTGGAATCCCACTAAATTTATAAGCTATGCGGAAGAGTGTTGAGTTTTGTTTTCCAGCTAAAAGGAGACTCTTCCTCTTCTTTCACCCCATGGCTTTCTTTGCCCATAAAGGGAGAAATGAGCACCAGATTATATGGGTGGATTACTGTGTAGTAGAAGGAACATTGGACCAATCAGGAGACCTGAGTTCAATTCCATTCAACGAATGTTGATTAAGCTTTGCTACATACAGGGCACTGTGTTAGGAACAGGGATACCAAGACAGATAAGACAAAGACCCTTTCCTTAAAGTGCTTATGATCTAGTGGGGGAAACAAATATCTAAATAGCTATGACCTAAGGGAGAGTAAAGTCCAAAGGGGAGTAGATGAATCTGCTCTGGTGGGAATGAGACACACCCATTTTCAGATATAGCCACAGTATATTGCTTGACTTCCCCTGTTACAAACAACAACTAGATGGTGGGGAGGCAGAGAGTGAGTTAAGTGGGAAGCCACAGAGATGCAAAAAAGAATAGCTCACCAACAGAGCACTGAAAAAATACCCAGAAGCAAAAGTTCAGAAAGGACAATTTTGTTACTACCTTGGTCACTTTAATATATACTTTGTTGAAAAGAACAACAGGAATTCCTGATTTTACCTATGATCCTTTTTTTTCACCTTTGTGTATCAGAATGTTTGTGATACACACACACACACACACACACACACATACACACATACACACATACACGTAAAGCTTGAGAAAGGTGAGACCCCTTTCAGCTGGGGAGTCAGGAAGCAGTCACCTGAGATAGGTCTTAAGCTCTCCTGGCTCTTCACCAATTTAGCTGTGTGACCTTAGACGAGTCATGTGAACTTCCTCAGCCTCTGTTTCCTCACTTGTAAAATAAAGGGTTTGGACCAGACCAATAATACTTTTTGATTGTGATGATGACAATAATGATAGCTAATGTTTACGTAGCACCAACTCTGTGGCAGGCACTGTGCCAAGCACTTTACAAATATTATCTTATTTTGTCCTCACAACAACCACGAGAAGGAGGTGCGATTATTATCCCCATTTCACAGATGCAGGCAGGGTTAAGTGGCTTGCCCAAAGCTTGTAAATGATCTCTAAGGGCCCTCTCAGCTCTTATATCCTCAATTCTGAGGTCTCTTTCGTGCCTGGTATTTCATGGCTCTGACTTTCTAGGCTCAAGGTTCCACCCAGATCTGACATTCTAGGCTCATGGTTCTTCGCAGTCCTGACATTCAATGATTCACTAAATGTTGATCCTAGGGAAGAGGAAACAACTCGGGGAGCTTTGGGCCAGCAGGCCCCATCACAATTTCTTGTTTGGTCTGGAGAAATCAAACAAGGGCAGGGAGTCATGTGGAATATAAATCTCCAGGCTAGTCTGGGAGAAGTTGCGAAAGACCAGTTGCTGGAATCCTTCCCCCTAGGCTTGCAGCTCTGATCCTTCGAGCCTCCTTTCCCAGGGAGCCAAGATGACAAAGACAGTGAATATCTACAGAGGGCAGAATTGTTTGCCGCCACCTCCTCCCCACTCCTCCTTTCATTTGACCTTTAAAAAAAAATAAAGGCTTGAATATTTGGTAGAGAAAAACACAGACTAAAAAGGGAAAATATGCCACGTCTGTCTGATGAGGGTGCCCTCACCCCCGAAGGAACTGTACAATACCAGAACAAAGTGAGTCCCATCTTCCCCCAAAGGGCCCGGCAGGGCAGTGTGGGGTAACGTAAAGGATGCCAGACCTGAGACGGGAAAGCCAAGGTTAGGAGCCGTAGGATTCTGGGCAAGTCATTCCATTCGACAAATATTCATTCAATGTGGTGCTGGGCAATGGGAAAAAGGAGGAAACAAAAAGGAAAACAAAGCAGTCCCTGTCCTCAGGAAGCTTACATTCTACTGATGGAACAAAGCAAGCATACAGTGCGAACTGTACATACAGAGTGTATATATTAACTGATAAATGTGTAACAAATACACTAGGAGAGGGAATTCTTGAGATTCTAAATCACTAGTACATTCATTACACATGTCGTATTGATTAGTACGAACGTCACCATTCCCTTCCCAACAGAAGCCAGTTATGAAATAACTTCATTAGAGAAAGTCCTAACAGCTGAGAAGGAAGGGAAGGCTTCTTGGAAGAGTTGGCGCCTGCATGCCTGGCAGAGAGCTAGGACTTCCCAGAGGTGGGGTTGAGGACAGGAAACAGGAAGAGGGCCAGATTGGTAGTCGGGTTAAATTCCACCTCTGACACCTGTGTGATCTTGGGCAAATCGACTCTCCTGGGTTTTACTCCAGAAAACGAGAGGGTTGGACTGATGCCTACTGAGGTCCCGCCCCTGTCAATCCTAGCTGAGAAGGGAGTTACAGACAAGCAGGGGAAGCAGCACACACAGGTCTGTACTGGAAGCTGTTGTGGCCAGCACTCATCAGCTGAGGCCCCATCCCCCAAAGAATGCTTGCCCAGTTAGGTAACTAAGCCTCAGCAGCAGGAGTGCTGACGCTGGTGATCTGATTCTGATCAGAACCCTTGACTCCGCATTGTAGCAGCATAGCTTTGCCTTTGATCAAAGCTCATAGTCAGCCGGCCCTGGTGAGTTCTTAACCCACAGGAGGCTGGATAGCCTGTCCTCCTCTTGTGAGAAACTGGGGACCTTCAGGGGCACTGGTACTTTAGAAAGAAGACTGGCGTTATCATTGGGACACCTCGATTCATCAGCTGTGCTACTTCCTGTTTTCTTGGGTTTAGGAAATTCATTTAGCCTTCGTAAACCACAAAATCAGTATTTAGACTCTGGTCTCCACATTCCCTCTACCTCCAAGAATCCCCAATTTGGCCATTTGCCCTGATTCCCCCAGGATGCTGAATACTGTCTGTACATTCATTGTAGAACAGATAAGTCTGGGGGAGGGTGCATCCCCTTCACTGTGAGCCACAAAAAAGAACTGGGAGTGTGTTGGAATTAAGTTTCCACTTAGTTCAAGCCGTCATCACCTCTCACCTAGATTATAGTACCAGCCTCCTCCTTAGGCTCCCAGCCTCCTCCTTCAGCTCCCAGCCTCCTCCTTAGGCTCCCAACCTCTTTAAGTCTCCCTCTGCTCCAATCCATCATACACTGCTGCCAGAGTGATTTCCCTGACACCCCCCAACTGAGCTGCCTGCTGCCTCATCCTCCTCAACCCTCTCCCAATGGAGCCTGGGACTGACTGCCCCTGGGACCCCCTGGGCTCCCATAGGTGAGCATTCTCATAGCATTTTTCAATCAACCAATAAACATTCTATTAAGCACCTACTATGTGCTAGGCACTGTGCTGAGCACATCTGAGCTATTTGCAAACCATGTCATCACGCCTATTAGCCATCCCTCCCTCTCTGGCTTTCTGGCCCTGCCTCTGCATGTTACCTCACTAGACTGTAAGTGCTTAATGAATGCTCTATCTATCCAAGGTAAATATAAAGAGAGTAAATATAAATGAACATGAAGTGTTAGGAACACTAGCATTCAGGGGAACCAGAAAGACCTGAGCTATGTGTTCTCCCTAGCCAGCCCCTTTTTCTGTTCTTTTCCCGTTAGAACGTCAGCACCTTGAAAGGAGGGACTGGAGTGTCTTGCTTTCTTGTATTCATCACTAGCCCTTAGCACAGCGTTCAGCACATAGTGAATGCTTTTATTCATTCATCTTTCTTGAGTGTGGCTGACCATGATGCTGCCCTGCTCGGTTACCTCCAGTGGCTCCCTATTACCTCTAAGATCCTCTGCTGAGTTTTTAAAGCCCTTTCCTAACCTAACCACTACTTACCTTTTCTTTCCAACCTCAGTGGACATGACGTCTCATCTTGCACTCAACAGTCCTGCCAAATTCACCTCTCTCTTCCTCAAACATGGCATTCCATCTTAAGGCTTTGTGCCTTTTCAGTGGGTTTCCTCACATGCCTGGAATACACCCTCTCCTCCTCTGTGCCTCATAGAAGCATTCCCTTTAAGGACATAGCTTATGCATCACCTTCTACATGAAGTCTTTCCTGTTCGCCTTGTGGCTGGTGTCATCTCTCCTCCCAAGCCTAGTATTTAAGCACTTACTGTTTATTATGTTTGTGTGTGTGTGTGTGTGTGTGTGTGAGAGAGAGAGAGAGAGAGAGAGAGAGAGAGAGAGAGAGGGAGAGACGGCGAGAGGGCGGGGGGAGGGGGGAGAGGGGGAGAGAGCACTTATTAAGCATTTACTATTTGCCAGATCTTGGGCTATGTGCTTGGGGTACAAACTCAAGACAATATCTACCTTCAAGGTACTTACATTCTAGTGAGGGAAAATCACTAGAGGAGCTAGAAAGGAGGGAGAAGGACACCCCAAAAGGGAAGGCTGTCACTGTGGATCTAGAGAAGTTCCAAGAGCCTAGCATGAAGTTAGCTTGGCTTGGGCACCTCACAAAATGGCGGTCCAGGCCAGAGACTTACCAATCAGAAGAGACAGACTCCCATAGATATTTACTGTGTGCCACATTAGGATGGAGCCTCCTGGACAGCCAACTGCTACATTCACCCTATCTGCATCCCCCAGTGGCTAGGCAAAAGGCCTGGAGTGGTAACTACTTAATGACTGGAATAAGTGAATTGTTTTTGGAAGACACTAAGGAGGAACTGGGACCACTGGTGAAGTTAATTAAGCTTGTGTATCCCTGAGAAAAAATGTAGGTCCCCTGATAGTGAAGCTTTTTTGCTTGAATTCTCTTCCACCCCTAAATACTTGATAGCAAGCCAACTTAAAGAATGAAAAAATGGGGGCAGCTAGTTGGCGCTGTGAGCAGAGCACTGGCCCTGGGGTCAGGAGGATCTGAGTTCAAACCTGGCCTCAGACACTTGACACATGTACTAGCTGTGTGACCTTGGACAAGTCACTTAACTCCAGTTGCCCTGCCCCCCCAAAAAAAAACAAATAAAAGAATGAAAAAAATGAGATGTTTGTGAAGCTCTTTGCAAACCTATTTCTATGGCTATTGCCATATAATTGCCATGATGATGATGATGCCTTCCTCTCTGGCCCAAGACTCCTCACCTATAAACCATGGGGGTGGGACTGCTTGGTTCCTTTCAAGTTTCAGCTATATTCCCACCTTTTGTTCCAGGGCTTTTGCCCAATAGAAAAGCTTCCATGTGGAGTTATTATTATTGGTAAATACTGTTATCATTTGCATCTTTGGCCTCCCTGCAAGGGCTTTTGCAGTCAGGCTAAGCAGCCTTTTCTCTGTCTTTTTATTCTCCCCTTTCATTAGACCAGGCCCTGGAAATCTACTAAAAGCACTGCACCACACATAGCACTGAAATTGCTTTGGGGTGATCCTTCGGGCTGTGTCCAAACCCGTCTAACGCTTCATGATGGCAGCCCTGTGCTGCCTGGGACAAGCAGTATCTCTTTAGGTCATCGGTTTAGGCCTTTTCCACAAATAATGTTCCACAGAAAGCCCTGGGTCTTCTTGGTAACTCTAGAGCACCCAGGAAGATACACAGATTGATAATACCGAAAATACAGTCTATATTCACTGGTAGAATGGAGAGAGAAGAAGTGGAGAGTCATGACTTGGGTACTTGCCTTGGGTTGGCCACTAGCCAGCTGAGTGGCCATGCACACATCGTCTATGCTCTCTGAGCCTGAGAGGTCTCCTCACTTAAAGATTAAGGGCGGTGTGGGCTTCCTTGGCTGCTTTCAAGTTCTAGCTAAAATCCCACCATCTACTCCAGGGCATTGTCCAACAGAAAAGTGTCAGAGTTGAAATGTCATTCTTCAAATCATATGTGGAAATCTTACAGGAGAAAGTCAAGGACCTTGGCAAAATGACCATAGACTGGGGACAATGTAGCAGCACCATGGATAGAGCACTGGACTGGAAGGCAGAGATTCTGGGTTTGAATCCTGACTGCCTACAGGAACCTGGCCAAATTATTTCCCCTTGTTGGGTCTGTTTCTTCAATCGGAAAAGAAAGGATTTCAACAATTTAGATCATGTTAATTCAACAGGAATTTATTAAGCACCTACTATGTTTAAGCACTATGGCAGGCCTAAGAATGATAAAGATAAAGTAAAGCAGTCCAGGCCCCCAAGGAGTTTACAGACCAGAGGGTCTTTGTGGTCCCATAAGCTCAGGGGAGATTCAGAGGCTCTTTGGAATCTCAAACTGGAATTTAAATGCGGTTTGCTCATGATGGAAAACTCAGCCTTGCTCCTGAATTCTCTTTCTGCCCAGGTTGGCATCAAGGCTCAGCTCATGATGTGTGAGGCCTTTTCAATCCCCCCCACCCAATACATTGTATATTTTTATAAATGTTTATCTGTGTACATGCTGCTTCCCCGATGGAGCATCGGCATCTTGGAGACAGGGGCTGGTTCACTTTTGTCTTTGCGTCCCCAGTCCCTAGAACACTGCCATGCATTGGGCAAAAGAAAGGCTTATTGATCATCCAGTTAGTGTGTCCAAATGATTATTTATCTCTTCTGTATTGATCAATGTGCCATTATTAGCATGTGCACGCACACACACAGAGTTGTTATTGTTGTTGAGTCATTTCATTCCTGACTCTCCGTGACCCATTTGGAGTTTTCTTGGCAAACATACTGGAGGGGTTTGCCATTTCCTTCTCTAGCTAATTTTACAGATGAGGAAACTGAGGCAAACAGGGTGAAGTGACTTGCCCAGGGTCACACAGCTACTAGTGTCTGAGGCCAGATTTGAACTCAGATTTTTTTTACTCCAGGCCCAGTGCCCACCCTATCCGCTGCACCACCGAGCTGCCCTTCAGCATGCACACACGTGACCACATATATTCCTAAATCACTTTGTATTTTTTTAATCTATTGATTTATGTGTGAACATGATGTATTCCTCCTAGCGTAGAATTTAAATTCCCTGAGGGCATATATTGCCTCATTTTTTAATCTGTATTTGAATTTTGCACATATCAAATACTTACTAAATGCCTGTCCACTGCTCAAAAGTTGCTATGATACGTAAAATTAAAAAGTAACTTTAAAAACGGAGAGATTAAATGCACTTAGGCCAAAGGCTTCTCACTTGACTTGAAACGTTTTCCTAAAGCCAACAATATAATAGCAACAGCTTCTGAAAAGCCCCTATTTCCCAGCAGGCCTTTGTATCCACTGGCTTCCCGATGGCCATCTATCTCTGCCTTGTTTGTCCCAAACAATGACTGGCATTCAGAGGGTTTTCAGTCCTGGGTCTCAGCCTGACTTTCCAAACCCTTTTCACAAGCTTCTTTCAGAACAGTGAGAGTTACATACATGTGTGTTATGAGGGCAGGGAGTGAACACTAGAGATTGAAAAGCCAAAGAAAGAAGGGAGAGAGAAAAGACAGAAGCGTGTCCTTAGATGGCAGAAGAAGAATTTTCCAGCCTGTTTCCTGAAAGAATACTGAGCTTCTAGAAACCATGAGGTCAGAACTGCCCTCCCAGCTGAATGACTGTCTCCACTGGAGATCTTATACAATCACCCAAATTCTCTGTACCTCAGTTTCCTAATCTGCATCAGACAGTAATGTTTGAATTAAATTGAATTTCTGCCTTGTACCCACGTCAGAGCTTCTGTGATAACAAAAACAATGTGACAAGAGACAGCATTTATATAGCATTTTCAGGCTTATAGAGAGACCGTTTAATCGGTTAATTTAAGCCCTGGGACATTGATGCTAGTATTACCCTCATTTTCCAGAGGCAGACACTGAAGCACAAAGGGACCTTCCCACAGACTGATGACTCAGGTCCTCAGACAAGTCTCCTTGACCCTAGGCCTGGCACTTTGGCCACTATACCATCTGGCTGCCCTTCTGTGACAATTAGGTGTGACGGCCATCAAATAACGTAACATCATTCATAGAGCCAGAGTCCTGAATCGGCAGTCAGAGGACAGATTCCAGGGCCAAATCTGGTCGTATTAGCTGTGTGACTGCATGACCTCTCTGGGCCCTAGTTCCTTATCTGGAAACTGAGGGGGTTGGACTGGAGGTCCTCTAAGGTTCCTGTCCAGCCGTAAATCTATATTGCCTCAGTTTCCTCAGCTCTAAAACGAATTAGACTAGATCTAAATGATGCCTAAGGCCTAGCTGTTCTAGAGACAGCTAGGTGGTACAGTAGGTAGAGAGTTAGGCCTACAGTCAGGAAGATCTGAGTTTGAATCTGGCCTCAGAATTCACTAGTGAAGCCAATCACTTAACCTCTGCCTCATTTCCTTAACTTAATGGGGCTAATAATAGACCTACCTTCCAGGGTTGTTATGAGGATTTGTAAAGCACTTAAGAGTTATTGCTGTTCAGTCCTTTCAGTCACGTTCAATGCTCTGTGACCCCAATTGGGATTTTTTGGCAGAGATACTGGAGTGGTTTGCCATTTCCTTCTCCAGCTCATTTTACAGATGAGGAAACTGAGGCAAGTAGGGTGAAGTGACTTGCCCAGGGTCACACAGTACTACCTGAGGTCCAATTTGAACTCAGATCTTCCTGACTCCAGGCCCAGAGCTCTATCCACCATGCCACCTGGCTGCCCACTTAGCAGAGTGCCTGGAACATAGTAGGCACTTAATAAATACTTATCCCTTTCCCTTCCTTCCTCCTTCTAAGGTCACCTCCATTTCTAAATATATGGAGTTCTTATGCCCCAAAGGGCTATAAAAATGTGCATACCCTTTGATCCAACAATACCACTTTTAGGTCTGTATCCAAAAGAGATCATAAAAATGAGAAAAGGACCTACATGTACAAAAATACTTATAGCAGCTCTTTTTGTGGTGGCCAAGAACTGGAAATTGAGGGGATGCCCATCAACTGAGGAATGGCTGAACAAGTCGTGGTATATGAATGTAATGGAATACTACTGTGCTCTAAGAAATGAGGAGCAAGTGGACTTCGAGAAAACATGGAAGGACTTACATTAACTGATGCTGAGTGAAGTGAGCAGAACCAGGAGAACATTGTACACAGTAACTGCCACAGTGTGCGATGACTGATTTTGATAAACATAGCCCTTCTCAGCAGTGCAAGGACCTAAAACTTTTCCAAAGGACTCATGATGGAAAATGCCATCCACACCCATAGAAAGAACTATGGAGTTGGAATGCAGAGTGAAACAGACTATTTTCTCTTTTGTTTTGTTTTCTTTCTCATGGTTTCTCCCATTCATTATAATTCTTCTATGCAACATGACTGATATGAAAATATTTTTAATAGGAGTGTATGTGTAGAGCCCATATCAGATTGCATGCCATCTTGGGGAGACAGGGGGAGAAAATTTAAAACTCAAGGAAGTGAATGTTGAAAATTGAAAATATTAAATATAAGTATAAACATATACATACATATATACATACAAACATACATATATATGTGTATATATATATATATATATATATATGTGTGTGTGTGTGTGTGTATGTGTTGTTCTGACATGTTTCTAGTTAGTCCTATTCTGCAGACTGACTACAACTCAGGAATCTCAAGCCCCCATGGTTTTGGAAGTCTCTGACACCAGAATGTAACCTCTGTCAAGTCCTTACATGCTATAAGTAATTTTAAAAAATTAGTACAAACAAAAGAAAACAAATAAAAACACCCCCCCCCCAAGGCATCATAGTGGAGAGCAGATTCTGTTTGGAGCCAGAGGAACCTCGGCTTGAATTTCAGCCTTGCTGCTTATGTTATTTATCTTGTCTGGGGTTTAAAAAATTACCTCAACTGTAATATGCCTAGGTTGGACCAAGTAGCCTAAAAGCTCCATTCCAGTTTTCAATTCATGATACTAGATCCCCTCTCCATCTCCTGGATGAGAGAATGCTCCAGCCACTAAAACTGGAAACCATCAAGTCATCTTTTGAACAAAATGTGATAGAGCTAGGGGACCCAAGGTATAAATCCTGATTTGGCTACTTGCTTCCTTAGTGACCCTAAATAACTCAGTCCTACTGTCTGGGTCTCAATTCTGAAGCTCATAGATTGGACCATAATAGGTCCCCGCCCAAGCTCCACTTAATGCTAGTATTTTGGACCCTCCCGGCTTAGAGTGAATGTCAATGGTAACTGTTTCTTTTTGGTATAGCAACTCAGAGGGTCTTCCCCTCTCAGCTTGATTTTTTTTTCCTTTTTTTCTAATTAAAGGGGGCCATCCCTTGACTCACTTCTTAAAGAGGCCTATTCAATGAATGGGCATTACCTCACTGTAAGTGACAACCTGAAAAAACCTTAGCCTGAAAGGGACAGGGCCTCCCAATGGGTCCTGGGCCATCTCCAGTCCTGATGAATATCAGGCCACTGGACCCAGATGGCTCTGGAGGAGTAAGTGAGGCTGGTGACTTGCAGAGCCCTACCTCACTCAAATCAGTGTCAACCGCAAGTCATGTCATCCTTTCCCTGATGTCATGATCCTCTTCAAGAATGAAGGCCAAACAAAAGAGGGTTGGGTTAGAAGTCTTCTCAGATCTTTAGGCAGCTTTAGGGCTAGGATCCCATCACTAGATAATCTCTAGGGTTCTTTTTAGGGGCAGGACATTGAGTTATTGGAAATAATTAGATGGCTGCAACACGCTTCCTGCTGTCATGGAGCTTCCAATCTATTCTATCCAGTGATCTCATTAATCCTAACTAAGAATTACTTCTCCCTTTTTTATCAAGAGAAAAATTGAGCCACCAATTAGAAAATGGCTACAGGTCAAGGTTTGAGGCCAGTCAAGCCTCAGCTAGCCAGCTAAAAGATAACGGGTTCACCAGGTGACCACAATTTTTCAATTTCTCTTTGTGGCTAAAATGTCAAGACTTCACTTTATTAGTCTACAATAAAGAAGATGAACCATTCTACAGAGCCTGCTTATCACTGTTTTCACTGCCCTTAGTTCGCCTCTCTAGGTGAATTATGGTCCTCTTTCATCAAAATTGTGGCTGGTTCTATGGCTACCTGAGAACTAAGAGCATTGGCTTCAGTGTTCACTCTTCTCCTACACCTGGAGCTTTGCTAGCAAATATGTGAAAAGTGTGTTCTGAGCTAAGCACTGAGAAATAGACTAGAATGTATAATTATTCTTCATTCATGACTTTTCACCAGGCCCAACAGGATTGAAATATGTTTAACCAAGAAAAAAATAATTTCCATTTGAGTCTCTTGACTATCCCCTGAGAAGGGAAAGTATTCAAAATTGAGCCAAACCGTGAGATGGAATAAGCAGACAGTGTCCAGAAAGGATACAAGACATCCTCAATTTAATTTAATTCTAAAAACATTTACTAAAGCCCTCCCATGTGCCAAAGATCATACTAGCTACTGGAGATGCAAAGGCAAAAATTCAAGTCTCTGCCCTCAAGGAGTTTATATTCTATTGGGATATAGCATTGTGCTTAGTGTAGAAATCCAAATTCAAAAAGCAAGAGAGACCCTGCCCTCATGAGGGTTATAGTCTAACATTCTCATAGGGAAGGTCAATACATGGGGCAAGGAGTGTCCAAGGAGGAGTGGTGCCCAGCAAGGCAGACACAGAGCAGATTTCATGAAGGAGATGGCTCCTGGGTGGAGCCTGGAAGGAAGAATGACAGAATCGCAGATCTGGAGCAGACTTTAGTGGTCATTTAGACTTAGAATGTAGTGGTGTCAAACACAACTATGTGCAGCCCACAACATTCCTGAGTGTTAGAAAAGGATTAAAATGTAAATTGGAAATATTTAACAAAACAAAAATACAATAAAATATAGATAACATCACATTTTAAATCAACATGCAGCCCACAGGGATACTTAAGTATGGACTGGTGGCCCCAATTTCTATTTGACTTGGGCACCAATAATCTAGACCAAATCATACCCTCAAAGGGGAACCCTGACCACAATCTAGCCAACAAATGTATGTGTTGGTAAGCAAAATGGGCTCCTTAGCACTTAGTGCCCTTGAAGAGTTTGGCTTTTGTTTGCTTTGAGTAATTCAGTGTATTTCATTGAGCCTTACTAGGTGCTAAGCCCCAGGCCCAAACCCCTATTAGGTGTGGAACCTGTGTGGATGTGGATTGGTGACTGGGGTGAGGCCCAAGGTGGGGCTGGCTAAGTGGAGGTGCTAACTCCACAGCCATGCCCTATTAGGTGTTAACCTAACCTATGTGGATGTGAACCTCCCAGGGTCCTAAGGGGAGGGGCTAACTCAAGAACCAATCATAGCAGCCTAAGTTCTGGTCATTCAGATGACATTTGATGACTTCTGAAGCCCTATAAGAAGGGAGGACAGAGCCATTTGTGCAGGGCTCTCGAGATGG
>CM053625.1:309526575-309552557 GCA_028646595.1 Phalanger gymnotis
TGGTAACTATGTATTGGGATTTGAATCAGACAAGGTCTGTCTGTCCATGTTTGTAATTTGTTTGTATTTTGTTCTGAAGTTCAGGGTGCTGGCTGTGGGTGGACCTTACACCCCCACAGAAGCTGCTAGCCAGATTGTGGAAACAATGTACAACCGGCAATTTCTTGACAATATCCAAAGAGAGGGGAAATTGAGGCAGCTTAGTTTAGTGGGAAAGGCTCTGGAAAACTCGGTTAAGAATAGCTGGGTTTAAGTCCTGTCACAGACACTTACTTGCTATGTGACCCTGGGCAAGGGTCTGTCAGAAGCAATGACACCTAAGGTTTCTTCGAGGATTAAAACTATGATCTTATGAGAGAAAGCAATGAGGAAAGAGTGCTTTCCAGAGTTGGAAACACAGATACAGGAAGGTGGGAGAGGTGATGTCCAGTTCAGAAAGCAGTCCAGTTTGGCTGGGACATGGAGTGACTTACGAGTGTTCGAAATAAGGCTGGCAGAGCCAGATGATGGAAACTTAAATGCAAAATTTCAGATCATATTTTAGAATGAGTGGCGGAGGGAGGGAGAAAGGGTAAGGGCTGAAGCAGTCATTTGGAAATTCGATATTTTGTGAATACAACTAACTTCCAATAAAGGGTCTGGGAAACAGACACACTGATCTGAGCCTCCTGGAGTGCTGCAGTTGACAGCCTTGGGGAACTATGTCTACAGGCATGGCCAAATTCTTATTTCTCCAAGACAGCAGGAATTTAATAAAACTCTTCATCTTGTATTTGGACAAGTTTATTCAAAAGTGAAATAGGATTTGCTAGGCTTATTTCAAGGCCTCTAATACCCCTTCTGTTCTTTGGCTCACAACAGTAAGAGGAAAGGTCATCACCTTCCTGTAATGGGGTGAAAGGAAGACTGGACACTGGAGGGAAACTACACTGTTGCCCTCCCAAGCCTCCCCCTGGGATGGATTTCGAGTTCACAAAAGTGAATCCATGATGGCTGCCCTTCGCTATCTGAAGGCTTGCCCTGCAAAAAGATCATTCAAGAATAGAGAAATGTGTCCATACCAGAAGGCACCCACTAAGAAACCTATGGGAAGATGAGTGGTCTAGGGAAAAAGGTTATGAGAGGATGTCATCTGGACAGGAGATTAGCCTCATTCTGTTTGGTCCAGAAAGCAGAATAAGGAGCAGTGGGGGGAAAGGGCAAAGAAGCAGATTTAGGTTTGATGTAAGGGAAAACTTAAAAACTGGATCTAGCCAAACGTGGAAAGGGCCAGCCTTAGGAGGTGGCAGGTTCTCTCTCACTGGACGTCTTCAAGTAAAAAGTGGTATGGTAGAAGGATTTTCTACAGTTAAAAGATGAACTAAACGGCCCCTGATGTCCCTTCCAATTCTGAAGTTTTATGTGGCTCTAGAAGACACAGTCCTATAACTAGGACCAATGTAAGTTACATGCAACGGATAGAGTGCCAGGCCTGGAGTCAGAAAGACCTGAGTTCAAATCTAGTCTCAGACACTATGTGACCCTGGGAAAGTTACTTAACTTGTGTGCCTCGGTTTCCTCAGCTGCGGAGGATAATAATCATATCTATTTTCCAGGGTAGTTGTGAGGATCACATAAGATCACTGTAAAGAACATAATAGGTTATAATGCATAAATGTTCGGCTCCATACATTTTAGAGTTTCCTCTCACACCCAACAAATTGGCAGACAGCACAACACAGCAATCGTCAGTGTCACAGGGGTTGTGGAATGGCAGGCTGCTAAATCAAATTAGGGTGACCACTGTGCACTCAAAGGTGCTTCTGATGCAGAGATTCCACATGAGGCACATAGCCTTGCACAGCCCTCCCTCACTCAAATCCAAGTCAACTGGAGGTCATGACATCATCTCCCTGATGTCACGGTCCTCTTCGAAAATGAAGGACAAACACAACATAGCTCACTGAGGGCTCTGACAAACAGAAAGGCTCTACAGACACCATCCTATCCACAGTGACACTCTTTGTGGTAGCTACGAACTAGAAGCAAAGTAGATGCCCATCCACTGGGGAATGGCCAAGCAGGCTGTGGTATAATCCAATAAAGGGAGCGCCTAGATCCTAGGTTTAAATCCAGAAGGGAAGTTAGTGTCCATCTAGTCCAACCCCCTTTCACTTTGCAGATAAGGAAACTGAGAGAGAAAGGTTAAGCAACTTGCTTCAGGTTGCACAGGAAGGGGCAGAGGCAACATTTGAAACCAAAGTCTCTGATTCCAAATCCTTGGCCCTTTCCACTGTATTACGAACAACACATATAAAGAGCTCTGCAAACCTTGCATAGGTTCTCAAAGTGGGTGATCCCTTCCCCCCGGGGGAACGATCCAGGAGGATGGCAGTAGTCTGAAGTGATGCAAATTTCCAAAAAACCATTAAAGTGTTAAAGGAAGGACCAAGGAATTTCCAGGGGAGCCATTTTTTCTTTGAAAAGGGGGCAGTGGGACAAATAAGTTTGGGAACCTCTGTGCCTTAAAGCATAAAAGGAATGAGATGTTATCTTTTTAACTTCTCCAAAAAAATTGTCATTAACAAACAAAATTATTTGTTCTTGAACTTGACATACACCAACAAATAAAAGCATTTCCACGTATGATGAACACAAAGGGAGGATTGCACATAAAACCACGAGTCCCCAATCTGGAGAGCTTCTTTTGTATTTTCCTTCTTATCACGCAAAGATGTTCTGCTTGTCTGTTTCACTCTGAACCTCTTTCTTTTATCTTCTGTACATTTTTTAGAAGCTTCACCCATTCTCTTAAGTCACTCTTTCCACCCCATATTACCTCTTTCCCCAATAAAAAATTTTAAAATAATCTTCCTTGTAACAAAAAAAAAAAGTCAAGTGAAGTAAATCTACAAAATGGCCATGTCCAAAACTGTATATCTCATTCTGCACCCCTAGTCCTCACTATGACTTTTTGGGGAGTACTTCCAAATTGTTTTCCAGCATGACTTCGACCAATTCATAGCGCCATTAAAAATGCATTAATTGGGGGCACATAGGTGATGTAGTAGATAGAATGCTAGCCCTGGAGTCAAGAGGATGTGAAATCAAATCTGGCCTCAGACACTTACTAGCGAGGTGACCTTGGGCAAGTCACATAACTCAAATGCCTCCTTAAAAAAGTGCACTAGCTGCTAGCCTGTCCTCCCACAACCCTTCCAAAAATCGTCATTTTCTTTTCTTTTCTTTCATTTTGCCAATCTGATAGATGTAAGCTGAAAATTCAGAGTTGTTTTAATTTGCATTTTTCTAATTATTAATGAGCTGGAACATTTTATCATATGCTGATAGGTTGGTTTTCTTCTTTTAAGCCCAAAGAGATCAGACAGAGGCAAAGGACCCACATGTAGAAAATATTTGTAACAACATTTTTTGGTTGTGATAAAGAACTGAAAACTAAGGGAGCGCGCGCATCATTTGGGGGAAAGGCTAAATAAATTATGATTGGTATGTGAATGTAACGGAATATGGATGTGCTTTGAGAAATGATGAAAGATTCCCAGAACTCTGGAAAGACTTAGATAAACTGATACAGACTAAAAGGAGCAGAACCAGGAGGACAATTTAATATGACGACGACAACAATGTAACAACGAAACTAATTAGAGAATAACTTTGAAGCCTTAAAAACAGTGATCAAAAACTCTTAAGAATCGGTGAGGAATTGGCTTACCCATATCCTGGCAGAGCACTTATGGACGCCACATAGAGAATGAAACTGACATTTTTAACTTGAGGGAAAGTCAATTTCAATGAACAAAATACCCATTGTTTTTTTTTTCTCTTTCATGTTTATTGCCACCAGCCTCCACCTCAATCTCACACTTTTTCCTGTCAAGTTGAAATGCTTCCATATCACAATCGTGTGTGCATCCATGCATACGCATGGCCACAAGCATAGAGCATGAAAATTGAGTTAGAATCAACTAAAGGCCAATGGAAATGCATATGGCGGGTATGAGTATGACGATGACAAACAAGGAATTTTACAAAAGAGAAACAGTGTAAGGGATGTCACCAAGGAAATGTATGACTGGAAAAAAAGATGGGCCAGGGATTTAGCAAGATCCAGAAATGACTGATGCACCTCCCATGGGCTGCTCTGCTATCTACTCTAAGTCAGGAGAAAGTACAGAAAGTTTCCAACATGTTGGGCGGACCCCTTGAGGTAAGGTAACTGACACATGGACGAGTCACACAAGAGGGCAGATGTGGACAAGCTGCCATCTACACCCCAGGAGGAAATGAGATCCCAGATCTCTGAGTACGATAGTGTATACTGTCTTATTCTTTGGCCCAAACTGAGGCCAAAAGATGTTCAGTGACTTGACCAGGGACACATGGTTAGTAAGTGTCTGACACTAGATTTAAACCCAGGTCTTCCTGACCCCAAAGTCAACTCTTTCTCTACTTTCCCATGCTTCCTGCTACTGAAGTGATACTTGCTAAAAAGCTGAAGATGCTCTGGGGCTGGAATCAGGGAGATCTGAATTCAAATCCAACCTTAGACACTTACTAGCTGTGTGTCCCTGGACAAGTCACTTCAGTTTCTCCACCTGTGAAATGGGGATAATAATAGCACCTACCCCCAGGGTTGCTGTGAGGATTAAATGAGACAATATTTATAAAAAGTGCTTGGCACAGTGCCTGGTACCAAAGGTGCTCCATAAATGCTTATTCTCTCCCTCCCTTCCTTATGGTTACCAATTCAGCCTTTGGCACATTTCTACAACAGCAGCAGCAAACCATAAATAATAAATCTCCTTTAATAAAAACAATCCACATTTACACGACACCTTAAGGTTTGCAAAACGTTTTATATACATGAACTCATTTCATGGTTAAAAAAGCCCTGTGAGGGGAGGGCTATTATCATCTTCATTTTTTTAGAGAAGGAAAATCAGTCAGGCCCAGAGACATTCAACAGCTTTCCCACGGAAACGCAGCTAGCGTCTGAGGCAGTCCTCCTGACACCAAGTCTAACCACCAAACCACCTTGCCTCGACATTTCTGTACTGTTTTACAACTTAGAACATCCTTCTGTACAGATGGTCTCATTCAATCCACATAACAATCCTCTGGCATTAGCACAGTTCTTGGCACATAGTCGTTGTGTAGTAAATGCTCTTAGAGCCAGCCAGTATTGCTCGTTCTATTCTAAAGATGAGCAAACTTGGGGCAGCTAGGTGGTGCAGTGTGTAGGGCACCAGCCTTGGAGTCAGGAGGACCTGAGTTCAAATCTGGCCTCAGACACTTGATACATGTACTAGCTGTGTGACCTTGGGCAAGTCACTTAACCCCAACTGCCCTGCCAAAAAACAAAACCAAACAAAAACAAAAAACAATAAAGATGAGCAAACTGAGGCTTGTGTAAAGAAATTACTAAGGTGTGAGAGTGAGCCAGTGACAGGGCTGATCCTAGGACCCGAGACTGCTGCCTTGAAGTTCAGTCCTCCAGCTATCATACCACACTGCCCCACAGAACCCCAGAATTAAACCAGAGAATTCTAAATCTTCAGTTTACTGGATCTTACCCTGTGTCCCCCAGATGAGTTATTTTTCTTTATTGTAAAGTAACTAAAAAGCATTACTATTATCCCTCATTCATTCCCATGCCATACTTTGTCATGTTCTTCATTTGCTCGGGGCAGGATGGGGTGGCTGAATGAATGCTGCACCAGGAGACAGTGGACTGAGACCCAGTGTTTGCCATGTCTGTGGCCAGGAGGAAGTCATGTTTGCTCTCTGAGCTTAGCTTCAGATCCTTCATTGGGAAAACTCGAGGGCTGGACCCAAACTGCCTGCCAGCCACTGAAGATTAAGTCATCGGAGCTGGAGTCGATTTGTGTGGTCTGGAGGGTCCTTTCCAGCTCTTGATCATAGATGACCTAAGGTCTTCCAGCAACACCACAAGACACAAAGAACTCCATTTACTAGAGATTTAACTTTGGGTTTTCTCTTTTGAGCCTAAGGGACCTCCTTTCTTATTAAGGCCTAGTAAAAAGAATACTGAGATCCAAGTCAGTAGACCCTGGTGAGTCTCACTCCTTCTACAGACTGCCCACAGACCCTTCGGGGGAAGTCACCTTACCTCCTTCTGTGTGTTTACGCACATATAAACTGAAAAGGCTGCCTGCAGTCTATCATCCCAAGTCCTCTTCCAGCTCTGAAATTCTAAGAGCTTTTTAAAATTAAGATCCCTTATTTCTTAGTTTACAATACTCAGTTCCACATGATTTTGAGCTCCAGCTTTTCTCCCCCCTTCCTCCCCTCCCTCCCCAAGACGGCACAGAATCTGCTATATCTTCCACAGAATACTGACATTTCTAAATAATTTTCTAAGTCAAATTCAATTCAACAAACCCTCGTTATGTTGCTGCTGGATATGGAGTCCTCTGCTAGGCACAATATGGAACTTATGGTCTAAGTAGGGAGGTAGGAGAGGAACACAGTATACAATAGGAATTCAGTATACAATAGTTAAAATATGATCAATGTGTTAGACAAGAGACACTTGCAATAGATAAAGGGTCAAAGGATAGGAAGAGGGAAAAAAGCAAGCTATCTACAACCAAATGAAAACATACTCTGAATCCCCAATTAACGAGTGAGAATTCAAGAAGCAAATACAATGAACTTGGAGTCAGAAAGACTTACGTTCAAACGCCACCTCTGAGGTTATCTGTGTGATTCTGAAAGGCAGGCGAGCCTCAGTTTAAAATGGGAGGGGAGGTAAACTAGATGGTCCCTTCCAGCTTAGACTCTATGGACTTTTATCTTACATACAAATTAAATAATCCTGATGATCTATCTACTCACACCCATCAGACTGGCAAAGATGATTTTTAGAAAACAAAAGAAAATGAGGGGAGGGACCAAGGAAAGCCAGGCACTGTTGGGGGTCTAGTCATTTTGGAAAACCATTTGGAATTGTACTCCTTAAGACTAAACTGTAAATCCCCTCTGACTCAAGAATACCATGACTAGGCCTATACCTCAAAGACGTCAAAGAAAGAGGAAAAGGACCCATACGTACAAAAGTATTTACAGAACTGGAAAGAATGGGGTGTCCATCAACTTGGGAATGGCTAACCAAATCGGAAAAATAGTAAGATAAGTTACCTGGAAAGGTATAAAATATCTACATAGAAGTCCAAAGAGGAAAAGGGAATTAATTAGCTGAAGCGGGTGACTTCCGGCAGGAAGGAACTCAACACTTGAGAAGTACGGAAGGCTGTGGGGCACTGGAGGACCAAGCCCATGAAGAAGAGAGGAAGCAAAGGCGCTGGGGCAGGAGGAGGGCCTATCAAGTGATGCCTTTCTCTGACTGGATAATCCTCCTAGCAAAAGACACATGATAGCCTCATGGTCACCAACTCCCCCCCCCCCCCACCTCCCCTCCACCTTCTCTGGAAGGAAAGTGGTGTGTGGCTTGAACCTCACCTGTGTCCCACAAAGGGGTTAATTTATGTTGATAATTTATACTTGGCACTCAAAAGCTTCTCTTCAATATTAAGCCTCTACCCTACTTTACTTTTGATAATTTAGGGTGCAGGAGATCTGGCGCTAGAATCAGACCACCAAGGATTGGACCCCAACTCTGCCGCTGCCTACTTCTATGACCTTGGGCAAATTATTCAACCTTTGGGGGATTTAGGATCCTCAGGCAGATCAAGGGTCCTACTGGATGACCTCTAAGATTTCTTGCCTTCCTCCCAACCTCTATTCCTACTCCCCTCTGCTCTGTTTCTACCTACCCATTAAGAGATATGTCAATAGAAAACAGCAGCCTCTTTCTTCTCAAGCTTCTCCTGTTGAAGAAACAGGATCATAGAATGAGACCTAGAAGGTACCACAGAGGTCTGCTAGTCTAACCTTCATTTTAAAGCTATTGAA
Organism: Phalanger gymnotis; assembly: GCA_028646595.1. NCBI lineage: Eukaryota > Metazoa > Chordata > Mammalia > Diprotodontia > Phalangeridae > Phalanger > Phalanger gymnotis. The sequence goes on from CM053625.1 coordinate 309,534,511, forward strand.
TTGAAATAGTCCCAGAAGAAAGAACTACATGAAATCGTTTGCGTTAATTATTTGCAAGTTATGGAGAGGTAAATGTAGGCTTCACGGCAGAAAAAAGCTTCCTAGCCATTCTGAATATCCTAAAGGGAATGGGCTGCTTAGAAAGGAGATGGGGTTCCCCCGCCCCCCCTTCGAAGTCTTTAAGTTAAGGAATGGGCAACTACCTTTTGGGAACATTATAAAGAGGATTCTTACTGAGGAGTGGGCTAGACCACTTGGCCCCCAAGATGCTGAATCCTGTAATGATGAAGGACTTTTGAGTATTCATTTTTGTCAATTGTACATGACTCCATTGTGAGCTCAAGACCCAGCTGGACAGTAGATTCCAATCTAAGGCTATAGAGGTTGGGGTAGCTATTCTGGGAGTAACAACAGCAAGGAAGAGATGGAGAGACAAGGGGAAGGGGGTGGAGCTGGTGACCATGAGTCTATCATGTGTCTTTTGCTAAGAGGATTGTCCTGTCAGAGAAAGGCATCATTTGATAGGCCTTCCTCCTATCGCTTCATTCTTTCCATGAAGAAGGAAAATCTGCTTTCGATCGTGTCTCATTGCAGGAAATCACTAGGAGGTTGCTTTTTTTTATTTTAATGTCCCCTGTCCTTCTCTGGGTATAGGGAAAGGAGGCTAAAAAGGGGCTCAGCTTTTTCCAGACCCCTGGAGCTCATCTCAGAAGCCATCTAGACCTTCAAAGATGGAGAAATTGGGACCTCTAGACTCTAGATAGAGATAGCCCATGATGTGTAAATTTGGCTCTTTGGTTTTTGCCTGGTGGAATCAAAGCCGACAAATCTAATCCATTTATTACCCATCCTGCTCTTCTCTTCTTTAGGTTAAACATCTGAAGCTTCTTCAACTGATCTCCACGATCCCCATCAAAGGAATTTATGCTCACCAAGTTTGCTAAAAGATGTAACCTAGCTGAAGAAAATGGCCATGTAAGGGACGTTTTCCTCTTAATGCCCCCCTATTCTGGACCCCTCTGATTCTCTAACCGCAGTCTGTCTCTGGCCTTTAGAAGTAATCTTACGAGCTCTAGAGAATATATATTAATTTTTTTGTATCCCTATAGCCTTGCACAGTGCCTGGTACACAGTGGGTGTTTAATAAATGCTTGTTGACTCTTTACTTTGCCTATGCTTATCTGTATACATGTTGTTTTCCTCCATACAATGGAAGTTTCTTGAGGGCCTGGACTGTTTTGTTTTTCTATTTGTCTCCCCAGCAGTAAGCATTGGGTCTGGCACATAGTAGGAGCTTAATATGTGCTTGATTATTTACTTTGTAATTTGATATACCTTTCTCTTTTTATATGTCATCTCCCCAATAGAATACAAACTCTTTGAGGGCAGAGACAGTTTCATTTTTGTCTCGGTATCTCCAGATCCTAGCACATAGTAGGTCCTTCTATTCTAAGGCTTGTATTCAGGGACCGCTTCCTGTCCCAAATGTAAAGATCAAAAGAGGAAGGAGCAAAGTCCTGAAGAATTAGTTCCCCAAATGCCAGGATATTTTTGGGCTGGGGAACAGGTTTGTTGGCCAAAGCATAAAACTTTGTTAATCTTTATGAAAACACTCGAGGCCTCTTCACCATGCAAATGGCACTGTGTGCTGGGAGGCATACAGATTGCAGCCCTGTTCCAACAATTGGAAAAGACAGACATGTTTATGATTTGGGGATTAGGACGGTTAGAATTCTGGATGTTATTTTAACTTGTGGGGGGAGGGGCAGGAATGGGGAAGGAGGGAAATAAAATGAAAGACTATTTCTCTGAAGGCTGCTTGAGTGGAGCGTTCTCATTAAATACTCTGGTTTCATGGACTCAAGGGGAGATGAGACACAAGTGGGACAAAAGAGGAGATATCAAGTTCAAGGGTAAACAAGACATTGTTCCCCCCACTGAGCGTTCCCCAGTTTTTCACATTCTGAAAACCTTTAGGGAAGAGGGGAAGCCTGAAATAGCCATAACACAGAGAGAAAAAAGTCTCTGAGAGCCACTTCACTGGCCAGGAGATAAGAAATCCCAGAGACTATCGACCTCATTTCACAACACGAGTTTCTTTCTTTTGGCCTCCTAACTTCTTTAGTTTTTTTAAAGAGAAATAAACAACAGTATTGAGATGCGGACTTTGGAAGAGAGGAGACACCCCAGGGAAGCTAGTTGTAACCTAAACCTGGCTTTCCATGTCCGGATTTGATTTCAGTCTGGGAATGGGGTCTCTGCTCTTCATTAGCCTCCCATGGAGTCTGGGACTTAGCTTGCCAGATCTCTCATCTTCCCATCCCACACACTCAGCCACTGAGCCCCTCACTCCCTCCTCCCACGCCCTGTGTCACAGATCTTCTCAGACTTGCCCACCCACAAGTCTCGCCTGATCCAAGCCAGGAACTGGTTTCAAGAACCAGCCCTTCCCATAACTAAGCATCAGGCTGTCTTGGAAAGACAGAGCCAAAGTATGTCCCTGAAGTGACCAGCTGACCATTGTTTAAGAGGCTTTTGCAGTTAAAAATGAGGTATTTATTGTAAAAGATGCCTAGGAGCCATTGATTGCTAAAATATTTTAATGACAGCTAGCATGTGTGTAGACCTTTAAGGTTTGTAAAACACTTTACAAATATTATCTCATGTGATCCTTACAACAACGCTGGGAGGTGCATTTTACAGATGTGGAAATTGAGGCAACAGAGGGTAAATGACTTGGCCAGGGTCACACAGCTAGGAAACATCTGAGGCTGAATGAATGAATACCTTTAGGACTTCAGATTCGCTTCATTTAGAAGCACCTACTATGTAAAAGCCCCTGGGCTCTGTACTGGGAATACAAAGGTAAAAATCATACAACAAGCATGTATTAAGCACCAACTTTTTTCGAGGAGCTGTTTGCTACGGTACCTACCAGGGTTACAAAGGAGGAAAAGAAAATCTTGGGGCAGCTAGATGGTGCAGTGGAGTCAGGAGGACCTGAGTTCAAATCTTACCTCAGATACTTGATGCCTACCAGCTGCGTGACCTTGGGCAAGTCACTTAACCCTGATTGCTTTGGGGAAAAAAGCAGTAACTAAAGACAGAAATAATAGGATCATGGAATGGAGAAGAACCTCCGAGGCTCTTTCATCCAAATACCTTAGTTTATTGATGTGGAAAGGCCACCCAGGATATGAGTCAGGGCCAGGGTTCAAACCCAGGTCTTCTGACTCCAAATTCAGCACATTTTCTTGGCCAAGAAGCCAAGCTTTTAAAAGCTTACTTGACGAAAGAGCTTCTGAACTCAAGGAGCTTATGTTCTCTGGGGGTGTGTATGTATGTGTATATATATATATATGTATATATATATATATATATATATATATATATGTGTGTATATATAGAGAGAGATATGTGTGTATGTGTGTACATACATGTATGTGTAGGTATAGAGGTACCATATTCATTCTGCATATGTATTGTGTGTGATAGACATACATACATATACACACGTGTGTGTCTGTGTATGTGAAATAAGGGTAGCAAGGTGGTACAGTGGGTAGATCATCTGGAGTCAAGAACGTTCATCTTCCTGAGTTCAAATCTGACCTCAGACACTTCCTAGCTGTGTGACCCTGGGCAAGTCACTTAACCCTGTTTGCCTCAGTTTCCTCATCTGTAAAATGACCTGGAGAAGAAATGGCCAACCACTCCAGTGTCTCTGCTAAGAAAACTCCAAATAGGGTCATGAAGAGTGGGACATGCCTGAAAGATAACTGAACAAATGTACTAAATAACTACAGGCTCGTCCATGGGTAGAAAGGCACTAGCAGCTGGGGGAGAGCAGGGAAAGGCTACTGTAGGAGGCTGAATCTGAGCTGAGTTGTGATAGAACGTAGTGGCAGGAATAAGGAGGGAGTGTGTTCCAGGCATGGGAGACGGCCTGCGCAAAGCAATGGAGGTGGGAAGTCTTGGGGGGCCAATTTGGCTGTGCTGAGGAACGCTCCAGGATGCAGAGGGAGGCTGGTGCAAGGCATAAAGGACTAATAAACAGAGGAGTTCACAGCCGATCCTGGAGGCACCAGGGAGCCACTAGATTGATGGCCCGAAGGATGACATGGGCAGGCAAGCTTTAGGAAAATCGCTGTTAACTGTGTGGAGAGACTGTGGAGGCAGGAGACTCCGGGCAAGGAGACCTCAGTTAGGAGGCTGCTGTCATAGTTCAGAGAAGGGGACAGAAGTTATTTTAATGCTGAAGTACAGCAGTGACTGAGTAGAGAAAGGATGGGAAATGTTGTGGAGACTCGGCAAAGCTCACCGAAATGAAACAGTGCTTGCGCTCAGGGTGTCTACATTCTGCCTGAGCTTCCAAGATCAATAGAATGTAAGCTTTTGGAGGGCAGGCTCAATACGAGCACAAGGTAGCACATAGTAGGCACTTCCAAAGACTGCTGAGATGGAACTGAATCGCTATGCCATATAGCATAGTGTTAACATTGTTGGACTTAGAATCAGTACAGGTTCAACTCTCGAATCTGACTCACAAGAGTCTCTGGGCCTCGTCTCCTCATCTATGAAATGAAGGGGTTAAATTCAAGGACCTCTCCAGCCAGGTCTGAAGCTAAGATGCTATGTTTGTTCATCTGTAAAATGGGAATAATGTTTGTACTATCTTTCTTATTAGGAGGTCATAAGGCAAATGCTTTGCAAACTCCAAAGGCTTATAGAAATTTTAGTTATTATCATCAGCCCCAGTCAGATAAGGTTACTTAAAAGCACAATGACTTCTCAGTGTTTTCTTTTCCCTTAAGAATGAGCCCCTTGGGGCTCAGCTCCAGTGAATAAAGGCCATGGGCCAGTGCTTGTTGCTGGGACTAAAGTAGTCTTTCAGGAGAATCCAAAGGCCAAGGAGACATCCAGAGGACAGGAGAGGCAGTAAGATGAAGGTCCTAGGACAGTCTATTCGCTCTTGCCCCTTCCCTCCCCTACTGGGACTAGGACACTTCCTACCTCCAAAGAAGGAAGCCCCCGAGCCCAGAACACTGGGGTCAAGTCTAACCTCCCAAAGCATGACAAGGAAAGGAGAGGGAAGAGATCAAACTAAGGTTGGGGCAAGAGGAGGGAGTCCAGATGGTGCCAGGAGGGAATCGTCACACCAAGCTCTCCTTGGGATTCCACCATTTTCATCAGGGCACCTTGGGTAGCTCTCTATTGGGGCAGGTGGTAGCTCAGGTGGTTAATGGGGCCGGGTTGGCTCCAGCTCAGGTGGGTCTGACTGGCTTCCCACCCCTGAGATCATTTACATGGAGGAACTAAGGAGCTATGAGAGAGCTGGAAATCTCTACCTTGGAAGTTTCCAGGACAGAAGATGCAGGAAAGGGAGTTTCCAGAAAAGGGGAAGAAGGGAACAAGCTCCCAGGAAGAAGGATAAGGGAGGTGGTGGTTAGGACACAGGCAGCTTCTTGAACGAAGAAAGAAAGAACGGGACTACAGTAAAGCAAAAGAGTTTCATAGGATCATAGACAAAGCAGGAAGAGACCCTGGGCCATCTAGTCCAGCTCCCTTACATTACAGATGGGGAAACTGAGGCCCAAGGAGGCTTAACTAGACATAATGCCATATCTACACTACCCAATGATTCAGAAAATTTTCTTGGATGAGAGAGTTGCACACCATGCTAGGCGCACACACACACACATGCATTCTCTCTCTCTCTCTCTCTCTTTTTATTTATAGTCACATTTCCTGGCTACAAAGGGATTGAGATGCTACAGATAGATGCTCATTCAGTGCTGAGGAAACTCAAACCCTCTTGGCAAAAGGGCTTGTGAAGGCTGGCATCCAGATGGGTAGACCCCAACATACCCATGGCATGCAGCTGCATGCAGATACATAAGTTTATAAACTTTCTCTTCCTAAAGAATGTAACCCCTTTTAGGGTAAGGGCTGCTCCATTTTTGCCTTGCATCCCGAGTGTTTAGCATCATGCCTGGCCCATAATTGGGTATCTCCTTTCCTTCTCTCCTGGGGGTGGGGCAGGAAAAGTCTCCACCCCTGCCCCTCCCCACTTTTAGTAGCTACTCATGGTCCCAAGCAGCATGGGGGCTTTGACCAGTTCTCTTACTGACCTGGGCCGGTTCCTCCAGCCTGGGAGCCTCTCCTCTCCTCTCCCGTATTGGGGCTTACCATATTGTCTTAGGTTTAGCATAAACACTAAATTAGTTTTAGCTCAGAACTCCCCAGCTTAGATGGAGCACCAGCCTTGGACTCCCCAGAGGCAGCAATCACAGGGATGCACCAGCACACCTACACATGGGAGAATACTAGTAAATGTGGCTTGATTGAGATCTGGGGGCTTGAGAGAATGTTGTTTTGGACTGGCCTCGTGATTTCATCATTCTAGGGAGCTGCAGGTGAGGATGTTTTCTCTATCATTGCAATTACAGTCTTAGAGTGTTGTCTAGGACAATGGGAAGTGACTTGCCCAGGGTCACACAACCCATGTGTCTTAAAGCCAACACTTGAACCCAGTTCCCCCTGACTCTAAGCCTAGCACTCGATCTATGACATCGCTTGTCTTTCCTGACAGGAGGATTCATGATGAAAAAAGAAAGAAAAACAACCAAAAACAAGGCTTAAGGTGAGAGGATGAATTCAATTCTTCACTCTGACAATTGCTACTAGATGACCTTAAGTACATCCCTTTTCTTTCTCTAGCCTCCGGTTTTGCTCAAATGAACAATGAAAGGGTTGGAGAAAACTACATTCCAGGTTCCTTCTAGCTCTAAATCTATGATCCTACAAAGAGATTCAGAACTTGATTGTGCTTACTGCTTGAGTGACTCTGGGCAAGTCACCTGATTTTCCTGTGCCTCTGTTTCCTCATCTGTAAAGTGAGGGAGGATAGAACAGATCAATTCTGAGATCCATTCCAGCTCTGCAGCCACTATTCTAGGGTCCTGTTTATATCACCTGTGTGGGTTTGGACAAGGCACTCTGTGCCTCAGTTTCCTCATCTGTAAAGGGATGGAATTAGACTAGATGATTCCCTAAGTTTCCCCCCAGTTCTAAATCTTAGGATCTGACAGATAGGTAGAGAGAGAGCTCTATATCTATATATCAGGTCCTATATATCCTATATACTTGTGTATAACATAGAAACAATTAAAAAAATTAAGGATTTCTACCACCCTCTCCCCAATTTCCAACCCAGTTTCATGCCTGGATATCCTCGGTTGAGAGGCATCTCCTTAACTAATGAAATAGTCTCAGCTGTACCCTCCATACATGACCTTTACACACATATATACACATGTGGATACACATAATAGCTGCCTCCAAGTTCATTACAAAAGTAACCCAGGCTTATAGTGTGTTCTAACTGGGCTGGGTCTCAGTAAGACCTAGGTTGCAGTACTGTCTCAGATACTAACTGAATGCACCTGGCCTCAGTTTCCTCCTCTTTGAAAAGACACAGTTGGATTAGTTGGTTTTGCAATGATCCGGCTAGCAGCTGCTGTGGGAGTGAAAGACCACCACAAGCCCAACAACAAAGACGCTGCTAGCACAGGTTCTTTGATCTGCTTTACTAAGGAAAGTAGCATTAGAGGGTTAACAATCTCACTTTAATCCAACATACACATATATCATTTAGTTCAGGGGAAGAAGCTAGCACTCTGAGCTTCAGAGCAAAATACAAACAAATTACAAACGTCAACAGACAGACTTTGTCTGACTCAAATCTCAATGCATAGTTACCCGGGTTTAACAAAGTCCCAACATCCGGGTTTACAAGCTGGAGGGCTCTTAACTACAGCTGCCCAGAGTCTCTTCCAGTCACACACCACTCTTCCAGTGAGTCAGAGGCCCAAGCAAATAGCTCTGTTCTCTCTTTTTACGCAGTCTTTGGACATCATCAAATGTCATCTGAGTGACCAGAACTTAGGCACACACTATTGGCTCTGGTCTTAGCAACTCCCCTTAGGACCCACATTGGCTTAGCACCTAGTAATTAGGGGTTTGGGCCTAGGATTTAGCACCTAGTTAGACTCAAAGAGACTTAATTTATCTTTCTAAAACAGTAAAAAAAAGTCCCAACTTAATTGATTACAGTTGGTTGGGCGGCCCGTCCCAGCTTGACCTTCCCTCTGCTAATGAAGATGGTAGCCATACTACCCATTCATGCAGAGTTGTTGTGGCTAAAAATATTACTCCCCTGATGGCTGACTTAGCAGACACAGCTGGGCACAGTTGATGTGTTGATTTGGGGTCAGGAAGATTTGGTTTTGAATTTGGCTTCTATATAACCTGGGAGAGGGAGTCTTAGATTCTCTAAGATGAAGTTTTCTTATCTGTAAAATGATGATAATGCTTGGAAGACCCATCTCACAGGGCTATAGGGAGGCTCCAAAGAGGAACTCTCTATAACATGCAATTCAGCTTTTAAAGAATTGGCTAAAAGTCAGCCACCATTGTCACTGCATTATTATCACCTCTTAATCTGCCTTTTTCCAAAATTAGCCAGGCTAGTACTCGGATAATACATACAATCCATGCCGACGTCTTCACAGATTAGTAAAGACTTAAACAAAAGGATTGTGGGAAAATGTAGACAGTGCTGGCCTTGGTGTCAGGAATCAATCACTGAGTATTTATAAAGTGCCTACTATGTGCCAGGCCTTGTGCCAAATGTCAAGGATACAAAGAAAGGGAAACCAGTCCCTGCCCTCGAAGAGCTTCTAGTCTCATGGGGGAGAGAGCATGTAACAACTTTACACATACGAGTCCCATGCAGAATAAATCCGAGGTAATGTCTTCTGAAAGATTCTGGCAGCGAAGGGATTGGAAGAGGACTGTGCAGGTAGAGATGAGGGGGAAGAGTATTGTGGGCCTTGGGTGCAGGCAGTGACCACTTCAACTCTCAGTTCTCTTCCATTCAAGTTCAGATTTGGACCAGACTTGTAATTGTATTAGGCTAAGAAACTCCCAGACCAATGCAGATTAATTCTGGTTCTTCAATATGCTTGGAGCATTGAGAGGCTAATGGCCTGTCCAGCTTGTGTCAGCGCCAGGACTTGGGCCCACTATTCCACAACTGCCATCAAATGGTGCTAAGAGTCCCTAGGATATCAAGGAAATGAGGGAGGCAAAGTGATTCAGAAATTATAAATTCTGTGCTTTAGAAATGTCAGTTACATTTCCATTAAATGGCCTGACTCTAACATTTAATTCATCGTGCATGTGAACAGGCCACAGGCAAATACAACCATGAATGACTTTTGCCTTTTCCAGCAAGGAAAAACTGCTCCATTATTCCCCCTCTGGGTGTGGCAAGACCATAGGAGTGGAGTGGCTGCTCGAGTCAGGCAGGGGCTTCTTGGATGAGGAATTTGGGACCAGATACAGTCCAGGGCATCTTTACACCCCTTCCTCTCCCAGATGCTCTGGCCAAATAAAGAGCTCATTTTTCTGCCCTGCCATAAATCACAAATCACCCTTCCTGCACTGATTTTTTATCAGGATGAAGGTCCAAAGAAAAACAACCTTACCCTGAACACACCCTCCTGACTTCTTTCTACAGAAAAAAACATTTTAAAAAAATTCTTTAAAAGTTTTGTTGATTTTTTTTTACAGCACATTCATTTCCTGACATTCTCCCCCACCACCACCACATACACACAATGAACCCTTGTAACAAGAAAAAATAGTTAAAGAAACCTGATCAAAAACCAAACAATGTATGCAACATTCTGCTCTTGTAGGTCCCCACCTCATTACTGAGAGAGGAAATGTCTCAGCAAATCTGGTATATAGGAGGCACTTAATAATTCCTTTTCAGCAGAGTGGCTTCTAGACTGACAAAGCTGGAACAAGTTTTTAAAAAGAAAAGGAAAATTGCTTTGGAAGAGGCAGGAGCAAATAGTCTTTGATGGCTGCACTCCATTGATTTTCTCCCTTTGGTCCTAAGTCTTTACACTCTTGGTTAAGAGAGCAAGAAGGTCCCCCTAAGTAATCTCCCCAGAAAAGGGCCTTGCACTGACTGCTGACTCCAAGGCGGGGCCTGTAATGATTAAAGAGGAAGGAAAGAAATGCTCACAAGCCAACCAGTGAAGTATATATCTCGGTATTCTAGCACCTACAATCAGAAGTGATAGCCTGCAAGAACCTGCCTAATCTCTGCCCTGGACAGCACCCCAATGTTAGCGGAGACAGATCTGGGTTCATATCCTGCCACGCCGCCTGCTACCTGTGTGACGTAGGGCAAGTCACTAGACTTCTGTGGACCAGGCTTTGGCATGGCAGATTCAACGAGCCCCAAACAGTAAACATGTTCTGTTCAACCGGCCCTCACCGTCACAAACCCTACCTACTCCAAACTTCCTTATTTCTATTCATTGCACCAGTCCCCCAGTTTCACAAGTTTGGCGTCACCTCTCTCTGTCCCTGATCCCCTTCCCTTCGTCTCCCCGACCCCAAGCCAAACTCCACATACACAAATCCAATCTGGTGCCGACTCTTTGTCAATTCTTCCTCATCTGTTGTGGTTGTTCAGTCACATCTGACTGTTCGTGACCCGATTTGGGGTTTTCTTGGCAAAGATCCTGGAGTGGTTTGCCATTTCCTTCTCCAGCTCATTTGGCCGATAAAGAATTGGAAGCAAACAGGGTTAAGTGACTTGCCCAGGATCACACGTCTAGTGTCTACGGCCAGATTTCAACGCACAAAGTTGAATCTTCCTGACTCCAGATTTGAACTCAGGAAGATGAGTCTTCCTGACTTCATGCCCACATTCTATCCACTGAGCCACCTGGCTGCTCGGTATCTATAGCATCTACTCCAATTCAAGCTCTTATCGGCTTTCCCCTGGACGAAAGCAATGGCCTCCGAATTGGGCTCCAAGCCTCCAGTCTCTCCCCTTTCCAACCCATTCTCCACCTGGCCCAAAAAGATTATTCCTAAAGTTAACACGTAATAGGTCACCTCCTGCCCAAGAAGTTCTGAAGGCTTCTGGAATAATGTACAAATTCTTCAATTTGTCATTTATAGCCCTACACAGTCTGGCTCCAACCAATCTTTCTGGGTTGATTTCACATTATTCCGAAAGGCCAAGGTCATCCGCTGCATCCCAGGGCTCACCGGTCATTTTGACTCGAACTTTGATGACTCTGGAGAGAATATGAAGCTGCAAGGGTGCCTCACTAAGATCCAACTCATCACCCTTGTGACGTCATCAGTCCTCTTTGAAAAGGAAGGATGAACACCGACGTTCTACAATCCAGCTGAGCTGACCTAGGTGTTGTTTAATCTCTTAACTCTGTGCCATTAAAATATCTCTCCCTGCACCCCCCCCCCCCCAAGCCTGGAATGCTCTCTCTGCTCGCCTCTGCTTCTCAGAATTTCTAGCTCTCTTCAGGACTCAGCTCAGCCTGGTATACAGTAAGTGTTTAATAAATGCTTATTACTTGGTCGGCTGACCTGCTAAAAAGGGCACTTCCTATTAAAACTTTTTTGAAAGATTTAAGAACTCTGCTCTACCTAAAGACCAACCCTAATTCCAGAGGACCCATGAAGAATGTTGCTCATCTATGAACAGAGAGGCCTCAATACGCAGAGACACTCATTTCCAGACATGGCCAATGGGGGAATTTGTTTTGCTTACTTATGCATATTTGTTACATGAATTTTCTTTTTTTTTTCTCCAGTAGGGCAGGGAAGTAGGAAAGAGTAAAAAGAAATGCTTGTTAATTGGAAAAAAAAAAGGTTTTTTTAAAGGGTATTCTGTTATTCAAAAGCTGTTAGTGTGTTCTACTCCCTCCAGAAATTAATTTGTACATATATTCTTTATGTGCTTGTCATTCCACTCTAATAAAATGCAGCTTTTTGAGAATGGGTACTACTAAATTTTTATGGCTGTCATGGCACATAGTAGGTGCTTAATAAACACTTTTTGGACTGAATCTGTAAAAATGGGGGACTAGACTAGAAAAAGGCTGAGGTTCCTTCCAGCTCTCAATCAAGGATTCCATCAACCAGGACTAAGGGGATTCTGGAAAGGCAGCAGGCTCCGCGAATGTTCTGCGGCAGGATTTGGCTTTCCTTTGTTTCCAATGGCACTAACTGGGAACGGAGGTTGGAAGGGCCAGGGTTAGGGCTTTATCTACCGGGACAGCCAGTGCCTGCATGGCCAAGAACAAGCCAGATTCCTCCTCCTTATTCATCCCTTCCACAGCTGAAACTGATCCACTGATGTGATCTGAGAAAGAGCAGGAGAGAAACGCACACTGGAAAGCCAGATGGGCCAAAATCAGGGGTTCAATTCCAGTGAAGGATAACCTCCCATCACACTTGGGATTAATGTGGCTACACCCGGGCTAAGAAAGACTCGGCTTTGCTAACAAGTATGAAGCATCTGACTGTAATCTGAGTGGCACAAAGGAGGCCACAAAGAGCTAGTCTTTGGCTGGCCCAAGCTGCTGGCGTCATAATGTTAAGTTTTAAGAGTTCTTAGCAAAGGCTGGCTCATCAACATTTCCTCATTAAGTTTCAGGGATGTTTTGCCTTGTTTTAAAACTAAAAATTCCCTTACAGTGTACTGGGATATGGGTGAGAATGGGAAACAAGGAAATGGGGACTCAAGCTCCCTTTACATGTAGGCAAACTGAGGCACAGAGATTAAAGTGACTTGGCTGAATCAGTGATTGCAGCTGAAATAAATAGCCAGCAGAAGTGATACCCACACCTGAGAAGCAAGAAGCAGGAGCCACACCTGGCATTAAAGATGGGATGACATTAGGAGGGTAAGTAATCCAGGAAAGGGAGCCCAAGCAGTCAAGCCTTTCCATATGTGGTCAGCATCCCCTGGAAGTGACTCTCCCTTCACACGCTCTTCATAGAAGGTTTAACACAGGCTAGCAACCACCTCCCACACTATCAGTTTCAATGCTCTCTCCCTTTCCAAATTGCTTGGCATTAGAGGCACCTTTGTGGAACAGTGGATAAGAACTGGGACACAGATCTCAGTTCAAATGCTATCTCAGACACTTACTAGCTCTGTGACCCTGGGCAAGTCACTTAACTCCTCTCAGACTCAGTTTCCACATCTGCAAAATGGGCATAATTACACCGCCTAGCTCATAGGATTGTTGGGAGTATCAAATGAGACAATGTAACCAAAGGAGTGAGTCATCAACATTAACTTATCCTTGCACATAAGCCCCTGGAAGGCAGGAACTACCTTGCTCTTATGCCTTTATGTCTCCAGCAGCCAGCACAGGGTCTAACACACAACATACATAACTCCCAAACACTACCATCCTCGGTGATAAATCTCTGTCGAGAAGTCTAACAGAACACCCTCCACCCATGCATATAAGTGTCCTGTCTTGGTTTATAGCCTTCCCTGGCTCACGAACTCATTCGTGACCTGGAGGGACCTTGAGAGGTTAACTGACTTGTACTCATTTAGCCAGTGTATGTGGGACAGAGGATTTGAACCCTGGTCTTCCAGAATCCAAAGCCTGCCCTCTGCCCACTATGTAACAATCTCTCTTACAAACGTTTCTAAGTCAGGATTAAGACACTATCTGAGAAAACTCATTAACAGTACCAGCAGATTCCCAAAGTGCCATTAGAAGAAATTCCAGTGGCTCCCTCCACCTGGGGGATCTGCTCCAGACTCCTCTATTTGGCATGTAAAGCTCTTTCCCTGCTGGTGCCTTCCTACCTTCCAAGCTTTCTTACTCGCTGATTCTCTCCTCGAATGTCCCATGCTTCAGCCATATTGGCCCACTTGGGGTTCCTTGTTCCATCTGCCATTCCATACTAGGCACTGGCTGTACCCAGTGTCTGGAATATTCTCCCTCCTCACTTGCAGCTCCTAGAATGCTTGGTTTCTTTCAAGACTAGGCTTGAACACTAACTCTGGCAGAAGAGGAAGCCTTCCCTGGTTCTCTGCCTTCTCCACTCCCAGCTGCTAATGCCATCCTCTCTAAGGTTACTATGTGTCCTTTTAAAAATCTTTTATGTGCAAGCTTTCTCCAGTAAGAGAACATAAGTTCCTTTAGGGCAGAGATTGTCTCAATATTATCTTTGTGTGCTTAGCACACAGCACAGGGCCTGGCACATCATCAGAACCTTAATAAATGTTTGCTGATATTGATTAATAAGGAATCTCTTCAAAGGGAAATGCTTTCATCAAGAAAAAAAAGATGCCTGTTTGTGAATTACTTATAGCGCTAGGCAAGCAGACATTAGGGAATTCTCTGAGGGCCTGAGACCTACAGGGAGCTGCCAGTGGTCCCCCAGCCAGTCTGAGTCAAAGGCAGGATTAGAATGAGTGTTCTCTAGTTCAAGGCTAGACATTAACAACAACAACAGTGATGAGGAGGAGGAGGAGGAGGAGGAGGAGGACGATGATGATGGTGATATGATGATGATAGCTGAAGTCAATACAGTGCTTGCTATGTCCCAGGCACTGTGCTAAATGCTTTATAATTATTACTTCATTTGATCCTCACAACAATCCCGGGGAGGCAAGTACTGTTATTATCCCCATATTATAGATGAGGAAACTGAGGTCAACAGAGGTTAAGTGATTTCCCCAAGGTTACACAGCTAGTAAATCTGTGGCTGAATTTGAACTCATGTCTTCATGACTGTAGGCCCAGGGCTGTCTCTCTCCTTGCCCAGAGTAGGTGTCTAATAAATGTTTGGGGCATTAATCTGAAATCGAACTTTCTGATTTCTAATATAAAGAGATGTCTCCTGTGTAGCTTCAGTTTTCCTCCCCAAATGTGAAAATACAAATAATCCTGGGGGGTGGGGGGCTGGCGGTGGGCAGGTGTGATGGGGAGAAATGGGAGTGGTATCTTGCTAGGAACCAAAAATCGTGTATCTCAGTCCCAACACATGATAATCACAGGATTGCAACACAGCTCTTTAAATGAAGGCAGTCACGGGACCCCAGTGGAAGGACTGTTCCAGCAAGCACACAGCCTCTGGTCTCTCTAAACGACCAGCCTCCATCACCCAGCAGAGCTGCCGTGGACTGAGGCAGGAAGATAAAGCTAGGCATCATGACAAATGGCATGCCTGCTCTGCCTGAGATAGCCCTTTAACTTCCTCTGGTCACCGCTCACTGCTCCACACTCAGAGGAACAGAGAACCACAGACGTGTACAGGTTGTGCAACTAACTGGATGTAAGCCTTCCCAGAGTGGCTTTTTGGCCTAAAGTTTCAAACTGAAAATAGGAATCACCTTGTCCATCCCCCCTAAACGAAACAAAACAGAAACACTTTCTAACTGACCTCCCCTTCCCCCTGTCCTTACCCCTTCCTTCCCCAGTGCATCATTACTCCTCCCCCACCTCCCAACCCAGAGTTTTTGAAGGCAATATCTGAGGGGAGGTTTTCGGTTTCTTTGTTGAAAAGTTGGACTCAGGTGTCACCGCCAAGTCAATGGGCAGCTCACATTTCTATGATGCTCTGAAATTGATAAACCGCTTTCCTACTACTTGATGGGGAAAATCATTGGATTTTAAGAGAAAAGAACTAGACTCAATAAATAACAGCAAACGTTTATACAGCCCTTACTATGTACCAGGCATTGTGTTAAATGCATTATAATTGTAATTTTCACAATGGCCTTGGAAGATATGTGCTATTATTTTACCATTTTGAAGAGGAGGAAAGTCAAGTGAAGTGGCTTACCTAGAATCATGCAGCTAGTGAGGATCTAAGGCCAGATTAGACCTATTTTACAGATGGGGAAACTGAGGCAGATAGTGTTTAAGTGACTTTCCAGGGTCATATACCTAGTGTCTGAGGATAAATTTGAATTCAGGTCTTTTAACTCCAGCCCCCTCTCTCTGTGCACCACAGCACTCCTTAACTACCCCCACTTACTGACTTATGTGACCTTGGGGCAAGACATTTCCTCTCATGGCCTTCAGTTTTACAGGATCATTGATTTAAGACTGGAAGGAAACTTAAAAGTGATCAAGTCCAAATGCTTCTTTTTAAATATCAGAAGATTGATATCCAGGGAAGGGATGTGACTTGCCCAAGGTCATATCTCTATTATGTAAACAGAGCCAGGATTTGAAACCAGATCCTTTAATGCCTACCTTCCTAACAATTAGGGCTGTTCACAATCCACAAGCCAATAAACATTTATTAAGTGCCAACTATGTGCCAGGCACTGCACTAAGCCCTGAGGATGCAAAGAAAGGCAAAGCCCATTCACCACTCTATAGTAGGCCCATCATATCAGAAAGAAGTGATCAGTTTTGTTTTTAAGTTCTAAGACCCCCAGGTTAAGTGCCCTGTTTCAAGGTTACTTTGTAGCTACTCTGTCGCATCCAGACCAGAGTGTCTTATGTACATGTTGCCTTCTTGATTAGAATGTAAACACCTTGAGGGCAGGCACTGTTTCATTCTTTATATTTGTATCTCCAGTGCCTAGCATAGGGCCTAGCACATAGCAGTCACGAGTAAAGGCTGTAGGTTGATTGAAAGGGGAGCTTTACCAAGGAAGTGAATAGAGAAAGAGATGTTATCTAAGCTGGATGCCCAAAAAGCTAAACACACAGTCCAAGATTTTGTTTAGAAAAGAAAAATGAAAGAATTAAGACGCCAATTAAAATAAAAGGACATGTCTTGGCTTAGATTAGAGTTCAGACATGAAAGGAATTCTTTCCTGAAAACACAGAAACCATTGCTCACTCAAGTAGAGAAAAGGATCTCTCTCCAGCTACCAAACATTTTATTGAAAGGATTTGAGTGGGCAATGAGGATTCATAAGGAAATACTGCCATGGTATGTGTGGAGTGCTTCTCAAAGACCATGAAAGCCTCAGCAAGAAAAGCTCTTGGATACACTCACCCTATGGACAGCAGGCTCCCCCTCTCTCTATGTCTGGGTTGCGGATTCAAGGAAGGAAAAGTTTGGGGCTTAGCCCTTGGTAGATTTCTAGCTTCAGTTCTGTTCTAAGCAGTCCTGTTCCACCGCATGAGCAAGGCTGGGTCAGTGCCATTTGTTACAAGTACCTGCAAACCCTTAGGCTTTGGGCCAGAGACTTCTGTCCAGTAGGCCAAGCACCAGGAGGTGGCTTTGAGGTGACTACCCTGAACAGGAAAAATGAAGGTAATTCACAGAGGATTCTGACTGCCCCCAATACATGCCTTCATAGTCCTTGAGCCTTCTACATTTCCTGAGAGCTCATGGCTTTCTGGAGTTACCCTAAGGAATTTTGAGTAGAAGAGACTCCTGATATGGCCCTAGAACCAATGGTTCTAAATGTCTGCAATCATGATATTCTACAGACAATAGAGCTCAATGAGAACATTAAGTTAGTCTTTTCTTCTAAACCAGAGGTTCTTAACTCAGGAATTTCTTGATGGTCCATGGACAGATTCTAGGTGTGTCTGAACTTTGATTAGAAAAATCAAATTGGGGGTGAAGCCAAGATGGCAGCTGGAAAGCAGGGTCTTGAGTGAGCTCCCCCCCAGGTCCCTCCAAAAACCTATAAAAAATGCCTCTGAGCAAATTCTAGAGCTGCAGAACCCACGGAATAGCAGAGGGGAGCAGGGCTCCAGCCCAAGATGGCCTGGATGGTGGCTGGGTAAGGTCTATCCCACGGAACTGGAAGGGGAGTGGAATAGAGCCCAGCATGGGCTGCGACCCGACCAACCAGACTGGGAGCCGGGCAGGACAGGCCCTAGCATCCCAAATCAGAGAGCTGTGACAGTTACCAGACTTCTCAACCCACAAACACCAAAGAAAACAGAGAAGGTTAGCGGGAAAAGCTGCAGGGGACAGAGTGAAAGGAGTTCGCGCTTCAGCCACCACCCCAGGGACAGCAGAGCGGGGGTGGTGCAGCTATAGAACTACAGCTGCAGTTGCTTCTGGCCCCAGGCCCACCTGGCGGGAGGAATTAAGAGGCGCATCAGAGCAGGAGTGCAGAGCCTGCTTAAGATCTGAGTCTCTGTTCAGGTTGGCAGTTCTTAGGGGAGGAGGAGCTCTGGTGTGGCAGCTTGCTGTGTAGA
>CM053625.1:309553057-309578643 GCA_028646595.1 Phalanger gymnotis
GCCTTCTGGGAGAGACAAAACAAATCCAATTCTCTCCACCCCCACCCCCTCTGTATAACAATTACCATCATAAAGTTCTTTCTATCACACCATACAGGCCTCCCTAAATTCTTAGTTTGGCGGAAGTGACACCCTGGGATTTCTAAGGCTAAGCTGGTGAAATTCTAGCACGGCCAATCCAAGCAGAAGAGCTTTAAGTATGGAGCTCGTATGAGAATTATTCCTCCTATCCGTACCCATATCCATTTAAGTACGGACCACCTTAGTAGAAAAAGGCTCATTGACAGGTTGGCCACACGGGGATGAATTTTTTTTTTATTTGGCTACAACACTCTCAAAGAACCATGATGCCACAGATGAAAAATGATCTGTGTCTGTGAAGAAAGTAACCTTATGAAAGAAATCACAAGTTATTGAAATATGAAAGAATATCATGAATTTCCAGAATCTTATTTGGCTACTAACTGCAGAGAAATACATACCTGGGTTGGATTTCTGACCAGAAAAAGTAGTGCATTAGCATGTCATTAGACAAAATTAGGTTATTTACTTAGGTGACACAGTGGATACAGTGCTGGGCCTAGAGATGGGAAGCCTCATCTTCCTGAGTTCAAATCTGGCCTCAGACACTTACTAGCTGTGTGACCCTGGGCAAGTCACTTAATCTCATCTGCCTTGGTTTCCTCATTTGTAAAATGAGTTGGAGAAGGAAAGGGCAGACCATTCTAGTATCTCTGCCAAGGAAACCCCAAGAAACCCCAAATGGAGTTTGACTAAATGACATGACTAAATGACAGCAAAAGCAATAGGCCAAAATGGCAGATCTTAATATTACTTTGAGTGTGCATCAGGAATTAGATAAAGAGCAGGCCCAAGTCAGGAAGAACTGGCTTCTTCTTCTCTGATATATGCTGGCTTTCAGTTCTTTGGGTCATTCTCCAAGACATAAAAGGTATAAATAATCAGTGATCGGCATGACTTGAATGGTTTTCCACACCAGGAAATGCCCACAGACATCATAAGTCTGGGCTAAAAAAAGAAGGAAATGAATGAATCAATGAATGAATGCATGGCTGAGAACACTGGCGTCAAACACAACCATACCACTTATGGTTAGATTTTTCTTTTCCATAAGTGTAAGTTACACCCAGTACATAAGTGGCTTAAGACGACAATAGATCTGTTCCCAAATTTGATATGAGCTTCCTGGGTGACCTGAGCTAAGTCACCAATGCTCTACCTTCAGCTGAAACTCAAAACAAAGGTATAATATCTGCACACTGAGAGTTTGATTTTGGTCTAGACCTGTGTGAATTAATTGCCACTGGTGACTTGAAACACTTCATAAACAGGCCCCTCCTCCCTTTCCAGTCCATTCTTCTCGGTCCTTATTCTCTGAGATCCAGAGATCCAGTGACACCCGCCTCCTTGCTATTCCTCAATCAAGACACTGTCTCCTGTCTGCTCATCACCATCTGATGCCTGACATTCCTGGGACTTGCAGCATCATCATCTCCATCTCCTGGCTTCCTTCAAAATTCCTCAGCTAAAATCCCACCTTCTGCAGGAAGAAGCCTTTCTTAATGTTTTACAATTCTGAGATTATCTATAATTTATCTGTATGCATCTGGTTTGTATATCCTTGTTTATATGTTGTCTACTCATTATATTGTGAGCTGTTCCAGGATAGGAAATGCTTTTTTTTCTTTCTCTGTGTCCCCAGGGTTTAGTCAGTCAATAAATATTTACTAAGCTCCTACTATGTGCAGAGGATACAAAGAAATGCAAAATACAGCCTTTGCTCTCAAAGAGCTCACAATCTGATAGGAAAGACAATATGCGAACAACTTAGAGCTATATCCAGGATAACTTGGAAATAGAGCAGTATAATTAATGGGTATCAGGAAAAGCTTCCTGGAGAACGTGGGATTTTAGCTGGAACTTAATAGAAGCCAAAGAATTCGGGGGTGGAGATGAGGAAGGAGAGCATAGCAGGCCTGAGGGACAGACATTTTGGGAAAATGTCCAGAGCTGGGAGGTGGAGGAATATCTATTGGGCTGGTGGTAGCAGGTGGCACAGTAGATAGAGTGCTGGGCCTGGAGTCAGGAAGTCTTTGTCACTGTTGTTGTTCAGCTGTGTCTGACTCCTCATGACCTGATGGACTATGGCATGACAGGCCCTTCTATTATCCACTACCTCTCAAAGTCTGTTCCAGCTCATGTTCATTATTTCCATGACACTATTTGTCCATCTCATCCTCTGCTGTTCCCTTTTCCTTTTGCCTTCCATCTTTCCCACCATCAGAGTCTTTCCCAGTGAGTCCCATCTTATCCTATATGACCAAAGTATTTAAGCTTCAGCTTCAGTATTTGACCTTCCAGTGAACAGCCTGACTTAATTTCTTTAACTATTGACTGATTTGATCTCTTTGCTGTCCCAGGGACTCTCAAAGGACTTCTCTGGCACCACAATTTGAAAGTGTTGATTCGATGGCACTCAGTTCAAATCCAGCCTCAGACATGTACAAGCTGTGTGACCCTGGGCAAGTCACTTAGCCTTTGTTTTCCTCAGTTTCCTTAACTATAAAATGGGGATAATAATAGCCTCTATCTCACAAGACTGACGTGGGGATCAAATGAGAATATTTGTGAAAAACACTTAGCACAGTTCTGGGCATATAGTAGGTGCTATACAAATGCTTACTCCCTCATTCCCCTCACTGGATCCCAGAAAAACGGCATGGGGTGGAGGAGGGGTGTAAGATGTGAGAAGACTGGAAAGAGGTTAGGGTAGGGAGGTTACGAAGGGCTTTAAATGAAAGGCATTTTGTATTTGATCTTGGAGCTGTTGGGAGCCACTAGAATTTATTGGGAAGGTGGGGACGTAGTGACATTGTCAGACGTGAGCATTAGGAAGATCCTTTTGACAGCCGAGTGGAGAAGACGGACTGGAGTGGGGAGAGACTTGAGTTAGGGAGACCAACCATCAGGCCATTGTAATAGTCCAGGTGTGAGGTTGAAGAAGGCCTGAACCAGGGTGGTGGCTGGGTCAGAAGAGTGAAGGGGATATACGAGACAGATGATATGAATGTAAAATAAATCAACTGGCCTTGGCAACAGATTGGATATCCGAGATAAGAGTGAGGAACCTAGCATGATATTTTGGGTTTGAGCACAGAAAATGTAGGAAGAGAGGAGGGTTTGGAGGGAAAGATCAGGTCAGTTTTAGACACATTAAGTGTAAGATGTCTATGGGACTTCCAGTTTGAGATGTCCAATAGGCAGCTGGAGATGTATGACTGTAGATCAGCAGAGAACTTAAAGCTAGATGAGTAGATGTGAGAATCATTCTGTATAGACATGATGATTCGATCTGAGGAGTGGATGAGATCACCAAGCAAAATAGTCCAAAGGAAGAAGAGAAGAGAGCCCAGGACAGAGCCCCACGGGGCAGCTATGGTTAATGGGCATGAGCTGGATGAAGACCTTCAAAGGAAACTGAGAAGTGGCCAGATAGGTAAGCGGAGAAGCAGAAGATAGTGAGGCTCCAAAACCTAGAGAGAAGAGAGTATCAAAAAGAGGGTGATGGTCATTAACTGGCACACAGTTGATGTTTTATAAATGGTTTTTGACTTGGAAAATTCCCCCCATTGATACAAATTAGCAAAAGTTCAATAATTTATAGTCTTTGAGCACTGCCTTAGAGGAACTGAGAGGTTATCCATTCCAACTCTTAGGAGATTCAGATCATTCAATAAATATTTATCAACCTCTTAATATATGCCAGACATTGTGCTAAGTGCTGGAAAAGGTTAAAAACCCATCCCTGTCCTCAAGGAGCACACATTCTAATGTGTTTAATATGTACCAATAAAAAAAAAAGTTCTGAATATCTAGCTGAAATTCAGACTTACCTTGCTGTGTCTTTGCTACTGTCATACCTTTCTTCACATGGAATGTGTTACTGAAAACACTCTAATCCAAAATATTTTTCTAAGCCAGATAGAAAGTCTTTTCACATTACCTACAAGGTTGAATTATCCATGCCCCTACTGACGGACATCCATTCAAAGCAATCAATCAATACCAGGTTGGGGAGGGGAGAGGAAGCCTACAAAGGGGAAAAGCAAAGCAGTAATCTCAGAAGGAAAGTCCTAGAGTGAGGAGAGATGGCGGTGACGGAAGAGGGGAAGAATGGCTCCAGATCACCAATGATAAGAGAAATGCAAAACGAAACAGTGTTGAAGTTCTATTCTACTCCCATCAAATTGGCAAAGGCATTCAAAAAAGGAAAACGACATTGGTCTGTCCTGGGCACGCTTCCCTTTTCCTGTCATTCTGTCTCAATTGGCCATCTCATTAGCTCCATGAACTCAGGAATCATCTCTCTACAGATGACTCCCAGATCTCTATATCCAGCCCCAGGCTCTCTACCGAGCTGCAGTGAGTGTTCTCAGGGTCAGTAAGGCATCAATCCTTTATTATAGGCCTACTCTGTGTCAGGCACTGAGTTCAAAGACTATCCTAGTTCTCAAGCAGCTCACAGTCTAGCGGGCGAGACAACACATAAACAACTAGCTAGTGAACTTCTTGAAAAGAAGAATGATGCCTCATAGGCTTCTCACACCCAGGATCAGACAATACATTAGGAGGGAGACAACAGGTATATCTACATAGAAGTATATGCCAACAAGATACAAAATAAATTCAAGGAAGGAATAATAAGCAATCATCTGTCATACAATTTCTGTCTTGGAGGTCCTATTCACTCAGGTTCACTTACTTCTGTAAGCCAAGTCTGGTGATTAAAATACTGAGGTAGAAATCAAAGCTCTCTCTGAGCTTCGCATCCTTCTTTTAAAAAAAAGGAGTTCAATTAGATGGACTCTTCCAGCTGTAAAATGTAGGACAATTCTTTGGTGGTCTAGTTGTCACTTATAATGCCCCCAACCTCTACAAAGTGACTCCCAGCACTCTTCAAAATACCATTTTTTTTTCATGATGTAGTCATGGTGGTCAAAATTACAACATTCTCATTTTGCAAACCAACAGTGTTCTCATAGCAGGAGGCTAAGTCCTAGAAGCTGCTGGGCCTTGAGGTGCAGGCTAGGGCCACAAAAAAAAAAAAAAAACGGTCCAGTCAGAACCCACAACTCTCTGTTTCCATTTTGTCTGAGTCTCCAGCCCACATTGCCTTCTCAGAAAGGCTCTAAAAGGGGTGGGGAAGGGCTGAGCTTTAGATGTAATTAAATGTCCTGGCAAGACAGTGGACATTTTCTATGAGATTAGGAGAAAAGCACTTGTCCTGCTGAGTATAACACACACACACACACACACACATATATGGAAGGGAGGATGATGGAGAAGTCCAGAGAGTCTGGAGATTCCAGGAAGAGTTCACCAACTGGAGAAGGGGTAGCAGAAACAAAAAGCTCTTCCAAGGAAAGAAGCTGCTGGGACATGGTAGACATGTCCAGAGAGTCAGAAGAGGCACTTCTCTGTGTTTGTGTCTTCTTTGTAAAATGAGAGTGTCAGTCCAATGAGGGAGCGGACAGAGAGCCAGGTCTGTCTTAGAGTCAAGAAGACCTCGAACCAGTCTTACTTTTGCCACATCAGTTGGGTAGCCCTGGGTAACTCATCTAATTTTTCAGTGCTCCTAGGGGACTCTCTTAAGATTAAATTGTGGGAATTCCCTACATGGATGATTTACCAGTCTAAACAAACAAACAAAAAAGTGAGGGGAGAAGGTGGCCTAGATAATCCTAAGGTCCCATCCTGACCTAAAACTGCACGATAATATAAGCCCTGAGGCAGAAAAAGTGGCTCCAAGTTGAAAAGATATGAATAGGCAGCCCTCAAAGGAAGGAAAACAAACCATCAAAAGCCAAAAGAAAAATGCTCCATATCACTAACAAGTAAAATGTAACATAAGGCGACTCTGAGGTTCTACTTGGTACACATCAAATGGCAAAGATATCCAAAACAGAACTCCTTCTCTTTCCCCCAAACCTCTTCCCTTCCAGCTTCCCAATTTCTGTTGAGGGCAATCCCAGCCTCCCAGTCCCTCCGACTCACAGCCCCAAGTGACTGCTCACTCTCACTCACCCCATCTCTGATCTGTTGCCAACTGCTGTCGATCTGACCTTCAAAATATCTCTCGAATGAATACTCCCCCTCCTCTCCTCTGACGCTGCCCCCACCCTGGAGCAGGCCTTTGTCATCTCACACCTGGACGATTGCAGTAGGCTTCTGGACCAAAGTCGCTTCCCATTCCAGACTGTCCTCCGCTCAGCTGTCACAATGATCTTCCCAAGGCTCAGGTGTGACCTTGTCCTCCTCTTTGATAAACTCCAGTGATTCCTTGATTCCTCCAGGATCAGATGTAACAACTTCTGTTTGGCTTTTAAAGTCCTTTACAATCTGTCTTCCTCCTACCTTCCAGTCTCTTTATGCTCCCCTCCTGCTTCAGGTAATCAACAATCCATATTCATAGGCTTCCTGATTATCTCTGGCTCCTAAATCTGTACCTTTGCCCTGGCTCCCCCATGCCTGGAATGCTCCCCTTCCTTGCCTCTATTTCCTGGCTCAAGACTCAGCTCAAATCTCACCTTCTATGAGAGGCCTTTCTTCCCTTCTTCATGCTCCTTCCCTCACTGCTGGTGCCTTCCCTAGGTTACCTTCCATTTACAAGGTACATATCTTGCAGGTATGTGTGTGTATGCATGTATGTGGTCATTTTATATTGTGTAACCAATTAGAATGAGAGCTCCTTGAAAGCAACAATTAAGGGCTTGCCCCTCTTTGTACCCCAAGCATTTAGCATACTTGGCACATAGTAAGTCCTCAATAAATGCTTGTTGGCTGGCTGACTTATTCATAGGCACACTAATGCACTCTTGGTGGAGCTGTGAACTGGTACAACCGTTCTGGGCTGCAATTTGGAACCATACCTCCCAAAGTCACCAAAATGGTGTCCTTTGGGCTCACAAGACCACTACTAGTTCCACATCCTCAAAGGAACAACAACAAAGGGAAAGGACCCATGTGTACAAAAATATAGCAAGACTTTGTTTTCACAAATAACTGGAAAGTGAGTGGGAATGAACACTAAAACAATGTATAGCATATTAATGTCATTGAATATTATTATACTCTGAGAATTAATGATGGGGAGGGGCAGCCTTGGAGCCAAGAAGACCTGGATTCAAGTCCTCCCTCTAACACATACTGGCTGGAAAAATCACTTAAGCTTTCAGAGCTCTTGGCAATTCTCTGATATTATAAATCGTAGTGGTAGATAGCACAGTGGATGCATGCACTGGGTATGGAGTCAGGAAGACCTGAGTTCAAATCTAGACTCAAACACTTACTAGCTGTGTGGTCCTGGGCAAGTCATTTTACCCTGCTTGCCTCAGTTTCTTGATCTGTAAAATGACCTGGAGAAGGGAATGGCAAACTATTCCAGTATCTTTTCCAAGAAAACCCCAAAATGGGGTCACAGAGTCACACACAACTGAAAAACAACAAATGAATGGTAAATGAATGATAGAGAAGGTATCAATATTCACGGGCAGTGAGTTTCCTCATTGAGAAGGTGCCTGCCCAATGGGACCAAAGTCTTCATCCCTATCATGGTGAAATGATGAAACAGACAGATTCAGAGTATCCTGGGAAGACTTATATGAAGTGATGTAGAACGAAGGCATCAGAAACAGGTTTTTATACAGTGATCCTACCACTTTAGAGGATGATGGCTTTCAAAGACTTAAGAACTCTGATCCACTATCCTGTGAGCTCCTTGAGAGGGGGGATTGTCTTTTTCCTTTATTTGTAGCTCAATGCTTAACACTATGCCTGGCCCACAGTAAGTACTTTATCAATGCTTACTATGCTTTACTGACTGACTGATCATGGAAATCTCCAGTCACAACCCATGGAGAATGATAAAGCATTCTCTCTCTCTTGGTAGAAAGGCATTGAATCGTGTGTGCAGAATGAGGCCCACATTTTCAGAAACAATACCACAAAAATCCATTTTGCTTAATTATACCTGTTTTCTATAAGATTTTGTTTGGTTGGGAGGAATGTAGGAGGATTAGGGATAGTGATGCCGAAAGAAAAAAAGCATCATTGAAACATTTTTTTTAAATAAACAGAAGAAAGTTCAGAAGGGGACACAGAAAAGCAGAATAATGTTGGTATCACCACATTCAATAACATATATAGGTATGTTACACATATAAACATACATACTTCAAGCTAAAAGTAATAGATTCATAGTTTCATAGACAATCATCTTTTCAGGCCCTTCTTTCATATGGAAAGTTTATGTTGATGACTTTCTACATCATAATAATTTTTTTAAGATAAAAAAGAACGGTAATATGTACATGATTCTTCCAAGTCTTTGGAAACAAAGCTGGAGGACAGACTGCCCACGGCACTTCAGTCTTGCAAAAACTATGAAGAACTGGCAGTTAATCCTGTGATCAGTACACTAGTAGTCAGCATGAAGTAATCAAGAGAGCCCTGGATTTGGAGCTGGAGAATCTAGGGTCCAATACTGGCTGCCCTGCTTATTACCTGAAAAGTCACATCCCTCTTCTGGGCCATAGTTTCATTTTTTGCACAATAATACGGCTGGATAAAGGAGCTATCAATGCCTAAAGCCATCATCTTAGGTTTCCTCCTTATCTCATGAATGACGAGTCAAAGCACTAATACTAGAGGGGATCCACTGAATAAAATATGAGAGCTCGGAGAAGGGACCACTGGATCCAGAGAGAGAGCATCTGGGTTTGAATCGTGGCTCAGCTACAGTCTACTGGGGTAGGTTTGACCAAGCAACTTCCACTTACTGGCCTCTATTTCTCAATCTATAAAAATGAGGGGGTTGGAATACATGATACCTAAAGGTGCCTCCTTGCTGTGGTTTTATGATCCTACACACTCTTACCTCCTGTCTCTTTCAAGAGTATCTGTGTTCTTCTGGCTATCTGGTACATATCCTTATTCACCTTGGCTGAGAAAAGTTATTTTCAAGGCTGAATTTTCATCTTAATTTTTCTCCCTGTTAAGAGCTTTAAGGGATCAAAAGCTTGTCCCAGGCCTCCTGTTTCAACAATCCGGCTAGCAGCTTCTGTGGGAAAGACAAAACCAGCTTTTGTCTCTTGATTTGGGAACTGGGTGCCAACCCTCCTGACAATAGCATGAGCTCTGGAAAAAGGCCAAGGATACAAGGGGACATGGCCCATGCTATACTCTGAAAAAAACACAATACTGATTTGCCTTTCTAGTCGGCCTCTCTGCTTCCCCGAAAGTAGTCAACAAAAGTCCTTTGGCCTGAATTTTGGAAAATGACAGTCATTCCTATAGAATGATGTGAGTTGTGTGTTGGGCATTGTAGTCACTGTCCAAGAGGCTCCAAAATGGAAGTGAGAGAACCCAAATGACAATGATGATTTTTAAAACACTGGACTCCGGATGTAGGAACTCCTTCTGCCAATGACCTGCTGCATCTTCTCTGCCATTATGGTCTAAGAGGATTGTCTGGGGGCCACTGAGGGGTCAAATGAATTAACTAGATCCAAAACCCTGTATATATCAGCCGAATCTTCCTGGTTCCAAGGCCAGATCTCCATGGACTACACCATCTCTTACCTCTTATTATAGTAACAGCTAAGGGATATGGCACAGGGAGAAAAAGGGAAGAGAAGGAAATAAGCATTTCTATAGTGCCTACTATGTGCCAGGGACTGTGCTTTTCATAAATATTATCTCATTTGATCCTCACAACAACCCTAGGAGGTAAGTACTGTTATTATCCCTATTTTACAGTTGAAGAAACTGAGGCAGACAGAAGTTAAGTGATTTGCCCAGGGTCACACAACTAGCAAGTGATTTGGAGTCAGATCTTCTTGACTCTGGGATCAATACTCTATTCACAGGCTCAGTTGTATAAATGGCTTGAAAACTGAAAAAGGGAGCATCGAACATATCATATCACCTCGCTGGATCCTAATACTGGTATTTTTATCCCCATTTTACAGATAGGGGAACTGAGGCTGATAAAGGTGAAGTGCCTCAGCTCTGGTTCGCAGCTAGTAAGGACATCCCCAAAGTGTCCCAGGTCATTGCTATCATGACAGAATTAGCAGCAATTCACATTTTTAAATCTCTTCATAGAGTTCAGAGCCAATACCTCTAGAAGGCATGCCAAAGGACTAGCCTTTATCTTTTGTCAGTCAACTATGTGATTCCGCATCTGTGTTTCATTGTAAAAAAAAAAACATACAAACACACACATGTTTTTCTCTTATGTTTTTACCAAGCATACTCTTGATATGTGCATAGACAATTCTTTTTTTTATTATTTTACTTTATTTAATTTATGGAATAAAACAAGTATTTCCATAACGTAGCACAAAAGATGGTTGTACATGAAACTGCAAATCTACCATATACAACCTGCTATTCCTTTCAAATATACAACAAAATTCTCATGTAAATTTCTTTTTCTTCCTTTTTTTTCTTTCCTCCTTCCCCTTCCTGGGGCTAGAAATGGCTACTATTAGACATAAATAGATAGATAGAGATATAAAATTAGTCTGTACATACTTCTATTTACTAGTTCTTTCTCTGGATGTAGATAGCATCTTTCTTCATGTGTCCTTTATGGTCAGTTTGGGTATTTATAATAGACAAAATAACTTACTGCTCAAAGTTGTTCTTAAAACAATATTGTTGTTTCTTTATACAATGTTCTTGTGGTTCTGCTCATTTGGCTCTTCAGTGTTTCATGCAAGTCAAAGATTATTCTTATTAATTGATTATGATTTTATAGAGCTGAGAAAGCAGGAGTATAGGTTGGTAATTATTGGTATAAAGTGATCTCTAATTGTCTTTAAAATCAAAGCCTCAGGAACTGGGAGCCAAGATGACAGAACAGAACAGAAGCAATCCACCTGAACCCACCCAACACTTCCCTCCAAACAACTTTCAACTAATGCCTTGAATCAAATTTTGGAGCAGCAGAGCCAACAAAAGGTCAGAGTAAGACATTTCTCCAGCCTAAGATAAGTTAAGAGGCAGAAGGAGAGGTGTATTACACCATGGTGGGAGCCATCCTAGTGTGGCAGCAGCACCAGCAGTGGGTCTTGGAGGCAGCCTTGATAGTGGCAGCAGCAGCAGCAGCAGTGTCAGAGGCTCTCAGCCCAAAAACAGTAAGGAGGTCAGATCAGAAAGATTACAGGGGACCCTTTGCTGGCACTGGCAGAGCTGGCATTGACTGGCAACTCTATTATCCATAAGCAGTTGTTGGTCCCAGTTCCAGGATGGAGAGGAGTGCTTGTGATTGCACAAGGGAGCAGGGTCCCAGGTCACAGCTCCAGAAGCAAGAAGAGTACTAGCTCCTGTGGCTGCAGGGGAACAGGGGCCCTTCCTGGATAAAGACCAGAGCACAGAGCAGGAAAGCAATGATCGCGCCTCTCCCAGGATCACACTACCTTGGAAGCATCAAAAACTTGCAGATCTCCAGAACTAGCCCCCAACTAGCAACCTGAAGAAGCCTGAAGCTTGGAACAGTGCCTCGCCACCCTGCGGTGAGCAGAGGTCAACTTTAACATAAAGTTCACACTCAAGAAATAGACCGGAGAACGAGCCAACAACAACAATAAAACTGATGATAAAAAGCTAATACAGCACCAGGCAAGATCAGGGCGGTGGTTTCAGAAAACCATGGGAAGAGCTACATGAACTGATACAAAACGAAGTGAGAAGAACTGGGAGATCATTGTGCGCAGTAGCAGCAATTTTGTAATGATGATCAACTGTGAAAGACTCGGCTATTCTGATCAAGACAGTGATTTAAGACAATTTCAAGGGTCTCGTGATGACAAAATGCTATCCGCCTCCAGAGGGAGAACTGGTGAATTGAGTACAAATTAAACTATGATTTCCTCACTTACTTTATTTTTTTTTGGCTTTTTTTCTTCACAAATGATTAATATAGAAATATTTTGCATGATTTCACAAGTATAACTGATATTATATCATTTGCCTTCTCAGGAGGTGGGGGAGGAGTGGGAAGGAGAGAATCTGGAACTCGAAATTGAATAATAAATAAAGAATAAATTAATTAAAAATATTAGAAGTGCAGCAAAATGTGTGTGTGTGTGTGTATAAAATCATAGTTTCTGGCTCGTATTTGTTAAGGTACACCTGGTTTCATCCAAACAATCTTGTTGACATATCTTAAATGCCATTTTGACTTCCTTATATAAAATAGTGGAGGCTAAGCTGGAGTCCAAGTGTGGTCTGTTAAACTGTTTACCAAGTTAAGAAAATATCATTACAGATTCATAGAAACACTGCATAATCTGTCCCACTTTTTAAAATTTCTTTTTTATTTTCAGTTTACAACACTCAGTTCCACAAGTTTTTTTTGTACACATGGGTCCCTTTCCCACTTGTGTGATCTCTAGGGATACAGCCCTAGAAGTGGTATCGCTGGGCCAAAAGGTATGCACATTTTTATAGCCCTTTGGGCATAGTTCCAAATTGCTCTCCAGAATGGCTGGATCAGTTCACAACTCCACCAACAATGTAACAGTGTTCCAATTTTCCCACATCCTCTTTAGCATTTATGATTTTCCTGTTTTGTTATTTTAGCCAATCTGACAGGAGAGATTGTCCCACTTTCTTTCTATTTGTTGTCCTAATTTCTTCTATGTGACCTCCTAGGATGATACGATTTAAGTACTGACTTATTGAACTACCATTGCTTTTTTGGGGGTCTGCTTCATGAGTTACTAATGCTCTAATCTTGTTATCCACCTGAAGTCTAGGCCAGAGGTGTCCAGGCCAATAACACTTGGAGTGCAGCTGAATTATATTAAAATGTAATTGAGACATGTTTAACAAATAAATGAAAATACAATGCTTGTTGTTCACTTGGTTAAGTTGTGTCTGACCCTTCATGACCTCATTTGGGGTTTTCTTTGCAAAGATACAGGATTGGTTTTCCATTTCCTTCTCTGGCTCATTTTACTGATGGGAAAACTGAGGCAAAAGGGCTGACTTGCCCAGGGTCACATAACTAGGAAGTGCCTGAGGCTAGATTTGAACTCATAAAAATAAATCTTGCTGACTCCAGGCCTGGCACTGCACCAGCTAGCTGCCCAAAATACGATAGAACACAGATAATGGTAACATGTGGTTTTCTAAATAGCCTGAACAGTTCCTCATGTATAGCTTAGAGGACTCCCTTTCTATTTGAGTTTGACACCACTAGTTCAAACCATTGTTACCCTTGGTTGCCTTGTGTCTCTTCTGGGCAGAGAGAACAAGCGTTTGCTGGCTGAGGTGGTTTCTGGGGTCTTTTGGCCTCTTTGTTATGATGCTTGCCTTATAATGGTTAAATGTCTATCAATAGTAACCCAGGCCCATATCTTTACCTTCATCCAAATTTCCAATTGGTCAGGATCAATGGCTCAGTAGAGTATGTTAACATAGATTGATTTTAACAACCTTCAGTTCTTTCTCATTTGTCCTTCTAATTTGCTATTGACTTTGACCTTTGTTCTAGCTAGGTAATGGTCTGACTGTGCACAACAGATATCTGACTCTGAAATGAGTCATATAGCATTGTTTCCTGTTTATTAAGATATAGTCAACTTCATTTGGGGTGATTTTTTTATGTGACATTTCTAGTCCTTTCCAACTCTCTGTTGAAGGCAATATTCCCAATTTGCAGGTGGGAGGCTTGGTACTCTGTTCAAATCCTTTCTTTTCCAGTTCGTCAACTCTGTTGCCTTTCACAAGTCACTGCACTTTTCTTTGCCTTAAATTCCCCCAGTTTAACTAGAGGGGAGCGGTCTCTATTTCTTCTCAGGTCCTTTCCAGCTCTAAATCCATGATCCTATTGAGCCATTCTATCCAACATGTCCTTTGCCGTTACCAACCTGACTTTGAAGTCACAAGGCATAAAGGGAGATGTTGATTTCGTGTGGAAGACCAACTTCTTACGATACATCTCTATTTCCATCATCTATAAGAGATGTTGGCACATGAGTTGCATTCATGACAATCTATTTGTGTAATGAGTACATTATCATCATTCTATCTCTCAGCATCACCCCGGATCATACTAATCGATTCATTTATTTAATCACTCTACCTCATCTTGGAGGCTTCTATTGAGCTGCATTCTTTTATTTGACCCTGGGATGCAGTAGGGTGAATAACTTCTAGGATTAAGATAACTGTGGCCTCCTCACATTCTATGCTGATCAGATAACTTCGGGAGGATTGTGTACAGCATTGGGCACCACAGAAGAAAAAAGACGCTGAGAAGCAATAGGATATTAGAGATGGGCAAGCCAAGATGGGGAAGGCCAAGTCCAAGCCACTTGAGCACTGATTAAAGGAACTGGGAATGTTTAACCTGGAAAAGACTTGGAGTGGGGCTGGGGTACACAATCCATGTCTTCAAATGTCTGAAGGGCTGTTGTGTGAAGGAGAGATTAAAATTCTTATAATTGGCCCTAGAGGGCAGAACCAGGAGCAAAGCATGTGCACCAGAAATTTTTAACTTGATGGCAGAAAACATTTCCTAACAATTGGAATTCTCTGCAAGTAGGATAAGCTAGACGGCCCAGTGGATAGAGTGCTGGGCCTGGAGTCAGGAAGACCTGAATTCAAACACTTACTAGCTATGTGACCCTGGGCAAGTCACTTAACCTCTGTTTGCCTTAATCTACTAAAGAAGGAAATGGCAAGCCACTCTAGAATCTTTGCCAAGAAAACCCCACGAACAGTATCGACCGTGGAATCACAAAGGATCAGATGTGACTGAAAACAACAAGGATAGGTGGCCTCAGGAGGAAGGTCCCTTCTCTCCTTGAGGTGTCCAACAGAGGCCGGATGACCACTGGTTAGATGTGATGGAGAAAGGATGTCATGTAACAGGTATTTAATAAATGGCTGAGGTGCCAGATGCCTCCTGGGACTGCTTCCAACTCTGAAAGTCTGTGTCCAACCAAACTAGAGACTCTGGAGTTGGAACACATAGGTTCAGATCCTGCTTCTAATACCCACTACCTGTATGGGCCTTGGACAAAGTACCTAACTTCTCTGGGCCTCAGTTTCCTCATCTGTATGATGAGAGAGTTGGGCTTGGTAGGCTCTGAGGTCCCTTCCAGCTCTAACTCTAGATCCTACATAAGAGGTTCATTATCAACACACTGACCATCAGGCGATGAATGACTTGACCACGGTCACTCATAGAAATAAGGGAGTTACAAAGATCAATGTGGCAGAGTCTTTGCCCTTCAGAAGCTTACGAGAGAGCAGGGAGCATGAGACGTGGTACAACCCAGCGGCATGAGATTTTAGAGGTGTTCGCTTTCTTTATGTCACGGACCCTTGCAGACATCTGGTGAAGCCCATGGATCCCTTCCAAAATAATGTCTTTCAATACAAAAAATAGAATACATAGGATGATGAAGAACGCCAACGATGTAGAAATAAGTTAGCAAATATTGTTTGTTGTTGTTGTTGTTGTGGAAGTTTGGAGACCCTAGGTTAAGAAACCTTGATTTAGAGGAAAAGAGATCACTGGCAGACCAGGGCAGGGCCATGAGGGTCAAGCCAAAGGAAGATCTAGGATCACTTCCAAGTGGTTTCATTTGAGCTGGGCATTGAAGGATGGGAAGAATTTCGACTAGCCTATTAGTAAGGGAGAACATTCAAGGCACTAGGAGCAATATGGGTAAAAGGTCCATGTCCATGTTCTGAAATAGTGAGCAAGTATTTAGTCTAGTTGGATGGTAGCAAGTGTGAAGTGTGTTTAAGCATGTAGGCACCATGATGCAGAGGATAGAAAGGCTGGGGAGTTTCTGTTTCAATCTAGAGGCAAGAGAGTCATCAAAGATTTTGAGTTAGGGAGTGGCATGGTTAGACATGTGCCTTAGAAATATTCATTTAGTGGCTGTGTGGAGGAATTGGAGAAAGGAGCAATTGGAAGGAGGGGAGCAGTTTGGGAGCTATTGCAATAGTCCAGCTGAGAGGTGATAAGGGCCTAAACCAGGGTGGAGGGAGGTGACTGTGTAAGCAGAGAGAAAGAGACAGATGTGAGAGATGTCATGGACGTAGAACTGCAAAACCTGTCAGCTAACTGAATATGGGGGAAAGGGAGTGAAGAGAAAGGAGGGAGAGAGAATGGATCTTAGGCTTCAAATCTGGATAAAACTGAAAGGTGGTCCTGTTTCAGTGGCAAATTATTTTGTTGTTGTTGAGTTATTTCAGTCATGTCCAACTGTTCATGTGGGAGTTTATAGATGAGGAAACTGAGGCAAACAGGGTTAAGTGACTTGCCCAGAGTCATATAGCTAGGAAGTATCTGAGGCCAGATTTGAACTCATGTAGACGAATATGCTTGATTCGAAGCCAGTGCTCTATCCACTGCACCATGTAGCTGCCCCCTTCAGTGGAGGAACATTGAAATAAATGATCTCCAAAATCCCTTCCAGCTCCAAGTTTGTGACTCTAGGACCTGGAGTTCAGCTAAAATCAACAGAAGTTAGCATAAACTTCTCCCCACTCACTGCAAAGAAGGGAAGCCGGTGGGATGAGAAAAGGCTCAGAATGTGTATAGATCACATCGGGGAATATCACCAAACAGCAACAAGAGCCAGGTTTGACCCTGTAGGACAACAATTATGGTATCCTTTCCACAAAGCTAGCAGCTAGGTGGTACCATGGATAGAGCACTAGACTTGAAGTCAGGAAGACCTGAGTTCAAATCTGACCTCAGACGCTTATTAGCTGTGTGATCCTAGGCAAGTCACTTAACCCTGCTTGCCTCAGTTTCCTCATCTGTAAAATGAGCTAGAGAAGGAAATGGCAAACTATTTCAGTGTCTTTGCCAACAAAGAGTTGAATATAACTGGAAATGACTAACCAACAACAATTTCATAAGATTAAGCCAGAGTCGACCAGTGGGACTGTGACAGATGAATGGTTTACAACAGCAAAAGAAGCAAATATTTTCCAACTGTCTCTACCACCCTCTAGGAGATGTTTCTGACAGTGGCATAAAGACATTGAATTATACAGCAAAGCCTCCATAAGTTAGAAATTTCCCAAACCCAATCTTGATGAAAATGGCCTATTTGGAAGCTGGCTTAAAATAAATCTTTCAGCAAGCCAAATATTATATGGATGGTTAGTAATTCTTTTCCAAAGAAAGCATGAAAAGACATGTTTCTGCCCCTGCACTGTTTGTCCAGCAAAAACATTTCCACGGCTAGAAGAAACGTTTACATGTGGAGAACAGCTTTCCTTCTCAATCACGGGTGGCTCTGAACAACAGAATATGGCTGAATGGGTGGGCAGAGTAGTTAAGAGAGAGTGCAAAGTCTACCACAATCCTCTCCTTGCACCGATGTTCTCTTTGCTCACTTCCACGTTTTGAGAGGGCCTTCAAGAGTCAGCTCAGGTAACATTTTCTTCCTGATCTCACCCCCACTCTGATACTTGCCCCCCCCCCCCGGAATGCTAAGAAATTGCTTTGTATGTATTTTTATTCACTTTTTTAAAAACTCCTTGTTTCTCCAAATAGAATATAAGGTCTTTGAGGGCAAAGAACCTTTCATTTTTGTCTCTCCATCTTCAGCACCCGGAACAGCACCTAGCTAGACTATAAGTTCCTAGAGGACAGGGATTGCTTCATTGTTATCTTTGTACACTCAAACTGACCACACAGTAGATGTGTAATAAGTGCTTGTTGGATTTAGCTGAACTGGACAGCAAGCCCAGCATTCGCGAAGGATCTCAGAATTCCAGAGTGGAAGCGACCTCGAAGGCCACAGTATTTAACCCAATCATTTACCAATGAGGAAGCTGAGTGACTGGTCCAGGGTTTCACTGCTAGTAAGTGTCTGAGGCCACATTTGAACTCAAGTCCTCCTGACTCCAGGCCTGGTGCTCTACCTACTGCACTGAAGAGCTCAGTGGTTAAGTCACTCCCCCAACGTCAAAAATAGGAAATTAGTCCAGACCAGGGCTTCCTAACTCTCCAGTCAGTACTGGTAGAAGATGCATTTACAGAAGCAAAAAGAGTCAATGGCTCTGAATTCAAATCCCTGCTCAGACATTTACTTGCCTATGTAACACTGGGCAAGTCATTTAGCTAGCGACATCCTCTGCTGTCCCTTCTATTTGACCTGGGTTCAAGTCCTGACTCAGCTTCTTTTGCAGGCAAGTGACTTCCTCTTGCTGAGAGTTTCCTCTATTATGTTGTTGTTTAAAGAGTACTTGACTAGATACCGAGTTCCTCCTCCCATCTCTTCTAGCAACTTAAATCCCTTCATAATCTAATTCCAATCGAGTTTTCTTTTTCTTTCTTTAACTATAACACAAATATTCATTAAAGGATAGAGACAAAAGAACAGCAGACATTCTGCTTATGCAGTAAAGAAATTGATGGCTGCGGTGCTGATTCATTCACACACAGGCTACCAGATCATACATTCCTTGAGGGCACAGGCCACATCTTGGTTTTTCTGTTTCATGCACTGCCACCCACTGCCTTAGTACAATGCTCAGCAGGCATGAGACACTTGCCTTGGACAGAACAGAACAAGTATTTGACGCCCTGCTATGTGCTCTTCCACTAGATACTGGTAGAAGAGAAAAGAAAAAAAGACAATGTATTTTTCTAATTAAAGTCCAAACTATCTTTCTAGATAGATTTCAAATCTCTCCCTTAGATGTATTTCGAGAGCCAGGAAAATCAACCTGTTGGCTATTACCATGTAGAAAAAAAATTCATCTCCCGACTCCATGCTTTTGCACTAGCTGTGCCTACTGTGCTTTCCCTCCTCACCTCTGCTTCTTAGAATTCCTGGTTTCCTTCAAAGCTCTGTTCCAAGGTCCACTTCTCCAAGAAGCCCTTCCTGCTTGTGCCCCTCCCCCCAAATTTTGTACAGATTGCCCCAGGGGTGTGGAGTGCTCTTCCTTCTCACTCTCCCCTCTTAAAATCCAGAGATATTTTCAAGGCTGCTGTCCCCACAGGAAGCCTTTCCTGACCCCTACTAGCTAAGTTGTAAGTACCACTTCAGAGGAGTTACATGTGTATGTATGTATTTATATATACATATAATATGTGCATATATACACATGCACGTATATATGTAGATAGATAGATTTATCTCTAGGTTATATGCACACAAAACATGAATTTCATGAAGATAGGGCAGTTTTATTTGTCTTTGTGTAGAGAGCCTGGTGAATAATATGTTCTTTTTGAATTTAATCACTTCATTGATAGTAATATAAGAGTTAGCATTTAAAGAGAGCTTTAAGGTTTGCAAAGCATTATATATGTACATATATGTATGTACATATGTACATTACCTCATTTCATCCTCACAATAACACTGAAAATGCTATTGTTACACTCATTTTACAGATGAGGAAACTGAGGTTGGGAAGTTAAGTGACTTGTCCAAGGTCACAAGCTACTAAGTGTCTGAGGCTAGAATGAAACTCGGGTCTGACTGACTCCAGACTCAACATTCTATCTTATGACCCAAGGATCAAAGATTTAGAGCTGGAAGGGACCTCAAAAGGCATTGAGGCCAATGCCCCCATTTTGATGGATGAAGAATCTGAGGACTCGGTGGGGGTCACAAAAGTCCTAAGAGTCTGAGGCGGGCTCTTTACTCCTTCAGTCTGCACCCAGCACAGCCTTTTAGGGGAAAGGTTCTTCTTCCACATGGAAAAAGAGCAGCTACCAAGAAAGCTGAGCTGAGATGAATGGGTAGAAGAGGAAGTAAGAAATTCTTAAAGGACAGTGCATGCACGAGTACAAACGCATGCTGCACGCATGCGCGTGCACACACACACACACACACACACACTCTTACATTAAAGAATTATTGGGAGTATTGACTGCAAGACTAATTATACCCAAAAGCAGATACCTTCCCATGATTTCCCTAAACTCTCACCCCTCAAAAAAATTTTTTTGATTCGAATAACATATTCCACCACCCTGGTTTTGTCCCAAGCTGAGAAGCCCACACAACAATTTATGGCTAAGAGTAAATCCATTCTCCTCCTTCCTCTTCCTCTTCTTCTTCTTCCTCCTCCTTCCTTCTTCTCCCTTCTCCTCTTTTCTTCTTTCTCCTCCTCTTCCTTCTCCTTCTTCTCCTCCTCTTCCTTCTTCCTTCTTCATCATCATCATCATTTTAAAGATTTAAATATTTAAGGTATAGTCGAAAGAACAAAGGAAATAAACACACACGTACACACACAAAGACACACACACACACCACCAAGCTGCCTGAAAGTTTAGGGCACTAGACTTGGAGTCAGGAAGACCTGGGCTGCAATCCTACTTCAGAGCCTAACTAGCAGCACCACTCTGGGCTGGTGACTTAACCTTGCTGTTCTGTTTCTCACTTCTGTCAAATGAAAGGATTGAATTTTGTGCTCTCTGTGCTCTCTTGTAGCTCTAAATATATGACCTAATGAAGGGAAGAGTCTTCAAAAGAACTGAAAGCTAGCAATGATCATTTTTTAAATGCTCCAAAAAACTAATAGGAGAAATGCAAATGAGGACAACCCTGAAGCTTTTACTTTATAACCATCAGATTGGTGAAGGCAACCAAATAAATGGGAATCGTCCATGTTGGACGATGAGTCCAACACTGACAACAGCAAATGTGAGAAGCAAAAGGCAGCCTAATACACTGCTGGTAAAGCTGAGTCAGTCCAAGTGATCTGAAAAACAATTTGGAATTAAGAGGGAACAGTTACTGAATGGGTCATGCCCTTTCACCCAATGATCCTACTACTGAACGTATACATACCCCCAAGGAGGTCACAAATAGCAGCAAAGGGCCCCCATATACCAAAAAAAAAAAAAAGATAACAGCATTTTTTGTGGTAGCAAAAATTAAAAACAGCAACAAGAAGAAAACAAACATGGAAATCAAGTGGTTGCCCACAGACTAGGGGAGAAAAGATGGTTGTCCCACCAGAAATATCTCAGTGTAGAGACCAGAATGCTGAGAATAGAATCCAGAAGACTCTCATATGACTACTGCTATGGCTGTGTGACCTTTGGTAAATCACTCAACCTCTCTGTGCCTCATCTTCCTCACCTCTAAAATATGAGACATTCAAGAACCTCTATGGCTAACTCCCTCATTTAACCACTAAATCTATGCTCATATGAAACTACCAATATGAGAAACTCAGGAGACTTGTGGGAACTTATGTAAATGGCTTAAAAGGAAGGGAGGAAGATTCTTTTCCTTCCTTCCTTCCTTCCTTCCTTCCTTCCTTCCTTCTTTCCTTCTTTCCTTCCTTCCTTCCTTCCTTCCTTCCTTCCTTCCTGAGCCTGGAGTAAGAAAGACCTGAGTTCAAGTCCAGCCTTAGACACTTAGTAGCTGTGTGACCCTGAGCAAGTCACTTAACCCAGATTGCTTTGGTTTCCTCATCAATAAAATCTGAGCTACAGAAGGAAGTGGAAAACCACTCCAATAGCTTTGCCAATAAAACCCCAAATGGAGTCATGGAGAGTTGGACGGGACTGAAACAACAAAACAACAAAAGACATGGGGAATGTGGGTGAATCTTATGTCCAGTGTTGATTTCAGAAGACTCCACCACCTGGGTAAAGTCTCTGCTCCCAGACCCTTAGTTTCCTCATTTTTAAAATGAAGAGTTTGGACTAGGTAACATCTAAGGTCACTTCCAACTTTCTGATGCTCACTGTCTCAACAGAGAGTGAAACATTAAGCGGTCCCTGAGGGAGGGAGTAAACAAATTTTGTTTAGCTGTTTTTCTTTGTCAAAAGGGGGAGGGGACGAGAAGAGGTTTCCAGAAAGTGGCAAAAAACTAAGAAAAACACAAAAGTATTAAGCCCATAACTTTTGTCCTTTTTCTTTAAAGATCAAATCCACCCCTGGAAGTGATGAGGAAGAGCCTAGGTGTTCGTGGCCAGTGTTCGTGAGCCTGTGATGCAGTCAGAGTTCAGAGGGCACTTTGAATCTCCACCCTCTACACACAAACAGCCCTAGATAAGTGTATGTGCTCAGATGCGTTCGGGTCGGTAATTGCTGGTCAAGGCTGACTTAGAATCAAGACTTCGGT
Organism: Phalanger gymnotis; assembly: GCA_028646595.1. NCBI lineage: Eukaryota > Metazoa > Chordata > Mammalia > Diprotodontia > Phalangeridae > Phalanger > Phalanger gymnotis. The sequence continues at coordinate 309,575,222 of CM053625.1, forward strand.
GCCGGGTCACACGCCCTCCAAGCCCCATACACACTTCCTGTGTCTCTCCTCACCTCGCTTGGTTTTCCAGGCTCACTTATAAATCCCCTTAAGAGAAATTCTCTCCACTGCATCCCAGACCCCGGAAGGAGGCCCCTCTGTGTACTGTTCTAAATCTCGGGTCCACGAACTTAAAAAAAAAAAAACAAACCCCAACAACTTTACATTTTGAAAACTGCATTTTTAATATAATCAGTTTCCTTCGTGACGCGGTGTATTTTATTTTATGCGTTTCAAAACATTTCTGGGGTCCATAGGCTTCACTAGGCTGCCAAAGAGGACCAGCACCCATAAAAGCCCAAGAACCCCTGACTAAGGGAGTGTAATTTTCCAAACCTAAATCCCCAACTCCAGGGGGATTAAAAGCAAAGCCAGGAACTGTGCTGAAAACTAGAAAGCCTCCTGAAAGCTGGGACACATGATCCTACTTCAAACATGCCAAGCTCAGCCAGTGATAGTCGCGTGGATAACACCGAACAGGTGAGGGCAACTTAATGGGCGGACTCCGGGGCAGTGGAGGAGGGGACTCCTCCTTGGTTCAATGGAGCCAGAGGATCTAGATTCGAATTCTCTCTCAGACTCTTACTGCCAGTTTGTGAACTTGGGCATGGCCCCTAACTGACTTTCCTCATCTGTACAATGAACGGGTTGGACCGCATGGTGCCTGAGATCCTTCCAGTTCAAAGGGTCATATGAACCCCAGTTATGTTCTGGAACTCAAGCCCCAAGCCTGCTCTCCCCAAGCCATCAGCAACACTGCCCTCCCCTGGGCCGCTGGCAGCACGGAACCGAGGTCCAGAACCCCGACTGTCCAGCCCCTGAAGAATGAAGCCGAGTCTGTTCTTCTCAACAACTCCCTAGCCCGGGGCGATCCACTCTGACAAAAGCCGCAGTCCAGAACCGGAACCGCGCCCGACCCCGAAAAGATCCAAGCCTCCAAATCGGCTCTCCCCAAGCCTCACCCTCCTTCCCCGGGGGTCTGCAAACTCGGGGGCTAGGAGCTTGGGCTGCTCCAGGATCTCCCCTCCTCCCCCGCCCCGAGCGCCTCGCGATCTTCGGGGAGCCCCAAGAGACAGAGTACAGGGGTTCGAGGATCACTCACTCACCGACTCCGTATTTCTGTCTTTTGGTGGGAATCCAGCGAGCCATGGCGTGCTGCTGGGGGTGGGGGGCTGCGCCGCTTCCTCCGAGAGCCCCTAGTCCTCTGAGCGCAGATCCAGCCGCGGCCGCAGCTGCCGCCGGACGCCCGCCAAACTCGCCGGGGCCCCCGGCTCTGCCGCCATGTTCCCGGCCGCCCGGGGAGCTCTGGAGGCAAACTTTGCTCGCTCGCTCTGCCCTGGGCCAACTTTCTGGGTCGCGTTCCTCCTCCGCGCTCCTGCCCGCGGTCTGATCGTCTGGTCTGTCAGTGTGTGTGCAGGTCTGTCTCCCGGTGCCTCCCTCCTGGCCAACCGGCTAGGAGCCTGCTTGAAGCCAGAGAGCCCCGGGGCCACCCCCAGGGTCACCTGCTGGCCAGCGCCGCAGCCACTCCTCGGCCCCACCCCCGGCAACCGGACGGGTGGGGGCCGGGCACCTCCCTCCTTCCCTAGCTGCTTGCCCCGAGCGGCCGACACGCCTCCCACCCGGCCGCCCCACCCAGCTCCCGCCTGGGCCCGGCCCTCCCGGAGCCGGGGTGGGGCGCCCCCCAACCACACCCCGCGGGGCGGCCGCAGCTGGAGCTAGAGCCTGCCTTCGTCCTGGCCCGGCCCTCCTCCGCCCGGCCCCCACGGGTCCTATCTTCCGCCCCTGCGGGCCCCTGCGGCTCTCCCCCTCTCCTCCTCCTCCCCCGCGAGTCTCCCCTTTCTCTACTAGCTCCCCGACCCCCTCATTCCGCTTGCCCCCGCGGATCCCCTCTCGGCTCACTGTCCCTCAGCGATCCTGCTCTGTCTTTTCCTACTGAACTCTTCTCCCCAACGCCCCCCGCCCAGGACACAGCACTTCCCACCGGCCAGAGTATAACTAAGATATCCAGCTGACTCTTTTCCTCTTCCATCTCCCCCCTTCCCCCACCACCCCCTACCAGATTCCGCCCCAGCTGCTGCTGCTGCATCTTTTGCTGCTGATGCTACTGTTACTGCTGCTGCGGCCCGGCCTGGCCCCAGCCGGGGGTGGGGGTGGGGGGGTGGGGAGGGCGCTGAGAGGAACCCGAGCCAGATCTTGGTCAGAAAGCAAAAAGCACCCGAGAACTCTAGGGCTAGTCAAAGTGGGGTCCAGCGCATCCCCACAGGTCTTAATTTGTAGCCTTTGGCCCTGTGTCGGTTGAACACCCAGAAAAATTCAAGCCAGTGTTAGTGCTATGGTGATCAAGAGTGAGAGAGGCTACGTGGCCTCCTAGGGCGCTCCTTCTAGTGCTCACAAAGGGGGTTGTTAGTCCATACCCCGAATGGGAAAACTGAGGCACTGGAAGACATCACTTCAGCAGGCATTTACGAAGGGCCTACCTATGTACTAAACTCTGGAGACTTAATGATTTCAACCTTGGTATTCAGTTTCTTTGCATAATAGCGCTTGCAATCTCCCAAGGTCCTTCCAGGAACTCCAAGGCGTGAAAAGCAGTTTGTACGACCTTGTGATAGTGCACGAATTTTCTCGAGTTTTAGATGAAGAAACTGAGGCTCAGAGGTTCTCTTTTGTATTTGCTCATCTTTGTGCATATTGTCCCTTTCTCCAGAGTTTCAGCTTCTGGAGGGCTGGAACTGTATGGTTTTTGTGTTTCTAGTCCCAGCACCTAAGGTCGGACCTTCTTGTATTCATTAAATGCTCTTTCTTTGTTCATTCATCTGTTTGTTTATTTGTTTTCCTCAGGACATTCTACAGAAATCCACCTGCTTTCCTTTCCATGGACAACTCTGTAAGAGCTCTGTGGATTACTACTGAAAAAGCTCGGAAAGGCATTGGGAAAGATTTACATCTCATGAGAAAAGCAAAGGTGTGTGCCCTTGGCTAACATAATATATCTTTAGGACTGAAAGGGATCTTAGAGGTCATCTAGTCTGATACCCTTATTTTATACTTGAGGAAACTGAGTCAACTTTGGCTAAGTGACTGGCCCAGGTCACACATAGTAGAGCAAGGAATCTAAAACTCTGAATTCGTGTTTAGCTCTACTTTCTTTTACATCATACATCATCACAGACATGAATAATAACTCTCTCCCTCTCTCTCTCTCTCTCTCTCTCTCTCTCTCTCTCTCTCTCTCTCTTCCCCCTCCCCCCCAAAAGACTGCCATTTAGCAAGGAAAGAAAAGGGGCCAGGAACATCTTTCTTTCCTTTACTGATAAGTTGTCAAGGTCCCAGAGGGGAAGTTATCCCAAGGCATTTACCTCTGGTCTTTCCTGGATAACCCC
>CM053625.1:309579143-309599120 GCA_028646595.1 Phalanger gymnotis
CCCTGCTTATAAACACCTAATTTTGAATCTATTACTTGGGGAAGTAGGGAGCCCTCTTACAGTCGTGATAGATAAGATTCTACAGCTGCATGACTTAGGAGACTTGGGGAAGGGATAGATCTCCTCGAGAGAGAAGGGTGAATAGCCAGCGAATTTGGCGCCACAATAGAATAACCAGAAATGAGATGTTCACTGCTTTATTGAGAGCAGGGGTAGGCTTTGAAATGATAGATGGCATTCCCACTAACTAACTGTGCAAAATGTACCGAGATAAAGGACTTGGTAACAGAAACAAGAGGGAAATAAGAACTGCTCCTGCAGATGCTACGGTCATTGAACCTTCATTAGATTCATAGACTCTAGAAGTATGGCTGATGCTGATAAATGCTACAAGCCACTCAGAGGGAAGGTGATCTTGTGAAAGTTTGTATCTGGGGAAAGGCTGGGAGGACAATCTTAGTCTCTATCTAGGATGGGATCCTCTTAGCTTAAGCTTCCTCATTGTGTTCCTTTTGAAAAGAAACATTTCCTACCTGAGTTAGGCTATGGGATCAAATTCTTGAATAATTGGAGTCTCAACCAGAATGGGGGTGATTTTATTTGAAGTATAATAGCCCATACTTGCTTACTCTTTTGTTCTCTGTCTTGGTTTAACCTGTTGTTAGTTCTATCTCCTTTAGGCTTAAGCACCCTATACTCTCTGGTGACTGCCTATGCATGTAATATTCTTGGAATTCCTGCCAGCTCGCTAAAGAACTGGCCTCTGGAATGGGACTCTTGGGGCAGGGACAGCTGTATGTCCAATTTCAGCAGGAAGAAGCTATGGAGCATGAGAGCCTTGCCTCTTACCCCAAGATTTTGAGCCCTAATCATTTGAGTAGGGGTGAATGATGATACTGTTCTGTCTACTTATTTTGTATTATCCTGGCTGTATTTTTTTTATTATGGTATTATTGACACCCCTTTCTTACGTAATGGATACAAAGATCAAGGGGTGGACATTTGAATTGTTAACAAGTATTTTGGGACTGATTGATTTGAAGAGATTATCTTGCTGGGGCCTAGGGGTGGGTCATGTTTGTATTGTCACTGAATGATATGTTTTGCTTTGTTGTTTTAGTTTCCTGCATAATTGGATCACGATGTATAATGGGTCAATGTATGTTCTAGGATACATAGCTGATTAAATTATCCTAGAACCAGGGGTGGAGTGTGTCCTTAAGACAAAATAAGGCTCCTTAGTACTTAGTTTAAGGGTGTCCTTGAGGAGTTTGGCTTTTGTTTACCTTGAAAGTACTTTCAGCTGTTAAGTGCTAAGCTCCATGCCCAAAGCCCTATCAGGTGCGAAACCTGTGTGGGTGTAGATTAATGACTTAAGAGGGGCCAACTCAGGAACCAATGGTCTCTGGTTGTTGAGGTGGGGCTTGAGGACGCCAGAGGCTTGTCTGCGAGGGGGAGAGGTGAGAAACTACAGCTGAAGCCAAAGCAGAGCCGACCCATGTGTGGACCAGGAGTTCGAGCGAGGACTTAAGGCCAGTGAATATGATTTATGCCATCTTATTTTTCTGTGGCCTCCTGGTTACTCTTGTGAGGCGAGCCTACTGGGTCTGGAGGCTTGTGATCACAATATTGGAATGGGGAGGCTGGTTCGTGAATCTGTCACAGTGGGCCCTGAATAAATGTTTTGATGCCTTCTTCTTAGAGAATTCTACATACCCAACAATTTTGAACCATTCAGATATATATATGATCCTTTTTGAGATCATAAATTCGGCCTTCCTACTACAATGTCACCCCTGAGAAACATGCCTCGACAAATCAAAGGTAGATGCCCTAGCCTTGTATACTTAGAGCTGGAAAGAAGCTTAACCATTCTCTAGTCTGGCTCCTGCTTATTGGTGAGGAACCTGAGAGGGGTCAAGTGACTTGCCTAGAGTCATATTACTGAGGAATGATTCAGGTAGGATACAAACCCCGGTCCTCTGACTCCTAATGCCAAATAATTTCCATATATGGTGCTTTCTCTCTATAAGCAAACTTAGACTTAGAGAAAACGAGAAAAAGTTTTCTAACAATTAGAACTTCCGAAAGAATTGGCTGCTTTGGTAAGTGCTAGGCTCCCCTTAACCACTTTTCAGAGATGGATAGACAGGTAGAACATTTATTAAATGTTTTCTATGGCCCAGGAACTGTATTAATCACTGGGAATTCAAATACAAACCAGACAAGTTCTCCTCTCAAGGAGCTTATATTCTTATGGGTGAAGACAATACATACAAGGGAGTTGGAAGTCAGAGGAAGGAGATATAGTGTGGAAATGCCTGGGAAGTGACATGGAAGTCTGGTTGGGGCTCACCTATCAGAAATCTGCTCTTCCTCATTAGGAATAGAGTCCAAGTTTCTCAAGGTGGATAGGTGGGGATTATGGCAGGTATATGGGCAGCAGAGAGTAGAGACAGGATTGGTGTGGTGACAGGGATTCTTTTTCTGGTTTGGAGACCATTATATCCCACCCAAGTCTTCTCTTTTTCAGCTCCCTCACTGGTCCTCCATGGCATTATCTCTGTCTTCACCATTCTATGATTTTACTTTGGGAGGCAATAGTTGTCCTCTCAGCGAAGTTTTTCTAGCCAAGGTTGGATGAATATTTATTGGTATTATCATGGAAGAAACTCTGGGTCAGGTGCAATTTGGGCTAGATGGCCCCTGAGGACACAAAACTCCGAGTCTGATTTAATCCCTATGATTTATCCTTGGAATGTAGTGACTTCCCGCTTTTAGGACTAGATGGGTAACCATTTGTTGGGTGTGTGGGTTCTTGTCCAGTCAGTCAACAAGCAATTATTAGGCAATCATTTTATTCCAGGCACTGTGCTAAAGTGCTAAGGATACAAAGTAAAGCAAAAACCCCCTTCCTGCCCTTCAGGAGGTCACATTCAAAGGGAGGATGTGTTTTGATGCTGGGCTTGGATTATATGGTCCCAGAAATCCCTTTCGAATCAAAGACCCTGAGATTCTGGGCCTGGGAGTCTATCTTCCCTTGAGTCCCTGGATTAGGGACATTGACTGCAGGGACCAGCAGCACTAGCCCATGAAGGGAGACAAATCCCCCTGGGCAAGTGGGCAAGACTTCAAGACAAATAAAGAAATCCATTGGAAACCAAAGCTATGTACCCTTTTAAAATAGCCACTTTCCCTTCGTGATTCTAAAAATACCCTGAAACCATGTAAAGTAACTCCTTAAAAAACCCAGCAGCTCAGGAGAAAGTTGCTCCTGGTCTTGGGACAGAATGTCAGACCTCAGTGTTTTCAGAGATCGGGAGTAGGTCTGAGGGCTGGGCTTCTAGCGACACCAACTGGTGAAAATCCAAACTGCAGGAGACAAGCACATTATCTCTCAGAAAGCCTCTCCAAAGCCCTTCTGCAATACAGGGCTTAGGCAGCCCAGCCCTTACATGGAGAGAAATTACCCTTTCCAGCGCACCAAATAGGAGCTGCTTCTCCACGGCCTCTTCAGGGCTGTAGCCTGCCACGTTCCTAGTGAGGTGGTCCGGTGGGTAGAATGCTGGGCCTGGAGTCAAGAAGTCCTGAGTTAAACTGGAGCTTCAGATATTTTCTAGCTGTGTGACCCCAGGCAAGTTATTTAACCTTTGCCTGCCTCAGTTTTCTCATCTGTGGAACGGTGATAACAATAGCACCTACCTCACTGGATTGGGAGGGTCAATATTTGTGAAATGCTTAGCATTATGCCTGGCATATTATATATCGTAGGTACTTAGTAAATGCTCATTTCCTTCCCTCTTTCCCTTCCACTTCGGGGCATCTCTAGTAATTAAGGAAGGGTTTTTTTTTCCTTTTTCTGATGATTGACTCTTAGCAATTTCCACCTCTGCTCCTCCTTTTGCCCTGAGGAGCCAGGCAGAACAAGGCCGATCCCTTTCAGATACTTGAAGGTGGCCCCCACGTCCCTTTCCCTCCCTCCCCAATCCCCCAGGTTTTCTCTTCTTCAGCTGAAACGTCCCCGGCTCCTTCATTGATCCTCCATGGCATGATTCCAGGACCTGTTGCCATTTGGTCTGTCCTCCCCCGGACAATTTCCATCCTAAATGGTGGCAGCCGGACCAGGATGCAAGACTTCGGATGTGGTCTGATGGGGCAGAGGTCGGGGAACCTGTGTCAACCTCCACCCCGCAATGACATGTACATAACAATCTGAATCAAGCAAAAAAGGCATGTGACCCATCGTGCCACTGGATTTTCATATCAACCCTATAAGGTAAATGCTACTGACATCATTGTCCCCATTTTATAGATAAGGAAATTGAGTCTTGAAGAAGTTAAAAGACTTGTTCTTGATCATGTAGCTAGTAACTGCCAGATATGAGTTTTCACCTATTTTTTCAACTTAAAAAATAAAATAAGCATTTATTATACTCCTACTGTGTACCAGGCACCATACTTAGAGCTTTACAAATGTCATCACCTTTGATTCCTACAACTGCCTTGAGAGTTAGGTGTTACCATTCTCTCCATTGTATGGTCAAGGAAATTGAGATGACTAGAGGTTAAGTGACTTGCCCAGGGTCACACAGCTAGGACGTATATGAAGCCAGATTCGAACTCTGCTTCCTGACTTCTCAAACATCAGCTATACAAAGAAGAATCGGCAAAGAAAATTGTAACGGAAACTGTGAAATTCTATTAGGCAGGTACATTTTTTTTTAAAGGAATGCATGTTAAACTTATCATCATAGTAATGAAAATGTCCTACTTGTCTTATCCTCCACTGCATTTTCTGTGTGTGTTTTTATTTCATTGACTTCTCTCCATCTCCTCCTCCTTCCTCAGCATCGTTATATCCAAACTTGGGTTCAAATCCCGCTTCAGATACTAGACAATCTGTGGAATTTTAGTCAGAAATATCCAAGTTCAAATGAAGGCTCAGACACTTAGTAATTGTGAGACCCTGGCTCAGTCACTTTGCCTCAGTTTGCTCATCTGTAAGATGGGGATAACAATAGCACCTACCTACCAGGGTTGTTATGAGAATTGAATAACATAGGAAGTGCTTTTCAAACCTTAAAGTACTACATACATATGACCAATGTCTATTATGTTTCTAGTTCTTCAGCACAAATAGATTCCTTGAGGTCCTCTTACCTGATCTGTTTCTTTTAATATCTTGCCCAATGCTTTGCTGGACTTGGAGTTTCAAAGACATGGCTTCAAATCCTTCCTCAGACACGGAGTTGTGTGATCCTGGGCAAGTCACTACATGTCTTGGAGTCTCAGTTATTTCATCTGTAAATTAGGGATAAAATGATCTCACAGGATCATTGTAAGGCACAAATGAGATAATGTATGTAAAGCTCTTTGCAAACCTTAAAACTGCCATATTATTAGGATTCAAGTGCTTTGACAACCCTAACACCTCTACAAAAATGAATGGTTACTGTCATTATTATTAACATTATTTGTGGTTGTTGAGTTGTATCTGACCCATCTTGATCTCATTTGGGGTTTTCTTTTCTTTCTTTCTTTCTTCTTTGAGGCAATTGGAGTTAAGTGACTTGCCCAGGGTCACACAGCTAGTAAATGTATGAAGCTGGATTTGAACTCGGGTCCTCCTGACTCCAGGGCCAGTACTTTTTCCACTGTGCCAGCTAGCTGCTTTGGGGTTTTCTTGGCAAAGATACCATGCTGGCTTGCCATTTTCTTCTCCACCTCATTTTACAGACGAGGAAACTGAAGCAAACAGGGCTAAAAGTGACTTGCCCAGGGTCACACAGCTAGTAAGTGTCTGAGGCTGGATTTGAACTCAGGAAGATGAGTCTTCCTGATTCCAAACCCAGAATTCTATCCACTGTGCTACCTAGGTACTCATCAGCATTCCTCCCCACCTTCTTGACAAGTTCTCCTTTGTAATAAATGAGTATAGTGGGGTCAGTTGACATGGTGGCCATGTCTATAAATTGAAGCCCCATCCTGCACCTCAGGCCCACCACCTCTCTGGCAGGAGGTGGGAAGCAGCTGCCATTATCTCTATCTAGCACCATAGTTAGTCACTGCTTTGATCAGATTTCTCACGTCTCATCAAATTCCTTTCTTTGACGTTCTGCTCACTCTACCCAATGCATCGCTTCATTAACATCTCACCTCGTTTCTCTGAGTCCCACACATCAAACTTGAGCCTGGCATGATCTTAACTCCAAGTCTTTCCCCCTTATTCCACATTGTCTGTTGTTCTTTCATTTTCTCATTCAATTTAATCAAAGAGCATTTATTAAGGAGCAAGGCACTGTGCTCCATCCTGGGGATAGAAAAACAAAACTCCCAAACAGTTCATGCCCTCAAGGAGCTTATATTCTCTTGGAAGATGCAATAAGGAAACAGTGGCATAGATGTTGCTGGCCATCATTTTCAAAGAAGGCCAGTGACATTGTGGGGTGGTTTATTGACTCACCCATGAACTGGATTTAAGTGAGGCAGAGTTGCACAAAAGTGTCAGCCTCACTGTCTCTTCCTGAGTCATTACAGTCCAGTGGCAGGACAAAAGTCAAGATCACTGGTGATGGCCCAGGATGCAGTGGACCTTGGTGGCTTCAATGCCTGACCAAGCTATAAGTGTTCCACACAGCCTGCTTCAGCCACATTCATGGCCATCAGAACAAATCCAAGTGACCCAAGTCCAAATGATTAGAATGGGGAGACAAAAACAGTTGGGAGAGAGGTGGCAAGAAAGGCTTCCAACAGGAAGTGGTACCTAAGGCACTTAAGGATCTTCAGAGACTGAGACTAGGCAGGCTTGCATTCCAGGCACGGGGCACTGAGGCAGAGGTAGAATGATGTCTGAGCAATAACAACTCGTAGCATGTTACTGGAATATGGAGGGCTTGAAGGCAAGTAATATGAAATCATTCTGGAGATACAGTTTGGAGGCAGAATGTAAGTGACCTGAAGGCAAAGGCCTTTGCTTTTTTGGTTTTGTATCTCCAGTGTCTATTTAATGATTATAGTTGACACAATAATTTCAACCAGAAGCTGAACCAATGTGAATTAATTGCCACAAGGAGACCAAAGGATTCCAGAAAGCATCTTGGTCAGTTCAACTATATCAAATGCAAAATGTTTTGTAGTCCCTAAAGTGAAGCATTATCACCACTACCACCACCACTGCTACCACCACCACCACTACCACCACCATCATCATCATCATCATCGCTACTTGCTGGATTGAGAGAAATGACTGCCAGAGGCAACACTAGGTCAGAATAGAAACTTTGCTGTAAAATGTTACAAGGAAAGATGATGGACAGTTATGAGAAATATCATTCCATGAAGCAGAGAGAAGCAGTGAAAGGTAAAACTGGTCTAAATAAAGCTGAGTAAGACAAGCACAGTCACTCCAAGGACATTCAACAACGAAAATAGAAAGCACTGCAAATAGAAGAAAAATAGGAAAGATTTTCAAAAAACATTTCAACAAACTGTATTATTCTCTAGCAATAAAAATGGAACAACCTACCTTGGACCTGAATATCATAGTCCTTTAGGTGGTTATAGAAGAGAGAGAAGTAGAACTAAGGAAACCAAAGATGGAAAGCAGCTTGATTGCATCAAGTCTCTCCCCCTCTCCCCCTCTCCCCCTCTCCCCCTCTCCCCCTCCTCCCTCTCTCCCTCTCTCCCTCTCTCCCTCTCTCCCTCTCCCTCCATCCACATCTATCTACATCTTTCTATCTATCTATTGGTGATCCTTCCTGGAAGTGATAAAATTGTGAGAGAACTAAGGAGAGGATTTCCAAGGTATCTAAAGGAGAAAAAGACACAAAAGGTAAGGAAAAAGAAAAACTCAGATTGTGTTGATTCCAAACAAGGAGGAAACATCCACAACTAATGACCTCAGTCTCCCATCTATGTTGTTGGTTAGTCATGTTTTAGTCATTTCTGAATCTTTGTGACTCCATTTGGGGTCTTCTTGGCAAAGATGCTAGAGTGGTTTCTCATTCCCTTCTCTAGCTCATTTTATAGTTGAGGAAACTGAAGCAAAAGGGTTTTTTTAGGTGTCCCTTTATTCACAGGAAACACTAACATTTCTCTAGGAGTTCTGGTACCATAGGTGATCTATTTTAAAGGAAATTTTCCTCTGTGTCCCTATTTTAAAGGGCACCCCAAGTTTCCCTGAGTTGGTCCCTGTTGTTGCAAGGGCATTCCTATGGAAACATGAAAATCAGCCAATAACTGGAAAAGTCAATTAGAGATAAGAGAAAATAAGATCAGAATAAAAAAAATAATATTTTCATTGTGGGAAACAATAGGAAGAATTCTGTTTCCACAGGATTCAAACTCCTTCCAGTTTTGTAGGGGAGATAGCAGAAGTGACAACAGGATGTAAGTCAGGGGTGACTGGTTCTAGTCAGAGCTGTGACCTAGCAGAACCAGGCTTCTGATCAGGTAAAAGGGCAGACGCTTGTACGCCTGCTCAACGAGCTGTTTAAGGGGTCATGAAGTGGGCAGTTCAGGAGGCTGCATCTAGCCAATGGAGATCAAGGGGTGGGGGAATTCGAATCGGAAACACCATAAAAAACCTTGCATTTGTCTGAGCAATAATTGGGTAAAATATAATGAAAACTTTCCTGGCTTCACAATGGCTATTGTTCTCTATAGACTAGGCACACTTCTCACATCATGATGCAAACAGAATCCATGCTTCTCATATTCGCTTCCATTATCAGCACATTCACAAGAATGGGTACATAGCACGTTTCAGTATGTAAATATCCTACAAATCAATAAATTTGAAAGTCTGCAAAAATCATCACAGAAGGAACTGGTCTGATGTTTAAGGAAATACACTGGGAAGACTGCTGTGTAAGTGCTGTCTAAAATAAAAGAGAAAAGCAAATTATCATTTTAAAAAAGCATATGCATTATCCCATAATGAAAGTTCTCAGTGGTGAAGAACCTTTTCATTGGGTTCTATGAGAGGTACCAGGTTTGAATTCTGGATGAATGCCCACATGTAGCCTATAAAAGCCTAGAAGACTGTGAACTCTGGCTCTCTGAGATGAGTTGGGTTCCTAGGGCTCTGCTGGCTACATCTCCCTCTCATGGTTCTAGGGGTGCCTCTAAGGACTCAAGGGGGTGATTCTCTAATGTCACTGCAGGCTCATAGCCACGGGTGCTCCATGGGATAGGCTCTAATCCAATCCCCTCCCTCCAACACACACAGATACACACATACAAACGCATGCACACGTACACACAGATACACATGCAGACATACACATATATGCACATGCACACACAGACATACACACACATCAAAAATAAATTTTCCAGGGTTGGCTGAGTTGTTCCATAATGCTGATACAGAGATGGAGAAGAATGAGAAAAAAGAGCCCCAATAAATTTAATTCAGCTAAAAAACATTAATGAAGGACCTACTACGTGCCAAACACTGGATACTTTCAAGTTAAAATGACTCCACAAATGAGATTTGGTCTAGAAGTAAATGGTATCCTAGGAAATGACTTAGTAAGCAATACTTTCCCTAGATTTGCTCCCATGGCTTTTCCTCACCATCCTCCTTTCCCATTTCCACACCCAGATACTAATAGCTAGAATTTCAGCTACTTTCATTAAGCCCTGAAGGAAACTACAGCTCTCAAGCTAGACTAGTGGAGAGCACGCTTTCAGTCACCCTAGACCACAAGGGATAAAAGAAGTGGGGCATGACATTACCAAGATGTTATTTCTCCTTTGTAGAAAGTCTGGAGAAACAGGCTCATATTACTTTACAGTTTGTGTGCACTCATGTGCTTGTGCATGCATACACAATCTAGGTTTTAATGAACTAAATGATGGCTTCTAAAAATACTATTTCAAGTACTGTAAGTATTCTAGAACACAAGATGAGAAGGATTCACCAGCTGGAATTTTTCTCCCATGTTTTCTGGGGGAACATTTAGAGTCATTTTGTTTGCATGATTAAACGTAGAAATAATGACCATTTCTAGATTCTGGAGTGAAGGAACTTTAAAAAGGTGGGAAAAGATAGGAACTTCTGTTAAATAACTCTCATTCCCACCCCAGGCTATGGTAGGATATCCTCTGGAGGACATTAACTGGTGGAACAGATGTAGATAGGCAATTGGCACTTGATCCAAAGTGGGTTTGATGTTAACCCAAACCTATGTTGTGACATCTTGAGAAGTAGGGTTTATTTCTTATTTGTTAGTAGGCTTCCCTGATTCGTCAGGTATGTAACACTATCATGGAGTGCTGTTTTGGAAGGACCTGTTAACCACTCCAAAGAGACCTTCTTAGGAAGGACCCCTGAATATGAATCTTAGGCAGTCAGTAAGGCTGATCTCTCTCTTCTTAGACAGCTAGGACAATAATCCCCTAAAGTGATTGCATGTTTTTGAATTCACACTATATATTTACATTGGGCTGCAACCAATTACCATATTTTACATAATTATAGCTTAGAATAATGAGAATTTGAATCCCTGAGACCTTCAGGGCATTCATTATTCACAGTAACTGAAGGTACTTTGCTATCTCCCAAATTCTTTGAGAGCTGTGACTTCTGAATGCTACCATGAAACAGCCCTCACAAACCCTCAGCTCTAGTCCTAACTGGGTGACCTTGGACTGGACTATTCTTATCCTTCAAGGTTCTACTCAGGTTGGCACTTATTTCTTGAAACTTTCTCTGATTCCCTTAGCTGTGAGTGTTTACTCACACCACAAATCATTTCATTTTTACTATTCTATCTATGTTATGTTCCCTAACAGAATAAAAGCTCCTTAAGGGCAGGGACTGATAAACTTGTATTTTTCTCTTCCCCAGACCTATCGTTACTATATTACGCATTAGGAATTCAATAAATGTCCTATTTTGATCCAACAAGTCTTGATTAATATCTTCGAGATACAAGGCACTGTTTTAGGTGCTAAGAATACAAAGCTCCCTTCCCCCACCCCTCCAAAATAGTTCCTATCTTAATGGAGTTTGCACTCTACTGGCAGGATTCAAGCTCAGTCAAGCCTTACCAAGCACTTCTATGCACAGGCACTGTCACTAGGAACTGGAGATACAAAGACAGAAAAAAAAAAAAAGAAAAAGAAACAAGTCCTGCCCTCAAGGAACTTATATTCTATTGGGAGAGGCAATGTGTTCCCATAATAATGAGAACACCTCATACCTCACCAGTGTTCGGAGTTGAGTCCATCTCTCTGGATTGTGGGGCTGGAGGGTGGAGCAAAAAACCTCTTCCCATAGCCTCCCTTTATACAGGGCTCCAAATGCTTAGCCATCTCTTCACCACAGCCCGCTCAGGAGAAACTCGTTCCGATAATATCATCATGATGAAACTCATCACTGTGGAGATTGCTTCATCTTTGCTACTTATACCCCACCAGTATCCTCACTTAATTATATCTCTCTGATTGGAGGGCTGAACAAAAATCTCTCCCTTTAAAGAGCCTTCCTTTATAGAGGGCTCAAAATATCAGTTATTTCTTTATTTGCCACCAGCTACTCTGCTTGGTTTCATCTCCATCATCATCTTCATAGAGCCTCTGCTCCTGGTACTGACAGAGATGGGATCTGAACTCTTAAAAGGAAAAGACCATGTCTTTGGGATCTGGACCCCCAAAAAGAAAAGCCCCTGGACTTTCCCCTGAGGCCCAGGTCCTTGGTGTTCACCTGGGGCAATTAGTCCTGCCCTTTCATTATCTGCACCTGGCCCCATCCTAGACCACCATTCCTTAATTCCATATAGATCCCCTCTCTGTTCCCACAGTCTTCTGTATAAAAGATCCATCTTGTTTCCTTGAAGGCGCTCAGATTCCATCTGGCCCACTTATCAATACAAGCATCACAAATGATCAGATTCCTTAAGAGTCTACCTAATGCTAAGATTTCTTAAAAGTCTGGCCTATATGGCAGATTTTTAATAAACTTTGTTTTTCTTTGGCTGAAAGAAGGCTTGGGTTGAATTCCTTTGGGCGGGACCCACATGTCGCTATTTTGGGGTGCCATCACCCCTAAGCCTCAACAGTACTCTCCGGCATTCCCCACTGACCCTTTTCGGCTTCCTTTTGTGTATTGTCTTCCCTAATTAGATTGTAAACTTCTTGAGGGCAAGAACTGCATTTCTTTTTCTTATTTGTATCCCTAGCACTTGGCACAGTGCCACTTTATATGTTTATCACATCATACTGTAGAAGATTTGTGTATTACATAAGAAAAAATTGTTGTTCAGTTTCAGATTCTTTGTGACCCCCATTTGGGGTTTTCTTGGCAGAGACACTGGAGTAGTTTGCCATTTCCTTCTTCAGCTCATTTTATAGATAAGGAAACTGAGGCAAACAGGGTCAAGTGACTTGCCTAGGGTCACACAAATGTCTGAGGCTGGGTCTGAACTGCCGGACTTGCCCAGGGTCACACAGCTAGTAAATATCCAAGGACAGATTTGAACTCAGGAAGATGAGTCTCTTCCTGAGCCAGCACTCTATCTACTATGACATCTGGCTGTGGATATGTTTATAAAGAAGCACAACTTCATATAGAAAGTTAGTTATGTAGAAGAATAAAATTAATACAAGATGATTTGGGGAGGGAGGGCACTAGCCCTTGGGGGCTCAGGAAAAGCCTTCAAGTAGAAGGTGGTACTTGGGCCGAGACTTGACAGATGGTAGGGGTTTGAAGAGGCAGAAAGGAGGAAGGAGTGCACTCTAAGCGCTGATGACAGACTTTGCAAAAGGTACAAGATGGGAGAAGTGGTGAGTCAGGGCACAGCAGGAAGGCCGATTCGTTGGGAATGCGTGAAGAGAATGCATGATGAGCTCAGAAGGACAGAGGGGGGCCAGATCAGAATGCAAAGAACTGGAAATACCATGCTGAGAAGTCTGTATCTTTATCTTAGAGGTAACAGGTAGCCTCTGAATTTTCTTGAGTAAGGGAATGCTATGGTCAGAAAGATGATTTTGGCATCTTGTGGAGGATGGATTGGAACAGGGAAAAGCTAGAGGCCAGGAGACCAGGTAGGAGGGCATTGTAACAGACCAGGGAGGGGGGATGGGTGCCTGAATTAGGCTGGTGGTCATGTGGGTGAGGAGAGGACAGATAAGAGAGGTCTTGGAGATAGAATTCATAAAATTGGGTCACTGATCATATCCGGGGCAGCGGTCAAGGAATGAGCAGAGGATGACTGTGAAGGTGCAGCCTTCATCACTGGAAGGAATGTTATACCCTAAAAGAGAGGTGGGTTTGGGGGGATGGGTTGCATATTGAGTTTGAGCCATCTACGGATTTTCAGGTGGGCACTTAATGGGCAGTTGGTTTATATGGCACTGAAGGTGAGGAAAGACAAGTTCTCTGGGCCACAATTTCTTTATTTGTGAAATGATTATCTTGGATTGAATGATCTCCAGGTCAACCTCCTAGCTGTTGAATGTATGATTTGGAGCTTCTGAAAGAAAAAGTAACGTTCCCTTAAAAGGGCCCTCCTTATGGTTCTGGGCAGGGTGTGTGCCTTCTGTGATTGTCCCTTTAAGGAATATTTTCCTCTGCCCCAGCACCCAGTGAATCAGCAAGTTGTACTTGATGAATTAATGTTTTCTCCATCAGCCAACAGAGAGCAAGGTCCTTTCATCTTTGTTTTTAATGGAATAATGTCACTGCCTGTAAAGTGATACGGTGTGACCGGCGATTTGTACAAGACTGAATCCAGGGCTGTCAGCCTCAGGATGGATTAGGCCAGGTGCATGGGAGGCCTTCGCCTCAGTGGTCCCCCATGAATGATGGGCCTTTCGAAGAGAACTGACCACTTCAACGTGGAAATTTCAATAGAGGTTCCACACTTCCTTACTTCAGTCTACCCTCCTCCAAGCCATTCCACAGAACAGAGCTTCAATGTGTAGTGATAGAGGGACTGGGGGATTAGGGGCTGCCTTACTAGCTAGCTGATCATGGGAGAGTAACTCAGCTTTTATGATCCTCAATTGTCTCACCTGTAAAATGGGTATAATGATATTTGTACTACCTATCTCATGGGAATACTAGGAAAGTGCTTTGTAATATCACCTATAGAAATGTGAGTTATTATTATTTTTAATCAAAGAGGACATTTCCTGAAGATCAGGCCTCATAGAAATGTGACATCATCATCATCACCATTATTTTTGTTATTATCTAAGAGGATGCTTCCTGAGGATCAGGGAATCTTAAATCTTCCTCGACATCTTGCATGGACTCAGCAAATCCTCATTAAACGTATGAATGAAAGAAGTGAACTAACCCACAAGCACTGATTTAGCAGGTGCTCTATGCCAGGCACTGTTAGGTACTAGGGATAAAACACGGAGAATGAATGAAGCCCTCCTCTCAAGGAGCTCGATGAACGAATGTATGAAGTAGATACTGGGAAGAAAAGAACCTTGCAAACACCTTCCCACCTCCCCCAGCCCCTAGCACACAAGAGGCCACAGACATTTTTGTAAGAATAAGAGTAAACAATGTCTAGGCACCTAAATGTAGTGGATAGGGTACTAGATTTGAAATCAGGAAACCTGAGTTCAAATCTTGCCTCGGTCACTGACTGCTTGTGTACCTGGGACAGGTCACTTAACTTCTCTAAGCCTCAGTTTGCTCACCCATAAAATAGGGATAACAATAGCCCCTCCCTCCTAGAGGATGTTGTAACTTACAACGCCTAGAGTTGTTGTAGGGATCAAATGAGATGTTTGTAAAACACTTTGCAAATCTTAAAGTGTCACAGCAATGCTAGCTTCTCTCATTGTCCTCCTCCTCTCCCTCCTCTTCCTCATTATTATTATTGCTACTGCTGCCGCTGCTGTTGTTGCTATGTGACCTTGCAGACTCACTTCAGGACAGGACGGGCAGGCGGCGGGGTGCAGGGGGTGGGAGATCACAGAGGATCGAGGATTAGACTTGGAATGGACTTTCAAAGCCATCCGGCCCAACCCCTATATTTCTATTTGAGTGTAAGACTCAGGGAGGTTGAAATTTGCCCAAGTGACAGAACCCCAAGGTGGAGGGGCACTGGAGCAAATATGCAGAGAGCAGCCTGGGCTTTGTTCCAAGTTGTTAATGGCACTTGCCTCCCAACAGCCTGCACAACAGTCCTGAGATCTCTAATTCTTCCCTCCCCATCCCTCAGTCCTCACTGAGGAGTGGTGCATCACTGACCTTGACTGGGGTTTGTGGTACTAGTTGCGGGCTCAGAAATTCCTAGTTCTGGCTGTGACCTTGAGTGTTCATGTAGGAGTGGCCCATGCTAAGCTAAACCATCTGCTTCACAACTTTGCCTAGGATTAGTCCTGTTCAGAACTAGGAAAAGACTATGGTTAAATTAAATACAATTAAAACCTTATTTATGATCTCTCTCTCTCTCCCTCTCTCCCTCTCTCTCTCTCCCTCTCTCCCTCTCTCTCTCTCTCTCTCTCTCTCTCTCTCTCTCTCTCTCTCTCTCTCTCTCCCTCCCTCCCTCCCTCTCTCTGCGTAAATATCAGTTTCTCTTTCTGTCTCTCTATTTCCATATGGATATATTTATATCCATATCATCTCTCTATGTGTGTAAATACACACATACACATCATCTTTTCTCTCTCTTCTGATATACCTATACCTGTATTATATGGACATATCTACATTCATATAGAAATGTGGATATAGATATATCCATTTAGACATAGATATAGGCATAGATATAGATATGGTTAAATGCATATAAATATAGAGATATTGAGAAATATGTTTCAATCTAGATGTTCCTATTGACATCCCTATATAGATGATGATATGGCTATAGATATAATACCGACATAAATATAGATCGATACAGATACATGAGGCATCAACAAGTATTCTTGAGGCTGGCATATTTTATTAGTGGATTGGAAGCTCCCAGTCTGGACCTATATGTTTAATGGACCTGAGGGTTAAGGCTGAGGGGTGAGATGCAATGTTTTCACTAAAAACATACTCAATAATTCCCAGTACAAACATTGCTTGATGTGGTTAAAAAGCAGCTGTCAGTGCACAAAGAAATTAAAGCAGAGAAGCCACTCTGAAGGAGCTTGCTGGCATGCAGTTCTTGAGGCTTTTCTCTAGGGTCTCCGGATCTCTCCTGCGGATGCCCTTCCTGCAGACTTCCTTTCTGGAGGCTCCCTTTGCAGTCTTTGCATACTTTTGCCCAAGGGCCCAGAGCTGGGGAACTGATTAATCTCCCTGGGGGCCTGCTCTGTGGCATTGTGGCTCATGACAGCCTAGGTTGATGTGGCGGCATGGGGTCTAACTTGACTGCTCCAGTTCCACCAGTGTCCTGGCTCACAGCATTGAATCAGCCCTTATGGGGAGAATATATCCTGTGTGTGGAGTTGAATGAATTTAGAGAGAGAGAAGGTCAGTGCTGCTGAGTATAAGGCCAGAGTTTCAGCATGCTGCATTTGTGATCTGAGGTGAGAACAGTAGAAGTGACCTGAAAACAAGTGAGCATGGGATCAGAGGTGGGAACCATTAGTTCTACTGTCCCCTTTATCTTTCCTACCAGCAGCATATACCAATATGGAAGGAACAATGTCGAGAGGGTCTCAGATCAGATTCTCTCCAATATGGGTCATGCCAATGATGGACATCTGAGCTCCCCTTGCCTTTTGTTCTAAAAGGACCATGTCTGGGGTGGGGGCCACTGGGTGATCTAGGGCAAGGAGGACCCATCACAGATGTGGTCACCCCCTTTACAAGGCAGATTTTGGTCCTTCCACAGTTTCTAGTCTTGTGTAATCTTGTCTGTACTTTATACTAAAGGACTGGAAACCATGGAATCCAAGGATGACGGACGGATCTAGAGCTAGCAGGAACCTCAGGCGTCATCTAATTCACCCTTCCCATTTTACAGGTGAGGAAAATGAGGTCCACTGTCTTACCCATTGTGACATAGGTAGCATCTTTAACTCTTTAGATATTTCAAAGGTACCATGGTAGACCTTAAGCCATCTATATTTACAATACATGACCAGTCTAACTCCTTTTCTGTTTGTACATGATTTGGAAATCATGGCCTCAAGGAGAGGCAACTAGATGATGTAATGGGGAGAAGGAGGGATTTGGAATCTGAAAGACTTGAGTTCAAATCCTGCCTTAGACACTTGTTACCTGTGTGAGCCTGAGCAAGTCATGTAACCTTTCTGCCTCAGTTTCCTCTTCTGTAAAATGGGGAGAATAATAGCACCTACTTTCCAGCATCATGACGATCAAATGAGATACTATTTGTAAATTGCTTTGTAAACCACGAAACACAATATAAATGCCAGCTACTATAATTACTATTACATCCAAGAAATACACAAACTCTGTAAAGCATTCTTTTATTCCTCGTGGATGCCTGCCTGTGGGTTTGTGTTGATTGGCTTTTGTTTTGCACCTGCTTGTGTTCATGAAAAATGTCTTCAGGAAATGAAATTGTAAACACAGCAGCATGTAATCATGCTGAGGGGCTTTTGTTGAAATGCAAGATGTTTCTAAATGAAGAATTGGAATGTTTACTTGCCAGGAAATAGATTTCTATTTAACTGGAAGCCAGGATTTAAGACAAATTCTGTTTTTTCAGTAGGTTTGATGTACAAGAGACATTGCTCATGTAATATAGCAGTGCACTGCCCTTGAAATCCGAGGATCTGAGTTCAAATCAAAGTTCTAGTGACCTTGGACAAGTCACTTAACTTATGCAGGGCTCAGTTTCTCCATCTGTAAAATGAGGGCATAGGTGAGCTCCTCGGTCCCTTCCAACTTCATAATCATTGCTTGGTCTCTAATTTCTGGGTGACCTTAGATCAGTCACTTGAACTTGGTTTCTTTGTAGGAGTAATTCAACAAATATTTGTTAAGTCCCTACTCTCTGCAAAGCCTCATTGGGCAATATGTATCTCAGGCGCACCCCACATTTTTATATCTCTAGCTTTTAAGCCTAGTATACTAGGATCAGAGCATCATGATGTCAATATGTGAAATACCACATCTCAGCATTTCCTGAGAATAAGGTAGAAGTGGGAACTTCTCTTCTGAGCCTAAGTGTGACCAGCAAAGCAGAACTGATCACTAAAGGAGAAACGTTGGGACCTTGCAGAGAAGTGATCTCTCCATGTTAGAATTTGTGCTGGAGGAAAGGATTCCAAGTGGCTCAGATGCACAGAGCTGCCATTCCAGGCAATGGGGCTCAGAGGAGGCATCTGGTGCAAAGACGCAGAATGGGAATATTGCTTGTGAGGGCCAGCAAGTAGAGAGTGTGTCTAGGGGAGGAATATGTGAGATTACCAGAGAGTCAGGAAAGTTTGAGTTCACGGGAACTAGCAAGGACAAGAAGTAGTGAAGGCCTGAATGAAAGTGGAGGCTGAGTGAGTGGAAAGAAGGGGATATTTGTGAGGAATGTTGTAGACACACAAACTAGAAGATTTGGCAGCCCAGACCTACTGGACAATTTGATGGTGAGGAGGGAGACAGAACTCTTTGTAAGATGAAATGCTGTATAGCACTGCCCAGGACCGGAGTGATGTTTATAATGTTGGGGCCAAATGGCACCATGTCCTGTTTAAGAAAGCAGAGGAGTGGATGATGGTCTTGGAGAATTACAGGGCTGGAAGAGGCCTTAGCAATGTATCCATCGAAATGCTTAAAAGATTGCTTCGATGTTTGAAGAGAGAAATCAGAGTCATCCCTTCTCTGGGACACCTTAGCTATGCCCTACTGATGCTGGCTGGATGCGGCCTCACTCACTATAATAATGACACCATTTATTCTCCTATTGCGCTTCTACCTTTAAAAACACTTTTATTACATTTGATTCTTATAACAGCAGCCTCACAAGGAAGGTAAACCTTTGATAATGTCAAAGCTGTCATTTGTATTGGACTAGGGGGCAGCCTAGGGTAGCTTTTAAATTGGCGTGTAGGCTCTGGGATACAATTGTTACCCTTAACTGCCACATAGTCTCAATTTTGGAGGCTTATGGATACTTAGTTTTGAAATAGGTGAGTAAAGAAGAAGACTATGGAAAGGTCCTGTGACCACTGATTTTAGTAAAGGCCCTATGAGTTCTGTTGCAGGAAGAAAAGGAGAAATGAGAGAGTGTTCTGAGGGTCTTAAAGCTGCAGCTTGGGACACAGAGACGAGAACTCACAGTTCTTTAGTTGTTTCTGTGCCTAGCACCGCAGATAGCTTGTAGCACTTCCCAATGCTCCCAAGACTTCCCCAGGGACACACACAATACAGAGAAACACAGAGACATGAACTCAAAAGAAAAAAGCTATGTAAATAACTAGGCTCTCTAGAAGCACAGGCTCATTAATAGTTCGATTTTCCTTCAGAATAAGCATTCAAGTTAGTAAAATGATTTCCTACTTAAATTGTATTATTTTCTAATTTCATTTAGCTTTTAGGTAGTTCCACCCCTGCCAGATGGGGTTGGGGCAGTTCCTTGAAGAACAGCCTTGCACTGAAGGATGTCATGACTCCTGACTGAAAGGTTGATGAGCACAAGCTCTGTGCCTGGGTGAGGGACTTAACCGAGTTCATCCCAGACACCCTTGGGAGAGATACAGAAAAAAGACCTCGTGTGTGTGTGTGTGTGTGTGTGTGTGTGTGTGTGTGTGTGTGTGTGTGAGAGAGAGAGAGAGAGAGAGAGAGAAAGACAGACAGAGAGATAGAGACAAAGAGACAGAGACAGAGAGAGACAGAGAAGAGAGAGAGAGGGAGAAGATTTTGAATGGTAGACTGGACTCCTCTGAGAAATGGATATCACGGGAGCCAAACCCACCATATTCTTGATCTCCAGGGTCTGCAGTTCTACTCACTGCTAAGAGAGGGCATCTCCTGGTGAGATCATTCTGTCATTCTCTCTCTCTCTCTCTCTCTCTCTCTCTCTCTCTCTCTCTCTCTCTCTCTCTCTC
>CM053625.1:309599620-309623665 GCA_028646595.1 Phalanger gymnotis
GCGTTCTCAAGCCCCACCTCAATGACCAGAGACCATTGGTTCCCGAGCTGGCCCCTCCTAAGTCACCAATCCACACCCACACAGGTTTCACACCTGACAGGGCCCTGGGCCTGGGGCTTAGCACTTAACAGCTGAAAGTACTTCCACTCAAAAGAAACAAAAGCCATGCTAATGAGACAATTTTGCTTAACAACACAGCTTCACATAGGAGATATAGGCTGGGGTTTGAAGGAAGCTCAGGATTCTAAGAGGTGAGGTGAGGAGACAGTGCATTCCAGCCGAGTGGGAGAGGCTGAATAAAGGTAGCATGATGGGAGATCAAATGTGACAAGTAGCACTAAAGCCAATCAGCTTAGGTGGACCTTAGAGTACTACGTTGAGTGAAATAATGTGCAGTAAATCTGGGAAAGCAGATTGGAACCAGACTATGAGAGCCCTGAAATGATGAATGGGGCTTTGTACTTTACCACTCTGTAGTATTTTTAGTGGCAATATGACATGAAAAGTGCACTGGAAATGTGGCCAATAAAGTCTTTAAGGGGGAAGGGTGTCATCATATGGGCAATCATGAAGACTTTGGGGCTGGCAGCTTAAACAGAATCCAGGGCTGGGGCAGGGAGAATAAAGGGAAAGGAGAACGGAATAGCAATGGTAGATATCTAGGTCAGCCACTCTTTCGGTCACTCCTGCGCCATCACTGAATGATCTGCGAAGCTCACTAACTCTTATTGCCTTTTCACAGATAAAGAAGAAACTAATATCTTGGGGGCAAAGATAAACTAGGATTTCGTATCCTGGGAACTTTGATTTACTTTTATATGTTTGGAATCAAAGCATTCCTCTGTCTTGGGGTCAACCACAGCCTGCAGTGCCTTTCAGGAATGCCCTTTGGGTCAGAGTCCTTTATCTAGTGGGACAGGAAGCACAAGGAAGAGATCAGCAAATATTTGCCGAGAGAGAGAGAGAGAGAGAGAGAGAGAGAGAGAGAGAGAGAGAGAGAGATACACACACAGAGACGGAGACAGACAGCAACAGCGAGAGACAGAGAGACAGAGACAGACACGCACACAGTGAGAGAAAGAGGGGGGGATAGGAAGAGGGAGGAGGAGGCTAACAAAGAGAAAGGCCCAATGTGCATCAAAATATTCATAGCAATATACTTTTTGTGGGAAATACTGGGAATGAATTTGGAGTGAAGGACTATGGGTGTGTAGCAGAGTGTCCACTGTCAGATGAGGTGACTATTAGTGATTTGGCTTAACCACTCTTTGTTAACTAAGGAAGGCTCATTGGGGTGGATGCACTGGGAAATGATTGCAGCATAAAAGCCAGAGACAGCAATAAAACTACAAAAAAACTCATCACAATCTGTTTCTTGAGCAAATAGGCTTGAATGTACACAAATTAATAAGAAACATTCTTTACGTTTTTAGATGGAGATGTCAGTTTCCCAAGTTGGCCCCACATTCTGAGCATCCTCCATGTGAACCTCCTTTGTTTTTTCTCTAAATTTGCTTTAGCTGTGTGCCTTGTTCTCTACAAAGAAAACTCTATCCAGTTTCAAGAATCCCCGAGAAGAGTGAGTACCTCCACAGATAGCCCAGATTGCTGCCAGAGTGGCAGAGTTAGGCAAGTTTTGAGAAGGAAGTTATTGACTAGCCTACAAGATGTTAAAACCTCCAGGAGCCCAGAGGACCCTTTCGTATTGAAAGGGATAGGTATAAATGGGTATCTATGAATTTCCAAAGGCAAAGATATTTTGGAAAGAATGTAAAAGGTAATATTCTGAGTTCTTCAGACCCCAGGGGCTTAATTCACTGCTGCTTGAAATTGGCAGGGTTCTCATTTGGAGATTTTTCCATCCTCTGGTAACCTTTTACACTTGCATCCACTTTCTTCTCCTGAATTAGTTGGGGGTAGGCTGTGATGCTGTGCTGAGCACTGAGGTAATCAGGGGAGGGAGGGAGTGAAGAGCTCAGTAAGGAAGAGTTATTGATCTTGTTTCTGGGAGAAGCCCACACAGAACAGCATGGAGCAGCAACATGTTAACATAAACTAATTACAACTACCCAGTCCCTATCTGATTCTCCTGATCTTATTTGAGTTAAACATATGTGGGAACTCCTACAGGACTGAAGTCATACAGGATATGAGGAGGCTAGGATTCGAAGGAAAGTGATGTCAATAAAATAGATCTCTCTTTCTTTCTCTCTCTCTCTTTTGTTGTTCTTCAGTCATTTCAGTCATGTCTGACTCTTTGTGACCCCATTTGGGGTTTTCTTGACAAAGATACCGGAGTGGTTTGCTATTTCCTTCTCCAGATCATTTTACAGATCAAGAGACTGAGGAAAGCAAGGTTAAGTGACTTACCCAGGGTCACACACCATGTCTGAGGGTAGGTTTAAACTCAGGGAGATGAGTCTTGCTGACTCCAGACTCAGAACTCTATCCCCTGTGCTGCTTAGCTGTCCTCTTATTTACATTGTATATAGTCTCCTAGTTCAGTTTTCTTTTTCTTGCATCAGTTCACATGGATCTTCTAATGTATTTCTGAATTCCGCATATCTTCCCTTTTATTTGTCAATGGTACATCCATATACCATAAACATGGCAGTAGGCAGTTGGCCTTGAAATGAAGAAAGCTCTGGATTCAAACCCTATCTGTGACTCAGACTGTGTGATCCTGGATAAATAATTTAGTCTCTCAAAGTCCCAGGCAGCTCTCTGATATTACTCTAAACCACAGAGGAGATTATAATCTACCTTGGTAGATGGGGTTTCCTCACTGGGCATCCAATATGCAAATGAAACCACAAGTCCAAGAAACAAAAGAAGTCCCCATACCAGATTATTCCCCTCTCCCCCTCCCTTCTACAGATATACCTGCATACTTAGTGGTTTTTCAAGGTAAAATATTTACCTTGGTTTCTGTCTTTTTTAACTTCTGATAAGCTTTTAATGATGTTCAACACCTGCCTTTTTATCTGACTTTGCTTCATGCTCTGATCTCGAATTTTTACCCATCTTTGGGATTTTAATTTCATCCTAGTTGTCAGGGCCCTCAGGGTAGCAGAAGGGCCTGAATATTAGAAATGAAATTGCAGAGATAAAGAGGAAGAGCTTGTCTAGTTTCAAGTAGCCAAGACCCTAGACCCTTCTGTCTTGGTAATCTGCCCTGCCAGCTCTCCTAGCTTTCATATCATGAAATCGAGTCTTGGTGCATGACTGGCTCCTGCCTCCCATCTCCTGTATTCTCGGCTTGAATGGTTGCCAACTTCCTGAGTCTCTTATCCAGTGACTTCCCTCTGGGTTCCTGCCTTCTGCCTGGTGACCAGGCTATAGCATCATACACAAAGAGCTGGATCAGACAGACCTCAGACATCAGTCAGTCCAACCTCATTATTTTTTTTGGATGAGGAAACTGAGGCCCAGAGAGGTACAATGACTTGTTTAACATCACAAAGACAGTGAGAGCCAGGATTCAAACCCCAGTCTTATGACTCTTAATTTAGAATCCATGACAATTTAGCTTTGGTGTTCTTAATGAGACTGTTCCCTCACTGATTAACATGATAACAGCAGTTCAGAGAGGATAGCCAGAGTGAAGGCATGGAGACAAGAGATGGAGTATTGGGTATAAGGAACAGAGAAAAGAGCAGTTTGGGTGGATGACAGTTGAGGAGGAGGAGAAATGCACACAGAGCCTGGGCAGCTAGGTTCGGACCAAGTTGAGAAGAACTTTAAAAGCAAACAGAAGATTGATGTTTTATTCCAGTTTATTGAGGAGGGTCAGATCTGCTCTTTGGGAAGATAATTTTAGCAGCCATGAGAATGATGGACCATAGCAGGAAGATATGAAGCAGGGAGCCCAATTTGGAGGCCACTGCAATATTCCAGGTAAGAAGTAATAAGCCTGGATTTGGGTTATGGAGATCTCAGTAGAGAGAAGGGTCAGATTTGAGAGGTGTTGTAGAGGAAGAAAAAGCAAGATTTGGCAAGTGATTGGATATATGAAGCAAGCAAGAGCAAAGGGTCAAGGATAATGCTAAAGTTGTGAATCTGGGAGTTAGGGAAAATGCTTATGTGTCTGAGAGAAATAGGGAATTTTGGAAAAGGGAAAGAATAGGAAGAAAGATGATGAGTTCTGTTTTGGATATATCAAATTTCAGGTGTCTGTGGGACAGCCAGTTTGAAACATCCAGTAGACAATTGGTGATGCAGGAGTGAAATTTCTGAAAGAGATTGGGGTTGTATACCTATCTGCACAGATGATAATTAAACCTGTGGGAGCCGATGAAATCACCGAGAGGACGTAGAGAGACAAGGGAAGAGAGCATTTATTAAGCACGTTGTATATGCTAGGCACTGTGTTAGCTTCTAGGAATACAAATACAAGCAAGTAAGACTTAAATATAAGCTGCCCTCAGGGAGGTTACATTCTAATGGAAGAAATCAACATATTAAGAAACACTGGAAAATATCTATGAGAGGGGAGGGGTTCAGGTGCCAAGGGATGTTATGGGGCTAGGAAATGGCATGGATGCCTAGGTCCCTGGCAAGGTAAGGCTTACTTTCCAGAGCTGAGGGACCCAGAGATGGAATCAGATTACCAGGAAAGCGGAGATGGAAATCATGGTTTCACTAGGGAAGGTGTGGGATGGAGTGAGAAGAAAGGGACCCTGGACAGCACCTTGGGAAATGCCTAGCATGCTGATGATCTAGCAAAGGAGACTGAGGGGGAGCAGACAGAGAGGTAGAACCAAGAGAGATGATTGGCATGAAATTCCAGTGGTAAGAGCATGTCCAGGAGCAGAGGATTATCAATAGTGTCAAACACAGCAGATATCTTGAGAAGGATGAGGATTGAGAAAAGGCCATTTAGTTTCACAATTGAAAGATCTACTAATAATGTTGGAGTTGCCAATTTCATTTATCATATGAGGAAGGAATCCAGATTGCAAAATGTCAAGGAGTGGGTGAGAGGTGGGGAAGTAAAGGCAATGAGTTGTGACATCATTGATAGAAGTTGGCTGAGAAAAGAAGGAGAGAGAGAGGATGATCACTTGAGGGGTCGCAGGATCTGGTGGAGGTTTTTAAAGGATGTCTATGAACTCTGACAGCTAGGTAGTACAGAGGATAAAGCACCAGTCCTGGAGTCAGGAAGACCTGAGTTCAAATCTGACCTCAGACACCAGCTCTGTGACCCTGGCCAAGTCACTTAACCTTGCTTGACTTAATTTCCTCATCTGTAAAATGAACTGGAGAAGGAAATGACAAAACCACTTCAATATCTTTGCCAAGAAAACTCCAAATGGGGTCATGAAGAGTCAGACACGACTGAAAAACAACAGCCAGTGCCTATTCCTGAAATAACGTATTTAGGCAATGCTCTTTTACCTTCACTATGAGAGGTAAGAGACAGCATGAAAGTATTGGATAAGAGAGCCAGGCTTATACTCCTGAAGACCTGGGTTTAAGTCCTGTCTGTAATATATATTGAGCATGTTACCATGGGTGAATCCCTTAACCTGTAAGATCTCTAGGTAAAGCTAAAAGTTACCACTGAGCTGCTGATCTAGTTTGGCAGAGACAGTTTTCACACCAAGAATTTCCTGTGCTTATGAAATCAGAGCCCCAAACCCCCAAGAGTAACCAAGTGAGGGAAAGGGAAATGCCTCCTTCATCACCATCCATATGATACATAATGGTATAAACTGATATGGACACTAATAAGAACACCTAGGATGCATCTAGCACTTTAAAGTCCGCGACAGATCTCAAAGGAAATATTTGTAACCATGCTTAGCTCAGTGCCTAGCACACAGTAGGTGCTATGTAAATGATTATTCATTTCCTTCTTTAATTTGAACGTCATTACAAGTCTGGGCGGTAGGTATTATTATTAGGATTATTATATTCTTACAAATCATCCTCATTTAACAGACAACAGAAAGGAAGCTAGTTAAGCTAGTAGGTGTCTGAGTTCAGAGTTGAGCTTGTGTTCCTCACTCCAGGTCCTTTGATCATCCATTGCACCATGTAGAGAAGCATTAATCCTCATCTCTATGTCTCCAGCCCCTAGCATGGTGCAATACGTCCTGTAAATGCTTACTACATCTTTGTAGAATTGAGTTGAATTGAACCATTTTGCATGCTAAGACCACCTTTTATTGACAGGCTCATTTAGGGGATAAGACAAAGACTGAAGGTAGAAAAGTCAGAGCTGCCTAGGCCAGATTCCAGCAGGGCTTGAATAGAGATTGTTTCATTTTTTCTCTCCATGCCTAATCCCTCATACACAGTAGGCACTTAATAAATGATTTTTAGTTAAAATGAACTAAACCGAAGTGAATTGAGATTAGAACACGAGAGGACTTTAGAGTCATTTAGTCCAAAGTCTTAGATTTTTGGATGAAGAAAATGAAAGTCAGAGGAGGGAAACGATCGTGCCCGAGGCTACATAGCTAGAAAGTGGCAGACTCAAGATTAGTGAACACTTCCTCTGCCCCGATATCTGAGGCTCCTATTACTACACCACACTGCCTCCCAGTGGCGATCTCTGGTAGCGACCCAAGCAGAGTGGGTTTTCTAGGCTAGAGCGCCAAGATTCAGGGGTAGGAAGTAAGAACGGAGAAAATCAAAGAAAATCAGCAAAGAATAAACTAGGATGCAGCTCCTCGAGGGACCAGGAGGCTGAAGGTGCCTGTCCCACCTCTTCGTGTTACTCTGGGCAAGGCACTTAACCTCTTTCAAGTCTCAGTCTTCTCTGCAAAATGAGGAAAATCATAGCATGTAGATCACAGAATCTGTGGGTCTGCGAGGACTTAACATATGTAAAAGCACTTAGTAAACCTTAAACTGCTATATAAATATTAGATAGTATTATTTTTAAAAGAAAAAAGATCATTGTAGTTGAAATGGAGAATCTCCACTGTACATAGCTTCATACGCACGCACACACACACAGACGAGCAAGACAGATTTGATATCTACATGATAAATTCCACATGTTAGTTTCAAATCTGTCTTGCTTGTCTTTGTCGCCTTCTGATCTTCCTTCTGTTATCTTTTAGGCATTTAGCAATGCACCAGGGATCTTTTTTTCTTTCTTTGTTCCTTTTTTGGGGGGGGGGTGGGCATCACTTCCACTGGTCCCCTCTGCTGTCTGGAATTTTTCCTTGCTGGAGATGCTGCTGTAGCCAGTGACCTAGCCTACTGTAGGCATTGGCTTGTACCACCAATGTAATTGCACTTTGATGATGGGAATTATTCCTTTGGTTCAAACCAACCCAATTCAAGGAGTATTTACTGAGCGCCAGCTGTGGATAACGTCTTTTAAGTAACTGATCTCAGGGTAGAGGTGGAACATGGTATTGGGACTCTGGCAGGAGAGGACGTGGGTGCAAATAAGATATCTGTAAAGTGCTTAGCACAGTGCCTGGCACATAGCGGGTGCTATATGAATGTCTATTCCCTGCTCTGAGTCATACCGCCTATGTTGCCTTAAGTACATCACTTATCCTCCCCTGTCCTCAGTTTCCCCATATGTAAATGAGGATGTGGGACTTGATGGCCTCTAGGTCCCTTCCAGCTCTAGAGTTAAGACTGCATGCTCTGCAGTCCTCTATTTGCAAAAGACAAATTGACTATTACCATTGAAATGAATGATATAAGAAACCAGAGCATGAGCAAACCTTGACAGCCTGTTCAATGTCAGCTGTGATGCCAGATTTGCATATTGCTGCTGGGCCTCCAATGGTCTATTGCATTTTTCCATTTTATTCCTTTACCTTCCAAAGTTTATAATTTGGTCATAAAAGTTAATCACTCTAGGATGAATCTTGTCAGGTGTGATTAACTGGTAATTAAGGTGGCATGATTATATATTCTTATAATGTGAAGGGTGGTTATGTTCCCAAGCCCATCTTCTCAAACATAACATTATTATTATTTCAGCATGCATGGAAAAGCAGGAATAATGTTCTTGCATTAATCGATGAGGCAGGGAAGCTAGGAAAAGAATTGAAGTGCAGAGTTTCTACTAGCACCTGTGAATGAAACTTCTGATTTGTGAGGCTCAGAGGATCTGGAGGGGAATCTTGTGTGCTTTGGGGCTAGCTACTTTACCTCTATGGTCCTCAGTTTTCTCCTCTGCAAAAAGGAGAAGGAGGTGGACTGAGTGGTCTCTAACGTCACTTCAAGACCTATGTCTATATGGTGGCAGGGAACTTTGAGGAGCCCACTGATTTTATTTGGATTCAAAAGACACCTTAGAAACTGTATCTTAAGTAGACCCAACACTTACTTTTGCCTTGACATAAGATGTGTTTCAACAATTCGGCCAGCAGCTGTTGTGGGGGTGAAAGACCAACACAAGCCCAACAGCAAGAATGCTGCCAGCATAAGTTCTTTTGATCTGCTTTACTAAGGAAAGCAACATTAACGGGCTAACAAGCTTACTTTAATTCAGCATACAAATACCATTCACTTAGTTCAGGGGAAAAAGCCAGCACCCTGAACTTCAGTGCAAACACAAACAAATTACAAACATCGACAGACCGGCCAAATACAATTCATAGTTACCAACATCCAGTTCAGCCCAGGAGCTCATAAGGGCTGGCCCAGAGTCACACGTGCCACCACAGCTGTGGTTAAGAGCTCTGAAAAAGAGAAGGCCAACCCCTGGTTTTATATCTTTTTCAGGGTCAAGGGTGAATCACACATGCTACTCATCCATGTGACCTGAAATCATCACAAAGAGGCATCTTAAACCCACGTGGTCCAAAAGCCTCTGATGTCACAAACATGCCACTCAAACCCATGTAAACTAGGCCTTCCCCTGAGGCAAGAAGGTCACCAAGCACTCCCAATCTAATCAAGGAAACAAAGGCCAGACTCTTCAAGGGCACTTGGTTGAACTGAGTGCTAAGAGCCCATTTTGATTGCCAACACAGGTGTCACCAAATTAAAATCATATTGGTAAGAATAGGACTTGTATTTTCCTATGTTATCACCAACTATCATAGATTTTAGAGTGTAAACTCTAGAGTATAGGAAGAGACATCAGTGGCCATCTAGGTCAGTCTGTACCTGGGTCAATCACTTCCTATCTTCCAAAGCCAGTGGCCACAACTATCGTGCCCATTCTCTCGCCTTTGATCTCCCCCTATCTACTGGCTCCTTGGTTGCCCACACATGTATCTGTGTTACCCCCATCATTAGATTACTTGATCCTACCATTGCCACAATTATCATTCTGTATCTCTCTTTCCCTTCATCACTAAATCACTTCAGAAGACTATCTACAGTCAATGCCTCGCTTTTCTCTTCTGCAATCCTTTTCAGAACCCCTACAACATGACGTCCAACCTCACCAAGTTACCCATGATGTCTTAGCAGCCAAATCTAATGGGCTTTTCTTTTTCCTCATTCTCCTCTGTAGCCTTTGATACCACTTCCTTCTCCTGGTTACTCTCTCTTCTCTTTGCCTTTGGGATACTTCTCTCTCCTGGTTCTCCTGCCTGTCTTTCCTCTCCTTCAGTCTCCTTGGTTGGATCTGCATCTGGGTCAGGCCCATTAACCGTGAGCATCCCCAGGACTCTATCCATCCTGGAGCCCTTTCTTCCAACATCCTAGTTTGCTTGGTGATCCCATCAATTCCCATGGATTCAATGATCACTGCTCTGCTAATTAATCCGGCACTGTTCTCTCTCCTAAGCTACAGTCATGAATAGCTTCTTGGATGTCATGTAGACGTTTAAACACAGTATGTCCAAAGTAGAACTGATTTTCTTTCCCCCAAACTTTCTGCTCTTCCCAACTTCCTTATTACTATTGAGGAACTCACATCCTTCCAGTGACCCAGGCTCAAGACCCACCATCATCTTTGGTTCCTCTCCCACTCATCACACATATGCAATCTGCTGCCATGTTTGTTATTTCCACCATCCAAACATCTTTCATATATATTCCTTCATCTCCATCACACAATCGACACTCTGCTGTAAGTCCTCATCATCTTACATCTTCACTATTATAATAGCCTGCTGGTTGATTTCCCTGTCTCAAGTCTCTACCTCCTCCAGATAGCTTCTTCCTCTTATCTATCAAATTAATCTTCCTAAAGTGCTTGACTGACCATGCCACCTCCCTCCTTAATAAATTCCAGTGGCTCCTAATTACCTCCAGCATCAAATATAAAATGCTCCGTTTGGCTTTCAAAGCCCTTCACAATATGATTCCTTTATATCTTTCTAGGCTTCTTACACATTGCTCTCCTCCATGTTTTCAGTGATGTAACAACACTGGCCTCCTTGCCATTCTTCAGGTAAAATACTCCATCTCATGACTCCAGGCATTTTCATTTTTGAGGCAATGAGGATTAAGTCACTTGCCCAGGGTCATGCAGCTCGTGTCTGAGGTCAGATTTGAACTCAGATCCTTTTGACTCCAGGGCCGGTGCTATCTATTGCAGCGACACCTAGTTGCTCTGCCATTCATTTTCACTGGCTTTCGGGCATGGCTGGAATTATCCCCCTTTTCATTCCCCCCTCTTGACTTCCCTAACTTCTTTTGAGACCAAAGAGTTCTTAACCTGGAGTCTGTGAACTTTTTACAAAAATATTTTGACACTTGTATTTGCAATCCTATATATTTTATTTTATGAATCTCAACATGTTACTCTGAGAAGAGATCCATAGGCTTCCCCAAACTGGCAAAGGAGTCTTTCATACAAAAAGGTAATAACCCCTCTTTTTGACTCTTCTCAAATCCCACCCTCTAACAGAAACCTTTCTTGGTCTTCCCTAGCACCCCTCGAACTCAGCATCTTCTCTTACAGATTACCTTTCATTTACACTGCATACATCTTGTACAGACATATGCATTTACCCCTTGTCCCTGCTGTTAGAATGTGAGATCTTTGAAGGAAGGTTATGTGTTTTGTATTTTTTTCTAATCCTTAGCACTTAGCCCACTTCCTGGAAATTAGTATGTACTTAATAAATGCTGACTGACTCATCGATTTAAGAAGTTGAGGTGCAGAGAAATTAAGTGACTTGCTCAAAATAATTTGTTGAATATTGTGCTCAAATATTTAGCTTCCTTCTTGTTTATTTTTCAGTTAGATTTGTCTTAATCTGAAAGAGGCAAGTTTAACTCTGTAACAACTATTGGCTTGTCTTCATCTTCCTAGGACACAGTTAATTTTTCTTTTAAATGCTTAAATGCTCTTCTATTCAGCTTATGTATTTTAATCAGGTATGATTTTTTTAAAAAAATCCTTATGCATGTTACCTTTGCACAAAATGTATTTTCCTCATGTTTCTCTCTTAATTCTTCCCATTACTATGTCTAAGATCATGGTTGGCATTATTTTTTGGATATTAAATAAAAGTAATAATAAGCATTAATTAAGTACCTACTGTATGTCAGGCACCATACTAAGTACTTTTCACAAATATTACTTCATTTAACCCCCACAATGACTGAGGCAGGCGCTATTATTGTCTCCATTTTACAGGTGAGGAAACTGAAGCAAACAGAGGTTAAGTGATCACACAGCAAATGAGTCTCTGAGGTCAGATTTGAGCTCAGGTCTTCCCGACTCCAGGCCTTGTGCCCTAACCACTGTGTCATCTAGCTTCCACATAGCTAGATATCGCTAAGGCATATGAATTCTGCTCCAATCTCTGATTTTTACTCGTGTAATTAGAGGTGATGGATCGGAAGGATACAGAGAGATAGAGAGTCTGGAGGGAAGCCCTCGATAGAACTTTAACTTCCATAGAAATAAATATCAGTTACCTTGAACCAGGACTTCAGCCTAGGTCTTTTGTTTTCCAACTCAGTTCTCTTTCCACTTGATAAGTTCCTTTAAATGGGCTGGAGAGGGAAGGGCAGAGAGAACACGAGAAAAACCACTGAAATGGAAACAAATATGTGAATGAGTCAGGAGGGGGAAAGGCCTTAAGGAAATGGTCCTGACTGGAGAGGAGGGGTATCCTGGAGAGCAGGGGCAAAGCCATGGGACATTCAGGGGAAAGCCAGATCATGAAAGTCCTAGAAAAGCCACAATGGACATGTTCCAAGTAGGGCCCAGATGAGTCGCTTAGAACCCTGTGCCTATGAGATCTCCCCAAACATCTGGTCTGGCTTTCGGAAAAAGACTCAGTAAGCCACTCTGTTTTTCAATCATTACTGTATTTATTCAATAATTGTAATATGAAAAATGCTTGCTGGATGAATACACGTGCTGCTGATGGCAAAACTGAATGGAAACATTTATAAATAAGCAATAATGAAAACAATCTAGACAGAGTAAGTAAGATGTAGGGAAAGGTCTACCCTGTCGATTCAATTCAGCTGAGCATTTATTAAGCACCTACTGTGTGCAGAGTAATATGTGGGTGCTCCATGAGATTAAAGGGCAGATACCCACGATCCTTAATGTCTTGGAATCTTGTGTCTAGTGTGGTCATTTTTAATCCAACTTGAAAAGGAATTTCCTGAGCCGAGTCTCTTTTGTTAGAATCCAGGTGGTGCAGCGGATCAAGCACCAGACACAGAGTCAGGAACACTTTTCATCCTGAGAAAATCCAGCCTCAGACATGTGCTAGCTGTGTGACCCTGGGCAAGTCACTTCACCCTGTTTGCCTCAGTTTCCTCATCTGTAAAATGAGCTGGAGAAGGAAATGGCAAACTGCTCTAGTATCTTCACCAAGAAAACCCAACAAGGAGTTGAACATGAGCAAAATGACTGAAGAACAACAAAAATCTTTGCAACTAAGAAAAATAATTAAGCAAAACATTAGTTTCTGATGGCCTACACAACATTCCATCCCTGTAGTGCCCCACCTCTTTCCTAGGAGGAAATGTGTTTCATCACCTGTTCTCTGGGATAGCAAGGAAGAGCCAGAGAAATATGCCACATGGGACTTTTTATGCTCAGGCATATCTATCTTGGTTTCCCCAAGGAGCTCCATCTTGGACAACTCGCTACCACTGCTGGCCTTCACTTTAGGAGAGACAGCTAACTCTAAATATCAGCAGAGAGTGGGGATGGGTTTGAGGGCATCTCTCTCTTTCCTTCTCTCTCTCTCTCTCTCTCTCTCTCTCTCTCTCTCTCTCTCTCTCTCGCTCTCGCTCTCGCTCTGTCTCTCTCCCCGCCCCGTCTCTCTCCCTATGTCCCTCCCCCTTATTGAGATTGGACAGGCAGAGCTGGGTTCTCCTTCCTCTTTCCCCTTCTCTTCATCCCTCTCCAGGCTTTTCCAGACCCCATCAGGATCACTGTGCAATGGCTGTTCATACCATTTCAACAATCTGGGAGTTACCAGCGATGCCAGGACTTACCATCTACATGTTTCTGTAAATTCCTTTGGGTCTTTCTATCTGATCTGATGCTAGGTCCTCCAGACTGCAATTTTTCTTTGCCAGTTCCCCAAGTTCCAATTAAGGTTGATAGAGTACAGCTCTCAACAAAAGCTGTGGTTGTACTTCCAGCTGGTCTCCATTCTGGGCATGATTATGTCTTGCTCCTTAGCAACCCTCCATTAGTGTTAAGTATGTTTTAACACGGCCTTCGTTTCCCTCTAGTCACAAGAAACAGCCTCAGCTCTGGCTTCTGTAGTGCTGGAAGGTTGGCTTTATATAACTGACCTTACTTGATCCTTGCAACAACCATGTGAGGGAGGCCCTACAAGAATCATTATCCACATTTTAGAAGTGAGGAATTAAAGTTTCAGAGATATGCCATGGCTAACCCAAGGTCACCCTGCTTGTGAGTGAGCAGGACTTGCTGTCACAGGCTCATAGGATCACAGCCAGAAGAGACCTCAGAGGTCATCTGGATCAACCCCCTCATTTTACAGATGAGAAAACTGAGACCTTGTTTCTCACTGGCTACACTACTTTGGAACTTCTCTCCCATGCCCCAGGAAGCTCATTGCTGGGATAACCTCATCATCCTGGAAGTTCTCATCAGCCTTGCTCATCACCTCATTGCTACCCTCTGCCTCTCTGATTAGAGGGTGAAGCTTTGAGTGTCAAACTCCCGTTGAAGAACAGAGCCCAGCTTACACATCTTCTCATTTCTCACTCTGGGACCTCTCCGATCACCTTCGCCATGACCTTAGTTTGGGTACCTTCCCCTCCTCCCCTCCTCAGCTTTTCAGCTTCTGTTTGTATGTTATTTCCCCCATTAGATAGTAAGTTCATTGAGGGCAGGGACTGTTTTTTCCTTTTTTTCATATTTACATCCCACAGTGCCTGGCACTTTGTTGTTGTTCAGTAATGTCCAACTCTTTCTGTCCTTGTATGTGGTTTTCTTGGCAAAATCCTGGAGTGGTTTGCCATTACCTTCTCCACTGAGTCAAGGCACAGCGGTTAAGTGACCTGCCCAAGGTCATACAAATAATGAGTGTATGAGAACAAATTTGAACTCAGGTCTTCCTGACTCCAGGCCCAGTGCTCTATCCACAGAGCTATCTGGCTGCTTCCAAGGCAGACAGAGGTTAAATTACTTGCTCAGGGTCATACAGCTAGTAACTGTTTGAGGCTGGATTTGAACTCAGGTCTTCCTCATTCTGGGGCAGCTAGTTGGCATGGTGGATAAAGTCAGACACAACTGAAATGACTGAATAGCAGTAATAACTTCCTAACTCCAGTACCAGCATTCTATCCACTGAGCCATCTAGCTGCCTTTTTTTTTTGAGAGGGTAACAGACAGAGGTTAAGTGACTCACCCAGAGTCACAAAGCTACTAAGTGTCTGAAGCCAGATTTGAACTCAGGTCTTCCTGACTCCAGGCCTAGTCATCTTTCCACTGAGCTACCTAACTGCCTCTGCCTGATTCATAATAGGTGCTTAATAAAATGTTTATCGATTGATTGACCCTGAGAGGTTAAGTGGTTTGCCCAATGTCACATCATTAGTAAGTACCAAAGGAAGGACTTGAATCCTGTTTCTCCTGGTTCTAGGTGCCTCAATCTCTTCACTAAACTTTGTTGAACTTGGAAAGAACATTGGTAACTGGCTCCATCTGGCCCTTTAGTTTTCTGATACCTAACTGGCTTCAGCAGAGTCCTCTGTGTGTTTGTATAGGTGTAAATATGCTGTTCTAGACCTATGTTTTATTGATGAATGGGTTCCTGGTGTGCAAACTCCCTTCTCAGATACAGATCAATGACTCCTGCATAATTTAGAATCTTAGAATGTTGCCTGAGGCATTGAAGTAAAATGAGCTGATCGTGATTTCACACGTAGGACTTAACTGAAGGACCTCCAGATGGCCCTCAAGTCATGTGGAGGATCTCCTGTACATGGGATCAAAAAAGATGTTTCTTTCTGTGAGAGGCTGGCTCAGGCTCTCCCTGCTTTAGGGAGTCTCAGATGAGCCAGGACATCATCAGATCATGACCAATCCTTCACTATGGCAACAGGCATCCTTCCATTTGGGTGTCAATGGGATTGTGATCGGCATCAGCCCACCCTCCAGTAATGTGACCCCAAAACCAACAAATTCCAGGTAAAGCCTTTATTATTACCAATAACTTTATCTAAGTGAGTCATCAAAGGGGTGATTATTTTAGGTGCACTGGGTGACAAGCATTGACAGTCATTTGTAACCTAATATTTGTTAGGTGTTTACTCAATTCCATGATAGAAGAAAATGGTGTGGCTCATAGGAATTTGCCTTGTCCAATTGGGGACAGATCTAGCTCTCAGATGCCTCTGCAAAGGGCAGATGTTTCCCCTGTGTCACTGAATAGCTGTCTTGAGAAGGGGCTTCCCTCCTTCTTGATGTGATCTTGGTCATCTTCCAGCAAGGGCCTTGTAAGGGTAGACTCTTGTCAAAGGCAAGATTTCCATTTCAGACTGGCACTTTCTCTACCAGGTAGACACCTTAGGTGCCTTGACAAGGTGTGGGAGATAACCTCCAGTCTAGAAATTCTCTCTTATTAGGGGTTATTTTCCAGGAAGGTTTCCACAGATGACTCATCTTGTCTCCTTATGTGAATTCTGATTCATTTATTCTTGGGAAAGTGAATAAGAAATTGGAATGTTGGTCGGTGAAATCTGAGCAAGGGACAAGGCAGGGGGTGGGGATGAGGGAAATTAAATGATAGTGTGGGATGTCTACCATAGTCACAGAATCTTGTGTCCTCCTTCCCAAGCTACCTTATCTTTAACTATTTTGTAGGTATTTGCTATATATTTAAGCTGTATGTATTTTTATGTGTACTTGTCTTGTGTAATAGAATTAAATTCTTTCTGTGAGTCAGTTAAGAAGAAAAAAAAGAAGCAAGGAAAGTAGAGAAGGGAGGAAGGGAGGAAGGAAGGAAGAGAGGGAAGGAAGGAAGAAGGAAGGGAGGAGAGAAGGAAGGAAGGAAGGAAGGGAGAGATGAGTGAAAGAAGGAAGAAACGAATGAAGGAAAGTAAGGAAGAAAAGGGAGAAAGAAGAAAGGAAAAAGGGAAGAGAAAGAGGAAAAGGGGGAAAACAAGGACTGAGTGGAGGAAATAAGCACTTATTAAGTATCTGCCCACTTCCAGGTTCTGTGCTAAGTGCTGGGATACACATAAAGGCAAGCCAATAGTCTGCTCTCAAGGAGCTTACAGTCCATGTGGGTTGCTTGCTGCTTGTGTCCTTCATTCTTTAAGAGGACCATGACATCAGGGAGGTGATGCCACGACATGCAAGTGAATTGGATTTAAATGAGGGATCACTCTAAACCCAGATCAAGCCCTTCTTGGTCACTGTTTGGGCCCTGATTAGCTCAGAATGAACGTAAATAATAATTATTTCTGTTTTGACCGGAAACCCTGAGGGTCTTCCCCTCTCAGATATTTTTTTTTAAAGAGGCCATTTCCCCCCCTATTTTATTGAGATTTAATTACTGAATGGGTACTGCCTCGGTCAAACTGAGACCTGTTAAAGACCTTAGATTGAAAAGGCCAAGGTCCCCACTGCATCCTGGGCCAACTGCAGTTGTCCTGACCTTTATCTGGCTACTGGATCCAGATGGCTCTGGAGGAGGAAGTGAGGGTGGCAACTTTGTATAGCCCAATATGGGAAAAATCCAAACAACTACATACAGACAATATCTAGATAGGGTAAATTTGGGGTAGTCTCAGAAAGAAAGTACTTTGGTCATGTTGAGTTTAAGATGTCTATGGGAGAGAGGTTAGGGCTGGAGTGAGTAAGAATAGTTTCATTCTTTTTTACTTGTGTCACCATAGCTTAGCTAGTGCTTGTCGCTTAGTAGGGACTTAATAAATATTTGTTTTGGATCAATTGGAAGAGACCTGTGACCCTACAGTCCGACCCACACCTGAACAAACATCTACTCAACAAACACTTTAAGTGGTCATCTAAACATTGCTGAAACCATCTAGTCACAGGGAGCTCACTACCTCAAAAAGTAGGCCATTCTACTTTGGAGAAAATAAACATTTTCTTTATATTGAGAAAATGTAATGGGCCTCTTTAAAATGGTTTCTTTAAAAATGTCATCCAGGCTGTGCTTGAACCTAGACGTTGGTCACTTTCCCATTTTCTTTAGCTTCTGGACATCTCATTTCCATCCAACCCCCACCCCAAGCACTGTTTGACTATTATAGAGAGTGCTTCATCTGCACTGACATCTTACCCTGCAAATTTCCTTTCTTTCAGTTTTCAATATCAGAATCCAAAGGCTTCCATCTGTATACAACCTGTCACAATTAGTTCCAATGGCAATCAATTGATTTCCATTTCAGACTGGCACCTTTTCTACCAGTTAGACACCTTGGGTGCCTTGACAAGATGTGGGAGATAACCTCTAATCTAGAAATTTCTTCTTATCAGGGGTTATTTTCTGGGAAGGTTTCCACAGATGGTTATCTGACTGCTTGTCTACTTATCTCA
Source organism: Phalanger gymnotis (assembly GCA_028646595.1). Classification (NCBI taxonomy): domain Eukaryota; kingdom Metazoa; phylum Chordata; class Mammalia; order Diprotodontia; family Phalangeridae; genus Phalanger; species Phalanger gymnotis. The sequence continues at coordinate 309,617,523 of CM053625.1, forward strand.
ATTCCAATTCACTTATTCGGGTGGATGTTTCTTAGCCTATCTCTTTGTATATTTACTTCCCTGAGACCACGTTGTGTCCAAGTCAATAATGAGTATGGGACTGTACTTTACTCTGCAGAAACTGTTTTGTAGAAAGAATCTCCTCGCATCATAGGAACAGAGTCAGAGCTGAAAGAAAGCTCAGAGGGTACCTGGTCCAAGTCCCCATTTCACAGATGAGCACACTGAGGCTAAGAGAGGTTGAAGGATTCATCTCAGGTTATACTGCCAGGAAGTAAGAGACATAGGATTTGAACCCAGACTTTCTGACTAAGTCCAGCATTCCTTTCACAGCACCAAACTGTGGCCTGTAAACAATTGATACAATAGATGGAGAGACAACCTAACACAATGAGTAGAATGCTGTTCCTGAGTCAGATAAAGCTAGGCTAGAATTCAGGCTCTGAGATGAGATACGAGTTGTGGGCTTGGGATAGAATCTGGCTGTGGCCTCCTCCCCTAACTCTTAAACACAAATGTTTAAATGGAATCAGCATATGGCAAATCTTGTGATTTTGTGAGGTGTTTCCTCCCCTTTATGGTTCTTCTGGGTCCTCAGAGTGTACATGGAAAAAAATAATCCTTGGTGAGACAGGCATGTATGCTGTGTTCAATTATTGTGCCTGACTTCAGGTTCTGTTTGCCTTAGAAAGCCCCACCCATTAGTCACAGCTTAGACATAACTCATAGGGACCTTTTGCCAACAAGGGTTGGAGGTAGGAGAAGGCTTTGCTTTCCTTGGGAACATGGCCCAGGGCAAAGGGCACCTGGTTGGGCGTCAGATGATCATAGTTTCATCAATTTCGAGCTGGAAGGCACCTTGAAGGTTTACAAAGTCAGCTCCCACCATTTTACAAATGAGGAAACTGAAGCCCAAATAGGTAAAGTGACTTATCCAGGGTCATACAGCCTGTGTTCAAACCTCAGCTCTCCTACTTACTATCTGGGTGACTATGAGCAAGTATTCAGTTTACTGAATTTGTTTATTTTTATTTTTTATCAATTACATATAACACAAAATTTTTACATTCATTAAAAACTTTTGAGTTCCAAATTCTCTTCCTCCTCCTCCTTGACAAGACAAGCAATTTGATATAGATTCTACATGTTCAGTCATGCAAAGCATTTCCTTATTAGCCTTGTTGCAAAAGAAAACACAGACCAAAAACCCCAAGAATAACAAAGTAAAAAAAAGTTGCTTCAATCTGCAAGAATCCGACTTTTTAAAGTCTTAGGATCATAGACATAACTAGAAGGAATTCTAGACATCTTCCAATCCCCCGTCTTCGAATAGATGAGAAACTGAGGCCCAGAAATGTTAAGTGATTTGCTCAAGGTCACACAGGTAGTGTCAGGACCTAGGTACAAACCTGAGTTGTAGATTTTTAGTGGGAGGCATCTAAGAGGCTGTGGAGTCCAAGCTTCCCATTTTGTATCTGGGGAACCTGAGGCACAGAGAGGTAAAATCACAGTCAGATAGCCAGTGTTTATGAAGTAAGTCTTCCTGATAGCAAATTCAAGGCTCTTCCTGCTCTGTAATACTGCTTCCCTAATCTCCTTTTGTGGATAATGGAACCTAGGCCCAAATTGGGGCATGATTTTGTCTTAGTTCACACTGTAAGTCAGGAGAAGAGCCAAGACTAGAAGCCAGGTTTCTGGAGTCATACAGTTCAAAGGTCTCTAAGCACACACACACACACACACACACACAGATGTGCATACACACACCAATACACACACATCTGTGCAAAATGTTCAATGATGTCTGGCAGACAAAATTCACGTCCAAACCCTGCTAGGTCATTTCACAGAAAAGAGGTGGTAAGAATTTAAATTGAGAGAGAAGACAGAGCGTGTGCAATTTGGGGTGGAAAAAATGTAAGACATCTCCTTAAATTACATCCCTACTAAACTTCAGCTTTTCTCACTTTTGTTGGTCATTTTTTCAGGTGTGTAAAGTGCCCTGAAGTGCCTGCCCACCTTCATGGATGTAAATCCATTGTCTTCTCTAACGGGCCAGCACCGGACAGTCAGGACTGCCCTTCTGACTGATTGGCATGCTTGCCCTCTCCAAGGCTCAGCTTTGATGGTTGAGGGAAATTCCATTTCTATTATTCAGACATAGGGATAATCACCTCTGTTCATCTAGGATCATTTTTACTTATCTTTCTGCAGCCTGAGGTCAGAAGATTTTTCTTCTTCAGTCCTCTCAGCTCCTGGGACCTGCAAAGGTGTGTAAAGAGTCAGCGTTCTGAGAGGCAAAGTACAAGAATGGCGAGGCAGCACTTTCTGAAGGAAGAGTCATATCTTCTCTATTTTATCCTTAAACTTTAAATTCCTGGAGGGTGGTGATATTGATTCCTCCTTGTAACTCATAGATCAGGGACCTTAAAACTTTTTTTTTTCTGTCATAGACAGAATTGGATCTCCATGGATCTGTGGATCTCTTCTTAGAAGAATGTTTCTAAATGCATAAAATAAAATATGGAGGAGTACAAAGGAAACCAATTATTCTTAAATGTAATTTTCAAAATATTTTATAAAAGTTTATGAACCTCCTGAAGTCATCTATTTGGTTGTGTGTGTGTGTGTGTGTGTGTGTGTGTGTGTGTGTGTGTGTGTGTGAGAGAGAGAGAGAGAGAGAGAGACAGAGAGAGAGACAGAGAGACAGAGCGATGGTGGTGGTAGTAGTCTATGGACCTCAGGCTAAGAAACCCCTGTCCTAGAGTAACACACAGAAAATAATCACTACTTAATTAAATTCATCAACCATTTATTAAACACTCACTGCATATCAGCCATTCTGCTAGTTGTTGAGGATACAAAGGGTGGAAAAACACCAATCCCTCATCTAAACTTATGTGAATTGAATTGAACCACAGAATGTGAGCACTGGAAGAGACCATCAATGATCTCTAGTCCAAACCTTTCTTTTCCAAAGATGTCAAAAGCTAGACTATCTGATCTAGAAAGGGCCTTTTCTCATAGATTATTAGACTAGCATATACAAAGGAAAAGGGAGAAGGGGGCTTATGGGTCACCTAGTCCAACTGTTCATATTACAAAGCAGTCTCTTCAGAGTGGGGACTATTTCATTTTTGTCTCTGTAGCAAAGCATCAAACATATCGGCTGACATCTATTAAGTTTGTGCTTAACAAATGCTTGTTGGTTGATTCATTCAACTTTCACCTCTGTTGAAGAAAGCAAGGCGGATTGTGTTTTGGCTAAAGTCTATTAGAGATACAGGTATCAATGTTATAAATAATTTCAGGGAGAGAGATTTGAAAATCAGTGGTGTCATGGGTAGAGAATTGCACTAGGAGAAAGGAAGAGCAGAATTAATATCCTATTCTAGGTAACTCCTAGCTAGGAGATCCTGAACAGGTCATTTCACTCCTCCAGACCTCAGTTTCCTCCTTTGTCAAGTGAACAGGTTGGAGTCAATGACTTCGAAACTCAGGATCCTTTGATTCCATTATGATGGACAAAGACACTGCACGCCTAAGAAGCCTCTGTTTAGAGCAAATGCACATGAACTTTGAAATAACACAGTTATAAAGGGGGAAAGAAATCTTACTCAAAAGGAAGGACAAAGTATAGCTTTTGGGTATTGTTTGAAAATGGGATGACGAAGAGAGAGAAACTAAAATACACTGAAATATTATGCTTGGCACTTTCCGTAGTAGTGAACAGATGGCAACTAAACTGGGAAAAACTAAACAAATTGTGTTACATGAATATAATGGAATATTGCTGTGCTTTGCGAAATGATGTGTGATGAATCCATAGAAATATGAGAATGCATATTAACTGATGCAGAATAAAGCAAGCAGAACTAAGAAAATACAATATTGTATTATAATAAGTAATACAGTATAATTAATATGATATGATATAATATAATATAACATATAATAATAATATAATTAATAAATAATAAGTAAAATAGTATAAATAGGAAGAACCCGAAATAAAACTGAATGCTTTTCAATTTTAATGAATGAGCCCTGCCCCAACCCTCAATAGAGAGGATTATGAGAATGTACCTTCCTCTCTATTTGGCAGAGATGGGGAACTATAGGTAGGGCATACTGCATATACGGGTGGACTTGATTCATGTGTTAGTTTTGCGGAACAGCTTTCTCTTCTTTCTTTTGTTATTTTTTAGTATAAGGGATGGTTCCCTGGGGGTAGTGGTAGTGGAAGAACAGAACTATATTGGGCAGTATTGGTGAGGTAAAAACAAACAAACAAGACCAAGGGCCCTCTTACAATCCTGATACTTAATGTTTGTAATAAAAAAGCAGTCTTAGTTCTGTTGACTTCCATACCTCTAAGAACAAGACTCCCCCAAAGGGGTATCTAGCCCTAAGCTCTCCCTTGAACTGCAATCCCATAACTTTGAGTACCTGCAAAATATCTCTACTTCGACATCCCACCAGCCCCTCATATTCAACATGTCTAAACCTGAACTCAGTACTTCCTTCTGAATACATCTGCCCGTCCTCCAAACTTCTCCATCTTTCCAGTTGTCCAGGTTTATAATCTCAAAGTTCTCTGGGGATGGCAGAGTAGTACAAAGGAAAGACCATTGTCCTTGAAGTCAAAGGATTTTAGGGACAGCAGAATGGTACAATGCAAAGACCACTGACTTTGGAGTCAAAAATCTGGGTTCAGATTTCACCTCCGATGATTATTAATTGTATGAACTTAGGCAAGATAGTTCACCTCTCTGTGGCTGTTTCCTCATCTGTAAAATAAGAGCAGAGGTCTCTTCCAGTTTTAGATTTATGACTTTTGGTTTTCTTGATTCCTTTTCCTAACACTGAATATTCCCTCAGTTGGCACATCTTGCAAAGCCCCACCCTGGGTGCGGCCTTTATCACCATTTGCCTGGCCTATTATAAGAACCTCCTCCTTCCCTTCCCTGCCTCCTGTCTCTTCCCTCTCCAATCCATCCTTCACACAACTGCCAATATAAGCTCCAAAGGAACAACTCACTTTTCTATCAAAAGCTTTCCCTTACTCCCTGTTGCCCGTAGAATAAAATACACACTCCCTAGGTACTATTTTTAAAGTCTTCCACAATCTAGCTCCAACCCATCTTTCTAATCTTATTTCAGATGATTGCTTTCAGGCTAGAGAGCTGGTCTAAACTCCAGGGCTTCAAGCCCTGCCTCTGATGCATCATGGCTATGTGACCCTGGACACACCACTTCACCTCTCATTTCTCAAGGCAACTATCTAAAATGAAAAAAAAAGTGCCGGAAAAGTGCTGACCTGTACTGATCGAGTCAGTGTTCTCACTTGGCAGTCATCTTTCCTGTGAAGCCTTCCTTGATCTCTTCCTCTGAAAGTGCCTGTGCCTTCCCCAAAGAGTCTTAGGACTCCTTGATGGCTTGTGTGTCCCTCCCTCTTATCATTTATTCTACTTGTCCATGTTCATGTCACAGCCTCCCTCTAGAATGTAAACTCACTGAGGGGAGAAGCTTTAATTGTTGTCTCTATGTCTCCAACCCCTAGCATGGTGCAATGCATCCTGTAAATGCTTACTACCTCTTTGTAGAATTGAGTTGAATTGAATCATTTTGCATACTAAAACCCCCTTTTATTGCCAGGCTCATTTGGGGGATAGGACAAAGATCGTAGGTAAAATCAGAGCACAGGAAAGCAGAAGAAATTCCTGCCTTCCTGGTTTGGGAGACCCAGAGAGATCATAAAATTGATCTGGTCTCATTCTCCGTCTTGTGTTCTGTGTGGTCTTTGGCCAACACGATTGTTGGCTGTCCTACCTCAAAACACTCTACAGGAAAATCTGGTGTTGAGATTAGTTAAAAAAATTCTTTGGTCTCTTTGGAAATGTTCCCTGTATGTATTCCTCCTAAGACTTTAGTAAAATTGGCTCCCTGCTATTTTATAATTAATTCCCTGCTATTACAAACAAGAACAATAAAACAAAAAGCCATCATCGTCAGTGGTAGTATTTATGAAAAAGTGTTTCTTTTTTTTTATCTTTTATTTTAATTTATTTTTGACATGTTTGGTTTTCAGCATTGATTTTCACAGGCGTTTGAATTACAAATTTTCTCCCCATTTCCTCCCC
>CM053625.1:309624165-309692204 GCA_028646595.1 Phalanger gymnotis
CAGAGTCCAGAGACCCATTGCTTCCCGAATTGGCCCCTTTTAAGTCTTTAATCTACGCCCACAGGGGTTTCACACCTGATAGGGCTTTGGGCCTGGGGCTTAGCGTTTAACAGGTGAAAGTACTTTCACCATAAACAAAAGCCAAACTCCTTAAGCACACCCGTTAAACTAAGCCCATTTTGCCTTACTGGCACAACAATCAGGAGGTTCTACTCATTTACTTCTATGGTCCCTTCCAACTCCAAATCTATGATCCTCTGGTTTTCTAAAGAAGAGATTATTGGTAAGTTATGGGTTGAATTAAGCGTCTCTAGATTTTGTGATCCTTCCTCCCCTCTCCCCTGCCCCCAGCTGGTGGTCATTCTCTTCCTCCTTCCCCCATCTTTCTCTGTCTCTCTCAATTTTATTACTTCTCAAAATGGGTTTAATATTTCATTAACTTCAAATACCTCCTCCAGCAGTTGCTAATATTGACAACCGGCACACATAAGAATGCTTGGCAGAGTGATATTATTTCAATTTAAGGTCTTCACTGAATCTTTCCTTCCAGGAAACTGCTGTCACATTTAGTATATGCTTTTCTGTTCCATTTATTTATTTCATTTAGGAGAATATAAAGTTTCCAGTAATGAAAACCTCTAGGGTATAGTTAGGAAAAATTATTAAAATAGATAAGACATTTAAAATGAGATAGCTGTAAGAGCTCATGCCCCAAACCAAAGTGGTCAAAAACCTGGATTCAGAGGAAGAACATTAATAGCACCATACTATCATTTTTACAAGTAGGGGTTTTCTGTCCTATTTCTCAACATTAGCTTTAGTCCAATTGGACAGACAGTGACAGAGAGAACTTTCTATCTGAAGAGTATATGCTAAGAGCAATGTTTGAAAGCCTAGCAAGCAACTTGGAACTATGCCCAAAGGGCTACAAAAAACTGTACATACCCATTGATGCTGCAATAGTGCTACTGGGTCTGTATACCAAAGAGATTAAGAAAAATGTAAAAGGACCTACATGTACAAAAATATTTATAACAGCTCTTTTTGTGGTGTCAAAGAATTTGAAATTGAGGGGATACTTATCCCTTGGGGAATGGCTGAACAAGTAGCATTATATGATTGTGCTGGAATACCATTGTGCTATGAGAAATGATGAGGAAGATGACTTTTAGGAAAAAGAAAACCAGGAAGAACTTACACGAACTGATGCAAAGTGAAGTGAGAGGAACTAGGAGAACATTTTACAAAGTAACAGCAAGAGTGTGTCATGATCGATGGTGAAAAACTTAGCTATCCTCAGTAATATAATGATTGAAGAAAATTCCAAATGACACATGATGAAAAATGTGATCTGCCTCCAGAGAAAGAGTTGATGGAGTCTGAATGCACATCAAAGAAGACTATTTCTATTTTATTTTTCACGGTTTTTTTGGTCTGTGTTTTCTTTCACAAGATTAATATAAAAATATGTTTTACATGATTGTGTTGTATTGTGTGTGAAGCACTTTATGAACATTTAGTGTGTAATGCTATTTTCATTATGTAGTAGGGGTATTTTTGTTTCTTTTCTCCTCCCTTTGTTTCCTCTGTAGACGGTAATGTCATGGTGTGCTTGGCTTCCCCCACAATAACCAAGAGGGGTGGAAAAGCAGCCCCAGATAATTTGAATAAGCCCACTCAGCTGCCTGGGAAGGGGGAGCTTAAGAAACAACCTCAGAGAAAATATCAAGTTTAAGACTCAATGAGAGATAATTACATGGTGTAAGAAAGAGAGATAGAGTCAGGAGGATCTGGGTTCAAGTCTACCTCTTTGATACGTACTGGCTGAGTGACACTGGAATCTCTAACTATAGAGCAGATACCAATGACACTACAGGCTTAGTCTCAATCTTTATCTAGATTAATAGGAATAATTAATATGGATGGAAAACACATTGTTCTACCCACTATTAGCTAGCTATCTGTGTATGGAAAAACTCTTCACTCTCTAATCCTGTCTGTGACAGTGGCCTCAGTCACTTCACCTTTCTGAGACTCAATTTCCTCACCTGTTAAATAGGGATGATAACATTGGTACCATCCACTCTTGCAGAGTTATTGAGAGGGAATTACAGTGAACTGTCAGGTGCTAGAGAGATGACGTGAGTGCTTGGGAAGCCTGGAATGCCTTTGCCAGTCTAGATGGTGTTGTGGTGTCAACACTGCCTGCAGCTAGGATTTCCAGGAGCTGAGGAAGCAGAGAGAGTGATGGCAGGGGAGGCACTCTCCAGAATGACATGGGTGGGGGAGCAGAGATTGTTTCACTAGAGTCCATTAGCAGAAACTCTGCCAGAGATATTGACTGAGTGAGAAGAGCCTTCCCATCACCTTGGATACTTAAATCTCTTCACTTAGGTCTGAATAGTCAGAAATATTAGAGAAAAAGGCCACACATTGGAATGAGGCGCCTGCTGGGGCCTGAGCTTGGGAGGGCAAAGAAGTAGCTCCAGGGGTAGGGAGTGGGGAGGAGGGGCAGAGGAGGAGCTCAGGTCATTGACTACACATGTGGCTAGTTTTTCCATTTAAATGATGGGTATGAAGGGCTTACAGTTTTGGTCCAGATGAGGTTTTAAAAGTGGTCCCACTGACTAAAATGTCTTTTCCTGTCACAGATGCTCCTCTCACAAATGTTTTGTAAAGTCCTCAGGGCTTTCTGATGGCCTTGCCTCCCCTGCATGTAAATAAGTAAATTATCTAATACCAGAAGCCAGTCTGCATGCAAATACACTTAACCCAGTGGCTCAGGGTGACCTGTCAGCCTCAATTTCCCAGGAAAACAGCCTAGTATTTGTTTTATAGATGGATGCTGCAGATGTGGGCTGCTCACCTTAGGGATTCTGCCTTTAGATAAAGGTGAATCCCATTAGTCAAGGAAAAGCTGTGTTCTAGGGTCAGTCCTGGGACCCAGGAGGGTGATATTGGCAGAAGGAATTCTTGGTAGGAGTCAGAGTTAGTTGCCTGAAGAGAGACTAGACCATGGAAAGTGGTGGAAAGGGCACTGCATTGGGAGTCAGCAGAGAAGGAAGGGGAATGAGGTTAGGCTGGCTGAACAGTTGGTTTTTTAATGCCAAGTTTAATGGCCCTTTTGGTTTCTATGTCACAATCTTGTGCCTATATATACTTCCCCCTCCTCAATGTTTTGCCCCTTTTTTAACAAAGGAAAAACTGATTTAATCAAAACCATATCCAGATTTGACAACATATGCAACGTTCCTCATCTGTGATTCCCCTCTTCTCTGCTGAGAGGCAGGAAGGCCTCATGTCTCTCTAGCAATGCTTGACATGTGGGTGGAGCAATGAGATCACAGATCTAGACTTGGAAGGTCCATAGAGACCATCTATTCCAATGTCCTCGTTTTATAGATGGAGCCTGAGATCCAGAGTGCCTTATCAAAGGGAGCACAGATAAGAATCAGGGGACAGGATCTGAACCTGCCCTCTCCTTAACTCCCCACCCAACACTTTCTGCTGAGCCCCATCATCCCCTATCCTAGCCCCAAGATCATAAGCATCATAAGTTTGCTAAGGAGTTTTCTTTTATTTCAGGTCTAGGAAAGAAGAATGATTTGGACTTTAAGCATTTAGATACCCAGAACCAAGGTGTTTTTGTTTCTAATTCTGCTTTTTCGTCATGTGACTTTAGGCAAGTCTCATCGCTTCTCTGCACCATCCACCCCCATCACTTTAGGCCATGCTACTAAACAGATATCTCAGGGGTGTCAATGACAGGAATGTCCCACACACACCACAATCTTCATGGCAACAAAAAAACAGGTGACCCTGGATTAGGGTGTGCCTGGACAAACCGATATCGAAAATCATCTAATGTTATAATCTTGCAAGAAATGGTGAATGGGAAGAATTTAGAGAAGTAAGACTTTATTTCCTAAATGACCTTGAGTAAATCGCTTTCCTTTTCCCAGGCATCACTGGTCTCATCTGAAGATGAACCAATTGCATTATATGAACTTCAAAGTCCTTTCCAGCTCTAACTCTGATTCTGTGATCATGTTCCTAAGAATTATATGGCAAAATGAAGAAAGAAGCGTCTGAAGAACAATAGACAGAATGATTATAATATGCAGTGAAATGCAAAAAAGTTAGACTGAAGTATCTCAGTTCAAGAGAGGAGAAGACATAACACACATTCCTTCTCTCAGAAAGATGGGAGAGTACTGGTGCAGAATGCAGTATTCATGGTTAGCACTGGTTGTATTTGCCACTTGATTTTACTTAACGGTTTTTCTTTCTGATAAGGGAGTATTGGAAGAGATGGCTGAGGGAATTAGTGAATTATTGACTGATAAAAAGGAGCAATAAAATAAATTGAGGAGGTTGGGTTAGATAGTCTCTAAATTTGTTTCTAGCTCTATGATCCCTGTCTAGGCCTCAGCCTCCTCTTCCTAAAATGAAACAAATGAGCTAGATAACCTCCGAGGTTTGTCCCATCTCTGACATTCTATGTTTTAATGCATCTCCCAAATTTCAATCGGTCAGTTAATAAACATTTATTAAGCTCCTATTGTATGCTAGGCACTGCTCTAAGAACAGGGGATACAAAGAGAGATAAAACACAGTCCTAGTCTCAAGGAATTCATAGTCCAAAGAAGGAGACAACATGCAAATAATTGCATAAACAGGCTGTCTACAAGATAAATTGGAGATTATTAAGAAGAGTTGTCAAAATCTGCCAGCCACTCCCCAGTGACAATTAAAAAATTTTTGGGAAATGTATATAACAAAATAGATGAAAATACAACACAACATAGATAATTTTAAGTGGTGGTTTTCTTAGTCAATATTGAGTCTCTGGGGATCCCAGCTGCTTTAAGGTACCTCCCTTCTCAGATATTTTATGTAATAAGCCTCCCCAGCCCTGCTCTGCACATTTCTATTCTAAGGTTTCTCTCAGTTCTGACATTTGGGTCCTTCCAGTGCTGACATTTTTGGTTCAAATTTCCTCCCAGCTCTGACAATCTCTGTTCTAAGGCCCCTCCCACCTTTGACATTCTCTGTTCTAAGGCCCCCTCCAGCTATGTATGACATTCTAGGCTCTAAGCTTCCTCCCAGCCCTCACATTGTTCTAAGGCCCCTCCCAGATCTGACATTCTAGACTCTAAGGTTCCTACCAGCTCTCACATTTTTCCAAGGTCCCTCTTGGCTCTGACATTCTAGGCTCTAAGGTTCCTACCAACTCTCATGTTCTCTGTTCTAAGGATCCATCCTGCTCACATTTTATGAACAAAAGTGAATTCTTGTCTGGGCTTGAGCTCTCCTCTGACAGAAAAGCTTCAAAGCCAAGCTCCTCAATGAATACATTAGCTCATGGAAATTCTCCTTGGTTTTCATGACTTTCCCTTTGTCAAGACCAAGCCCCTGGTGACTTATGGGAGCAGCTATTAGCCTCTGTCATCCATCATGTCTCCTAAACAGATGATATAATTGAGCCAACATCCATTTCCTTCAGCAGAGTGATTGGATTTTGCAAATTGCCGCAGCTGCAGGGAACCCTTGGAAGAGATTTGATAACAATCTAAAGTCGTGCGGCACTGCAGGAAGCTTGGGTGGTGAGATGGGGGAGATCCGGGACACCCCCACAAGCCCCAGGCTAAGTAGAATCCAGACAGTGTCCCTGCACTGGCTCCCTATAAATGAGGCCAACTACTCTATGAAGGGCCTGGCATTTCCCAGTTGATGGGAATCCAGCCCTTAAAGAAACAGTACCCAGACCAGCCCATTGTAACAAATCCATGTGGCTTTTAAATGATCTCTTCTCCTCTCTGAATTTCAGTTTTCTCATCTATAATATGGAGATAATAACACTTTCTCTCCTGGGTTGTTGAGAGGAAAATGCTTTGTAAACCTTAAAGGCTCTGAGTTTAATTCAAACTGAATTCCTTCAGCATTTGTTGACTATTTGGGGGCTAACGAAAACCAAAGACAAGACGCCCCCCTCCCCTAATCCCAAATATTTCCTGCTTGCTTTCACTAGTGGAGGCAGTAATGTGAAATATGCATAAATAAATCCCAAGCATGAGGTGGAGCCTGAGCTGTGCTTTGAAGGTAGGTAGGGATTTAGCGGGAGATCAGGAGAAAGTATGTTTCACACACAGAGGACCACTCACGCAGACAAAGACATGGAGGCTGGAAATACAACAGTTAATGGGCCAGCTTACTTGGAATAGATGAAGGGGGAGCGCTATGAAATCAGACTGGGGGGGGGGTTTAAATGCCTGCTTGGGAATCACCATCTTTATTGTTATTATTTATATTATTCCTACTCCTCTGCCCTAGAGTGTACTGATTGAACTCGTCATTTACAGAAGGTCAGACCTTATTAGGAAGCCAAGGAAGGAAGGGCAGGATGAGGCACAAGACAATACTTCCTTTGAGGCATAAATGACCTTGCTGGAGAGGGGTTCAGCTTTTATGATTCTCTGAAACCTCATGAATATTACAACGTAATTGGATCATATATAATTCAGGAAGGAATGTGTAATCTGGTGGGGGGGGGGTTCTCAGCTGTTGTGCATTTTGTTTTGCCCTAGGACTGGTATTTTGGATAAGAATGAGCAATGAAAAGATCCCAAAGAACCTCATTTTTCCACGGCTTACTCTGGCATGGATTTTAAACCATGGCTAGGTGCCTTTCCTCCCTTCTCCTCACATTTGTTCCTGGTGCTTGCCAATTGTGCAGCATATCTATCTGTCTAGTTGAGCATCATTTATGTCTGTTTGAAGGACCCGAAGGTGCCATTCAGCTAGCAAAAGTCCTGTCACTCACACAGAACATGGGAGTGGCGCTGGATTGTCCAGTGTGAGCACAGCGGATTTAATGGTCCTGTTAGTGAGGATGCCAGAAAAAGATGAAAAGGAACATCAAGGGAAAGGCAAGAAGTCCCCCAAACAAAACCATAAGAGGACCCTCTAGGACCCTGCCAGCTGCTCCTTTGATCAAAGGGCAGGTTAGGAAAACTAAGAACTTTGCCAAGGCAGGCAGTCCTTCCACCTTCATCCAGACTGGGCCAGAACATGAGCAGGTGATTCAGATCCCCTGGAGCGTGGACCCAACTTGAGAGGATCTTGTCTCCAATCAGTATCCGATGCCCATAGATTTAGAGCTGGAAGTGACCTCGGAAGCCATCTGATCCAATTTCCCCAGTTTACAGATGAAGAAACTGAGGCCTAGAGATATTAAGGTGACTTGTTCAAATTCAAGGCACTAAGTAGTAGAGACAAGATTTGAGCCCACATCACCTAACTTCAAATCTAGCTCTCTTTCCTCTGGACCACGAACTCCATGAGAGTAGAAGCCTTGCCAGGAGAATAACTTGCTCAAGTTCACAAAATCAGGTAAAACAAAGACTTGAATCTGGGTCTTTCTCATTCCAAGTCTAGTACTTGGTCAAGTGCTTGGTTGGGCTGCATTATCCATGCATCCAAGGGCCCCCAATACTGTGTAATGAAATAAGGGTCATATAGGGACATGGGCTTAGGGCTGTAAAGGACCCATGGACTCATAGGATCATAGAGATATAGCAGAAGAGACCTCAGAGGCCATTTGGTCCAACTTCGGGATCTTAAAGGTGAGGAAACTAAGGCACACAGGGGTCAAGTCACTTGCCAAAGGTCACAGAGGTAGTCTGTAGAAATTCTGGCATTCAATCCCAGGCCCTTTGATGTCTAATCCAATATACTTCCCATTCCACCATGTTGCTTAGGAAAATAATAATAACAGTGATGATGATAATCCAATAATGATGATAGCTAATATTTATAAAATACTTGAGGATTTGCAAAGTCCTTTACATATATTATTCCAGTTCACCTTGGAATTACAGAATTTTAGAATCAGAAAAGCATCTATCTAGCTCAAGCTCTCTCTTGACAGGTGAGGAAACTGAAGGCCAGAGCAACGGAAAGCTTTTCCGTCCTGACACTGGGTGTGAGCGGTAGAGCCAAGACTCCCAATGGAGAAGGATGAGGGAGTGTCTTCACAGTTGGAGAAAACTTTGGTCTGAGACATAGGCCAGCACATTTCTTAGGGGAGGGAAAGGGCTTAGCTTCCTTGCTGCTTTGCTAGCACATAGGGAAAAGCATTTCCTCATTGGGGGCAGGTAGGTGGGTGGGCTGGGTATTTCTGTGGTCAGAAATGCTTCCCTCTCCCCTCATTGCTGGTGTTGCCTTTTTATTCTCCTCACAGCTTTTCAAAGGCTCTTGCTGAGTCATTGATTTTCTCTCCAGAAGGAGGGAATATCAATAATTGATGCTAAGATTCCAAGAGAAGCCGTGCACAATATGACGCATTCCTGACCTCAGTGCCTTGTGCATTGCTGAAGCAAGCTTCTGGCTGCTGGGGGAGCTTTCTAGTGGAACTCTGCTGGTCCAGTTGCTGGAAAGTCTTATCATGGAAGGTCAATAACTCTTAGTGCTCCTACAGAGATCGATATAATAATGTAGCTATCTTAAAGCTTGGCATTGCAATGGCAATTCAGATTTGGTTTTAAGTATGGAGTCAATTTAGTTCAATTTGAGAAGCATTTAACCACCTACTGTGTGAGCAAAAAGCCAGCATGAGACAGTTGATAGAAAGCCAGGCTTGGCATCAGGGAGACACGATGTCAAGTCCTGCCTTTATCGTACTGGCTATGATTCCTAATGGTCAAGTCGCTAAACCTGCCAGTGCACGGGGCAATTCTTGAAAGCTACAAGTTGGTCTTGATGTTAGGGAAAAACTTCCTGGCAATTAGAGCACTGCATAAGTAGGGTTGGTGCAATGGTTAGAGCACTGAGCTTGGAATCAAGAAGACTCATCTTCCTGAGTTCAAATCTAGCCTCAGACACTTCCTAGCTGTATGACTCTGGGAAAATCACTTAACCCTCTTTGCCTCAGTTTCTTCAACTGCCAAATGAGCTAGAGAAGGAAATGGCAAACTACTCCAGTATCTTTGCCAAGAAAACCTCAAATGGAGACACAAAGTTGGATATGACTAAAATGGTTGCACAGCAAAAAATAGGATAGGATGCCCCTAGGAAGTGGTGAGTTACTTCTCTTTGGAGGTCTTAAACCTGGAACCTGGAGAATCAGAGACAGAGTTAGAAGGGGCTTCTGAGGTCATCGAGTTCAACCCCTTTCAATTTACAATGAGGAAACTGAGATGTTTCCTAGAACAGTCTTTTCAGGAAGAGTCACCTGGGGATACCAGTTCAAGACTCCCTGGTCTAAAGAAAATGTGAGTATTCATTGTAGGTTTTAGAAATTGGAAGTATTGGCTGAACCTGAATCCAAAGTTTATGAAATTGTTGACTCCAGGCAGACATTGTACCTAAGGTTAATAATTCAACGCCCAGGACAAAAGAATTCTAAATAGGGCTTATTTGGCTGCCTAGGCTTGAAACATTGAAATCATTTTGACTCAGTCTTTCCTTGCATACTCTACATACAGCCTGCTTAAGGCCTGTCCACATTTCCTTTTAAATGTCTCTTTCATTTATTCCTTACTCTTTCTTCCCAGCGCCACCATTCCCAACATCTCCTGGCAAGAATACTGTAAGGGCCATTAGCTGGCCTTCCCAATTTCCAGTTCCTCCTCCACGCCAAGGAGAGATTGACCTAGTGAAGTCTTGGAGTTCTTTATGTCACACATCCTGTTCAGACACTTCGAATGGCTCCTTATTTATTAACATCTCAAGTCAAACTCTCAGTCCGTCATTCAAGGACATCAGTAATTTGAGCTCACTGTATTAGGATAGCTCTATTTCCTACTTCTGCTCAGCTTGAATCTCCAGTTCTATCCATCCTAGTTTTCCCTCTACCATACGTGTACCAAGATGAATGACAGCTGTAGGCCTTTTCCCAACATTTCTCTTCACCTTAAATTTCCTCTCCACTCATCTCCTCTACTCATATCCTACTTATCCTTCAAGGTCTGATTCAGGCCCTAACCCATTTTTGTAAAAACGTTCCGATTATTCCAGCTCATTCAAAACACATATTTGTCCAAAATTTATTAAGAACTTAGTAGATGACAGACCTCGAAGACATAAAGACAAAGACAAAAACCCTCACTGCTTTCAAGGAACTCATGTTTTAATGGTTAAAATGTGTACACAGAAGGGCAAATATACAATATAGACACAGAAAATCAAAAATACTTTTTTTTCTTGGGAGCATTAGCAATTGGGGGGGGGAAATCAGGCTACTCTTCCCACAGGAAGTAGCATTAGCTGATCTTAAGGAAGAGAGGGATGATGAAAGTGGAAGATCTGGAGGGAGTCATGTTTGGGGGAACTGCTAACAGGCTGGCATAGCTGGAAGATTGAGTTTGGAGGAGGACCTTCATTGTCATCCTCATCATTATTATTGCAGCATGATAAGACCTTTGCCCATTTGGTAGCCATTTCTAGGGTGGGGGGGGTGGAGGAGGGAAGAAAAAAGGAAAAGAAGAGAAATTTACATGATAATTTTATTATATATTTAAATAGAATAGTAAGTTGTACATAGTAGATTTGCAGTTCCATGGGCATCTTTATTATACTATGTTATGGAAATACTTGTTTTACTCCGTAAATTAAAAGTAAAGTAAATAAAAAATTAAAAAAAAACCTCCTTTACCTACATTATTTCATTCGAACCTCATCACAACCCTGGGAGGTAGAGAGGGCAGGTAGTAATATCCTCATTTTATGGATAAGAAACCTGAAAGTTAGGAATGTTAAGTGAATGGCCCAAAGTCACACAGCTAATAAACATTTGGATTTGTATCCCCAACACCTAGCACAATGTTTGGTGCATAGTAAGTGTTTAATAAATGTTTGTTGATTGATAGAATGAATGAATCTGAGTCTTTCCTGACTTCAAGTCCATTGCTTTGTCCATTACACATGCTGGCTGTTATCTTCAATCAATTATAACATACCTACTACTTGCAGAGCACTGTGCTGGGATGAGAGAGATACTGGATTGGGATAGCAAAAATGTAATCTCTCCCATATTTCCCCACAATCTAAAGAAAAGGAGCCTTGTCATTTAAAGCTTTTAGTTCCAGACACATATATTGAGTTACTTTCATGTATAATTATGGGGGAACGGGGCTTTAGTAACTGGATAAAAATGATGGAGGAGGTGAACAAGGGCCAAATATTTTGTAGCTAGAAAAAGCAAAGCAGCAACATAAATCTCCCCAATAAGGTGAGTTTAATTCAACTTTGGCTCTTTTCCCAGATGTGACACGTTAAGTGCTAAATTATATTATTCTTTGGGTAGAAAGAGAAGAAAAAAAGAATTCCAGAAATCAGAACCATGGCTAGCTCCAGGGTAGGGTTTGCTTCATCTAATTGATAAGGTCTGCTCTAATGAAAACAGAATGATCACAATAATAATAGTTCACATGTATATAGTTGTTTAAGGTTTTCAAAGTTTTTCACATAGATGATCTCATTTAATCTTCATTAAACCTTTATGAGACAGGTGCTATCATTATTATTCATATCTTTTCCAAATGAGGAAAAGTGAATCTTTATGTCTATAAAGCCTCTTGAATAGGGTCACATAATTAACAAGTATCAAAGGCAGTGTGAATTCAGCCTCACTTTATCCTGCATATATTATCTTGTTTGTTCATAGTCATTTGTATATTTTTCCCCTATTAGAGTGTGAGCAGCCTGAGTCCAAGGACTTTGTATTCTCAGTGCAATGTGTGGAACGTAGTAGGTGCTTAACAAATGCTCGTTGACTGCCTTGCTAAAGAAGGCCTTTGCCACTATGTTTAAGGCATTGTCATGAGCTCTAAGTATGCTACAAAGAATGAAAATTTGCTGTTTCCTAATGTAGTCTATCTTTCACCTGGCTGACAAGTCCTAAATGTTGAAAATGAATACAAATTTAATATTTATTAGCGACTGTTTTATGTCAGAGAGGTAGTGTGGTGTAATAGATAAAGAGTCTTCCTCAGATTCAGGATGACTTAGGTTTAAATCCCACCTCTGACACATTTTGCTTGTATGATCCTGGGCAAGTCACAACATCACAGTGAACCGGTCTACTTATAAGATTGTAAAGTGGAGAGCAGTTGCTAGAAAAGTTTTGGTAGATGAAATCACAAACTCAGACCACAAAAAATGTACCATGCACTGTAATAAAAGATGACCCAAAGATGAAAATCAACACAGCAGCTATAATCAAGGACCTTATATATTTATTTTTTTTGCATGCATTGAAAAACACATTATTATTGATTGGTTATATTACATAGATTTTCTTCCACTTCCCCTCCCTTTCTCTTCCAGAGAGCCATCCCTTATAACAAAAAAAAATTAGAAAGAAAGAATTAAAAAAAACCCAACTTGCAATTTTATGAAAACATGAAGGAAACCTTGACTTTCTTAGCAATGTTCCATGTCTATAGGACCCAACCTTCACAGACCAGCAGGATGAGGTGTCTTCTCATATCACTTCTTTGGGGCCAAGATGATTACTGATATTTTGATTACTTTTTGGATTTTATTATTATTTTTTGATTCATGCTGTTGTAGTCACTATATATACATATATATGTGTGTGTGAGTATGTGTGTGTGTGTATGTATAATTTTCTTGGTCCTTTTATCTTTTGCATCTCTTCAAATGTCTCTCAATGTCTCGCTGTACTCATCATGATGTTTCTTACAGCACAGTAACAGTATATCATATATAATAACATATAACAATATAATAATAATGAACCTCACTGCACGAGTGTATCACAACTTGTTTAGTCATTCCCCAATCGATGGTCATCTTCTTTGTTTCCGGTTCTTTCCTATCACAACTGCTGCTATAGGTATTTTGGTTCACATGGATTCTTTCTTTTGTCAGTGGCCTTCTTGGAGTGTACGAAGTAGAATCTTTGCCCCAAAGGACAGGGACATATTTGTCACATTATTTGCATAATTCCAGGGTACTTTCCAGAAGTTGTTTACATTCCAGAGGAGGATATAAAGATCCTATAAGAGAAATCTATGGGACTCATGGCAAGTGCCTCAGGAAACTGTAAAATTATAAATTGTTGAGCAGGCCCTGATTTGAATTGATCAAGGTAGTTCTTACATCCAGGAATTCCACGCAATAGTGAAATTCCAAGTCCAGTCAAAAAAAAAAAGGGCAATGTCATGGATTAACAACAGGACTATAAACTCTGAGAGCAAAGACAGTTTCATTTTTTTTTACTTTGTTATCTCCAATATCTAACACAGTTCCTGGCACATTCTTATGGTATTTAGTCATATCCAACTTTTTGTGACCCCATTTGGAGTTTTCTTGGCAAAGATACAGGAGTGGTTCACCATTTTCTTCTCTAGCTCATTTAACAGATGAAGAAACTGAGGTAAACAGGATTCAGTGGCTTGCTCAGGGTCACACAGCTAGTAAGTATCTGAGACCAGATTTGAACTCAGGAAGATGAGTCTTCTTGACTCCAGACCTATGGTGCTCTATCAACTGAGACACCTGGCTGCCTTACCTGGCACGGAGTATGTGTGTGTATGTAAATAAGTATGTATCATACTAATTTATACTCCAATTCAACATGTGTTTATTAAGTACCTGGCACACAGTAAGTACTTAATAAGTATATGCATAGACTTAGAACTGGAAAGGACCTTAGAAGTTTTCAGGTCTAATTCACTCATTTTACAGGTGAGGAAATGAAGGCTTGGAGAGATGATGTCACCAAGGTCACAGAGCCAGTAAGTGAGGGAGGCAGGATGTGAATTCAGGGCTTCCTCAACCCAAGTGTGGCACTTTATCCACTACACTAATTATGCTGGGGCTAACTGAGAGTTCCAGGCAAAATATTCTAAGAATTTTTTTTTTTGCCAGCTGGTCACTTGCTGATGTAGGTATATACCATGAAGGCAGAATTCATGATTTCAAAGAAAATCATATATATACTTGAATGGTTCAGAAACGCAGGATATAAGGAATTCTCTAAGTAGAAGGCAGAAGAATTAAAGCATTTATTCAAGCTCCAAAGTAGCAGACTCATGGACCAGTGTCCTCAATTCGATATCCTGGCCAAAAGCTTCCAGGCCCAATAAATCCGCCTCACAAGAGTAACCAGGAGGTTACAGAAAAATATTATGACATTAAACCAAATCATATTCATGCTTCCCCACTCTGGTAAAAAGATTACCCACTAGCCTCAAGCCCTTGCCCAGCACTCTCCAGTCCTCACTCAGGTCAGCCCTGCTCTCAGCAGCTGCTTTGACTTTGGCCACTGCTGTTGCTGCTGCTGTTGCTGCCACTGGGGCTGCTTTTCCCGCCTTCACCACATCTCAATCTCCAAGCTGTGTTCTCTCTTTTTTATACAGTTTCAGACATCATCAAACATCATCTGAGTGACCAGAACTTAAGCTGCTATCATTGGCTCTGGTCTTAGCACCTCCCCTTAGGACCCTGGGGGCTTCACACCCACATGGCTTAGCATCTAGTAATTAGGGGTTTGGGGCAAATTTAGGAGCAGATCTAATCTGACCTCCCTTAGCTGGGGCCCCACCTTAAGCCTATTCATGTGGGTGGGGAAAGATCTTCTCATTTACTGATTGCCTTAACAAGGTATGAGGAAAGGTTTCACAGAGGAGCCTTGAATGAGGAGAAGAGGTTTAACAGATCAGTTGGTTAGTTGGGAGTGTGACAAATTGAAGCAGACGGCCCTCAGGGAGCTCGCTGGAGAAGAGCATGCTCATATTCCCAGGAAGACAATCCTGGTGTTCTAGAAGGAAGGATGCATTGTTATTTTTATTTACTCATCCATTGTTATAGTTATTTATTTACTTACTCATCCATCCATCCATCCATCCATCCATCCATCCATCCATCCATCTATTCAATTCAGAAGTATTTATTAAACTACTGTTGTATGCTAGATACAAACCTACATTCTGGGGAGATATGCATACATTAAAAAAAAAAAAGAAACAGCCTTTGCCCTAAAGGAGCTTACAGCCTATTGGGGAAAAGAAAAAAAAAAGCTATGGAACCCTCACAAATACCAACCAGTCTGGGTCCCAAAACTCTCAAATAGCATCCATGATGTGATATGAATACATAACTTTGGGAGGCAGGCACGTACTGTATAGTTACCCTCACTTTACAGAGGAGAAAACTAAGGCTCTGATGGCTCAAATGACCCACCCATAGTTGTGCAGGTGTTATGTGAGCTGTGATTTGAAATCATATTCTCTGGCTCTTTGTATGGTGGTCCTCCTTCTTACATAGATAAGCATTATGCAAATTAGAAGTCCCAAGGAATGATTTACCAATGGATGAAACAATGATTTCTGACCAAAAGCACAATCTTTGTCCCCAGGCTTCTGCTCATTTCATTTACTAAGTGCTGTACTCCATCTGCTTTGCCAGTTAATCTTTTGGGAAAATAGTGCTGAGCTGGCGGAAATGAGACAGGTCTGGCCAAGAGGCCATGATCTAGAAACTAAATGACAGTAATGTAGAAGATAGATTTGATATGTCAGGCAAGCAAGCAAGCAAGTACTTGGAATCTGGAGAGGCAGATCTTTTTGGAGAGACCTGTGTCCTAGGTTAGGCAGACAAGATGATGATTCCAGAGAAGTCAGTCAAGTCAGGAAGGGTCAGATTTTGGCAGGCAGGGGTTGAAACCAAGGAAAGTATAGTAGTAATAGTAGTAGTAGTAGTAGTAGTAGTAGTAGTAGTAGTAGTAGTAGTAGTAGTAGCAGCAGCAGCAGCAGCAGCAGCAGCAGCAGCGGCGGTGGTGGTGGTAGTAGTAGTGGTAGTGGTAGTGGTGGTGGTGGTGGTGGTGGTAGCAGTGGTGATGGTAGTAGTAGTGGTAGCGGTAGTGGTGGTGGTAGGAGTAGGAGTAGTAATAGTTAGTAGGCATCTAGGTGATGTAGTAGATAGAGCATTGGGCCTGGAGTCAGGAAGAACTGAGTTGAAATCCAGCCTCAGACACATAGCTATGTTGCCCTGGGCAAGTTGCTTAGCTCTGTTTGCCTTAGTTTCCTTATCTGTCAAATGAGCTGGAGAAGGAAATGGCAAACTACTCTAATATCTTTGCCAAGAAAACCCCAAATGGGGTCATGAAGAGTTGGACATGCCTTAAACAACAGTAGTAAATGAGAGAAGTTAAGTGGCATTTTATAGTTGACGCAGCACTTTATGTTTGTCAACTCATTTGAGAGGGAGGAATATGTAAGCAGTGGGTCTAAACAGATAAGGTCTACAGTCCGAGAGATAAGAGAGTTAGTAAGAACTCTCCCTGTGAAAGGGCATTGGGCTGGTGCATTATGAAAGCTGAGAATGGAGGTTCAGGGGAGGCCTCAGAGAGGTATATCCCGAGTTTTGCCCTTGCCAAACCCTTGGAGGGAAACAGCGCCAAGGAGAGAAGGCCATAAGCTTGGCTTCTGAAGCATCAGTTTTAGAGCCCCTTCTGGATTCCTGAGTCTACACTCTGTCAGCTGATACACTCAATGAGAGCATCCAGTTGGAAGCCAAAGCTGAGATGTTAAAGCCAGAGTGAGTGGCCAGACTTGCGAATGGGGCTGAGTGGGGAGACCTGAAGTGCCCCTACATAAAAGCCATCAGGCTATTGCCAAGAGCATCTGCCAACCACTATGACAGCTGGCAGCCAGAAGCCCTACTACTCTCAGGAAAGAACACTGACCTGGCTTTAAGTACTACCTCTGAGGCTCGTGGCCAGTCTGACCTTGACTGGCATTTAATACTAACAATAGCCAACAATTTATGTAACAACTTAGTGTTGGTAAATCAATTTGTGTATATTATTTCATTTGATCCTTATAAGAACCCTCTGAGGCAAATGCTATTGTTATCCCTCTTATCTCCCCGTTTTACAGACAAGGAAACAGACTAAGAGAGGTTAAGTGATTGGCCCAAAGTCACACAGTTAATAAATGCCTAAGGCAGGATTTGAACTCAGTTCTTCTTGACAAGTATAACATTGTCTATAACTTCTAGTACACAGGTTTTCATATTGTCTCTCCCGTTAGATTGTGAGCTCTTTGGGATCAGGGACTATCTTTTACCTTTCTTTGTATCCTCAGCACTTAACACAGTGCCTGGCATATAAGAGGTGTTTAAGAATGTTTGTTGACTGATTGACTGTGCACCTAGATGGCATTTGAAGACACTTCCAGCTCCATAACTCTAGAATTCTCCATTAACTCTTTTACCTTTTGAATTCTTTGGTCACTGACTCGGAGACTTTTTCATTTCCTTTGGACCAGGGTGCAGCTGGCCACCTGCTAGGCTGGGCTGCCTTGGGTGACTGGTGCTATCCTAGTACCATAATACACTCATGATGGAGACACTCGTGGAAAATGAATGTATGAAAGCAGCTGAAACAATGCTGCACAGTAATGTAGTGGGTTCCCAGTTGGAGGAAGTACCTTACAAATGGGACCGGATAATCAGTCCCACATGGTGTGCTAAGGACATTATCAGTTCTCCAAGGGGAAGTAGAGGAATGCTAATGCAGGCAAAGACTCCAGGGTTCCTATAAATTATAAGGATGTCAAATCCTAACTCATTTTTTAGAGCTGAAAGGTTAATTGGCAATGTTGGAATCTGTCCAGCATCAGATCATAAATCTGGGTCTGAAAGGGATGTTAAAGGCCATATAATCCACACTCCCACTTTGTATGGATAAAGAAATTGAGGCCTACTGAGATGAATTCCATGCTCCCCTCCCCCCCCCAAGGTCATACAGGCAATAACTGCCATGCCAGTAATGGAACCCAGGCCCTCTGACTCCAGAGCCAGAGTTCTCTCCCAGTAGCCCAATGCCCGACAGCCAGTGGTGCTTTACCTAGGGGATGCAATACACATGAGGCCCAAGGCATGATTACCATAGGGCCATATGGGTTTGCAAGTGTCCTGTATCATTCCTCGGCTACCCAAAACCTCCATCATTCCTTACTCAGAAACCAGATTCTGAGATGTCATTGTGCCTCCCCTGCCCAGGAATTATGAAAATAACTGGGGACCCTGCTTGTTCCTCAATTCATATGTTTTAAAAGTATTTTTTGTTTTTATTTTCAGTTCCAAACTCTTTCCCTCTCATCAAGCCTTCCAATACCCATTGAGAAGGCAAGATATATGATACCCATTATACATATGAAATCATGCAAAGCATATTTCCACATTAGCTGTGTTACAAAAATAGAATAAAAATAAAGTGAAAAAAATATGCTTCAATCTGCACTCAGTATCTATCAGTTCTCTCCAATCCATACACTTTTATAGCAGTAGTATAATAAAGACAGTGCTAAATCACAGGTTGTTGTTTGTCCTTCGTTCTCAAAGAGGACCAGGACATCAGGGAGATGATGACATGACTTACAATTGACATTGATTTGATTGAGGGAGGGCTGTGCAAAGTCACCAGCTTCACTTTCTCCTTCAGAGCCACCTGGGTCCAGTGACCAGAGACCTGGCCTTTTTAAGCCAAGCTCTTTTCAAGTTCTCACTTTGAGTGAATAGGTCTCTTTAAGAAGTGAGTCAAGGGATGGCTCCTTTAATAAAAAAAAAAATCAAACTGGGAGGGAAGACTCTCAAGGTTGCTAGCCAAAAGAGAAACAGTTACTTTCACTCTGAACCATGGTGCACAAAAATAGCCATTAAGGTGTGCTTGGGCAGGGATCTATTGTTGTCCAATTCATGAGATCCAGAGTGAATTGGTTTTAAAGTATTTGGAATCAGAAAACACTGGGGTTCATATCCCACCTCTGAAGTTTTTTAATTGTGTAATCTTGGGCAATCTACTTAACCCCTCTAAGCCTCAGTATCCACATCTGTAAAAAGGAGATGATAATAACTGTAGGATCTACCACATAGAGTTGTCAAAAGGCTCAAATGAAAAGAAGAAGTGTGGCTAATGTAATACAAAGTTCAAAATGTGTTAGAAGTAGTGGATATTATTATTATAATTATGAGCAGATCACATCTCTTGAGCATTCAAAGCATACTTTTTCACTGATGATTCTCCCAGGAATCTGCTAGGGAAGGAAAAGATTCAAACTCTGCCTCAATTGAACCACACTGGGGTCACAAGACCACAGGACTTACTTCAACTCAGGGAACATTCATTAAGTTCCTACTGTGTGTAAGGCAGACCATTCTAGTCAAAACTATTTATTTTACAGATGAGGAAGCTGAGGCCTAAGAGAGGAGAAATGACTAAACCAGTCACACAATTCATTAATGCCAAGATAGGACTAATATCTCCATCTCCTGAGCTCTAGTCCACGGCTCTTTCTACAGAGTATCAAATCATAGGATTATTTTTTAGAACCAGAAAAGTCATCAGAGAACAAATGGGCAGAAATTGTAGAGAAACAAATTTCATAGTATCAGGAAAAAGCTTCTAAACAATTCAAATGATAGCAGCATGGACTGGGCTGCTTTAGCCAAGAATTGGTTCCCCTTCACTAGAGTTCACTCGCTGGGGATAGTATAGTGGGGATATTTAGGCAGGCACAGGTTAAACCAAATTACACCAATCATCAAGCATTTATTAGGCGAGTAGGATTATAGGATCATGTCCCTAGAGCAAGAAAGGCCCTTTGAAGTCATCAAGCCCAATACCTTTACCTTCTATCCAAGGAAACTGAGGCCCAAGGAAGTAAAATGGTTAGACCAGGGCCATCACATAGCTTGTAAGTATCTGAGGAGGCATTTGAACCCAGGTCTTCCTGACTCCAAGCCCTGTGCTCTATCAATGAGGCCATACTATGTCTGGGCACTGACAAGTCAAAGACCCAAATGAAATGGCTCCTGTCCTCTAGAAGCATGCAGTCCATTATAGGAAGCAACACATCCATATCAAATGTATGAAAATCCTATCTAAGGTAATTTTGGAGAGGAGGATCACATCTGAAATACTTTTCAATTCAGAAAGTCTGTAATTGTTAATAACTTTCATATAGAAAAGCTTGATCCAATTTCTACCTTTAAATGCCAGGTAGAATGGCTCTCTCTACTGGAGAAAGCACTAGCCTATGGTTTCCTCAATCACTGTTAGTCAACGTCCTCTCTCTAGCACATACCTATCACATGGTTGGAGATGCCTTGTCTATGGTCAATGATAGAATCTCAGAACAACAAATTGTCTGAGTTGGCTGTGGTAGTCAGGGAGTTAGATACTGGATCTTCTAGGAAAACAAAAGATCACCAGCCATTTCCCCAGGGTATTGTGAGCTAATATAATTTAAATGCACTAAAAACTGGGAGGACTCAATTACAAATCTCTCCTTTCTCTAACTCACTACCCCTGTGCTGCTCTCTGAACTCTCTCTTTCCTTCAGTGCTCACCTAATTCTCTATCTCTTTTGCTACCCACTTAATACCATAGGCTCATGCTGATCTCTGGCAACTCTGAACTTTGAGAGCACTTCATGGGATGAGGGTGAAGTATGACAGATGAAGATCCTGAGAAATTGAGAAGACCTCCAATATGTTGGGGGGCGGCAGCCCCCTATGGAACACTTAGTGGAAGACCTAGAGGAGACTTGAATAGGATGGGAAGGCAGGGATGTGTTGACATCTTTATTGGAGGCGACATCCAGATACATGAGTTCACGGATCAGTTTAAACATTTGAATAGCACTGACTTGGCACTAATAATAGAATGTTCTGTATTATTTCCTGTCCAATGTGTATTTCTGGCTTATTCTCTCAATTATATGGTAAATTCATTAAGACAAAGACTGTCCCTTATTCACCTATGATCTCTATGATACATAGCACATTGCTTTGTGGATAGTATGTAAATATGGGAACTCTATCCACCAACACAGCATGGGGAACTTGTTTCCTGGAAACTCTTTCCACCACCATGAACCTCCATCCATGTACGATTTAGTGCCAATAGTGAGAAGTAGTAATAGGAGGAGGAGGAGGAGGAGGAGGAGGAGGAGGAGGAGGAGAAGAAGAAGTGATGAACACTTCTAGTAATATGAACCGAACCTGGAATTTCATTGGTAAATTTCTGGATGAGGAAGCTAATTCTGATTAGCTTCTTCAACTCACAGCCTTAGAGAGTTGACTAGAGCACATAGCAGCCAAATGATTTGCCCAAGGCCACAATGCCTGTGTGTGTCAAAGGTGGGACTCAACCCAGGTTGTCCTGGTTCCAAGGCCAGCTTTCTTTCCAGCTGTGTTGTTCCTCAATAAGTCACTCTAAATATCCATTTGGTTCAAACAATAAGCCATTAGTAATAGGCTACAATGTGCCAAACACTATGTTAGACCCTGGAGATACACAGTAAAAACAAAAGTACCTGCCCTCAAGTAGCTTATAGTCTAGTCAAAGTTGTTGACTGATCAAGCCCAAGTAGGCCGGATTAACTAGATGCCATCTAATTTCATCATAGAATTCTGGAATTGGAAGGACCTTAGAAGGCATCTTACCATCTTGTCTAAGCTGCCTACTACCTGATTTTTCTCTAGTACGCATATATGTGTGAATACATACATATGTACTGATATAGATATAGATACAGATGGCATACTTACGTAGACAGATTGATAGATGGATATAGATAGATATTAAATAGATTACTAGACATGATAAATTGACGGAGAAGTGGTAAACAGACAAAGTGACATAGTAAAAGCTCATTCAGGATTTACTGGCAGTCATACAAAGAAATGGAGATACAAATGAAAGCACAAAGATGGAGTCTACTCTTAAGGAGCTTGCTTTCTAATGGGAGAAGACCGGGGGAAGAAACCATGGGAGGGACACAAAGGAGAACTGGGAGAGCACAGGGCACAGCACAGGATACAGATGACTAAGAAATGCCATGGAAGTAAGGTTCTGGGCACCATAAAACCCAACTTTACCTATCACAGTCAGCAAACCCAACATGCTCAAGTAGTCACGCAGCTGCAATGCAAAAATCCATTTCCTGAACAAATCTTCAAGAAAGAAATGTTCCTGTCTTACAGACATGGCAGCCATTCCACCAGCAGCCACAGGCCCGGGATCCCTCATTCACAGTGAAGTTGATGGATGGGAGTACATAATTAATGGAGGCACAGACAGTAAATCACAGACCAAGAACCATAATAAGCTTTGGCATCTAGTGCACTTGCTAAATTAAAGTAAAAAAAAAAGAACCCATGAATAAATGAAACTCCTAGTGGAGGCTGGGTTATTGGGTTATTCAAAAGAAAAGGAACATGAGAGCTTTGAAACACACAAAGTCTCTCTGGGTGCTACTCTTCATGAAACCCAGGGGCCTTAGAGCACACAAGTCTTTGTGAAGGCTGTTAGGAAGTGAGCTTCCAGCACAGGATCCCCAGCCTTGAAACCTTTAAGTCATCCTCAACTCCTCACTATCACCTCTCATCCTTCATATCCTATCTGTTTCCATGATCTGTCCATTTCACCCCTGCAACATCTCTTGAATCCACCTCCTTACCTCCTCTGACACTGCCACCATCCTTCGTACAGCCCCTCATCACCTCACACCTGGATTATCTTGATAGCCTGCTGGAGGTTGGCTGCCACAAGCCTCTCCCCATACCAGTCCATTCTCTAATCAGCCACTGGATTGATTTTCCTAAAGCACAGGTCCAACTGTGTCATTTCCATACTCAACAAATCTCAATGGTTCCCTGTCACTTCCAGGATCAAATACAAAATGCCCTATTTGGCATTCAAAGTACTTTATAAGCTAGACTTTCCACCCCAACTTTTCCAGTCTTCTTATACCTTAGACCTGCTCACACAGTATTCAGTCCCAATGATATTGGCTTCCAGCCACTCAATCTGTCACGTAGGGGCATTTTCTCTGGCTGTGCCCCATGCCTGGAATGCTCTAGCTCCTCATTTCTACCTCCAGACTTACCTGGCTTCTTTCAAGTCCTGATTAAAACTTGACCATTTATAAGAAACACTTTCATTTTCATATGTTTAATATGATTGTGTGCAGCCTATAGCAAATTGCTTGCTATCTTGGGGACGGGGTGACTAAGGAGGGAGTGAGAAAAAAAAATTGAAAGTCAAAATCTTACAAAAATGAATGTCAACAACTATCTTTACATGTAATTGGAAAAAAATAAAGTAAGTGGAAAAAAGAAGCATTTCCAATCCTTTTAAATTCTAGTGCCACACAATTAACTCACTGTCTCCTTCTCCTTACACTGTTATTCTAATCCCATCATACTCCCATAATCAATAACTGTTTCCCACCCTGCTCAAGCTTCCAGGGGCTGCTTATCTAGCCCCATCTATTGCCCTGGTTACCAACTTCAGAGCAATTTCCCATTTCTAGCTGGAAGTTGTGGTAATCCCAGATTTCTAGTAGCCATGTGCCTATTATGCTCTCCATGCACCACAGGTTTGGAGGTTCTGCCCTATTGCCCAACACAAATCATGCTTTACAGACCTAGACTTAACAGCTGAAGGTCATAGACTGAGCCATGAACCTGTTCATCTACTACCACCACCACTACTGCTACTGCTGCTACTACTACTACTGGTACTATTACTACTATATGTTTGCTTTTGGCCACAAATCAATTAGTCAGTTAATAAGCATTTACTACACTTTTACTTTATGCTCTTCCTATATTCCAGGCATGAATGTCAATGGTAAATGTTTCTCTTTGGAACAGCAACCCTGAGGGTCTTCCCCTCCCAGCTTGATTTTTTTTCCTTTTTTCTAATTGAAGGGGCCATCCCTTGACTCACTTCTTAAAGAGGCCCATTCACTGAATGGGAGTTACCTCATTCTAAGTGAGTACATGAAAAGACCTTAACCTAAAAGGGCCAGGTCCCCCACTGCATCCTGGGTCATCTCCAGTCATCTTGATGAATGTCTGGTCACTGGACCCAGATGGCTCTGGAGGAGAAAGTGAGGCTGGTGAGCTTGCACAGCCCTCCCTCACTCAAACCAAAGTCAACTGCAAGTCATGTCATCATTTCCCTGAGGCCATGGTCCTCTTTTAAAATGAAGGGCAAAACACAACCTGTGAGACACTGCTAAGCATGAAAGATGCAAAGAAAGGCAGTAGCAACAGTCCTTGCCATCAAGGAGTTTCTATTCTAATGGAGGAGATGATATTTGAAAGAAAAACAGATATATGCAAAATGAAGAGTGTACATTGAAGGACAGTTTGAAAGGCATGGATTTAGAGAAAGAAATTCAACTTTCAAAATAATAATAGTTCATTATAATTGAATTAGAATAGCTCAGTTTCTTACTATCACATAATAGTAATGACTAACATTTAATTAGTACTTTCAAAGCACATTCCAAATATAATTTCATTCTATCCTCACAACAATCCTGGAAGATAAGTGTTATTGCTATCTCCATTTTGTGGATGACAAAACTGAGGCAAGCAGAGGTTAAATGTTTTGCCTAGGGTCTAAAGCTAGTAAGTATTTGAGGTGAGATTTGAACTCATCAGATAGAAGAGACCTTAGAAATCATTTGGTTCAATCCTCTCATTTGATATATTTATCTGTGCACTTATTGGGATCCCTGATAGAAGGTAAGCTCTTTGAAGGCAGGGGCTGCTTTATTTTGGTCTCCGTATGCTTGGTCCCTAGCACAATGCCTGGCACCTAGTAGGGATTTAATAGATGTTAGTATATTGATTTTTGTAATCCCTAGCATGCTTAGAACAGTGTTTAATATTTTGTTGCTGTCATCTGTCCAGTGATATCACTGGTGATGTCTTGACTTCTGAGCGAGCTGGTTTTAAGTGAGGCAGAGTTTCACAGAGTCATCAGCCTCCCCCTCTCTCTCAGAGTCATCAAAGTCCAATGGCAAGATGAAAGATAAGACTGGTGGTGGTCCTGGATACAGTGGATGACCTTGGCATCTTTAATGCCTGACCAAGCTCTAAGAACTCCACAGCACATGCTGTAGATACCTTCATGGCTGTTCGAACAAAGTGTTCTCATCTGTCCATCCTGCCAGGGGAAATCTTCACATGCCAGGACTAGACACCCCCTTAACTCACTGATGGATCTGGAGCCCATCAGTTATCCTCTACCTGGTTTAGCCCACCTGCTAAGATGGTTTGCTGGAGTTTGGCCACTGCACATGAGAGTTGGGTCAAGGCAGACACCAAAGGTGGATGAACAGTCATGAAAAAGCCTCAGCAACCCTCACACTAGAGGTGCCAGTCCTCCTGAACACCCCATGCCTCTTCTTTGACATATAGTAGGTGTTCAAAGAATACATGCTGATTGATGCCCTTCATCAGTAGTCCCAATCAGATTCCCACAGAAAATTTCCAGGAGACCTCTGAATCAGGAATTTGAGATATTTTCCCTTTTGCCTAATGAACCACTTTATTCCCTAAAAGAGGAGGCATGTTATTGTGTAATTAGTACCATTATCATTCCAGTCAATGAGATTACCTTAATGGAAAGGATGATAAAACAGGATTCTCTACACTAACCCATGCCAGCACTGCATGAATGCCCCTGAGAGACTATAACTCAAGCAGATACCAGCCAAAGAAATCTGTACTGAATATGCCTATTCCAGTATCTCACTAAAAGTATAGGGAGACTGAGGAAAGCACAGGCCACATACCTTTGAATTGCATTATATTAGAGCAATCAGGGATGTGTGTAAACACAGCAGATTCCTAAGTGGCTTCCTTGTTTCTAGTCTCTCCCCTTTACAAACCAACCTATGCACAGCTGCCAAAGTGACACTTTAGAAGCACACATCTGGCCATATCCTTCCCCTGCTCAAGAAACTTCAGTTGTTTTTTCTTGCTTCTAGGATAAACTACAAAGTCCTTGGTTTGAAATCTAGTCACAATATGGTTCTAGTCTACTTATTCAGTCTTGTTGCTTACTAGTCTTATCCACACACTCCAAGTCCCAGCTAACCAATCTGATTTGTTTTTCCTTGTCCTTGGCATTTAATCCTCTATCTCCATGCCTCTCCATAGGTGTCCTCCATGCCTGGAATGCTCTACCTCTTTGCTTCTACTTCATAGCCTTCTTGGGTTCCTATAAAGCTCATCTCAAATGCCATGTTTGAAAGAAAACCGGTCCTTTGTTCCCACCCCTGGTTGCTACTATTGCCCCTTGGGAATCACAGTATTTTCTATTGACTTACCTGGGTATGGGCTGTTTTCCTCTAATAGAGTGTAAGACCTTGAGGTCGAAGACTGTTTTTTTTCTTTGTGTTCCCAGCACTAAGAAAAATGTCTATCATATTACTATGCTCAATACAAGTTTATTTAATTGATTTCGATACATTCAGAACATTTTCTTAAAGCGCCTTTTCACTACATAATTGTTGCACTCTGCTTTTTTTTCAGTCCAAACATTGGTTCAAAATTTTTCATTGCATAAGTCACATGATATGAATCTGTTCATCACACTGCTGTAAAGGTAGACAGAGCAGCAATGTGTTCACCAGAGGCATATGGATACATGTTTATGTCTTGTGCATTGCAAGCTGCAAGCCTAGACTTCTCAGAGCACATGAGTTGTTGGTATATTTCTGAAAGCTGACTTGTATGGTTTGTTTAGAGCAATGCAGTACTAATAGTATTGTCACTTAACCCAATGAAGAGTAATAGGCACGTTTCAACAATCTAGCCAGCAGCTGCTATAGGGATGTAAAACCAACAAAAACCAGCTCACAGAATGCTGCAAGCCCAGGTTATTTTGATCTGCTTTACTAAGGAAAGCAACGTTAAGGGGTTAACAATCTTACTTTAATCCACCATACAAATATCACTCACTTAGTTCAGGGGAAAAAGCCAGCACCCTGAACTTCAGAGCAAATTCAAACAAATTACAAACAGACTAAATACAAATCGTAGTTACCAAGAAAACCATCAACATCTGAGTTCAGCCAGAAGGCCCTTAGAGCCACTGACCATACTCCCATGCCTCCAGGAGTGAGAGCCTTAAGCAAATAACTCTGTTCTCTCTTTTTATACAGTTTCAGACATCATCAAATGTCATCTTATGGACCAGAATTTAGGCTCTTACTATTGACTCTGGAGTTAGCACCTCCCTTTGGCCCCACCTGGAGCCCCACCTTAGTTACCAATTCACACCCACATAGGCTTAGCACTAAATAGATAGAGGTTTGGGGCCTGGGGTTTAGCACCTAGTAAGGCTCAATCGAAGACACCCAACTTAATTGATATTACAAGGCACAAGAGGTATGGGTGGACAGGTGGAGCTGCCATGTCATATGATATGGTAAGACTTGCCTCTTCCCAATTTTTATGTATATTCAAGATTATTCCATACATCCTAATCTTGCACCAAAGACAATTTAGTAATAAATGATTTTTAAGTATCATCAACACAATTTTCTAAAAATTTCACATAATGGTTGCACCCTACTTTTTTGTAAAAAGAGTGGCATAACATCTATGATGATTATGCTGTGAAATACAATCTGTGCACATTACTGTCAATAAAAATTTATTGAATTGGATTCAATATATTCAGAATACCTTTTTAAGTAACTACTATGTTCAAGGCACTGTCCTAGGTGCTAGATTCTAAAGGTCAAAATATCATTCCTACTCTTAAGAATTGTACATTTGTAGCCAAATGTTGATAGGGAGAAGTAGGGTGTGTGTTGTGAGGGGTGGGGGTTACCTGTACAAACACTTTAACTTCCAATTTTCATTGTCACTTGCTTATTTCTTTGTTAAGCCTCTGGCTTCAAAAGGAGTCTAGGATACAAATGTCTTAGAGATGACTAAAATCCAGAAATTAATTTCCCATAAGTAGTTGCTCACCTCTCAAAACAAAATGCAATCCCCTGGACTCAAATAAATATAAAAATT
Source organism: Phalanger gymnotis (assembly GCA_028646595.1). NCBI lineage: Eukaryota > Metazoa > Chordata > Mammalia > Diprotodontia > Phalangeridae > Phalanger > Phalanger gymnotis. The sequence continues at coordinate 309,652,036 of CM053625.1, forward strand.
TTTAGCTACATAGTTGGTTTAAAATGTAATGAATAACAACTGAAATAAATAATTTTAGCCACATTTTGGCCATGATAAAGATCATGGCTATAGTAAACTCTACCCATCACCTTAACTCTCAATTTTACGATTCTGGAAAAATAATCTTATCATTCAGTTCTGTCAAGGTAGAAGGCAAAAGTTTCTCAAAAGTTCTTTCAAAAATATTTAACTTCAAGATAAGAATTAAAGACATCCTCTTAGAAAAGTTTTCTGCAACCCTCTTTTTGTCTTCTCGCAGTTTTTATAAAAATCATCTCCAAGATGATAGTTAAAATTCCATCTTTTTGCAAATAATCAAAATTCAATATCCATAAAATACCAATTAAAACTTCCCATCTCTCTGCAGATTCTTCATAGATCAAAGTTAAAATTTACATTCTCCTCTCTGATTCCTTAAGTATTTAAAATGCCACTCTTAAAGATTATGAAACCTTTTTAAAGAGACAATCTGTGGCTATTAGAAGTTTTGGAGCAACAGAACCATAGCAACTAGGGGAATCAGATAAGACTTCATGGAAAAAGCGGTAGCTAAGCTGAGCCTTGAAGGAATGTAAAGATTTTAAGGGCAGTGATGAAGAGAGAATTCGAGCCAGGAATAAGGGACAGCCTGTGAAAATTCAAAGAGGTTGGAAATTACCTCTGAGAGAAATGATTTTTCCTCTTACATTAATAACCAAGTATTAATTGAAATTAAGGTTTACCTTTTCTATTTCTTCATTGAGAAATAAACCCCTGTGTAGGTTATATACACAGTTGGAACACTGCTGAAGGATGAGGTTGCTCAGATCCTTGGGGTGCATCCTTGGGTAGAACCTCACCCAACTAGGAAATTTTACAAAGAGAATATAACCTAGGTGAATTCTGGGCCATTATGTTCTATTCAAGCAAGCTTGGAGGGGGTTCAGGCAGATCCCTTTGTTTAGATTGCCAGAAGCTGGTAATGGTCTGGGTAGAGAGGAGAAAGTGACATAATCAAAGTCATGCCCCCTAGCCCCTAAATTAGAATAGGTCTACCTCTCATTATAATATCTATTCTCTCATTAATTGTTAACCAATCAGAGTTTATTTCTGCCTGATGGGAACACCTACTCTTCCAAGGGCATATAAGCATTGAAAGGTCATCATGATTCATTTTTGATTTTCAGAGAAAGCCAAGTGACCATCCTTTTATTAATTATTTGGTAGCAAAGTTAGTACGATGATCACTTACCTAGCAGTTATGTCTCTTGGACTTTTCAGACATCGCATTTGTAAAGGTCAGGAAACACCTATTGGTCCAGTTTGGTCAAAATGTAGAATGAGTGGACGAAGGAGAGTTATGTAAAGTAACTACTAATGTGAGTTGGCATTAGATGGGAAGGGGAAGAGAAACACAGCCAGGAAGCCCTCTATAATAAGGAAACACCGAAAGTCCTTGAATCATTCAATCTCAGAAGGGATCTTAGCTATCATTGGTCAAGCCCCAAGATTCTGGTGAGTAAAGTCCAGGAGAAGTACACATGCCTCTGCAGGAATTGACCCTCATTCCTGGAATGTTCTCTCCCTCCTCACCTTTGTCTCCTGGCTTCCTTCAAGTATCCACTCAGTAAGTCCCCTCGCAGAAGGTTACTCTAGTCCCTCTACTGATTTAGTGGTGTTGTTTGGTCATTTTAGTTGTGTCTTAACCCTTTGTGACCCCATCTGGGGTTTTCTTGGCAAAGATGCTGGAGTAGTTTGCCATTTCCTTCTCCAGCTTATTTTATAGATGAGGAAACTGAGGCAAATAGGGTTAAGTGACTTACGCAGGATCATGTACCTAGTAACTGTATGAAGCCAGGTTTGAACTGCTAGAGATCATTTTCCCTTTACTTTCTGTAAATTTTGTATTAACATCATTTACATGTCACCTCACTCAAATGTGAACTCCTTGAGATTAGGGACTGAATGTTTGCCTTCCTTCATATTCCAAGCACTCAGCTCAGTGTCTGGAATACAGTAAGAACCTAATAAATTCTCATTGATTCATTTTGCCCTCTTTTTGAACACCTACAGCCACAGTGAGTTCACTGTGTAAAAAGTAGCTCATCCTTTTGTTGAATGGTTCTGTTTCTTAGAAATCTCTTCCTCATATGAAGCCAGATTTGTCTTCTAGTAACTTCTGCCCATTGACCTTATTTATGCACTTTGTAGTACCACAGAATAAGTCCTAACTCTTGTCTATATAAAAACTTCAAAATATTTGACAGACATTATTACCCCCCCCCTTCTCTTCTCTTCTCCATAAAAAATACCATTTTTCTTGGCCAGTCCGCATGTAGCACAATTTTACACAGATTCACTTGAAATTTAGAATGAAGGTACCTTAGAAACCATATAGTTTAAGCCTTTTAAAAACAATAGCCCAATGGAAACTTTTATTTTGATAATTAATTGTCTTTATAATCTGACTGGGTGGCTAGATGGTTCAATGGATAGAATGCAGGACCTGGAGTCAGGAAGACCCATTTTCATTTGTTCAAATCCAGCTTCAGATGCTGACTAGCTGTGTGACCCTGGACAAGTCACTTCACCCTGTTTGCCTCAGTTTCCTCATCTGTCAAGTGAGCCGGAGAAGAAAATGGCAAACCACTCCAGTATCTTTGCCAAGAAAACACCAAATGGGGTCATGAAGAGTCAGACAAGGCTAAAACAACTCAGTAACAGCAACAGCAACACAAAATGGCTACACCCTATTTTTCCATGGTGACTACACATTATTCCCCATCATTAAAATCTGCATTCTACACAAAGTAGCCTATTTGTCATTCCCTGCACATGGGGAAGGGAAAGCAAAGAAGAGAATGGAATACCCATTTATATTGCACCTACTGTGTGCCAGGTACTATACTAAGTGCTTTGTACCAATATTATCTCATTTGATCCTCACAACCAGCCTTTGAGGTAGGTGCTATTATTATCCTCATTTTACAGTAGAAGAAACTGAGACAAATAGAGGTTAAGTGACTTGTTCAGGGTCACACATCTCCTAGTTCAATGTAATGCCCATTGCCCCCAATGCCTCTCCTTTGGAGGTGCTAATCCCATGATTGAGCCCTTTGTACCTTCCACCTGGTCTCCATATTATTAGTAAAAAGAAGCACAATGTATGTACATGTGTGAGGTGGGGTGGAGACGTGCCAGCCATTGCCAAGTCCAAATCAGAAGCAAAGGACATCTTTCAAAGGCTTCTTGGAAACAATATTTGTTTTCTGGGAGCTACAGAGCAATATTCACATTATTACAACAGCCCTTTAAAGTCAGAGAGTGCTTGACTCTCATTGTATCATTTGAATCTGCCAAGCACCTAGTGAGGTAAACACTGTAGATATTATCTCTATTTTATGACTGAGAAAACTGAGGCTGGGAGAGGTTAAAGGACTTGCTCAAGATGACACAGCTGGTGAAGGTCACTTGGGAGACCCAGATCTTTCAAATTGTGAGGTCAGTACACCATCCACTGCACCATCCTGCTCATTATTACTTTTTGCTATTTTTTAAATATATGTTGGGAAGAAAGCCACAGGCATTTTGTTTGTCAAGGGAGAATTAGCGTGTCACATTCAGCAGCAATGACCCTAGTCACTGCACGAAGACATGCGTGTTTCAAGGCAAACCAGGCTGATAGCATTGTCCTAGAGATGGTTACATTTAGGCTCTTTAGTTTGGAAGGTCTGCTCCCCCCTTGGGTGACTTTCATCTTCAATGAGGAGGCTTCCAGGAAGCCACCCCGGGACAGGCAGGCATGTAGCCCTCTGATGGGAGGCAGGGACCTAGTCATAGACTGAGAGATCAGTCCCTTTTAATAAAGAACTTTCCTCCAACACTTCTCCTGGGTCCAGGCAAAAAGAAAGAAGAAAACTGGAATCTCAGCCTATTTTATTTAAAAATTGAAATTTCAGAGGTTCTTTGGTCAATGAAATAATAACCCATCTTTCAGCCCATGGCAAAAATGTAAAATTTACATGACAGGTTTTGTTCTCAGTCTTAAAAAAATTAGCCTCTTCAATAAGCTCTCTTGGCAATCAATTTGAAAGCCAAATATGATGCCTGAATTCTGAAGTCGGCTGTAGGAAAAGCATTCTCCTCTGTAAGCACTTGGAACTGGGCTCTCAGTTTCATATATTAGAGATGTTAACTATATACTGTATGTCTGTATTTAATGGAAAGATCCTCCTGATGGGGGCTTTGGGCTTATTAATTAATTTGGCATTTCATTCTCAGGAATATTGCACTTTTCATTCTGGTATTTTTGTCTGGATTCTTATAAATATGTACTTTAAAAATAAAGTTTTTGAGTGAAGAAAAAGACAATTATATAATGCCTTCCTCCTCCCTCTCTCTGATTCTGTGTATTGATGGAACTGGCATAACTGCATAGTCATTGCCCAGAGGAGTAATGGCGGAATTTTATGGGCTGTTTGCTGGCTCACTGTAGGCTTTTAAATAAAAAAATGTGGGGGAGGAGGAATCTATGGGAGTCTATGATGCAGCTACATGGCCTCACTAAAGAACAGGAATAGAATCTTATGTAGATATATAATCAGGAGGGGTATAAGAAATGTTCAGGAAGGACTAGTAACTTTGGTGTGGGGACTTGCTGAGTTTTTTCAGGGCTGCTCATCCATCTTTGGCATCTACCTCTCACCCAGCTCTCACCTGTGGATGCAAGAATCTGCACAAGCATATGCAACAGCCACACAAGTCATCTTAGCAGATGCCCTAAAACAGTGTGAAGACAACTGATAGGCCTCAAACCTGTCAATGAGTTAGGGGGATGTCTATGCCAAGCATATGAAGTCTTTCCCTAGTGGAATGGCTAGATGAGAACAATTTGTTCCAATGGGCATGAAGGTGGCTAAAGCAGGTGCTGTGGAACACTTAGAGCTTGGTTAGGCATTAAAGATGCCAAGGTCATCCACTGTATCCAGGGCCATGACCAGCCTTCTTAACTTTTGTCTTGCCACTAGAGTTCAATGACTCTAGAAGGGAGAGTGGGGCTGATGACTCTGTGCAACTCTGCCTCACTTCAATTCAAAACATAAATCACCCCATGATATCATTGGTCCTCCTTGAAAATGAAGGATGGATAATAATATAATCAGGTGCTACACAGCAAATGGTCTGCGGTGGGTAGCAGCTTTTACATTTTACCAATGTGCCTGGGAGAAGAGCCACAGAAACAGAGAATCAACCAAAAAGACTCTATGAACGGTTAAAAGGGTAATTCCAAAACTACTGACATCTGTTTTTCCTTCAATGTCCTCCTCAGATCAATCAAGGTAGTTCTTTCTCCTGTCGTCTGCCTGCAATGGCACCTTGCTTTTGATGTCTATTCAATCGATCCATCAACAAGCATTTATTAGGGGCCTACTATGTACTGTCCTGGTGATACAAAGACAAAAATGAAACATCTTTGCTCTCAAGTTCATGTTCTGAAGGAGGAAACTGCATCTACGTATAACTCTACAGAGAAAAATAAAGGCTAGGAAGAGGGGCTGGATCTATGATTTCATTGATCTAAGGAATTCCTATATTAGGAAGCTCTACCAATGCAGACTGGGACCTCTCTGCAACTTACAGTCTTAGAGAGTTGTCTAGGGAACCGGAAGGTTAAGAAACTTGCCTGGGGTTGTATAGACAATATGTGTCAGAGGCAACACTGGAGCCTTGACTTTCCTCTCCCCAAAGCCAACTCTCTATTCTATGTTATACATGCTGCTACAGAAAAATATATACAGAAGGAACATGAAATATGTATGAGACTCTTAGAATGAGGAAACTAAAGAATCTGTAATGACAGAACCCTAATTCCTTTAGGGGCCCAAGACTCCAAGGGGTGGAGATCCAAATTCTCTGCCCATTCGAAGGGAGGAATTTCACAAGGAAAAATTGTCTGTACCACTCCCCAGACTTGGAAATATCTCACATGTCCTGTCTTGCCTTGTCCCCATTTGTCTTCTTTGATTTTAACTTTTTTCATTCTCTGATTTCAGGTGTGGTTCTTACTAACTTTGGGGCCCTGGTCTGGTAACTTAAATTTCCTGAACTTCATTTTACTCATCTATAACATGGGGGTGGGTGAAGAAAGGATGGGAGGTGAGAGAGGAAAAAACAGAGAAAAAATGAGAGAAAGAAAGAGAGAAAAAGAGGAAGAAAGAGAATAGCGAGGTGGGGTAGTGGAGAGAATGTTGGCCTTGAGGCCAGAAAGACTTAAGTTCAAATCCAACTTCAGGTGCTTTCTAGCTGTGTGATCCTGGACAAATCACTTAACCTCTTTCAGCCTTAGTTTCTTCATCTGTAAAATGAGGATGATAATAACTCCTCTCTCCCAGGGTTGCTGTTTGGGTCAAATGAGATAATATTGATAATATACTTTACAAACTTTAAAGTACCTGGAGGTTATGAGGAGAGAAACGATTCCAGGAAAGGGGAAGATCCAGTGAAAATGCCCATAGGTAGGAGATGAAGTATCTTGTTGGAAAACCAGTAAAGAGACCAATATAGCTGGATTGAAGAATATTTTGGGTAGGGATAGAGAGAGTAAGATGTAAAGACCTGGAATGGTGGGAAGGGTTCAGGTTAACTGCTAAATAGAAGATTTTATATTTGATCCTGGAGGAAAAAGAGATCCTCTAGAGGTTGTTGACAGATCTGTGCTTTGAGAAGACCAATTTGACAGCTGAGTGGAGGGAGGATTGGGGTAGTGCAAGGAGACCAAACTGGCCACTGCAGTAGTCCAGATGTGAGGTGACGAGAGCCTGTACCAGGGCAGTGAAATTGTCAGAACAACAAAAAAGGGCCTATATGAGAGGTATAAAGATTGACATGAAAGAACTTGGCAGAAGATTGGCTACAAGGGGTGAGGCTTTGAGGATGATACCTAGATTGGGAGACTAGGTGACTGGGAAGATGTTGGTATCCTCAAGTATAATAAGTAGGGATAATAAGAAGGCAGGGTTTTTGGGGAAGGTTATTGAGTTCGGTTTTAGACATGTCGAGCTTTAGACATCTAGGGTGCATCCAGTTCAAGACATTCAAAAGGCAGCTAGAGATAGGAGGCTGAAGGTCAGCAGAGAGGTGTGTAATGAACAAATAGATAAGAGAATCATCACAGTAATGATACTTGAATCCTTGGGAGCTCATGAGATCATCAAAAATATTATAGATAGAGAAGAAAAGAGAGCTTAGGTCAGAGACTTGGGGGACTTCCCCATCATTAGAAGGCATGATGTGAATGAAGACAAAGAAAGGTGTAAAGGAATAGTCAGAGAGGCAACAGAAGAACCAGGAGAGGGTAGTTTGAGGAAATCCTAGAAGGAAGGGGATGAAAAAGAGAGTATTTAACAGTATCATAACTGTAGAGAATTTAATATTGGTAAGGATTGAAAAAATGCTATTACATTTATCAATTGAGAGAACATTGGTATCCTTACAGACAGTTTCAGTTGAATTATGAGGTCAGAAGCCAGACTGCAGAGAATTAAGAAGAGAGTGAAAAGAAGGGAGATGTATGTACCAATTATATAGCTTTCTAAGAGAATTTAGGCACAGATGGGAAGAGATATATAGAAGAAAAGCTAGCATGGATAGAGCAAGTGAGAGTTTTTTGAGGAGGAGAGATATAATGATGACTTCTTTTTACCTTTAAAATGCTCTTGACTTTGGTTACCACTTGAGTAAGAAGGGGAAAGGGCAATGAGCACTTCATCACCATCGTTATCATCATCATCATCATCAACAACATTTCTGTAAAACTTGCTATGTGCCAGGCACTGTGCTAAGCACTTTACAATTTCATCTCATTTGACCATCACAACAACCCTGGGAGCTGGCACTGTTATTATCCCCATGTCACAGATGGGGAAACTGAGGAAAACACAGGTTAAATGACTTGCCCAGGATCACACAGCCGGTAAGTGTCTGAGGCTGGATTTGAACTCAGGTCTTCCTGACTCCTGGCCTGGCACTCTAACCACTGCACCATTTAGCTGCCTAGTATATTTAATAGTTTACTCCTGTGGTCAAAATCCTTTAGAAAGTCTCCGATCAGTGCTTGGAACCTGAGTCTTTGAATATTAGGTTTGATGCTTTTGACCTTGGAGCATGAGCAAGTTAGACTAATGCCATGGACATTTGGCTGGAAATCAGGAGCTCTGAGATCATTCTAAAGAATTTAGGATATATGACCTTTCATTGACTAATTAAATGAATATTTATGTACAACTACTATTTTTGGAATGTCCTGATAAGCATAATAGAGATTACAAAGATGGACAAGCCAAGCCTTTGTCTTGTCCTTGCCTTTGAGAGGCATCATTGGGGAGTAAGAGTCTATCCATGAATAGCTATAAAACAAGGCACCATATGCATAAAGTTAGCTTATCTGTAAATGGAAAAGGAGAAATTCACATGCCTCCAGCTCTTTTTACAGTTAATGCAGAAATTTAATCAAATGAATCCTATGAGTGTCAAGAAGAATCTAAGATGGCTGCCCACTCAGTCACCCTTGAAAGGAAGGGAGGAAACCAATATTTATTAAGCTCTTAGGATATGCTAGACACTAGCATCCACTTCCCTTTTAGCTGTTTGCAATTGGGAGGCAGAATAACTTCTCTCACTTCTACGGTGGAATGAACTAGGTAAATAGTAAGGTCTCCAGCACACAGCCCAAATCTGTGACTTCCACTCATTGGTCCTACTTCTTTCCTCTGAGGCAAAGCAGAATGAGTGTAATAATTTTTCTAGATGAAAAGCCCTTCAAATAATTGAAGAGAGCTATCTTCCTCCCCACTGCCCCTCCCCCAACTCTCGTGGGTTTTTTTTTCCTCGATGAGTTTCTCTCCAGTTTCTTCAACTCATTCTCATATGGTACGGTCATGAAACCTTCTGCCACCCTGGTTTTCCTCCACTGAAAACTCCACTTTATGAATGAATGAAATAGAACAAATAAAAAAAAACATTTAATAATGAATGAAATGGAACAAATAGTTATTAATGAATGAAATTAGTGGTTATCATTCACCCAGCTTTCTTATCCTTCCTCAAATGTGGAACCCAGCACTGAACACAAAATGAAAGATGCATAGTATGACCAGGGCACCACAAAGAGGACAATCATGTCTGTAGTCATGGGCACTATGTCACCCAAAGGTCCATCAGTTAATCTAAGGGAAGAGAGGCTCAACATTAGGTAGTTGGCTACCAGTTAATGAACTTTTTCAGCTACAGCATCTTATGGAAGTACCCAAAGGGGCTGAAATCTGCAGTAGAGGGTGTAGTGACCCAATTGACATCATGGTTCCTAGAGGTAAATGGAGGAAGGATATATGTACAAATGCAAATTCTGTTAGGTTTATGACCAATGGACACCAGAGGGATTTTTGAACGGTCACTATTGGAGGGCAAAATGTATAGACTGCGCAGTCTTGTCTTGGAGGTAGGAGAAGGGACTCTATCATGTCTCCAAATCCTTCCCATTATCCATGAGGCTTGGAGAGAATCAACAACTCTGTTGCTTGTAATTCATTGGTTTAAGAGGGGGCGGTGAAACTTTCTCTCTCTGTGTATGTATGTATATATATATATATGTTTATGTAACAATTATATATAGTACTTTACAATCTGCAAAGTATTTTTCAGTCAGCTTATTTGAGCCTCACAACATGTTGAAGATATTATTATAGTCATTTCACTAATAATAAAACTGCGATTTAAATTTATACACAAATTTATACGTGAGAGAGGGCCAGAGATGAGATTGAAACATAAGTCCTTCCTGACTTCAGATCTGGCACTCTTCATACTCCTCAATGGTGTATCCATTGGCACATGTGCAAGATTGACATTTACCTTGAAACTGAGTAGGGCAGCTAGGTGGTGTCATGGATAGAGCGTTACATTTGTATTCAGGAAGACTGAGCTTCCTGAGTTCAAATCCGCATCAGACACTTACTAGCTTTGTGACTATGGGCAAGTCACTTAACCCTGGTTGCCTCAGTTTCCTCATCTGTAAAAGGAGCTGGAGAAGAAAATGGTAAAACCCTACAGTATTTTTGCTAAGAAAGCCCCAAATGGGTCATGAAGAGTCAAACATGACTGAAACTACTGATCAACAGCAGCAAAAAGAGAGCTCTGACTTAAATAGCTCCTGTGCAGGCCTAAGGCCTGAAACACCCCATATTATTCATTTCTCTGGTTTAAGGCACTGGAAGCCTAGATATTAAAATTCAAATAGAGTCTCTGAGGTGAAGTGATGAGTTAAGTCATTATCGGTCATTAATATCCAAGTTCCAATTATTTTGTGAAATTTGCTTGACTCATCCTGCAGGGGCCCTAGGATTGGGCTCTTGGCCCATAAAATCAGATGATAAAAGAAAGGCAGTAGGGAATAGTGGATAGGACAGTGGACTTGGAGTCAGGAAGATATGGGTTCAAATCCTACCTCAGATACTTACTGGATATGCACCCAGGGCAAATCATTTAACCCCTATGGACCTCAACTTTCTAATCTAGAAGATCAAAACATTGGACTTACTGACTTTTAAGGTCCTTTTCTCATCTAAATCTATGACTGTTTTAGGTCTGTGAAGGAAGCTTCAGGAAGAATTTACCTAAGTTCATGGGCATTTGGAGTCTTAAGCCATCATAGCTTCAGGATACCTAATTTTCTGGATGTCTTGGCCCAATAGGGATAGAGATGGAGATGGGGATGGGCATCGTGATAGGGTTAGGGATCTGTCTTAACTAGACCTGAGTTTTCATTAGTCTAGGGAAATCTGGAAAGAGGAAACTTCCTTTCTCAATGCAGTTTGGCACCTGCAAATGTAGAGAGTTGCTGAGAGCCCTGAGAGGTAAGTGATTTGCCCAGGGCAACACAGCCAGTATCTTTGAGACACAGGACTTAACTCTAATCCTGGTCTTCCACTTTTGAGGCAACCTCTTTATCTACTATGTTAAGCTGTGTATGTTCCTGTAATATGCTATAATTGCAAAAATTTCATCATTGTGGAATCTGAGAGGTAGACAGAATCTTAGGGGATGACCCATATCTGAACTTGAGTCCCTTCTACAATCTACCCCAAGGGTGGCTATCTAACCAGCTTTGACTGTCCTGAAGGCCTCCCATGATGTCCTCACACTAAGGGGGAGCACGATATCCCCTGGCTGAGGGGGCCATGATATCTCCCAGTTGAAGGGGGGGCCATGATAGCCCCCCACTGAGGGGGCCTCCGATGTCCCCACTCGGCCCGCCCCCCCCTTTGAAATAGCCCATATTGCTAGGAGGTTTTCTCTGACATCAAACCTAGATTTGTCTTTCTGCCACTTCCATCATAGGGCATGTTTTCTACACTCTGAGGGGAAACAAAACAAATCTAATCCCTCTTCCAAATGACAGACCTTGAAATACTTGAAGGCAGCTAGTACTCGGCATCAACCTCATTGAAAATCTTCTTTTCTCTAGCCTAGAAATCTCTATTTCATAATACTATGATAATATATTGACATCTAGAAGGAAGCTTAGAGGTCACCTTGTAGAACCCTGTCATTTGAAGACCTGAAGATGTTGAACTTAAAGGCAGCTATGTTGCCCAGTGGATAGAGCTCTGGGCTTAGAGTCAGGAATAGCTGAGTTCAAATCTAGCCTCAGACACTTATTAGATGTGTGACCTTGGGTAAGTTACTTAATCTGTTTGCCTCAGTTTCCTCATCTGTAAAATGAGCTGGAGAAGAAAATGGCAAAACCACTTCAGTATCTTTGCCAAGAAAACCCCAAATATTGTTGTGTAGAGTCAGATACAACTGAACAATGATAATGATGAAGAGAGTAAAAGACTTGCCTAGACCCGTTAGGGACCAAGTGCAGATTTGGTCCTCTGGTTCCAAATTCTGCACCCTTTCCACTATCCTGGAATGTCTCCCTTTTGAATCTGTGATGAGATGATAATGATGATAATGACAACCAAAAGAATTACAATAACAGTAATAATATTTCCATAGCCATAGCACCCATGGGGGAGGGGAGAGAGGAGGCTTCTCCAGAAAGCTGGGCTTGAGGGCTGTCAGGTCTATTTGGACTCAGCCTCACCCCAGCAGCAGATGCTCCTAAAAAATTAATAGCAACACTGCACGATAGTGGACCCAAGAGAGGAGCAAGCTATGGAAGAAATTACATTTAAAAGTGACACTGCATTGGCTGAGATGCATCTAAATGCCCCAAACAAAAGGCAACTCATGGTGCATCTGAATGCTGTTGGCCAACCTGTTTTTCTGTCGCAATTCAAACTTCTGTGAAACACAGATTCTTAGAAAGATAATCAAATTAAGGATAAAAAACAAAAAGACATTCAAATAGAAAATACTGTCCACAATGACAGAACTATTCAGGAATGTTGTGGCAAGAATAGCAGTGGTGTAGATTTGCTGAACAAGAATGAAATGTAAACTTGCCCTTATATGAGCTTCTAAGCTCTATTGGATAATGATGGTGGTAATAATGATGGATAATGGAAGTGATAAGGAGACTATGTGTTTTCTCTGAGACAAAACCAGAAAAAGCCAGCAAGAAATAAGATACAGTCTAAAATTCTAACCCAGGGATCAGAAAATGTAAATGAAGAAGAACAAGAAAATAGCCACCACAATAGGTTAAAATAGAGCACATCAGGGCTGCTCCTCTGGAAGATGTCAGCAAAGAGGTGTGGTGAGGATCTTTCCTTCCAGCTGACTACATCCTGTTCCAATGTGAGCTGTTCAAAAGTGGCATTGTGCTTGAGCTTGGGGCTGGCATTAAGATTGCCAGGATCATCACAGCAACGGTTGCTAAGACCATGTACTGCCCAGATATTAGTGAAGATCTCCTAGCTATGTGCTAACAGAATGTAGCCTAAACATGCCCCTGATTGCAACCAGAAGAAATGTAGTTAAGGTTAAAGAACTGGATTGGCTGAAAGATGACTTGTGTACTGATTCTCAAGTTCCTTGGAGTTAGTCTGAAGAAGAAATTTCTGACTTGTATGCTCATACTACTATCATAATGGCAGCCGATGTTTTTATGTTGATGACCTCACAGATGCTTTATTTAAAACACTCTACAGAATTATTCACAATTTGAAAAATGCTTGTACCATCTACCTGTCAATAGAGAAAAGACTAAAATCCATGTTTAGACATTTGGACATTACATGTGAAGCTTACAGTCACTTTTGATTTTCCCTAAATAATCTACTTTTCCCCAGTTCCTTGTTTATGAACGTATAGAGCAGTTGAACTCTGGAAGATTATTGCTCCACCAATAAATTGATCTCTCATGTGAACAAAGCTGAAAATATTCACCTAAATTGGTTTACTGAAATTCTTTCTAAACTGTATTTTCAACAAAATAAAAAGCTACCAATCTATTTTGTTTTAGTTTTTTTATCGTTAAAAATGGTTAATGTAAAAAAAAACCAGTATTTATCAGTGTCTAGCAGTATTTAACAGTATCTCATTTGATGGCACTAATATGTAATTCTACACTCCCAGACCATAGACAGGTGACACCCTGCTTTCTGGATTGAAGTCAACAAGCTAGGAAAAGAATTTTCAAGCTTGGTTAATTGCAAATAAAGTGCAGAGACTCCTCCTTTTGTGTTTGCAGCAGTCTCTCCCATCCTATTTAATGCAAGGATTGCTGGAGAGGTAGCTAGAGATTTCCCATTCTCTTCTGGCTCTGGGGTATGATCCACAATGTCTTTGTTCTTCTTTGTTACAAAGAGCATAAAAATGGTACAAAAGGCTCTAAATGACTGGATGAAGTCTGTTGCCCTGGCTGGTTCATGGTGAAATTTTCACCTCTGTTCATAGAATATACTGCCTCCTTGCTCCCAGGAGTGCCTTATCCCAGTGATTGCTTCTATGTAGCAGACTCATTTCCTAAACTATATAGGACATCTTAGAGCTGCATTCACCTCTGGGACTGCAGATGGCTACTGCTACTGTTGATTTAATGAAATGCATTTCTGCAGTGTTAGGAGAATTTCTAAGCAGCTAGCATCCTGCTCATCTCTGCCACACCCAAGGCAGTCATTTCCAGGAAAAAAAACCAAAAAAACAGAAAAACAAAAGGCTATGAGAAGAAAGGTAATTTTTAAAAAAATTCAGACCAGTCACGTTTTACTAAACTGAGCTTGATATTAGCCTGCACAAAATTTGAATATGATTCTGTTTCATGTAATCAAGGTATTTCCATGGAGAGTGCATTGGCCTTTGAGGAAGGGGACCCGTGCTCAGATCTCACCTCTAATGGGACAAGTGACTCTGGGCAAGTGACAGCTTCCCCAGTCCTCAGATTCCTCATCTGTAAAATGGATGGGATAGAAATCCCTTGGAGCTTTAGAGCTATGATTCTACAATCCTCTTAAGGACACCAGACATGGACATCAGCTAAAGTGGACTGAATGAGAGAAATGCTTCTGACATGTCAATGACTTTTTTCATTTTTTTTTTGCTTCCTTCTTTCGTTTTTATAGAGAAAAAAATGTGATAAAGAGAAAAATCTTAGACTTTTAAGGATAGGAAGAACTCTGGAACCTGAAATATCAGAGCTCAGAGAAGCCTTTGAACCCAGAATCCTAGAGATAGGAGTAACCTTAGAACAGAAAATACTATAACTATGGAAAACACTGGCTTTGGAATCAGAGCATTAGGGTTGAGGTTATAGGACATGGACTTAAGTCTGAGCTCTGCCACTCAGGATCTGTGAATCATTGGTCAAGTCACTTGAAGTGCCCCTACCTCAATTTCCACATTTGTTGAATGATGAGATCGGCCTTGACATCACATGATAACACTTACAATTTTAACTTTCTGATTCTATGACCTTAGACTATAGAATGTTGAGCTAGGAGAGACCTTAGAACACAGATAATCAGATCTGGAAGAGTATTTATAGAAAATAGAATGACAGAGCTTGGAGACACCTGCTTTGGCTCCCAAAGTGGGTGATACTTACCCCCCTAGAGGGTGCTGGACTGATCTGGAGGGATGGGGTATGTGTGTGTGTATGTATTATATATATATATATGTATATGCAAATTAAAAAAAACACTAAAGGATTAAGGAAAGCAGATTTCCAGGGGGCACTGAGTAGTTTTTTTTTTTTTGAAAAGAGAGAGGTAGGCCAAATAAATTTGGGAATCTCTGTGGGCTTAGAGCATGTAATGTAAGAGCTAGGAGAGGCCTTAGGATATAGAACATAGAGTTTAAGTGGGAAAGGACTTTTGAGATCACCTCATCCTATTCTAATGTGATTACTCACTTGAAATTTGGGGCATCATGATGCATTTTTGTAAAATTCATCATGAAACTGGGGCAGCATTAATTTTGGTAATGACATCTTCACCACAAATATAATTTTCATCATATTCGGTGTCCCCTTTTAATATTTTTGTAAATTCTCCCCAGCTTCACTATTTAAAAAATTAAATAACAACATGTTGAGGGTTCAGTGCCTGAACTTGTTTCCTCTGAAATGGACAGGACAGGTACGTTTCCCCATTCTCTCTTCATATAAGAGTCTTACTTCTTACCACCATAAAACCTTCTAAAGCTTCCTTGAATTATTCTTCTTTGTCTTGTTTCCTTGCTCAGAGAATGTTCTAGCTTCCTTCCATTCCTTCTTCCAAATCCTACATCCAATCCATCCATTTAAGTAAATATTGATTTGTGTTTTTTTTTTTCTGAATTGATTGTGTAGTCCTGGCCACATCACTGAACTTCCGTAAGTCTTAGTTTTTACTCCATAAAATGAAGGGCTCACAATGATCTCTTACATCTCTTCTGTAGCAGGGAATTTGGGGGTGCAAGTTGGGCTGAGAATGAGGATTTATGCTGGCTCCAAACAAAAGTTTCTTCCATAATCCTGACGTTCCCAATTCTCTGAAAAGTTATTTCACTGGAGATCAAATGCATCACATGTCCTTTCCATCGTCTCCTCATAGTTGACAAACACTATGTACTCTCACCAAGAAATTCCCATAATTGACATTTCCATCAACTTTGAGTCCAAGGTCTTTGTCTGTCAGGAGCAGGGCTGGTCATCTATTTAGGCCAAATAGGCATCCATCTGCAAAGTCTGTTGAGAAATGATAAAAGGAATGTCTCCCTCCAAATGCCTTGGCTATCTACTTTTCATGTTTCCAGCCTGCTTCCCTTCCTATTGGGCTTGACAATTTAAATTACAGTACAAGGGAACTAAATGGGAAAAGGTAACAGGGGTAAAGGGGAGGAACAAGTCATTTTGATTCCTTGTTTGCCACAGAATAGAATCCAAATTTCTTAGGCTTGCATTCAAGGCTCTCAACAGTGTGATACTGTTGCCCACATTGCTACCCTAACCTCACATTGCTCTCCTAGAGAAGCACGGTATCATAGTAGAAAGAACAATGAATTGGCCAAACAGATTCTAATTAATCAGCGCTGCTAGGTTACAAAGCATGTCTTTCAGGCATTCATGAAAGGTATGAAACTTGCAAAAATTTATGGGGAAATTAATATTCATTTAAAAACATAAATGGTAAACCATGCTCAATGCTCAATTCAAGAGCTGGTGAGAATTTCCTAACCCAGTGATAAAAGGGACTAGCTTATGTTGATGCCAACTAGGGGATCTAGAAGGGAACTAAAAGGGTGCAATTCTTTAGCTAAAGACTGCTGGACCAAGACAGCTAGATGGTGCAGTGAGTAGAAAACCAGCCCTGGAATCAAGAGGATCTGAGTTCAAATCTGACCTCAGACACTTGACATACTTACTAGCTGTGTGACCTTGGGCAAGTCACTTAACCCCAATTGCCTTGTCTTCTTCCCCACCCCCAAAAAGACTGCTGGACCTGGAGTCATGAAGACTGCTTCAAATCCTTTCTCTCACTTGCTGGCTCACTTAATTATTTGCTATTTTTGCTGTATATAGCTTCTTTATACATACTTATTTACTTGTTGGCTCTCCTATTAGATTGTAATCTTTTTGAGGGCAGGGATTGTCTTTTACCTCTTTTTGCCTCTCTAGTCCTTAGCACAATGCCTGTCACATACTAAGTGCCTACATGGTAGGCACTTAATGTTTATTGACTGACCACCTCTGAGCCTGTTAACCTAACTGTGAAATGGTGACAATGATACCTCTAAAACCTCCTTCACAGAGTGGTTCTGAGACTCAAATGTGAAAATGTAGATAAATCACTATACATCTCAGTTATTAACATTACTAAGTTGTGATTCTCATCACAGAATCTATTAGAGTCTTTTTGCTTTCCTTCATCTCCGTGTTCTTTCTTTCTTCTTTCCTCTCTGCTTCATGCCTTTGAGAAATTGTGAGTAAATGGAATAGACCAACACCTCACGCCATATACCAAAATAAGCACTGAATGGACATGTGACTTAGAAAGAAAAGATGACATCATAAGCAAATTAGGAGAGAAAGGGAGAAATTACTCTTTAGATCTATGAATAGGAGAAGAGCTTGGTAAAGTCATAGAGGATCACTAATCATAGAAATCAAATTAGATAATTTTGATTTTATAAAATTTAAACGTTACGCACAAAAATCTAATGGAGTTACTTAGACAGGAAACACGTGAATGAAAAAATGCAATAAGTTTCTCTGATAAAAATTTGATTTCCAAGATATATAAGGAAATGATTAAAATGTATAAGACTAGGCACTATTTTGCAATATATAAATGGTCAAAGGATATGAATGGGCAATTTTCAAAGGAAGAAATCCAAATTATTATCAACCACATGAAAAATGTTCAAAATCACCAAGAGAAATATAAATTAAATCAATTCTGAGAGAAAAAGGGAAGAAGGGAGGAGCAGAGGTCCAGCAGTAGAGAAGAGAGAAAATCAGCCACTGGGAAATACAAAGCAACTTCCTAGACAGAAAGGCTGGAGTAGCCTATCAGTGACATTGCCCTCTCCTCTCCGTTAGGAGACAGAATAGTTCAGTGAGAAAAGTGCTGAATGTCATATCTGAATCCTGTTTCTGCCACTCATTTATTTCCTGTGTTATAAAGGGATGTCTCTGGGCTTTCTTTCCTTCCTTGGTAAAAAGAGGTGGTTGGACTCCCTGATCTCTGTGTTTCCTTCCATTTTTAGATTCGTGTTCCTATGAAATATTGGCCCAAGGCTAAATTCTTCCATCAAACTCTCCTTGATCATTGTCTTCCAGAAGCGTCCTGTCAATTGTAAATCACTTGGGGGCAGACAGTACAGTAAGGCAGAAATATCACTGGATTTGGAGAAGACGACACGAGTGCAAATGTAGGCTCTGCTCATCATCTCTGACTTTGAGCCCATTTCTTCCTCTATGTTCCTTTTTTTCTTTAATTGGAGTAGATGAGCCCTAGTTCTAAATCCTCTAACGCTACGAGAAAGGGGGCTCACCTGAAATAGACATGTAAATTCGAAAACAGTCAGAGTGGCCACAACTGTGGCAAGAATTAGAGCTAGGACCATGTACCTAATGAAAGGATGCCCCATCCTTCCTTTTTAACTGCAAATGCCACCCATGGGTGCATGGTGGGTGGTGGCACCCTTGAGAATAAAGGATGATGATATATCTATGTTTGCACTATAAGCTGTACTCTCCTCCCATCCAATCTGAGGCAAACTGAGGCAACTGAGAAAATACTTCTACCTTCTTGGGAAGCAGCCACCTGAAGGGGAGAAAGAAGGGCAAAGCCCAGAAGTGTTGAATATCTTGTTCTTAACCTCGACGTCTAAATCTAGAGTCCCTGTCCATCCGCCGGCGCCCACCTTGGAGAGCTCCTGAGTACCAAGGCAGAAGCTTTACCAAGCTGCCTTCATGGGCACTCAGAGGTCATCTTTCACTTCTGAGGGGAGAGGTTAAAAGGATAGGTGGCAGGCTTGTCTGCTTTGGGGAAGCCCAGGAAAGCGAAGGGTGGTTACTGAGGATTCTTGCAGAAAGAAAACCAAAATTTTCCCTCCACCTTCCACTGGGCTGGATTTTCATCACCTCTGCTGAGTCATGGCTCTGCAGCTGCTCCTTTGTCCATCCAGCCCTACTGATGGTCCCTGGAAGGCCGGGGAATCCGCCGGATCCTGGGGAGAGTGAGCCTTTGCGGGGTTGGGGTGTCTATAATGAGAAAGAAAGTTGGGGGCCAAAGGGAGGAGAAATGAGAGAAGGGGGCGCGAGAGAACAATAAGAAGGTGGAGGTGAAAGAAGAAAGGAAAGAGGTCAAAGAGAGAGGAATAGGAAGAAAGGAGAGGAAAGAGAGAAGAGAAGGGCGAGGTAGAGAAAGGTTAGGATCGAGCTCTGGGGGCGTTGTTCAGAGAGAGCAAGTGTGAGATGGTGAGCTTCTGCGGCGGCAGCGGCGCCGGCGGATGCTTCTGCCACAAGAATGAATGACTCAGCACAGGCCTGCTGCAGTTCTGGTGGGGCGGGGGAGGAGACCTTCTTCTGCAGCCGAGCTCGGCCCAGCCCGGCCCAGCCCGGCCCAGCCTGGTCCAGCCCGGCCCAGCCCAATCCCACCCTGCCTTGCCCTGCCCTTCTTTTAAGTCCAATCCAGTCTTTGGCCCTTACACCCCTGCAAGTCTCTTCCCCACCCAAGGGTCACTCCCTTCGTTCAAACTTCCCAGCCTAACTGATCCCGGGGAGCCCTCTGGGAGGCTGCAGGGACATCCTTGGGGGACTGCTTGCAGTAAGAGGCTCCTGGCCTAGTTCAGCCAGCTCCCTACCCTATCGGATAGTAGCTATACGATGAGCACCTTCAACCACCCTTCGCCAATCTCAGGCTCAGAGCCTGGCGCGAGGAAGGGGCTCCTCGCTGTCTCGGCCTGGATTTCAGGGGTTCGAGAGCCTCAGGAACGTGAGGTAGCCAACCTGCTCAAGTGCCTTTATACAGGATTCCTCATCCCCTTTCTCCCTCTCCCTTTCTTTCCTGCTTCTGGTCTCTACCTTTTCCTTTCCCCTCCCCTATCCCCTTCCTCCCACTCCTTGCTTTCTCCCTGTTCCCACTTCTCTCGGGTTTCCCAGTTACTCCCCTTTCTCCTTCTGTTTCTCTCACTTCTTCATCCTTTCTCCAAAATTTCAGACTTGGAAGGCACCTCTGCGACCTTCTAGTCCGGAAGTGCTGACCCTTTTTGTGTCCTGGTTCTCTTTGGCAGTCTGGTAAAGCCTATGGACCCCTCAGCAAAATGTGTGTTAAAATTCATGATAGAAGGAAATGCTAAATTTCAGTTGAAGATTAATTTAAAAAAAACTTCCCCAGCTATGCTTCGGCATCCCCTGAAATCTGCACACGGACCCCTAGGTTCCAAGAAACTCTGATCTGCCCGAACAAGAATCTCCTTGTTTTTTCTTCTTCCTCTCCCCTTGCCCCCTTCTCTCCCACCTCCCCTTCTTTCTCCTTTCCTCTCTCCAAGCCGCGCCTCTCACTTTCCCCCTTCTTCCCACTCACTCTCCCTCCCCTACTTCACTCCCTCCCACCTTCCCAGCCCTTCCTTGCTTCCTCTCAAAGTTGCCGCAGTGTTGAACTTTTGCCAGCAGGACAGACTGCAGTCTCAACAGCAGCAGTAGAGGCTAGGCGGGCCACTCCCTTCTTGGGGATGGGGAGACGGGAGTTTAACTGGCTCTGGTGCAGGAACCGCCTGACCCAATCTTTTCCCTAAGTTTTTCTCTCCGCACTGACCAAAAAGCATCTCCAGGGACTCCCCATCCAATCTTCTTGCTCCTGGCTAAATACTGGCTTTGACTCTACGACCAAATAGGGCTCTTCCTCATTTCCCCACTTTGTAATTCTTCCTCATCTTACTGACAGGAGGCGCTGTAACAAAAGGCAAAGTGAGGCTGAGATTTTGTTGCTGCATTTTCTTAGTTTCCTTAACACCCTTTGTCGGTCAGACTCTTTGTCTCCTAGGTCATCTTTTCTGGTAGATGGGAAACTGAGTCAGGAATGTCGTGGAGGTGTTTCGAACTGAATCGCGAGGGCCTATTATTAAATTTTCAATGTGAGCATTTACACCTCCGAAATTTGTAAACGCTACAAATCAAGGCTTGATTTTAAATTTTGTTGATTGATTAGACTTCATACAGTGTGGGAGGATACGTCTATAATGAAGGCTAAATTTAAAAGTGTGTCGTGAGTACATTTTTATATCCCAGAGATCCCGTTGTTAAATTATTTAGAGCTCACCCCTGTGAGAACTGCTGGGCATTGTGGGACTGGCCAAGTCAAAGCAGAGAGGGGCATTTACTTACATGGTCCCTTCTCCAATTTTGATTTTGGAAGCCTAGAGAGGACAATTGTTTTGTCAGTCGGATCTTTTGTCAATTGAACATTCTGTCCCCTCTCCCCCACCCCATTCTCCCACAAGGACACCTGCCATTTCCCTCCCTGTACCCGGTAACGACTAGCTACACATTTAATTGGTCATTTATACAGTCTCCTTGGGAACAGTTTCTCTTTCACAGTACCAGGATCTACAGCTAGGAGGGGCCTTAGCTCTCTCTGAGTTTCTACCCCCTCCCCATTTTAATATGGGAAAAATGATTTGAGAGAATTACAGATTTTGAGCTAGAAAGCACTTTAGCCATTTTCAAATTCCATTTTGCAGATGAGGAAATGGAGTCAACTGAGGCAAATTTTCTTTATACACACTATAAATAGCTATGCTGGGCTTTGAACTTGGGTGCTTGGACTCCAAATTCAGGACTCTTTACAGAGCATCATACTGTCTCCCTTAATCAGATTTGTAAATATTTGTCCATTCCTCCAGCAGCATTTCCCCTCTTACCCACTTTGTCCACTCTCTAATCTTCCTCACACTGGTGTCCCTTTTCTTATCATGAACAGTGCGTTAGTTTTCTATGTCTTACCTCCTAGTCTAGAAAATATTTTCAGCTTCCTTTTTCCAAATTATACCTCTGATTCACCTACTCTCAGATTACTTTTGGCAAAAAGTCTTGATGTGTGTTTGTTTTCTGTGTTGACTAGAGAAACCACGCATGTCCTCTACATCTGTTTTTCGTCTTTCTAAAAGTAAGGGCATTGAGATGATCTTTAAAATTCTTTCTTTCTCTGATTTTATGATAGAGTGGGCCATCTCCTGTATGGAATGAATTAACTACAATCTGTCCTTTTCTGCTGTTCTGTCTCAGAGCTTGGAGCCCAGTGGAAAAATAGTTAGGGAGCTAATGCCTGTTCATGACAAAGCATAATCCTGCAGCAAGGGCTGTTCTCCAGGAGACAGGGCTTGGGCCCTTGGCGAGACAGAGGATGAGGTAATGTTACTGGAGGAAAAAAGAAAGGAGCCTGTAACCTTTGAAAGTGAAGAACTGGGTTCCTTAGATCTCTAATACGAACACCTCTAGCTTGACATGGAGGGATGTCAGAGAATGTCTACTTCCCTCAGCTTGGAATTCTGACAAGTGCCCTTCTGACCAGGTGGGAAACAGAGTCAGCTCAAATATGACTCTTTAAGTCAAGAAAGCCCAAATAGGTGCAGTGTAACTGAGACCAAGGCCAGGACATTAAGGTTCCCCATGGCCCCCAAATATTTCTTCTAGAGACCTGTCAAAGGGCTGAGGGATTCTCCAAATCCAAGACTCCCCCCAAAATAATGAAAAAAAAACAATTCAATTGCATCCAATAAATATTTATTAAACACCTATAAAATTGAAGATTGAAGATGAAATTGAAGATGAAAACTGAAGATATAGTGCTAATCTTTTTTGGGGGGTTGCTTACAAAGACAAAAATGCCCCTCCTACATTCTACAGGGAATTCATAGGTAAGTTTAATTGTTACCCACCCCCAGGAGATTTTTGGAATCACAAAATCTCCTGGCTGCTAGGACTTTAGAAATCTGGGTATTCAAATTTCTTATTTTCTAGATGAAGACATTAAAGCCCTGACAGGCAGTGCGAGTGGCCCAAGGTCATTCCATAGTAACAGAACACAGACTGAATTCCAGGCAGCCTAGCATCAAGCTGCTTGGCCCTATCAAGTCCTCTTTTAAAGTAAAGTGGAATGGAGTCCTAGATGTGGGCTCAGAAAACCGGGGGAGCCCTTTGGTTACTAGCTATGTGACCCTAGCAATTTGTGGCAACCTCCATTTCTTTATCTATAAAATCATGAAATTATTTGCATGACCTTTAAAGTTCCAGCTCTAATACTTTATGAGTCTGTGAAAGGGCAATGCAGGCAGTGGGGGAAAGGGTTTGAGACTTGGGGATAGTTCTTATCCTAGCTCTATTATGTGAGACCATAGGCTCATCGTCATCCAGGGACTGTTTCCTTCTTTTTAGAAATGAGGAGGCTGGATACCTTCACTTCTAAGGTCCACAGCAATTTGAACATTTTGTTATTCCATAAATCCCCCCGGTAGGGTAAGAATTCAGGTATTTTCAACTTCCTGTATATTCTGTGTAGAAAGTAAATTTACTGAGGACAAGGACTTTTCTTTTTTAATCCTTGTATCTCCAAAGATTAACTCCTAAGGGGTACTTCCTGGATGTTGACTAAGGGATAGCTAGGTGGCATGGTGAATAAAGCTCCTGGCCTAGAGTCAGCAAGACCTGAGTTCAAATTTGGCCTCACGTGCTAGTAGCATGATCTTAGGCAAGTAGGTTCACCCTGTTTATCACAGTTTCCTCATCTGTAAAAGGAGCTGGAGAAGGAAATGGCAAACCACTCCAATATATTTGCCAAGAAGACACCAAACGTGGTCACAGGGAGTTGGATACTTAATGGACACTTAACAGATGTTGATTGAACTTAGCTTTAATGTTGGGCTTGTGGAGGTTATGTCATTGCATAAGAAGTCCAGGTGAAGTAAGTCCCTCTACAATGAAGATAAGTAACTTAGGGTTTTAGAGAATTTTAGAGAAGTTCGTTCTTTTCCCAAAGACACATAGCCACATAGTATATGTTTGAGGCAGGACTTGAATCCAGATTTTCTTGATCCTGACACTGGCTCTCTGGTCTCTATACCACACTACATTTTTTCCAGGTAATAGCAAATAGGAAACAATCAGCAATTAATCAACCACCAAGCATTTATTAAATACTTATGATGTGCCAGACACTGTGCCAGGTACTGGTGATACAAAATAAAAAATGAAACAGTTCCTACCCTGTAAGAGCTTACAATCTAGCTGATATAGCTTGGGTCTGGCAGGGCAGCACACAGAGCTCCAGGAGGTTAATTGAACATCCAGAGGAGAAGGGCCAATTTGAGAGGATGGGATATCAATGAAAACACATTTTTGCCCCTGGTAAATTCTAAATGTGACAAAGGAAAGTCTGTTGTTGTTGTGTCATGTCTGACTTTTCATGACCCAATTTGGGGATTTCTTGGCAATGATACTGAAGTGATTTTCCATTTCTTTTTCCAGATCATTTTACAGATGAAGAAACTGGGGCAAACAGTGTTAAGTGACTTACCTAGGATCACACAGCTAGTAAATGTCTGAGGCTAGATTTGAACTTAGGACGATAAGTCTTCCTGACTCCAGGCCTGGTACTCTATCCACAGTACCACCTAACTGCCCTAGGAAAGTCTAGCAGCCCATAATTCAAAAATGCTTTAAATTTTACAAAATAGTTTCCTACCTCCCAGAAACCTCAGATAAGTAGAACCATATGCTCATTTCATAGGTCATAAATCTGAGGGTCATTGAGATGGAGCCACTTATCCACCATCACAGAGCATGTGAGGTTGTTTTATGTGCAGTGTCACAGTTGGGTTTGAACTCAGGTCTTTCCATTATGATATAGTGGGGAAAAAACCAACAAAATATTGTCTGGAATCAAAGGTCCTGAGTTCAAATCCTATCCCTGTCACTTACTACTTGTGTGTCATTGGCCAAATCATTAGCCTCCTGATCCTGAATTGCTTGAAACAGATGACCTCTTTCAAGTCTACATTTCAATTTATTTATTTAATCATTCATTCATTCATTTATATATGCATGTATTTGTTTATCTTCAACATTCACTTCCATAAGATTTTGAGTTCCAAATTTTCTCATCATCTCTCCCCTCTCTCCCACCCCATTCTGATTACCCCTTCCCCCAATCTGCCCTCCATTCTGTCACCTCCCCTTTCTCTTATCACTTTACCCTTCTATTTTCCTGTAGGGTAAGCTGGGTTTCTATATCCCATTGCCTGTGTATCCTATTTCCCAGTTGCATGTTAAAACATTTTTCAACATTCATTCCTTTAAAACTTTGAGTTCCAAATTCTCTCCCTTCCTCTCTCTCCACCAACCCTCATTGAGAAGGAAAGCAATTTGATGCTGTAAATGTGTAGCCATGCAAAACACTTCTATAATCTCTTTCAATTCTGTAACTATGATCCTATGACTGAGTTTTTAATCTTACATCTGCTACTTTTATTGATGTGACCTTGGGAAAGTCATATAAGCTCCTTTGGTGTTAGTATCCTCACCTGTTAAAAACAACAGCAGGATAGACCAGATGAACCTTGGAGGTTTCTGCCAGCTTTAAAGCCACGAGCCTACAGCTCCCTCATGGTCTTGACCTCTTACTACTAATCCACCTGGAATTTTAAAGTAATATTGTTCTCCTGAATGTCACTCTTGCAGCTTTTCCATATCCTTGTATAATTATAAGCCCTCCAGGCCAACCCCTTTTCATTGGTTTACCTATAGTTTAGATGGTTTAATCACTTAATCTCTCTTATTGCTTGACCAGTAGGGATGGACACTTCATATTGTGTTGGTAAGAGCTGTGGATTAAGGAAAATATCAGAGATCTCTATTTAAGAAAGCTCATGGTTCCTCCATTTCTATTAATTTGAACATCTTCTCACTAAAATTGTTTATCTGGAGGTGATCACACTTTTTAAGCTTAAAGAAGAAAGAATAGTGCACTCAATTCCAGCCAAGCCTGGGCAACTCTGAGGGGAGCTGTCCATGGTTTTGAAAGGTAGCCATAGTCTGCTCTCCCATTTCTCAACCTCCCTCCCCCTTCCCTGGCTTCTGCATATTCTTATATTGTTCCAAAGAGTCACATATTTTTATGAGCTCTAAAGCCATTCTTTGTCAGCCAGTCTGCTTAGTGCTACAAAATCAAATAGGCTTCAGATCGTGCTCATGCATAATGTAAAGCTCTTAGATTTAGGAGCCATTTCAAACCCCCTTCCCACCTTTGAATTTGGGCTTCAAAAATAAAATAAGGAGCAGAGCAGATCATCCAAATGCTTCATTTGTGTCCCAGGCTCATCTCTCATCTAGCCCCACTTTTGTCCAGTAATGACATCCCACTGCCTGGAGGCATAATTCTGCCAAATACTTTAGAAGTCTTGCTTTTTATTTATCATAATTTCATGCCCCTGATTTGTGTCAGGGTTATGTCAGAGGATGACAGCAGTAACATTCAGTCCTCTGGGTATTTGACACAATGTGGATTTTTAGACAATTATTAAGGTACATTTTGCTATCCTTCTATTTACCTAAATGTCATTCATTCATGAAACATTTATTGTCAGGACACTGTTAGGTACGAGAGGAGATAGGATTCCTACCCTGAAGGAACTTGCAGTCTACTGACAAGAAATAAGAAGAATAAATGGATAATTACTATACAGATTAGAATGCAGTGAGTGCAGAAGTCTCAGAAAGTTCCTGTTGGAAAGGACCTTAGAGATAATTAAGTGCAAGACAAGCATTTCACACAAGAGAAGGAAGCAACTTTACCAAGGTCACAAAGCAAGTTGCAAAGTCAATATTTGAACCCTGCTATTGGAGCCAATACTGCCTCCACTACACAGGGGTGTCTCCCATGGAATCTATGTGTCCAAAGTGGAAACCATACTCTTTCTCTTGAAACCTTCCCCCTTGACCCTTCAAATTCCCCTATTGCTGTATCAGGCATGCCCACCAACCCAATCAGCAATTTATAATTTTGGATGGAAACATCTCTAGGAACTTGCACAAGCTAGCCACTGCTTGTGGAAGACACTACTTCCTTATCTTTGCCCCTCAGAATCTTTCTTTTTATGAGTCCCTGGGGCTCTACTCCAATGCTTCCCCTTCCATGAAGCCTTTCCCATGAGACAGATAGTATGGGCATCATTATAGCACTTCACAGGTAAGGAAGCTAAGGGTCATAGAGGGGGAGCCTCTTGCCTACCACTATACAGCTAGCATGTGTGACCCTGATTTTGTGCAAGTGTCAGATTCTCTGATAATGGATAATATTTTCCCCCTTCCACCAATTCCTTTGCACTTACTCATGTATATGTTGCATCACCGAGTAGAATGTCAACTCCATGAGGGCAGTGATTTTGACTTGCAGTTTTGTATTCCTAGCATCAAAGACTATGCCTTGAATATAAATACTTAATACATACTCATCAAATTAATCACAGTACCTGGATTTTGATTGAAAAGGGACCGTAGAGGTTACTCCTTCAATTCTTATCATTTTACACATATGGAAAATGAGGTTCACAGAGGAGAAGTGATTTCCTCAAGGTCACATAAGTAGTAAGCAACCTATGTCGTCTGATTCCAAAACAATATTCTTTCCAATGCCTTCTGCTGTTTTTCAGTTGAATTGTTATAAAAGTCTGTTTAGCACTGTGAAACCTTATAAATAATGTGTTTTTGTAAGGCTGGGTATGTATTGGAGTAGAATCAGAAATTTAAATTATTACCAGATTATTGTATTATCAAATTAGGCCTGGAAAGAACCTCAGGAGTCATTTAGTTAACCCCCTCATTTTGTGAATAAGGAAATTGAAAACCAGAGAAGTTAAGTGTTTTACTCAAGGTCACACAGTTTGCAGAATGTGGTACCAAACCCCAAAACTAGCTCTACTGTGTACTAACTATGTGACCTTGTACAAGTGACCCACTCTGGGTTTTAGTTTCCCTACCCATAAATCCATGTGGTCATCCTAGATAGCCACATCTAGTCAAATCAACAGGCATTTATTAATCACTTACTACATGCCCACCACTCCGCTAGAGATGTAAAGAAAGACCAAGGAGTCCCTGGCTTCATATACTAACAAGAAAGGCAACATTAAAAAGAAAAACAACTTTGTACATGCAAGATATATATAGAATAGATGGGAATTAATCATAAAGGGAAGGATGTAGCATTGAGGAGGACTGTGTAAAACTTCTTGCATAAAGTGAAATTTCATTTGAGACCTGGAAGAGGACAAGGAAGATAGCCTTTAAAGATCCTTCTAGCTCTAAATCCCCTGGTGATCCAATCACCTAATTGAATCAAGAAAGGTTTTTGAAGGTGAATTAAATATGGAATAGTACACAGGATGGGAAGTATGTAAATGAGAAAAGGCATTAGTATTGTTCAACCTCATTTCTCTATAGTTCTACTTTAATGAAAGTGGCAATTTTGCCAAATAAAACTGATTGGTAAAGAAGAACTAAATTATTTACTCAAAACCATTATATCATGTTTGATTATGTATTCAATTCATTAATACAGCAAAAGGCAAAGAATTTTGGCATCCTTTTCCTCTCTCCCATCATTATTTTAACCCAGTAATGGTTGTTTTCACTAATAATCTTTGAGTTAATTGACATTTTCTACCTTCCCATTTATGGGAATGACCTTCGTACTGACTCAGTCCACATAGAAGACTCTTCCAGCCAAATCTGGCCATGAGCAGATCATGAGAAGTTAGAAGAGTTTGCTTTTTTAGTCCTTAGGCTCCCTTTCTTTTGCTGTTTCTCCTCTGATATATCTGAATCCTACCCCCAATTCAAGAGTCATCATGCTCTTCCC
The DNA here is from genome assembly GCA_028646595.1 of Phalanger gymnotis. Taxonomy (NCBI): domain Eukaryota; kingdom Metazoa; phylum Chordata; class Mammalia; order Diprotodontia; family Phalangeridae; genus Phalanger; species Phalanger gymnotis. The sequence goes on from CM053625.1 coordinate 309,680,880, forward strand.
TTTTCTTTGTATCATTGTTCATTCCCAGAGAAGGATCCGACCACCAGAAATTCCTACTTTTGCATAGCTATAAGCAAATATATGGCTTTTACCAGTTATGTCTGCAGTTAGAAACTATTGCTTCATTCCTTTAAAACTTGCCCGCTTTCCCTAATTTCCTTGTTTCTGTTGAGGAAATTGTGATTCTGTAGTCTTCCTCAGATCTCATCTTTGCTTTAGCCTTTGTATCTAATCAGTTGCCAAGTCTTGTCAATTCTACCTCCCTATTATCTTCTGAATCCACCCCCTCACCTTCTTGAATATGACCACCACTCTGATTCATGCTCTTATCAGTTCTCTCCTGTACCATTACAACGGCCTCCTAACTGGTCTCCCTGCTTCCACTCACTTCCTTCTTCAATTCATCTGCCATACAGCTGCCAAAATGATAGCCTCAAACACAGGCATGATAATCCCATTTCTCTAGTGAAGAAGCTCCATTGGCTCCATATCACTTTAAGATTAAATCCAAACTCATGTTTGACATTTAAGGCCCTTCCACTGGCTCTTGTTTTTCTTTTCAGGAATGTTACATATTACTTCATGTAATCTACTTTCTGAGCCAAACTGGTCTTTACATTGTTCCTTTGACATGATTCTCTGTCTTGTGCCAGCTCTTCCACCATGCCTAAAACATACGTCCTTTCTGATCTCTACATCTTAGGATCTCTAGTTTCCTTCCAAGCTTAATTTATAATTTATATAGAGCTTATATATTTCCTTTCATGTTTCCCTCAGTTGGTAGTGCCCACCCCACCCTCAAAAATTTTGTCTTTTGCTTTAATATAGAATGTACAGTCCATGAAGGGAGGATTTTTTTGTTGTTATCTTTGTATCCTCATTGTTTAGTACAGAACTTTTTATGTGGTAAAGGAATAGAGTCTGGACATGTGATTTCTTTGATATAGGGATTCTAGGTGAGGAAATTCTATCTACCAATTTCAGTCAGTGCCTTCTTTGTAATCCAGAGTCTCAGAAAGTTTCTTCAAGCACTAAGAGTTGAAATGATCTGCTCAGTGTCACACAGCCAGTATCTATCAGGTGGGATTCAAAGCCAAGTTTTGCTGACTTCAAGACCAGATCTTTACCCACTTCTCATACTGCCTCCCTAGAAAGTGCTTGATAAATGCTTGTTGTTTGAATGAGTAGAATGTTAGACATGGAAGAGATGTTATTTAACTCATTTTATGTGTGATTTTAAGATGTTCATCTCCAATGTAATAAAAAAAAAACTTTGTTTACTTTGTAACTATTAAAGGAATTTCAAACAGCAGTGACTCGATGGCCAACAAGGGTACCTTCTAGGCACCCTCCAGATCCTATTACTAAATTCTCATCCTGATTCTGTTGACTTCAAGTCTAAGGCTCCTCTAATAAAAAGAAATAATTGTAGGCAATTGTCTCTTGTGGGATCTAATCTGTAATGCTTTAATTCCTTTAATTTTTATTGATTTCTTTTTAACATTCATTTAAATTTTTTTGAATTCCAAATTCTTTCCTTCCCTTCTGCCCTTCCTCCTCCCATTGAGAAGGCAAGCAATATCATATCAATTATACATGTTAAGTAATGTAAAGCATATTTGCATATTTGCTATGTTACAAAAAGTAAGAAAAATAAATGGTAAAATATGCTTCAATATGCACGTAGAGTTCATCCATTCTCCTCGTAGGTGGATAACATCTTTTATCATTCATCCTTTGGAATCATCGGATCATTGTCTTAATCAGAACAGCTAAGACCTTCACATTTGATCATTGTTATGATTTCGCTGTTACTGTGTATAATGTTCTCCTGACTCTACTTACTTAACTTTGCATCAGTTCATGTAAGACTTCCCAGGTTTTCCTGAAACTGCCCCTGCTCATTACTTCCTACAGTCATAATAATCTATACCACAACTTGTTCAGCCCTTCCTAAATCGGTGGGCACCCCCTTCTTTTCAAAATCTTTGCTACGAAAAAGAGTTCTAGGAATATTTTTTAATATATCAGTTTTCCTTTTCTGTTGATCTTTATGGGATACAAACCTATTAGTGGTATTGCTGGGTCAAAGGATATGGACGGTTTTATTGCCTTTTGAGCCAGGTTCCAAATTGTTCTCCAGCATGGTTGGAACAATTCAGCATTCCACAAACAGTGCATTGGTATACCTCTTTTTCCACATAGCCTCTGGTATTTATCATTTTTCTTTTCTGTAATGTTAACCAAAGTAATGGATTAAAGTGGTACCTGAGTTGTTTTAATTTGCGTTTCTCTAATCAATAGTGATTTAGAGCATTTTTCATATGACTCTAAGCCTGTAATTCTTGAGTGAATCAATTTGAAAGAATAGAAGCCTGCATTTTTCTGCCACCTCAACCTCTAATTATCTATATAACCTTTTTATTTCTGTGTCCTCATCCTCCAAGACATTCACTAACTTGGAAATTTCTCTTCTTGAAATTGGTAGTTCTTGTGACAAATTGTAGTTCTAATAAACTAAATTCAAGTACTGTTTGAGTGATATTTAATGTTTATATATTAAAGTGCCCAAACTAGTACCCTAGATCAGGGCTGTCCAAAATGTGGCCCTCTGACTGCATGCTGCCCACAGTGCAATTTATGGGGCCCACCTACAAGCATCGAAATTTACATAAATGCTTTAGTAAATGAAGCCGAGTTACCACAGAGATCTCGCTAAAACGGCAAATCAAAATATATTGTCTATTGCTTTGGTAAAAACATAAGGTTAGACAGCCCTGCCTTAGATGTATTATCTCACTTTTCCTCACCCCTCCCACTCACTTGGCTAAAGGTTCTGTCTTAGAGGATGATTTTCTATTGAAATAGTCTTTTTTATTGTACCATGTTATGGAAATGTTTGTTTTATTTCGTAAATTAAAAATAAAATTATAAAAAAATAAAGAAAATAAATGGGTATTCCATTATGTACTGGATGGGAAGGGGATTATGTTCATTTGTGGGTGATACATTTTAGCAAAGACATTGAAAAGCTAGAATCCATTCTGAGGAAGGTAACCAGTATGATCACTGGTTTGATGATTATACCATAAAAGAATCCATTTCCAAAAACTAGGAGAGAAGCTTCTTGGAGAAGAGAAGACACAGGGGTCACATGATATCTGTCATCAATTATTTGAATAGCTGTCATGTGAAGTAGGATGTGGGCTTTTTCTATTTGGCTCCGGATGGTAGAATCAGAAGCAATGAATAAAAGTTGTAAAGAGGCAAATTTCCATCTACTATGAAGTAAAATGTCCTACCAATCAGAGCAGTCCCAAAGTGAAGTGGACATGGGCTACTTCCAGAGTTGATAGTTGTGCCCTCCAATCAGAGGTTGCATGGCCCACTTTCCTTCAGTCCTGCAGAAGGAATTTCTGCCCATGCATGGGCTGGACCATGTGACCTCTGAGAGCTTTTCTAAATGAGTTTTTGTGATTCTCTAGTTTATCTTTCCCTTAAGCTAATGACAATTTATCTCTGCATCAAATCATCAACTAGAGAAGAAAATACATGGGTGAATCCTGTATTATAGTAAATTGGCCCTAACTGGCATAAGACAGTTAGTGTATCTGCTGGTAGGCCTGATTTATAACCAGGGAAGTTTGAGCACTGACAAAACCGAACATTATTTCATTAAACTACAGACAATCAAGGGCATGTATAGGGAAGGTATAAAAATTTTTGAATATTCATCACAAGGGTGAGAAAACAGATAATAAAATTTAAGGGCTTTCTTGGAAGTCAGTGGCAATGTCAAGAAAATCCAGGGAAGTAAATTAGATTACTAGAGTCTTATTATTTGCATAACACCATGTTCTTTCTCCCTTAACAGAATCACATAATTTAGAGTTAGAAGGGACCCTAGCAACTATCTTGTCTAACTGATGCCTGAAAGAAGTCTTCAGCATAGCATTCCAGGCCAGTGGCCATCTAACCCTGTGCTTGGGTACTTCCACTGAGAGTAAAGCCACCATATCCCCAGTGCATCCCATTGCATTTTATAATAGTTTGAATTGCTAGGAATATTTTCCCCCCAGTATCAATATTACATTTGCACTTTTCTGACTTCTATTTGTCTCTCCTGGTCCTGTTTTTGAATTCAAATTGAACAACTCTATTAACTTTTCCTTGTAACCACTCTTCAAATATTGGAGTCAGCTATCATGGTCCCCCTGAATCTTCTCTAGGATAGCCTTACTTCCACCATCCAATCTTTATATGCGATGGACTTAAAGTCGTTTACTATCCTAGTTGTCTTTCTCAGGACACTCTCCATCTTATCAATATTTTTCTCAAACTCTGGTGCCCAAGACACCAATATTCCAGATTATCTCTTACTTCATCCTGGAAGCTATGTGTCTCTTAATATTTGGCTACTGTATCATGCTATTGACTCATATTAAACTAGCCATCACCTAAACCCCCCAGATTTTTTTTCAGACAAGCTGCTGCCTAACAATGCCTTTGATGGTCTGTACTTGTGAAGCTCATTGTTTGAATCCAAGTGTAAGACTATACAGTTATCTCTATTGAATTTCATCTCATTAGATTCAGCCCAGTGTTCTAGGTTATCAAAGATCTTTCAGGATTCTGATCTTCATACAGCATATTAGTTATCTCTTCCAGCTTTTTATTATCTGCAAACTTGATGGACATTCAACGTGTGCCATTATCAAATTTACTGATAAAAAAGTCCAATAACACAGAGCCAAGCAGATTCCCGGGAAACTACAGTGGAGGCTTCCTGTCAGGAGGGCACTGAAACATTGTAAGAAGGTTTTTGAAAACCATGCCAATGTTAGATCTATTTTTTTTAAAAAAAACTTTATTGGCATCTTTTGTCTTTATGCTATAGTTACTTTTCCATAATGCTAGCCTTCCTTTCCCACCCAACAAAATAACCCTCTCACATCAGTGTAAAAGAGTATAGTAAAACCAACCAACAGAGCAGAAGACTAAGGCTAACATTGCTTACTACATTCTATACCCATAGTTCTCTACATCTCTAATGAAAGGAGAAAGCTATCTTCTGTCGTCTGGCCTAAGTGACTCAGATTTTTTGTGATAACTAATCAGAATTTGGATCTTTTTGGAAATTTCTTCATTTAAATTATTGTGGTAATCATACATATTGTTCTCCTGGTTCCATTAACTTTGTACTTCATCGATTCAGCTTGCTTTTCCCATGTTTCTATGAATTTCTCCTATGTGTCACATCTGGTATAGTCGTATTTCATTATATTTATAAACAATGATCTCTTCAGATATTCTTTATAAAGGGTGTAATCATTTTGTTTGCGGGGGATTTTTTTGTTACACCTAATTTTTATAGCCTTCTTGGCTCATTGCTATCACCATCCAATCCAATTGGATTCATTAGGCATTCATCTTCATATTACACATGGGGAGGAAGCACGGTTCACTGAAAAACATGTTTGATTTGACGTCAGAGGACCTGATTTTGAATCCTTGCTCTGTTAGATGCTACCTCTTTGGGAAGTCTCTTTCTCTGGGTCTCAGTTTCTTCATATGTAGAATACAGATATTGGATGTAGCCTCTGAAGTCCCTGCTAGCTCTAAACATATCATCACATGGCATTTAATTGGTTACTGTCTAAATAGTTAAACTAAGGGAAACTTTTGAAATAGGCAAGAAGTTGTGTTGTGTGTCCTAAGCTGGGAAGGACAATTAGAATTGCCTGGAAGGATGATCTGGATACTTGAGTAGATGTTGAACTAGGCTTCATGGAAGCAAAGGTGACAATTAAGGGAGGCATGGCCCTTTTCTATGGCTAATTTCACATTCCATTTGGGAAGCCAAACAACTTGATTTCTAATGGGCTCTGGTACTGGTATCCTTAAATCATCTTGCCATGTCAAGAGAGTCAGAACCATCAGATTTAAGAGATGAAGGGGACCATTGAAGTAAACTGGTCTAACCTTTTGCTTTGAAGATAAGAAAACCAAGGCCCAGAGAGGGGAAGAACAATACTCAAGAGAATCACACTGATCAGTGTCAGGGCTGAGGCTAGAACCCAGATCTTCAGACTTGTAGTGGCAATTTTCCATCATTTATTTTCAGTACATCATTTATTTTCAGATCTATGAATATTTGCTGGGATCTTTATTAGGTTTCATGAATGAGTTGCAAATCTTTCTGTTTTGGAAGCTTCTAGAGAATATGCAAGAGCTGTTTTCACTAGATTAATAATTGTATAGTGGTTTTATGTGGAATGCTTCATTTCCCTCAAGATTCAGCTCAAGGGTCCTCTCTCACACAAGACCTTTCCTGATGATAGCATCACAGATGCCCATTTCTATTACTTCTTTTCTATGTCTTTTACTACTTTTGGGTATATGTGCTGTTTCTATGAATAGAATGTTTCTTTAGGTCAGGAAGTGCTCATATTTATCTTTATATACCCATATTGTTCTATTGATTGTGAAGTTGATTTTTTAAACTTAAGTCCAGTACTTTATACTTGTCTTTATTGAATTTCATTAATGTTTCCTTATATCTGATATGAGAAATGAAGATAAGCAGTGGCTTCAGGAATGATACATATATCTGCTCTGGGATATCTGGAAAATGGACCCACAAGTACCTTGAAAATTGGGCCCCCTCCAGGAGAGATGCCCAGTAGATATATTTGGTCAAATCCAGCCATTCTTCTCAACTTTATTTTGTTAAGTGCAATTTTCATCTTCTCAAATATGACATTATGTAGTAGAGGCTTAGAGTCCAAAGCTGATGGTTCTTTCACCCTAGAATCTCAGAATTGGGAACATATCAGGGCTTATCTAGTCCATCTCATGCCTATTTTAGAATCCCTTTTACAATATATCCAACAAATAGCTGTCTAGCCTTTCCACAAAGATTTCCAGTGAGGAGATCTTTGCACACACCCCAGCTTTGGGATAATTCCACTTTTGGATAGTTCTAATAATTAGGAAGATTTTCCTTACATTAAGCCTAAATGTGACTAACTTGTACCCACTCTTTCTACTCCTAAAGCAAATATAACATTTTTATTCCATCTTCTGGGTCACTTTCCTCTAACTGCTTGAAGACAGCCATCATGTTTTCCTTAAGTGTTTCCATCTCCAGGCTAGACATCTTCATTTCTTTTAACAAATTTTCCCATGGTGTAACTTTGAGGACTTTCACCATCCTGTGGATCTTCCTTCAAATACTTTTCAGTATTCTTCTTATGATGGAGTTTTCATAACTGTACATGTAGTGATCCAAAGTGGGCATTTCATCTTGTTCAAATACGCTGTGCGTAAAGTTTAAATATGTTACTCATGAACGGTAACTTTAGCCATCTTCCATTGGAGAAGGTAATGGGAATTGTAGGTATTGAAACAATTTTGGGAATTGTGTCCATTCCAAAATTATATCACTGACCGTATTATTTCAAGGTAATATACTAGCTAACAATAAAACAAAGATTTCTTTTCAATAGCCTTCGAATTTGGTAAAAATCCACCTAATCCCTCGAAAGGAAGCAATGTTATCACAGAAGATGTGTGTCTTTGAAATCTCTTATCAGTCACTATTTTGGTTCATCATGGTAAACTTACAAGGAGAATTTCAAGTCAAAACTCTTTTAGTGTTAAAACCAAATATATCAAACTCTGACAATGCATTTAAAAATACAGAATAACTAAACAAGCAAATTGAGACAAAGGCCTTAGTATTTTCCACTCAAAGAGAAGATTCAATATATTAATAGATAATAGGAATAATAGTGCACATTTTATGTGCTTCATGGTTACAAAGTGCGTTGCATATATGATCTCATTTGATTCATAGGACAGTACTCTGATAGGCAATTATAATTATCCCATTTCTATAGCACTTTAATGTCTGCAGAGTATATTCCCTACAACAACCCTTGCAATAGTGCAAGGAATTATTAAACCAATTTTACAAATGAGAAAACTGAGGACAAGACACACTTGCTCAAATTCACATATTTAGGAGCAGAATTCAGACAAAGATATTTCTTGTCTCCAAGAGTAGTAGAGTCCCTAATGTCCCAAACAGGCTTTCAGATATAACTATTGTAAAAATTCTAGATAGCTACTAAATGTTGCAGCCAAAGACTTAAATCCAAGTCTTTTATTTTGCTCAGCCTTCCCTACCCCCTCATGTCTGTGTGGGAATGAGAAGGCTACGGGCTAGAGTGTAATTGTTAATGGCTTGCTCATCTACCTGAACTCTTGCCATGTTGAGGTTTCTAAGTGCCATGCTATGGTCTCTTGAATGATAAGCCAGTCAGACCATCGTACAGAGATTGTTTGAAGGACTGGATTTCCCCCCTCCCCCTCCATTTTCTATGCATCATTTTTGATGTTATCTCATCAGACGCCCTCTATAGGACTTATGTGGACCAAGTAACTTATCATTGCAAGCGAATTGCGACAATTACTTCTTCAGTTCTAGAGTCCATCAGATTTAATAGACTACTTCAAAACATTCTCAATTTCATCCCCTTGGGCTTCTTTCTTCAGAGACACAAATTCTGATTCTTCCACATTAAGAAGACTGTTTTGTGAATTGCTGTGCCCAAAGAAGCTTCATCATTTGATAGTCAGCCTTCCAGTGGTAATCTCTGCATGCCCATCTATACTAGGTTTTTTGAGAGCAGATGCACAGCCTCTGTCCTTGGAGCTTTTCCCACTTGGTAAAATCTCCCCACAACATGTTCCCTGCTAGCATGGTCTTCCCAGAGTAGATAGCATTATCAAAGATAAATTTACACTAACTATGCCAGTAAAATGTAAACTCCTTGAGGGCAACAATTGTTTTATTTTTGTCTTTGAATTCCCAGGGCTTAGAATAGTCCCAGGTATATAGTGAGTGCTCTTAAATGTCTGTTTAATTGTATGAATTCAGTTGACTCTAGTGCCTAGCATAATGTTTGATGCAAAGTAGGAACCTGAAAAAAACACTTGCCAATTGATTGTTTAGATGATAAAAAACAAGCATACATGGCTGTATATTAAAGGTAGAAGAAACAATCTGTTCCACTGACCTCCTTATGGGTTAGAAGAAGAAGCTAAGGCCTAGAAACTGATGTGACTTGACTTAGGCCATTAAACTCAGTGGAAACCTCAAACTCTGATTTCCTAGTTAATACCCAAGGGTTTCTCATTCCAAAACATGCTCCTTTTCTAGTGGTTATGATAGGGAGGCAATGAGGAGGGTTAGATGTATTTGAGGGAGCTCAGGTTCTTAGGAAGGAGATAGACAGCTAATATGCTGCATGATAGGTTCTACATCCAAGAACATCTTGATGTATCAGAATGATGTACTAAATTCAATGAAATAAGTTTTAATAGGGATAAATACATAGTCCTATATCAGTTGAAATGTTTTTTTTTTGTGTGAATGAAATAGGGAAGTATGTACCTCTACAGTGGACTTTGAGAAAAAAATTCTGGGAGCCTAAGTAGACTGGAAGCTTAAAATGAGTCAACAATGTGATATGGGAGCCACAAAAAGTTAATGTGGTCTTGGGCTACATTGTGTCTAGAAGGAGAAAGGTGATATTTCCACTGCATTTTGCTGTGGCCACTCCCCATCCAAAGTATTGTGTTTAGGTCTGGATGCCATAACATAGAAGGCACATTGATCATCTGGGCATATGAAAAGGTGCGTGATAGATAACCAGAATGGTGAAGGTCCTAGAGACTATGCTTTATGAGGATCACTGGAAGGAGCCTGAACATAGAAAGCTTAAAGATGAGAAGCCAGGTGGGAGTGGCACTGACTGCAAGCATTTGAAGAACCATCATACGGAGAGATTAGACTTGCTTTATGGTTAACTTAATCCTTTCATCAATAATTAACTATAACTCTAATTCTATTTCTCACCCAGGAGATGGGACTAGGAAGTTGTACAGAGATAGATTTAGGCTTGATGGCAGGGAAAAATCCTAAAAATGACAAATATTGAAAAATAGAATATGTTTCCTCTAGATCTAGTAGCTTCCTCATCAATAGAGGCCTTTAAGCAAAGGCTAGCTAACCACATATCAAGGATAATATAGAGGGGACTGTTTTTTTCAGAAATGAGTTGTACTAAATGACCTCTCACCTACCTGTCACCTGTGAAATTCTGCCTCTGAAAAATCATCTTTCACAGATGGATTATCACTTCAATTCATAAGGCTAGTCCAGTCTCTCATGAGGATAGGTGACTTCTACCTTTATTTAAATGGGACTACACCTTCTACTTGCTTTGAGGTAACCCACCATGCCTCAGTGGGCGGATAGAATTATTGCTGACTGACAGATAACACTTCTGTCCTCAAAAGTAGAGCAAAAATCCATTAGATATAAATAAAGAGCCAGAAGACATCAATACTCAAAGGAAATGGGTTTTAGAGAATATAAATTTGATCCTTAAAAGCTGAATTGCTCCTAAAAGTAACAGCAAGGAGAAATTACATTATAGATGAATTGATATAAATTATGCTATGTACACACAGGTTAGATAGGGATCTATATATAGAAAGAAATTCAAAAGTAGCTGTTAAGAATGGGGAGGATGGTTCATATTGAGATACAAGGCTCTGTTTTATCCCCTAGTACCTAAGCCAATGCCTGATTGGCCATACCTAGGATAGGTGGAGAAAGATTATACGCCCCCCCCCAAACAGACACGTCTTCATTTTCCAGAAAACTGCATAGGAAATCAGGTTCCTAAGGGGATGATTTTACATTTTCAGGCTATGCATGCATTGAATAATAAACTATTTGAGCTGGAAAGGATGTCTGGCCAGCTAGTCCAGCCCAGAGCTGAATAAGAATTCCCTCTACAATATCCCTGGCATAAGTGCTTATCCAACTTCTATTGAAAGAGCTCAAGTATTGTCGCTAACTCACTACTTCCTCAGGTAATGAATCCATTTTTGAAGATGTCTATTTTTAAAAATTATTTATTTATTTAATATTTTTAGTTTTCATCACTGATTTTCACAAGATTTTGAATTACAATTTTTCCCCAATTTCTACTCTCCCCACTTCAAGATGGCATATATTCTGATTGCCCTGTTCCCTAGTCAACCCTCTCTTCTGTTACCCCACTCTCCCCATCCCCTTTTCCCTTACTTTCTTGTAGGGCAAGATAGATTTCTACACCCCATTGCCTGTATATCATATTTCCTAGTTGCATGCAAAAACTATTTTTGAACATCTGGTTCAAAAATTTTGAGTTTCAAATTCTCTCCCCTTTTTCCTCCCCCCCCCCAAGAAGGCAAGCAATTCAACAT